>OY728127.1:736056097-736699100 GCA_963277665.1 Viscum album | reverse complement strand
TTTTATAATAATTCATGTAAGGATGAAGTGAAAAAAATCTCATCACTTCGTGGAGGTGGTATTCCACACGTACGCATGATCGACATTATCATTTTCTAACAGATGGAAGGGTAAGTATTTAAGTAATATATTATACTTATAAAATCATAATAATTTCATGAATATCATATTTTTTATTAAATATATCATAATATTCTACTTTGTGAGGTGGTGATGAAAAAAACACATCACTTCGTGGAGGTGGTAGTTCAAGTGTACGTAGAAATGTTGTTTTCATTCCCCATAGGATGGAAAAGATAACAGATAAGGTTATTACATTAAAATAATAAAATATAATTATACTGGAGATACTATTTTTATTATATGTTAATGGTTAGGATAAAATTAAATTTGGTATAAGAAGAAGTAAAATAAAAGTTATTGGATGAGATGATTAGGTCCTCGTTGAAGAACCTCCTTTGTATTTCCCTTCGAGGACCATTGGGATGGTCTTTTCAGTAAACCATCACCTAGAGAGATTTTATAAGGACATATAAAATTGGTATTTTCATGTTTTAGTTAAACTAAGTGGATTGTGGTGGTTTGAATAATATAAGGAAGGTTTTATCCTTTTATAGAGAAGGAAAGGACACACTTGAATTACTTGAAAGAGTTAAATATAATAAATTAGTTTTCATGATCATATAGAAAAATGGGATAAAAATTTCAAATATTTGATGATTATTAGTTCAAATAATCTCATCCAATAAAATTTGGATAATTTTAGGTGATTTTTTCACCCTTATATAAAATCTTTAACCCCTCTTTAAACCTTTTGACAATTACCATGATATCAATGTTTTTTACTCATTTGGAGTTAGGAAGGATACTAAATACATAAAATTTACCCATGAATAGATAATGGTTGATATTATAGACCACATACCATTCACATGGAAAAGTATAATATTATTATAAAATTTAAATCATTTAATAATATATTATCAAACATAAGATTCTATTAAAGTCATTTTGGGATTGTTCACATAGTTTGACTTTAAAGACATCAATATAGTAATGAAATTTGAATTTAAACTTTTAAAACATAATAAATATGTTATATTTATCTATAAAATTTTTGTAACATAATGATTATTCTAAATATTATTTTTTTTATTATTTTTCATTTCATTTACATAATTTTTTTTTATATTTTCATAAATGTTATGATATCGTAGTGTAAATGATTTAGAAAATAATAATAATTTTAGAAATTAAAAATAAATTATTAACATAATTTTTATTATAAAACAATTTTATCACATATATTTGTTCATAAGGTGTATCTAAACTCATCCATATCATGAAAAATTATTTCATATGTTATTTTGACTTTTCGATCCTTATGTAATAAGTTCATAAGAATTTAGATAAGTCATTTGTTATATGACTCAAAAATTTATATCTATCTATAAAAATCATCAATAAAAATTTACTTGATTGGTTTGGGGGGAAAATGGATACATTATAAAAATAATAATTCAATATATAAATGTAGTGAAGTATTTAGTGTGGATCAAACTCAAGACCTCACAAAGAACCAAGGGGGATGATACCCGTAACATCCCTCAATCCGACACTCACTCACATGGAAAAAAGGGTTTGTTACAAGACCTCCAATATGACTCCCCATACGCAGAGGATGCCGACTAATATTGGGGGTTTGAAATGTATAGTGTGGATACTATACTCCCTAGAATTAAGTGTCATGGATGTAGAAAATAAACCGTAGAAATTAATGAAATCAAAGTATAGACATAGTAGAAGAAAATAACAAGATCCAAATGAATAATCCAATAAATAATAAAGGAATAATATAATGACCTGATGGAATGTAACTAAATTTAATGCTTGAAACAATACATGTAAAATACTAGAAGGATCAAATAAATACTCAAAAGTCCTCAGTCTTGAATCCCACATGGTTCTCACCTCCAAAATCCCTCTCATCTAATAAGAAAAAAATCAATATCATGGTCCTTTTACCTTTTCCAAACCTGCATCCATGTAATCTACTTGGGTACCGAACGTCAGACTGAATAGGGTTGAGTATAAATCAATAGGTTGATACCACCATATCTAAACTAACCTTTATGAAATTAAGTGTATGCAATAAGGAGATAAATATGTGTATTAATTAGTTCTATAATTAATAAAACACAACATCAACCTTGTTAGGCTCAATACCGAAATATCTCTGAGCATGTCCTATAACCTTTCCAACTACAACATTATTACCAAGGTAAAATAACCTACTTTAGTTCCATACCAGAATATCTATGAGCATGTCTTAGGACCATGTCGACAACCACCATATAACCATGGTATAGTCACAAAAATCTGAGTCAAAGCCCTATAAGAATTAAAACTTTTGGGTCAAAGACCTATAATCATTACAACATGAGACTCAGTAAGGACCACTCTCTATAATAATTATTTCATGATACTGGATCAAGCCCACTCAATATCAACAATACAACATATAAGAGAGCAAGTTCCAGGGAAAGACCGATATATAAGCATTTCGGAATGGAACACAAGTTCTGTCATAAAACAAGGATATCACAACATCACATCATAAATATCAATATTTAATTATGTGGATTACCATTTATATTTTATATACTACATTTAATTAAATAAAAATTGATTAAAAATTATATTATTAAGAAATAATCCATAAATTATGTATTCTATATGAGGTAATCACCTAAGGTATCATGTTAGGATAAACACACTTTAATCCATTTTTCAATTTAATTATATTAATGGTTGGTGCACCCCATGGGTAACCATAAGCTAGGTCAAAATCCAATTGAGACAAAAGGATTTCAATGAAAATACCATTCATTATTTAATTTATTTGGCTGTACATTATATTGGCACAACCACACTATTGCATAAACATGGAATTATCAAACCATAGGGTTAAGATTTTGACCCCTACCTTTAACTGAGGATCCAATAACACTACCAATGACAATGGATCTTGAGGAAGAAGGTACAAATGATCATAAGGTGGTTTCTAAATCAAAATTAATCATGATCAAAACTGAAAACACACACAGTCAAGGATTCACACCACAACGGTTGGAGAACCAAGGAAGCGAAGGAATAAACTAGACCAAAACTACTTACCTAGGATCAAAGGCATTATCGAGACATTTGGAATGAAGTTTTTCACTCTAAAATCACATGGAGGGATTCCCTAGGTCATAAGGAGAAGATCTATAGTGAATTAGAATGAAATTTAGTAACACAAAAAATTTTAAAATAAGAGGTTGGGTAATTACATGGTGTCTAATGTAGTTACACATCATGTAATCCTTTTTTAAAGGGATATTACAAGACTCCCATTGCATTAGATTATTTTTATCAAAATTCCTAAATAGTACACAATGTTTAATCATTTTACATGGCATTTAAATGTTCTACATATGGGTTTTTAGCCGATTTTCCCTTCAAGCAATCTGAACCCCCTTTAATGATTCTCAACATACCAAGAATCCATGATAACACTTATCCCATATATACCCAAGATTTATTAATTCAAATAAACATAAATCCCTATAATTTATTTCATTTTCTCAAATAAAGGATCTCCATCTCTGAACAAGACTTATCCACCAAGGATCTAATGAAAAATTCATAGAGAGACATACAGAAAATAGAATATCTTACAACCTCCCCAACATATAACAACTCATTCCCTTGCTGCTCCAAGCATCACTATAGGGTCTCTACAAACAAGTCTAGACACTATTTTTTCATATCAGACTATATCTCTCAGTTCTCCTCCCTCACTCACCCATGATGCTACTTCACTTGAACCAACAATATTACCCTACCTCAAAGATATTTCTCACTAAGACCTACAACCATATCATATGAACCACAAAGGATGCATCAACACAAAGATCGATGTATACTACTTCTATCACATGGGAAGGGTCTAAATGATATCTATATAGCTATTACACAAGGAACATGTTGTGGATTATATTGTAGCACTATGGAAGGGTTAAATAGTACTCTAATAGACTGACCCTTTCCACTATCTCAAACGACCCCACAAACCTAGGTTACAGCTTTCCTCATTACCTGATATGACATTGTCCTAATATCTGAGACACCCAAAGGAAGATATAATGAACAACATCAAATTATAAAGGTTTTCTCTGATGGTCAGTATATGAATTATTCCAACTCCGCACGATCAGCAACTACTTCCCAATCAACTAAACCAACTTAGATGTTTCATGTACGAGACTAGGCCCAACAAGGGAAGACTCACCTGCCTCCATCCAATGAAGAGGTGAAAGACATAATCTTCCATACAAATCCTAGAAAGGTTCCATTTGGATTTTTTTGGAAGCTATCATTATATGAAAACTCCATGAGATCCATATTTTTCTCTAATGAACCATCAAAATCCAAAACACAGTCTCATAACTTATCCTGCATAACTTTAATAGTCTACTCAGATTTATGATCGGTCTACATATGATAGAATATTTTCAAATGAAATCATGACCCTTGAGCCTTTTGAAGACCCTACTTGAAATGTGATGTGAAATGAGGATCTCTATCTAAAACAGTACTCAATGGAACACCCTAAAATTGAACCATCTCACACACATAAATACTTCCTAGATCATCAACTGTGAGGGTTTCCCTAATGGGAATAAGTGGGATACCTTATTTGGCTGATCTAGAACATCCCATACAACATCATTATTATGGTTTTACTAGGTAATCTTGTCATAAAATCCATTGTGACATTATCCCATTTCCACTCAGGAATGGGAAAAGGTTGAAAAAACCCATCTTGCCTATGATGCTCATCTTTCACCTATTGAAAAGTGTAGAATCTAGCCATGAAGTTTTCCACCACTTTCTTTATTCATGACCACTATTATTTTATATGGATATCATAATAAATCTTTGTTAAACAGGATGCCCTGACCATCTTGAAACATTAAAATCACACATAAAATCCTAATGTATGAACATAGAAACCCATACCCGATCACTAAAAAGAATACAGTTTTAACTTCTGAGATAACATCATGATGATGTAACCCTACCATATAATTTGTCTCTTAAAACTGATCCCCCTAGATTAGAAAACTGATCAATCTTAATTTGGCCCAAAAGCACAAGTATAACTGATTTTAAAATTTTGGCTACCCATCCCTGAGACTCATGAACATCCAAATGTATGTCTATAAAGAGGGACATTATCTTTAACTTATCACAAGACTCCCGTATTACCTCTATCCATGTCTTTCAGATCAAGGAATCAATAATTTTTTTTTGAAGAAGGTCGTGCCTTGGCCAAAGACCAAAGAACTATTTATTGAATAAATAAAAGGTATTACAAGAGATGATAAGAGGGAAGTTTTTTACAATATTTATCAAAAAGCTTAAATAGATCAGAAGGTAGGGTGTCTAACCAAGTTAGTTCTTGGTTGATACCCTTATTGTCAAGGGCGCCCGCTACCATATTAGCTTCACGGTAAACATGTGTGGCGATGTAGTGCATCCCCATCAGTGAGTCAAGACACATCATCCATCGAGTAGTGAGATACCATGAGAGATGTGTCATGCCATTCCAAATGTCTTGGACAATGGTAGTTGAGTCTCTTTCAATCCATAGATTCATCCAACCTTTCTAAATGGAAAAAGTGATAGCATGGATGACACCCATCATCCCTGCTTCTAAAGCTGAGGTAATACCACTACCAGTAAGAAAGCATCCAAGGCATTGTCCATGAGAGTCTCTGAAGATCACGCCAAAACCTTTAGGACATGGATTTCCTTTTGAAGCTCCATCAACATTAACTTTGATCCATCCTGGCATCGAGGATTTCCAGAATACCTCAAAAGTGCGCATGGGTGGTTGATAGAGGCCCTTAATCCGAAGTTTGCAAAGAATTTCAAAGTCTCCAACAGAGTTGTTGCAATAAGCTTTTGGAATTGACGCAGCCTCATGAGCCGCAATAAGAATATGATCTTTACCTGATTTTAAATTTAATGAGCATCTATTGAAACACAAATCATTTCTATCATACAATATCACATGGAGCAGCTCAGCAACAATATTTAGTAAAATGTTTTTGATTTTCTGGGAGTAATCAAGAGCCACACATCTTTTTAATTGTGAGATGATAGAGTCATCAGAAAACTATCTAGAATTAAAAATGTCAAAAATTAAATTCCAAAATGCAGAAGAAGTATCATAAGATAGAGAGAGATGATTGATATCTTTCCTATGTTGATTGAATAGTTGACATTTAGAGCATAATTTATTACCGAAATATTGGAGACAAACTTCAGTGGAAATTCTGTTATGAGAAATACGCCAAAGAAGAATGAGTCTTGTGGGTTTTATCCAAGGTTTTTTAAAGTTGTTAATCCAATCAAAATTATTTTCGATTCTAGAGAAATTGTGATTATAATAATTTTTTGAGTCAAGAATGCCATTGTGAGAAGGTTCCCAAACAAGGAAGTCATCAGAATTGGAGTAAGGGTAGTTATTAATAATATGAGCAATAATGTTAGGGAGATCATTTCTATGGGATTGAAGAACATCCTTTATAGAGAAATTTGTATTTTTAGGAGGATAGTTGGGGGAATGTCTAGAAATGGGAGGAGTACTAGTCCAATTATCCATCCAAAAATTAATATTAGAATCAGCATTGACCATCCATCTATAATTTTCCATAATATTGTTGAAATATCGTTTTATGGATGGCCAAATCGAGGAGGAAATATAATTAGAATTCCTTTTTTTGAAGTTTATAGAGTAACCTTTGTTTAAGGTAATTAAGAGAATTAGAGTTGAGATTTATAAGCCTACAATTGATTCTAGCCTGAAGTGCATCATTAAAAAGCTTTAAGTTTTTGATTCCAATGCCACCTTTTTCAATTGGTTTACAACAAATGTTCCAAGGAATAGTGACAAGTTTTCTTTCAAGTATACTTCCCATCCCGAATTTTTTTTTATGTAAGAGTTGATTTTATTTAAAATTTCATCAGACCACTTGTAAATCATCAGGGAGTAAACCATTTAAGATACAATGGTTGATTTAACAAGACAGATTCTTCCTGCCATGGAAAGCGATTTTCCTTTCGAAGAAGAAAGTTGTTTAATGATTTGATCCACTATATTGGTAAAATAGGAATATTTTGGCCTACCCCAAAATATTGGGAATCCCAGATAGATTAAGGGAAAAAACATTCCTTAATAAAAATATTGTTTATAGTGATGGATTTTCTGTGCAAAGGGAAATTTTTTCCAAAGAAAATAGAAGATTTATTCCAACATATGGCTTGACCAGGGATTTATTCATAGTGTGACAGAGTATCTTTGAGAACCTGAATATTTTTTTACCTCCATGCAAGAATAAGATAATGTCATAAACATACATGACATGGGTAGGTACATCGAGGTTCCTAGCGGACAGAATAGATTTAAGTTTATTCTGGAAGGCAAGATGAGTAATCAATCTTCTGAGATAGTCTTCAGCAATTACAAAGAGAATTACTGAAATGGGGTCTCCCTGTATGACTCCTTTTGTGAACTTAAAGTAGCCCTTAGGATAGCTATTGATCAGAATGGAAATGGAGGTAGACTTAAATAAAGTCTTTATTGTATTGATGATGGTATCATTGAATCCAAAATTTTAAAGAATTTTAAATATAAAATTCAAATCCATCGTGTCAAAGGCTTTTTTAATTTTAAGATTAATAGAAACATTTCCACCTCTAGTAACTTTGTTAAGAATGTTAGTGCATTCAGACGTAATGAAAATGCAATCTAGGATGATTTTTCCCTTAATAAAACCAAATTGGTTCCAAGAGACAATTCTGTTACATATAAGAGCAAGTTGATTTGCTATTATCTTAGAGATAATTTTGTAGATAGTATTGATAAGAGAAATAGGCCGAAATTGATGAATTTTAGAAGCATTATAAATATTATGGATTAAAGTAAGAAATTGAGCGTTTATCCCATAAGGGAGAACACTGTTGGAAAAGAATGATCGAACAAGTTTACAAACATCTGAGTGAATAGTATCTCAATGTTGTTGGAAAAAACCATTGTTAAATCCATCAGGACCAGGAGAACTGTCAGGATTCAGACTGAAAATTGTCTCTTTAATTTCATGATCTAGAGGGAGGCTTAGAAGATATGTATTATCCATATCATCATCCATGGAAGGAATAATATTAGTCTTAAGGTCTTTATTGATAGTCTGACCATTAAAAGTGCTGTGAAATTGATCAACCGCAAGATTTGTAATGGCCTCTTCGGAATCAATGAGAACATCATTGTGTATGAGAGTAGTAAGAGTTCTATTGACTTTATTAATAATTTGAAGTTTATTATAGAATTTATTGTTTCTATCTCCATCAGTTAACCATTTAGTTTTAAATATTTTTTACGCATGTTGTCTTTAAGAGTTAATAGAGAGTTGAGTTTTACAGAAATATCTATTTCATATTGAGGATCCATTGTGAGATCTGAGGCAGTATTATTATTTTAAATTTGAGGCAGATCATTCTCCAGAGATGAGATATCAATATCAATTTGGTTATTCCTTATTCTACACCAACAATTTAGATCTTTCTTTAGATGTTTAAGTTTAAGAAAACAAGAAAAAACATCATTTTGGTGTCTCATAGTATCCCAATAATCTTTAATAAAGGCAGTGAAGTATGGGTCATCAGACTAAGGATTATTAAATATGAAGGGAAGGACAATCTTAGTGTTTCTAATGGTCATTCTAGTAAGAATAGGGTGGTGATCCGAGTTCAATCTAGGAAAGGTAGTGCAAGAAATGGTATCCCAATTATCAAGTGCAGCAGGATTTACAAAATCCCTATCCAGTTTTCTCGCCACCACTTTATTGTAGTGCCTTATATATGTAAAGACCTGGAAATTTCAAGGAAATTTTTTTTCTTCTTAATTTTCTTTGGAATTTTACAGGAACGCAGTTTCTGACAGCACCTGATTCCGAGGCCCGGTGTGCCCGACATTATTTTCCGAAGTTTAGCTCGGGTACGTTCAGTGAACGAACGAGCCGGTTTTTCTAACTTTTGAACCGTTGCTCGGAATCAAATTCTGAGGGCACCGATGGAATCTCAGTGCCGATATTTACTTAGAAATGCCTTTTCCAGAGTTGCGTTTTCTTGGGTGTAGTTTTTAATTTTTGGGGTTAAGTTAAGAAATAAAATAAAGTGGTGCGACAACATTATTTTACTTAAAGCCACTTAAAAGCCACTTAAGCTAAGTTAAGGGGATAGGGTGGAACCCAAAATATCCTACCCACTTGGTAGGATATTTGTGAGGTGGGTCCCACACGAGCCCCACCGTTTCTTTCCTTCTAAGTAACGCACCCGCAACCCCCCCTCTTTAATGAAAGTCAACCGTGCGTTTTTCTGGTTAAGAAACGCCTCATTAATTGGGAAGTTTAATCGTTACAATTAATTCATTTAATTAATTGTTCGTTTCTTTTCTTTTGAAATTAAAACATGTCATGTGCATTAATAAAATAAGATAACTCTTATTTTATTTCTGTTGGAACTTGTGGCGTGGAGAGGATTTGGAGGGAGGCGTAATTCTTCGACGAAGAACGCGAAGAACGTGAAGAACGCGAAGAACGCTTCGACCTCCGATGAAGAACGCCAAACCCTCAGAGATCGACGACGCGACGCCGTGTACCACTACATCAACGACGTTTCTTCCGTGACGCTCCTTCTGTGACGATACTTCTCTTCTGCGACGATCCTCTTCTTCCGCGACGGTTAATTCCGTGACGAACTCGCGTTCGATGACAACGCTTGAGGTAGGGAATTATGTTTTAAGAATGATTTTATTCCCTTGTTTCTTTCTTTCTAAAGAAAACAAAATAACACGGATCAACTTATTATCTAGTTGATCCGCACACGTTTTCCTTGTGGGTTGGGAATTTTTGTTTTGGGAAATTGTGGGGGCTTATTTTATTATTGATCGTGATCTCATCTGTCGCCTTTCTTGGTTTAATTTGGGCCGCCTGTTATCATACTAATGGGGGGAGGCTGGACCACACGAACACGGCCGGCCCTACTTCCCCCCTTGTTGTTTGAGTTTGTTGTGTCATGTGAAAGGCAGTGCGGGTCCGTAGTACCTTGCGGAAACGAGAAGAAAGAACGCGATGAAGAAGCGCGGCGCCGTCGCGCCGCGCCGTTGCGGCTGAACGAAACAGCCGGTGGAGTCGGGGCCGAGGTGGCAATTTGAAGACCCCGCGTTTTGTTGTCGAAGTGCGGATCGACGGACGATGGTGAGGCAGGCCGTGATGGCGTTTTGAAGGCTTTGCAGCGAATGTTGGGTCCCGGGATGATCTCTGGCGATGACCGCAGGCGAATCGGACCATCGGAGCGCATCCGGTGGTCCGCGGAAGACCCCGCTGGCGCGACGGCGCCGGCGGTCGGGGGTGGCGGCGCCCGGAGCACCGCTGGAAAAATCTTCCGCGGCGGCGGAGCGCGGTCCCGCGACCGCGCAGGACCGGAGGGGAGCGGCAGGACGCGGCTGGCTGCCGCGTCCGCTGGCACGGGCGGCCCCACGCGGGGCCGCGGTTCTTCACGCGGGGGCAGCGCCCCGCTCTGCTCCGCTCGGCTGTAACCAGCCGAGCCGACCCACCGGCCGGGCCGGGTCGCGCCAGCCGGGTCGGACCCGGACCCGGTTCGGGCCGACCCAGGGGGGTTGGGCCGGGTCGTTCCGGGCCCAGACCCCCCGTTTTCGGACCCTTTTCGGTCTTTCGCCCATATCGTGAGATGTAGACTTCCAATCGATGCACCGTCAGCGGTGATGCGATCCTTGCATCGAGACGGTCGTTTCGGTATATTACACCCAAGGTTTCAGAATAATTTGGGTTTGGCCGGGTTGGTTCGGATACGAAACCAACCGAGCCCTCAGAGCAGAAACACTTATATCTTGAGCTCCGAACGTCCGATTGATGTGTCGTCGACTTTGATGGATTCCGCTAAGTGAGACGGATCTTTTGGATTACTCCACTTGAGGTTTGGATTCTGTCGGAGTGCGGTTGGGTTGGTTCGCTCACGAAACCAACCGGGCCCCTAGAATGAAAAAGCCAATAACTCACAGACCGGTCGTCTGATTGACGCGCCGTCTGTCTCATTGAATTCCTCTTGACGAGACGGATCTTTTGGAATACTTTTCCCGAGTTTTGGTTGCTGTTGGATAGTGGCCGGGTTGGATTGTTCCCAAAATCCAACCGGACCCCTGGAACGGAAAAGCTGATATCTTTCAGACCGGACGTCCGTTTGACGAACCGTCAGCGGCGTTGGTGATCTCGTTGAGAAACAGTCCCTATGAGTATACCCTATGAGAGTTCGGGGTATAGTTGAGATACGGCCGGATTGGTTCGCACAAGAAACCAACCAGGCCCCGGGGACGAAAAGGCTGATAACTCACAGACCGGGCGTCCGATTGACGCGCTGTCTGTTGCATTGAGACCCCTATTACGAGGTGGTCCTTTGAGATACTTCTTCGTGGGACTTGTGATACTTGGAGTATCGACCTATAGCTCGTGGAGCAGACCCTCCCAGAGACGAGCGTGCGGAGTACGGAGACCGTGTAGCCGACTGAGACCTGATGACTACTTGACCGACTCGACTTGGAGTGAGTCGACTAGCCTAGTGGACGGAGCACTACTTTGTGAGGTGAAGACCCATGGAGGATGGAGCACTACCAGTGTGACAGTGTAGACCCGTGGTACTCATCCGGAGAGTACCTCTGCAGGCTACTTGGGGGTGTGCACTACTGTGTTTGGGTGGCATACCCCGGCGGGAAGCACTACTATGTTTGGGTGGCTGACCCGCGGTACTCGACATGAGGAGTACCTCAGCAGTCTTAGGTTAGTGAGCAGTACCTCAGAGTCATGACAGGACCACTATACACTCAAGAGACAGAGCTCTTCAGCAGTTACGGTTTCGATAATGAAAATCTTGGTTTGAGCTGAGACTTTTGACCTTTGGGTTTACCTCATGATTGAGATGGGTCACTTGATAACTTAGGTATATGTATGGGCATATACCTGGGTAGTGGTTATCCGTTGATTTCATGATCTTGGTGTTTTCCTCATGATTGAGATGGGTTACTTGATAACTTAGGTATATGCATGGGCATATACCTAAGTAGAGGTTATCTGTTGAGATCTTCTTTGTGGATATTAATGTTGGTTTTAGTGAGACCTTGAGGGTCTCGGGGTCCCTACTGAGTATCGTTATACTCAACCCTACACGGGCTATGCCCGCACCTCGTTGTGTTGGTTGCAGACGACGGGCAGTGCAGACGGAGGCCGAGTGTTCAAGGACTGGATGGTACCCGGAGGTGGACTACACGACGAGTCAGTATATGGAGGTGGACTTCATGGCGAGACGACACTCGGAGGAGGTTGACGGGTGAGAGGGTTGTGGAGGATATCTGTACCTACCCTTCAGGTAGGATCCGTGGTGGACGATCCAGGAGCTACGCCATCTGTACCTACCCTTCAAGTAGGATCCGAGGAGGATGACCCAGGAGCTGCTTCCGTTCTTCCAGTTGTTGTCTTTTTCTGTTGTACTTTGTTCAGTTGTAGTTGTACTTTCATTTGGGTTTGTATTCTGGAGTATTTACCTTTCATCACTTCTCTTTGTACTCAGTGTTTTACTTCCGCTTGTACTCTGTGGTGTTTTTTTTACTTTTATAAAGGCAATGCCTTCCTAGTTGTCGGGATTTACGCCTTTGGTGCTAGTCGCCAGCCCCTGGCCTATGGAAGGCGGGCTTGGGGTAGTCACGACACGGGCCCCGTGGACGGGTCGTGACAAATTTGTATCAGAGGAGTCGGTTCTACCGTAGAACTTTTAACTCTGATATTTTATTTCTATGAAGAAATATTGTTAAGGGTACCAAGTGTGGTCTTTAGTTTAGGGAGTCTAGTGTTGGTGCGGGCGGCTGACGTATCCATACACCAGGACCCTGAAAACTGATTTCCGATATTGTGCACAAAAACACTGATTGCGCGTGTGTTTTCAAAGGTTTTCCCTTAAAATAGCTCAAACCAGGTCAGCTCACCTGGTATAATCATTTGACCGTGTCACGTTGTTTCTATCAGTATGCCTTTTCACAGATGTTCAGCTAGAGCCCAGAGGGATGTGCGTACTGACAGCCTGTCAAGCGACGTGGCTTCATTACAGGACCCTCTTGCAGTCGAGGCACCAGCAGAGGCACCAGCAGTACTACCATACGTTGGGCCACCGATGCCACCAGCCCCAGCAATAGGCGATGCACGCCACTTGAGCGTGCTGCACGAGGTCCAGCGCCAGAGGCCACCCAGGTTTCGGGGAGAGACGGACCCGCATGCGGCTGAGGATTGGCTGGAGGCTGTGGTGAGAGTCTTTAGGATAGTGGGGACGCCATCAGACTTCATGGTGATCTTTACTACCAGCCTTCTTCAGGCATCAGCAGGCATGTGGTGGAGAAACTTGTTCGAGTTTTGCGACGGGATGACCTTCCCATGGGAAGACTTCTAGACCTTCTTCAGGGTGGAGTTTGTGCCAGTAGCTCTACACCCCGAGCGTGTACAGGAGCTTCTGCCTTTTCCGCAGGGTTTTCGATCAGTAGCCGAGTCATATGTGGAAGTAGACAGATGATGCAGAGGTCTAGGAGGACCAGACCAGCAGTAGGGCGATCTCGGGTTTTAGGATCGGTGGTGCGGGGCACCCAGGGTGGGGTCAGAGCCAGGTGTGCTAGAAACGGACAGTGTTACTCCTGCGACAGGAAGGGTCACCTGGCACGTGACTATACGACCCCCCGCACAGTTGATCAGCGGGTGTTGGAGGAGCCACCGAGATAGAAGCAGCGACTGGTGCTTGAGCAACAGCCAAGAAGTGGACAAGGCAGTAAAGCTCCGAGAGCAGGTGGACATGAGAGGAACTAGGGGATACGTCCCTTGTACTTCTAGTTCCATGTTGCTGTTGTATTCGTGTCTTTGTACTATGAGCTGCAATAATAAAAAGACACTTATCTTTGTGATGTTTTCTTTCCTGTCCTTTTGTTTGGTTGATACTGAGTGGTCCGGGTTAAAACTATTGACTTGACCCTCACTTTCAATATTTCTACTGGAGGAGACCCAGTGACCTCACACTGATGCCGATAGTGTGACTCGACCCTTGGAGGCGATAGTGACAGTTGGATCTCTTGGTAGTTACATCAAGGCCTTACGACGTCATCCATGGCATGAATGCGTAATTCATGTCGGGATTGACTGTATTAGGCAAAGGGGCGTGGTTCATCTACGGGATGAGATCGAGTTTCTGTTTTCGACAAAGGAGAAATTTTAGTAGCTCTTTCAGATCGTAGGAAAAGAAGGTGCAGATCATCCAGGAGTGGATGGAGACTGCACAGTGCGGTAAGAAACAGGAAACTGGAACCAGTCTTAGATACTCGGGCATGTTAAATGTTTCCAGAAGTAGAAGCTTTAAGGAGAGATGAGTCTGCGAAGCAGCAGACGTGGAGGCAGAGCTAGGAGAGCAGCATGTGGCGGTGTACTTATTAACATGCTACAACCACCCGCCTTAGTTATCCCCGCCAGGCTCAGGGAGCTGGAGGGCGGAGGAAGAGAGTAGCTGCTTGCGGTCAGGGAGAGTGACCCAATGGCTCTAAAAATGATTCAAGGGACAGTCTGTGTCCACTACTAGCTGCTGTAGTAATAGACTTAGATATGAATAATTCCTTGCTTTCACAAATCTTGTCCCAGACCTAGAGTTTCCGGTAAGCCGTAGAATTGACCCTCACATCTGGAGATACCTTGGTAGAAGACTCGATAATAACACTTACACCGACAGTGTGGTTAGACCCTCGAGGTGAGAGTTTCGGTTGGAATCTCTTGGTGGCAGCATCGAGGCCTTACGACGTTGGTTTGAGTATGGACTAGGCAATCACAGTTCATACACAAATTGACGGTATTAGACAAAAAGGATATGGTTTAACTACGACGTCGGAATGAGTTTTCCTTGGTCGGCGAAAAAGGAAACCCCAGGCAGCACAGGGTAACTCATGCACAAGAGGGTGCGACCGATCAATCTTGAGTCGGTCAACCTTACCCTCGTGGCAGCAGTCGTTTTGAGTTCCAGTTCTAACAGGAATTGGAGACCTCTAGAGTTCGAGGATGCTGATCACGTCCTTATACGGGTCTCACCTCGATGAGGTTTACGGAGATGTGGCCAAGGCGGCGAGTTATCTCCGAGGTTCAGCGGACCTTCTTAGGTCCTCAGCTGGGTAGGCGTGGTGGTTTACCGCTTGACCCATCCACCTCAGTTGCACCAGGTGCACGACGACTTCCACGTATCTCAACTGAGGAGATACGTGCTCGGCCATGGGGAGCTGGACTTTGGCGGTGGGGTGTCTTTCACGGAGGTTCCAGTGGGGATCGAGGAACGACAGGGGCAGATCCTACAAGGACGATAGATTCCTCGGGTGCACTTTCTTTGGCAGTATGAGAACCTCCAGGTGAGCACATGGGAGCGGAAGGCTCAGATGCGTGCTCTGTACCGCTTTTGTGACCCTAGTTTGTGTTGAAGCTTTACGGGGACGTAAATCCATGAGGTGGGAGTAATGTAAAGACCCAGAAATTTCAAGGATTTTTTTTTTCTTAATTTGCTTTGAAATTTTACAAGAACGAAGTTTCTAACGGCGCCTGATTCCGAGGCCCGGTGTGCCTGGAATTATTTTCCGAAGTTTAGCTCGGGTACTTTCAGTGAACGAACGAGCGGGTTTTTCTAACTTTTGAACCGGTGCTCGGAATCGAATTCTGAGGGCACCGATGGAATCGCAGCGCCTATATTTGCTTAGAAACACCTTTTCCGGAGTTGCGTTTTCTTGGGTGTAGTTTTTAATTTTTGGGGTTAAGTTAAGAAATAAAATAAAGTGGTGCGACAACTTTATTTTACTTAAAGCCACTTAAAACCCACTTAAGCTAAGTTAAGGAGATAGGGTGGAACCCAAAATACCCTACCCACTTGGTAGGATATTTGTGAGGTGGGGCCCACACAAGCCCCACCGTTTCTGTCCTTCTAAGTAACGCACCCGCAACCCCCCCTCTTTAATGAAAGTCAACCGTGCGTTTTTCTGGTTAAGAAACACCTCATTAATTGGGAAGTTAAATCGTTACAATTAATTCATTGAATTAATTGTTCATTTTTTTTCTTTTGAAATTCAAACGTGTCATGTGCGTTAATAAAATAAGATAACTCTTATTTTATTTTTGTTGGAACTTGTGGCATAGAGAGGATTTGGAGGAAAGCGTTCTTCTTCGACAAAGAACGCGAAGAACGCGAAGAACGCTCTGACCTCCGACGAAGAACGCCAAACCCTAGGAGATCGACGACGCGACACCATGTACCACGACATCAACGACGTTTCTTCCGTAACGCTCCTTCCATGACGATCCTTCTCTTCCACGACGATCCTCTTCTTCTGTGACGGTTAATTCCGTGACAAACTCGCGTTCGACGACAACGCTTGAGGTAGGGAATTATGTTTTAAGAATGATTTTATTCCCTTGTTTCTTTCTTTCTAAAGAAAACAAAAAAACACGGATCAAATTATTATCTAGTTGATCCGCGCACGTTTTCCTTGCGGGTTGGGAATTTTTGTTGTGGGAAATTGTGGGGGCTTATTTTATTATTGATTGTGATCTCATCTGTCACCTTTCTTGGTTTCACTTTGGGCCGCCTGTTATCATACTAACGGGGGGAGGTCGGACCGCACGAACACGGCCGACCCTCCTCCCCCCCTTTCTGTTTGAGTTTGTTGTGGCACGTGAAAGGTAGTGCGGTGACGTTGCACAATGCGGAAACAAGAAGAAAGAACGCGGCTAAGAAGCACGGCGCCGTCGCGCCGCGCCGTTGGGGCCGAACGAAACCGCGGGCGGAGTCGGGGCCGAGGTGGCGATTTGAAGACCCCGCGTTTTGTTGTCGAAGTGCGGATCGACGAACGATGGTGAGGTGGGCGGCGATGGTGTTTTAAAGGCTTTGCAGCGAAGGTCGGGTCCCGGGATGATCTCTGGCGAGGACCGCAGGCAAATCAGACCATCGGAGCGCGTCTGGAGGTCTGTGGAAGCCCCCGCTGGTGCTCGGAGCGCCGCTGGAAAAATCCGCCGCTGATGAAGCCGCGGTGGTGGAGCGCGGTCCCAAGACCTCGTGGGACCGGAGGGGGGGCAGCGGGACGCGGCCGGATGTGGCCGGCTGCCACGTCCACTGTCACGGGCGGCCCCACGCGGGGCCGCGGTTCTTCACGCGGGGGCAGCGCCCCGCTCTGCTCCGCTCGGCCGTAACCGGCCGGGCCGGGTCACGCCTAGACCAGGCCGGGCCACCCCGGCCGGGCCGGGTCGTTCCAGCCGGGTCGGACCCGGACCCGGGTCGGGTTGAACCGGTTCGGGCCGACCCAGGGGGGGTTGGGCCAGGTCGTTCCGGGCCCAGACCCCCCATTTCGGACCTTTTTCGGTCTTTCTCCCATATCATGAGATGTAGACCTCCGATCGACACACCGTTAGCGGCGATGCGATCCTTGGATCGAGACGGTCGTTTCGGTATATTACACTCAAGGTTTTGGAATACTTTGGGTTCGGCCGGGTTGGTTCGAATACGAAACCAACCGGGCCCTCAGAGCAGAAACACTTATATCTGGAGCTCCGGACGTCCGATTGACGTGCCGTCGACTTTGATGGATTCCTCTAAGTGAGACGGATCTTTTCTCTTACTTCGATTGAGGTTTTGATGCCGTCGGAGTGCGGTCGTGTTGGTTCGCTCACGAAACCAACCAGGCCCCTGGAACGAAAAAGCCAATAACTCACAGACCGGGCGTCCGATTGACGCGCCGTCTGTCTCGTTGAATTCCTATTGATGAGATAAAACTTTTGGAATACTTTTCCCGAGTTTTGGTTTCGGTTGGATAGTGGCCGGGTTGTATTGTACCCGAAATCCAACCGGGCCCCTGGAACGAAAAAGATGATATCTTTCAGACCGAACGTCCGTTTGACGAACCGTCAGCGGGGATGGTGATCTCGTTGAGAAACGGTCCCTATGAGTATACCCTACGAGAGTTCGGGGTACAGTTGAGATATGGCCGGATTGGTTCGCACAAGAAACCAACCGGGCCTCGGGGACGAAAAGACTGATAACTCACAGACCGAGCATCCGATTGACGCGCCGTCTATTGCGTTGAGACCCCTATGAAGAGGTGGTACTTTGAGATACTTCTTAGTGGGACTTGTGATACTTGGAGTATCGACCTGTAGCTCGTGGAGCGGACCCTCCCAGAGATGAGCATGCGGAGTACGGAGACCGTGTAGCCGACTGAGACCTGACGACTGCTTGACCGACTCGACTTGGAGTGAGTCGACTAGCCCAGTGGACGGAGCACTACTTTGTGAGGTGAAGACTCATGGCGGATGGAGCACTACTTGTGTGACAGTGTAGACCCCCTGTACTCGTCCAGAGAGTACCTGTGAAGCCTACTAGGGGGTGTGCACTACTGTGTTTGGGTGGCATACCCCGGCGGGAAGCACTACTGTGTTTGGGTGGATGACCCGCGGTACTCGATAGGAGGTGTACCTCAGTAGTCTTAGGTTAGTGGGCAGTACCTCAGAGTCGTGACAGGACCACTATACACTCCAGAGATGGAGCTCTTCAGTAGTTATGGTTTCGATAATGAAAATCCTGGTTTGAGCTGAGACTTTTGACCTTTGTGTTTACCTCATGATTGAGATGGGTCACTTGATAACTTAGGTATATGTATGGGCATATAACTGGGTAGTGGTTATCCGTTGATTTCATGATCTTGGTGTTTTACTCATGATTGAGATGGGTTACTTGATAACTTAGGTATATGCATGGGAATATACCTAAGTAGAGGTTATCTATTGAGATCTTATTTGTAGTTATCCATGTTGGTTTTAGTGAGACCTTGAGGGTCTCGGGGTCCCTACTGAGTATCGTTATACTCACCCCTGCATGGGCTATGCCCGCACCTTGTTGTGTTGGTTGCAGACGACGGGCAGTGCTGACGGAGGCCGAGTGTTCGAGGACTGGACGGTACCCGGAGGTGGACTACACGACAAGTCAGTATCTGGAGGTGGACTTCACGGCGAGATGACACTTGGAGGAGGTTGACGGGCGAGAGCGTTGTGGAGGATATCTGTACCTACCCTTCAGGTATGATCCGTGGTGGATGATCCAGGAGATACGCCATCTGTACCTACCCTTCAGGTAGGATCCGAGGAGGATGACCCAGGAGTCGCTTCCGTTCTTCCAGCTGTTGTCTTTTTCTGTTGTAATTTGTTCAGTTGTAGTTGTAATTTCATTTGGGTTTGTATTCTGGCCCATTTACCTTTCAGAACTTCTCTTTGTACTTAGTGTTTTACTTCCTCTTGTACTCTGTGGTGTTTTGTTTACTTTTATAAAGGCAATGCCTTCCCAGTTATCAGGATTTACGCCTTTGGTGCTAGTCTCCAACCCCTGGCCTATGGATGGAGGGCTTGGGGTAGTCACGAAACGGGCCCCGAGGATGGGTTGTGACAACATACAAGGTGTATTTAGCTCCTGAGATGTAAACTTCTAAAAGGTTGATGTCATCAATAAATGTTCTAAATTCTCATGAGGATATAGAATAATGTGATGGTCCAAGTTTTTCATTAGGAGAAAGAATGGAATTGAAATCTCCAATAACAACCCAAGGATCTTGAATGTTTCTATCCAGCTGCATGAGATCTTTCCAAAGTGCTATCCTCTCTTGGTAATGATTTTTAGCATAAACCATAGTACAGAAGATATGTTTACTTTCGTAGAAAAAGTCACAAGTGAACATTTGGTCTGATCTTTTGATAATGTTCACTTTTTGTAGTGATGAATGGAAAAATATCCATAGAGACTCAATAGAAGAACCATCTTTACACGCACTTAGAAAATTATATCTAGGCGGGCATAGACGTGTGAAATTAAAATTAAAATTTATCTTGGGTTCAGCAATAGAAAACAGAATAGGTTTATGCATTGTGAGAAATCTCTTGAAAATAGTATGAGTGTCAGGGTTTGAAATACCCTGCAAATTCCAATAGAAAATATTCATTAATACTTAAGTTTGGGGTTGGATCCCCCTTCTTTGTCTTTACCTAAGTCTTTCTTCCTCTCATATCTTCTAATTTCAAGAGAGGAAGTTGACTTGGGTTTTTTATTCTACAAGTTTGAAGCGAGTCAGCTAGGTGTTTTATGATGTACTTCTCCATGAACATTCTTTAATGCATCAGTATTGTGGGTATGTGAGGGAAAGGGGCTGGTGTTTATTCCAGGATGTAAATTAGCAATAATATCAGTATTTTTTCCTTCCAAATCAGAATATTTTTCCTAGAATCTTCTTTGGAGGTATAAGATATAATAGGTGAAAAAGGTAGTTTTGTTTCAGCATTTTGTAAGTCAACAGAAGGTAAAACAGTACTTGAAATAGTAGTACATTCTTTGGGAGAAGAAGCAGACAATTTCTTTCCATAATTTTGAAAATCAGTAGAAGAATTCAAGGCATTACTTGAATCAGTAGCATTTATAACTGACAATTCCAAAGCAGGAACATGTTGGACATTTATGTTTTCAGTAGGCAATGGAATATGAGATAATCCAAATATACTTTCATAAGATGAACAAGTACCTGTTTCCAAGATTTTATTTGGAATACCTTGTGCTGCATTCAAATCATAGATTTCAATTAGATAGGCTTCCAGTAAGGTGTTCCCATAATGGGCATGAATAAAATTCATTACAAACGAAACATGTGTGACCTTCAGGAGATGTTCTTGAAGTGGGCTTGCCTCATGTGAAGGAGATATAGACAAAGCAGGGATACCCGAAGTGCTTGGCTGGATTTTCCAGGACACCATGGGGGCATGCAGGTCATTAGGAGGCTTACTGACTTTCTGAGTATCATCATATTTGGAGGAGGAAGCCTCCCTTTTCCCATTAGGACTTGCAGGTTTATCTAAGGAAGAAACTCTGCAAATATTTTTCTTCCTTTTAGACTCAAAATCCAGGATAGAGTTAAAAAATTTCAGGATCATATCTTCAATTTCCTTACTAATTTCATCCTCATCAACAATGTCACTCCAAGAAACACCTTGTAGGGGAGAAAAAGAATTATATTTTTTGACCCATATTTCATTTTTCTTCTAAGAAGTTTCAGGGATGTCATTCTCAATTATTTAGTTCTTTTTTTTTTGTATTTGGAATCCTTCCACTCACTTACTATAGGTGGAGCAACTTGTTTCCTAACAAACGGACAGTTTGAGAAATTATGGCCAGTGATCTTACAAACCTCACAAAAAGGGGGAATTCTCTCATATTCAATTCTAATTTCAGTCTTATGTTCACGGGAAGAAATTTTAATGACATTTGGAAATTTTAATTCAAGATTAAATTCAACCATAATCCTTCCATAGAGTCCTAGCTCAGTGTCTAAGGTACTTTGGTCAATTTTTATTGGCATACCAATACATGAAACAATATCATTAAGGATATTTGGGTGCCAAAATACCAACTTAATCCATGTAGCATAATCCAGATTTTGTCCATTGAATTCCTATATGTATGTGGATTGAAGGCTACATCCCATTCACTCAGCCTAAGTAAGCTAGGTTTTAGATTAATACTTCCAATTTTCTAGACCCAGTTTAAATCATCCTACGATTGAAAGTGGATGTAATAATAACCCTTGCCTACATGAATCATCTTCTAGTTCAAAAAAACCCCAACAATGAGCAATTATAGTCTTAAGTTCTGTAAGGGGCTAAGGACGATCACCTGAGATGTATGAGACTCATCCTAAGAACGCGAACTTACATAACTGAGCCCATTGTCGAAGAGCTTCTGGATTGGATTCAACAAGAAAGTGTCCATCTTCAAGCTTCTTTGTGTAAGAGGGATTTGTATCCTTCGAGTCACTTGAAATAGGGCCTTTGAGCACATATCGGAAGTAGATTGCCTTCATTCACTCTTCTGTCGAGGAGAGATCTAGGACTAGAGTAAGTGTATTGGAATTGTTCGATGTAGGGGTGGATTTCTTAGGGATGAGCTCCCACCATAGATCAAATATATCCATATTCAATCGTGGGATGATTCACTGGAGAAGTTAGGGTTTGCGGTCAGTGTCGCCACAGGGAATCGCTCGTTAGAGCTCTGTGTTGAAATTCCCCCTTTCCAAGGCATCAATAATTATGTTTCCCTTTCCTAGTGTATAATCAAATTCGAAGTTTAATGACTATAGATACTTGATCCACCTCCTCTATCGAAGGTTCATGTCTTGCTGAGAAAGGACATACCTTAGGCTCTTGTGGCCCATGTATATGAAAAAACTCTAACCCAAGAGATAGTGTCTCCATCATCTTAGGGAATGTACCACTAATGCTAACTCTAGATCATGAGTATAGTAATTCCTCTCTTGTGGTCTCAGCTGCATGGATCCACAACCAACCACTCGATCTTCATGCATTAAAGCTACTCTGAGTCCAACTTCGAATGCATAACAGTACATAGTATATTCTTTACCCAACACAAGTAAAGAGGGGATAGGTGTTGAGGTCATCCTACCTTTTAAATCCTTAAAATATCTATCATAATCATCATACCAAAAGAAAAATTCACCCCTTTATTGGTCATCCTAGAGATTATCACTGCCAAATGAGAAAAATCTTAGATAAAGCACAGATAATAACTTGATAAACCGAGAAATACCGGAATTTAAAAGATGTTCTTTTATTGTTCTCAAGATACCATGGTTGAAACTTTCTCTAGCTACACTGACACCCTTTCCTCTGATTTGATATGGCCCATGAAGTGAACTTTATTAATCTAGAAACTACATTTGGTTAGCTTGGCATAAATTCAATGCTCTCAAAATGTACTCAAGATGATGTAAAGATGTCGGGAATGATCATCTTATAACTTGGAATAAACTAGGATATCATCAAAAAAACAACTAAAAAATGGTCTTGAAAAGGATTAAAGATCCTATTCATTATGGCCATGAATACAACAAGTGCATTAGTCAACCCAAACGACATCACTGCAAATTCATACAAGTCATGCTTAATCCTCAAATCTGTTTGAGGTATGTCTAATGGTATTACCCTTAACTGGAGGTAAAATAATATAAAATCAATATTGGAGAATATTTTATCATCTCTCAACTGATTAAAAATATCATCAATGCATGGAAGAAGATACATGTTCTTGACCATCATCTAGTTAAACCTCCGATAATCCACACATAAGTGCAAAGACCCCTCAGATTTCTTATCGAAGAGGTATAGAGAACACCATGGAAATTAACTAGGTTGTATGAAGACTTTATATTCTAGATACTCCAATTGAACCTTCAGCTTTTGAAAATTTTTAGTACCATTTTGTAAGGTGGGATAGAAAATGGCTCTGCTCTCGGCACCAATTCGATTGTAAACTTGATCTATCACTCGGGTGGTAAGCCATACAACTCATCAGGAATGATATCCGGAAAATGGAATAATAGTAGTGGAAAATAATCCCATTATATTCCACCATTATTTAGAGGAATACCAGATATATGAGCCACAATACAATCCAATATACACTAAATTGTTCCTCCTTGACCATCCTAAATATCCCACTCACAGTGGTGAGAATAAATGCCTTCTTCTGGAGATGGAAAAGTAATTCAAATACTATAACAGTCGATATGATCCTAACATAGAATTAAACAATCAATACCAATAATCAAATCGAAGTCTATCATTTCCAGCTAGAACGGTTCCTAAATAAATGGTAACCAACAACCTCTAGGGAACACACCTTGAAATATTTGATATTCTCTAATAGTACTATAAATGGAGTGTTTATGTTAAAAGCACCATCCAAGCCTTCCATATCCAAGAATTTTTTTTGAAAATATAGCAGATATAAAAGAATGCAATAATCCAATATAAAAAAACACATGCTAAGTTGGATGACACCAGAATCATACCTTTGACAGTAGAAGGTCTTGTATCCACACTAGTTGGAGTAGTCTATATAATATGAAACTGACTCGTCCCTCTGCCTTGGGCTCTAGTATAATTACCCTGAGCTATTTCCCTTACCTAGTACTGTTTCTCATGCACTGGGGTACCACATCACCTGCCTCAGGCTGAACGACCAGTGGAACTCCAGCTACCAGCCTCATGAGGTATACCTGAGCCCCTTCTTGACCTAGGAGCATGTCCTGATCCCCGACCACTAGTCAAATATATAAAGTTTTAATAGAACCTCCAAATATGACACAATATTCCACATATATGACACTTGACTATGGGTTAAGGACATTGTAGATGATTGTGGAAAAACATGCCACATTGATAACAATTGAATAGAAAGCAGTCTTGATATATATTTCTACTACCCTAACTACGTTTTCCACTACTACCTTGGTGTAAACTTTCATAGTGGCGCTTCTTTCCACTCGAAGAAGAGTTCCCATATTTCCTGCTGAAACAACCTAGACGATGATCTAGGACTCTATCAAATTCTATCATGTGATGAGTACCTAGTTCATCACATCCTCAATGCTTCTAAAATGGAAAACATTGACCTATAACTTGTTCTCATAGAGAAGGATGTCCTAAAAAAGCTCACCTAAGAGACCTCATTATCTTCCAAATATTGAGCAAAGCATTATAGGTCGGGGTAATGTAAAACATAGTCCATCACTGATAGTTCCTCATGCATCAAATGCATGAACTCGCAAGATTTTTCAGATCTTAACATCTCTGGATATAAATATCTTATGAAGTTTGACTTGAAATCTTGCCAATATATCTCATCCTACTTCCTAACTTCCTCTAGAATACCCCCTATGACACATGGCAGGTCCACGAAGCATATATTCATTAATATTCATCTACCTATCCACATGAAGTTCAAGATGATTGAATATCATCTGGAATAACTTTGTCTATAACTTGGATACATGGGGCCCCCCTTACCCAGTAAACATCGGTGGGTATTGTAGCTAAAAATATCTTGTTAGATCATACATTGAAGGCACAATACAATAATTCTCCCTTTTCAGGGATCACATAACCCTCTAGATGTTGTCACGATACTGAACATCTGTATGGTCCATAGGAACCATGGGAAGATCTAATTTATTTGTGTTCAGAGTATACTAATTTCCACTCTCCTGAAGATCAAGTTAAAGATAATGGGGAGGAATATTCTCTATATAAAAAATGAACACCTTAGAGAACTATTTAGAAACACGTTTCAACTATAACATGTGACTAAAATAGAGAACCACTAACTCTTGGTCTCTATAGAAATGGCTTAAAAGTGTTTTATAATGACACCTCAACTCGTTTTATTTATCCAGTGAAATAGATATATCATATAGTTTTTCAACAAGAATGTATATATCACATGAAAAAATAGATATGCCCCTATCAGGAAAAATTCATGTCAATATATCCCCATGTGACTATTATGATGCATGCATTCTCATATCACTCCATACTAGGCCATGAGTAAAAATATCAAGAAATAGTAACATCATAAAACAATAACCTCACACAACACGTGGGTCACCTAAGGTGAAATAACATCAACTGTAATAGGCGCACATCACAAACAAAAATCCCATCCCTGGGCACTTGAATTTCCCCTTATACATGGGATGACTACTCCCATACACAAGCTCATTAGCAAGTCCCAACACATCTGAGTATCCTTTCTACCTTTCCCAAATAGTAACATAGAAGAAAATAAAACATGATCCTTTGGTTCCACTTTGTGATGTCCCCCAATTTGACACACTCTCACGTAGCCAAAATAGGTTGTATATAAGACCTCAATCGCACCTCCCCTTATACTAGAGGCTACCAACTTGTAGTGGGGGTGTAAAATGTTTATTGAGGAGACTATACACCCTAATTAAAGTGTCATAAAATTAGATAATAAACCCTAGAAATGAAATTAATCAAAGTATGGATGTAGAGGAAGGAAACAATAGGAGCCAAATGAATATTAAAATAAATAAAAAATGAATAATGTAATGACACCATGTAATTTAACTAAATTTAATTCTAGAAGCAATAAAATTAAAACACAGGAAGACTAAAATAAAGACTCAAAATTCCCTGGTCCTGAAATCCACATCGGTCTCACCTCTAAACTCCAACCCATCTAGAAATAAAACAATCAACATCAAGGTCATTTTCCCTTTTCCAAACCTGCGTCCACTTTTTCTGCCTAGGTACCAAACAAAAACCTGAATAAGGTGTGAGTATAACTAAATAGGTGAAAACCACCATGTCTAAAATAAAAATTATGATAATAATTGTATGAAATAAATATATAAATATGTTTATTTATTAATTCAACAATTAATAAAATACAACATCAACTTTCTTTAGATGTATGCCAGAATATCTCTGAGCATGTCTTATGACCATGACAACAATAACCATATGACCAAGGTAAAATAACCTTCTTTGGTGACATACTGGAATATTTCTAGGCATGTCTTACGACCATTCCAAACACCACTATATAACCGTAGTATAGTGAAAAACAATTCGGGTCAAATCCCCATAATAATTACAACATTTAGGTCAAAACACTATAAGAATTGCTGAATGCGACTGGAAAAAGACCACTCTCTATAAGAATTACAACATGGGACTAGACCGATCTAGCTCAATATCATTATTACAACATATAAGTGTGCAAGTGAAAGATCCACACCTGATATATAAACATTTCACCATGGAACACAAGTCCTATCATACAACAAGGATATCAAAATATAACATCATAAATATCAATGGTTAATTTTGTGAATTACCATTTATATTTCATATAACTCATTCAATTAAATCATAATTGATTAAAAATTATATCAATAAACAATAATCTATAACATATAGATTCTATATCAGGAAATCAACTAAGGTATATTGTCATTTTAAAAACACTTTAATCCATTAGCCAATTTCATTATATTCATGGTTAACTCACCCCATGGGTAACCATAATCTAGGTTTGAAACTAATTGAAACAAAAGGACTTCAAGGAAAAACACCATTCATTATTTAATTTATTTTGGTACACATTATGTTGGCGTAATCACAATATTGCATAAACATGGAAATTATCTAACCATAGGGTTGAGATTTAGTGACCCGACCTTTTTATAATGATCCAATAGTTCTTCCAATGAAAATTTTCTATGAGGAAGAAGGTGTGGATGATCACAAGGAGGTTACTATATCAAAACTGATCAAGATCAAAACCAACAAGGCACACAGTGAAGGATTCACAACACAACGGTTGGAGAACCAAGAAAGAGAAGGAAGAAACAAGACCAAAACCACTTACCATGGATCAAATGCATTATCAGTATGTCCGAAAGGAATTTTGGCAATCTAAAATCGCCTATAGGGTTTCCCTAGGTCATTAGGATAAGTTCTGTAGATAATTATAATAAAATTCAGCCACACAACATACCTTAAAAAAGAAGGTCAGGGAATTACATAGCGTGTAATGTAGTTACACTTCCTGTAATACTTTTTAATGGGATATTCCAAAAAACCTGTCACCTATATTACTTTTATAAAAAAAACAAACATTACACAATGTGTAATCCTTTTAAATGGTGTGTAAATGTTCTGCAAGTGGGGTTTCATCCCATTTCCCCTTTAAACAATCTGAATCCCCTTTAAATATTCTCAACATACCAATAATCTATGATAGAACTTAAACCATTTATACTCAGACTCCATTAATTCAAAACAAATATATATCCATAAACTTTAGGTCATTTTCTCCAACAAAGGATCTAAATTTCCAAATAAGACTCATCCCCCAAGGCTCAAACGAAAAAATCTGAGAGAGGCATACCTAGAAAAAATCTGGGACCTTACATTACCACTGAGCTTCAACTTAAGGGAATCAATAATAATTGATATTTATGAACTAATTAATGAATTTTTTTTTCTCAAATATTATATTTTGGACACCAAATTTGACTTTTCTACTATTGCACAATCATTGCATCAACACCAAAAATGATTTTTATATTTATCATAAAATAAATTCCAATTTAAATGTTTTTAAGTATTTTTATGTTATATTTTTATTATATTATCATACATGAGTAATTCCATAAGTTTCATAAATTTTCATATTATATTTGGGTCTTGGATATATCCTGAAAGGTACTATTAAACTATGCTGTTTTATAATTCACCAAATTTTTTTACTTCTTCAGAAAATATTAAAAATTCATCCTTTGATAAATTTGAATTTATGGATCCAAAAATTAATTATATTTATTCAAATTAAATTCTTATAAGTGAAATAAATTACTTTTATTTTATACCAACAAAACATGAGGAGAAATAGTTTTTCAGAAAAATGAACTTCTAAGTATAAAAATATTATTATTCCAAAATTAAGAATAATTTAGATTATAATGAATTTAATTAGATTATTTTTAATAAAATTAAACTAATAAAATTTTAAATTAAGTTGAAAATAAAATGAGTCTTTTTAAATACATGAAATGAAATGACAGTATTCTATAAAATCGGTATTTTCTTCTTTCATTGAAAAAATCAATCTTTTTAAAAAAATTATAAAATTTCACATTAGGATGATTTTTATTTGATAATTTAAAAGATTATATAATTTTTATATATTATAATTTCTAAAATTATCTAAAACTAATTATAATATTCCTTCACAAAAAGTAATAAAACCCAATTTTGAAGAAAACATATTTTTAAATCATAAAACGACTACTAAGAATCGAGTGCTTATTTTCTATGAATTAAAAAAAAATATTAAGTTTGACCTTTATATATATATATATATATATATATATATCATAATGTAGTTATTCATACCCACCAATTTAGCAATAGGGTTATATTAATCATATATAAATAACACCATTCAATGGTTAAAGACCAATGTTACATATCTTATATGCTATCAAACATGGTCTTATTTTAAAATATTAGGTTGTTACAGTATTGAAGTTTATTATCCCTATAAATTGTTTAAAACCTTGGTTGTTAATTATATATGTCTTTCTATTTATCTTATCTTATTTATGATAAAATAAGATAGGATGTGTGGTGAGTATCAAAGGATTACTGATATGTGTGTGAAGGAAGTGAACTATAGTTGAATTTATTAAGAAAAACTTTACCCAATTGGGGTTTGCCTAATAATTTTAGGGTTGATTCATTATTTTAGTGTTATTCGATATCTTTAAACATATATAGGAAGGACAGTTGATCAATAGTGATTAATATTTGTTAA
The DNA here is from genome assembly GCA_963277665.1 of Viscum album. NCBI lineage: Eukaryota > Viridiplantae > Streptophyta > Magnoliopsida > Santalales > Viscaceae > Viscum > Viscum album. Next base: position 736,669,637 of record OY728127.1, on the reverse strand, counting down.
ACTTTACAATTTGTTTTCAATCTAGGGTGAATGATGAAGCGATTGAAGATTCTTTTATTTATTAATTCATAAGAAGAAGATTTAACTATTTTAAAGAAAATTATAGAATTAAGACAAGTAATCAAACCCTTGAACCCATCTCATATAATCTATTTTACTAAAATAATCCCCTTTTAACTATTTCAAGTCCCCTTAAATATTAATTCCTCAAAAACCATCCCTTACTAATAATTATGACAACTGATTTTTACACCCCTCTCCGAAGACAACATACAATTTCTACTATACTATTTAAATAATAACCTTATGTTTTAAATTTCTTCTTTCACACCCATTATGTGACACCCTCATATTTTAATGTTTCATATAGTTTAATTATAGTCTAATTTCTTATATCATGTTGATTTCGAGTCATTCGTGTTCGAAGGAATATCCTATGTTTGGTTTTAGATAAAAAATAGAGAAGTTGAACTATTTTTTAGATGGAACTAGAATCCAAAACATGGTGCATATGATGAATCATGGAGGCTGTGGTCATGGTGAGGTTGGAGAACTATGTCATGGAAGTTAGCTTTGATGGTCATTTAATTGGCATTGGTGTGACATGGAGCATTGGATGCATCATGATGTCCTAGAAGGTGGAGTTCAGTAAGTTCTATAAAATTTTATTTCATCATTCTAGGTAGGATGGTTGTGGCGTGGTGTTCTTGTGAGGAATTGAAGGCTATAACATGGTGATGAAAATTTCACAGTAGTCCCTTTCCCCAATTTTTAGGATCTACTCATTGACCATGATGTTGATTCCAAATTCATATTTACCAGGAACCATTGTGGTTTGAACATATCCTTTGCATCATGTTTTTTTATTTGTGACCCACTGATATGTGGCACTGTATATTATGATGTGATGCCTATTTTCCAAGATTTTCTATAAATTCTCAAGTCCCCTAAAACCTATCCCTTTATTAGCATTTAATATTAAACCTTGGGTGACTCAAGGGCATCATCAAGATCACCTAAAACCCCCAAAGTTTTTTATTCATCCTCTACATTAGAGGATCAAACCATGTACATTCTAGGAGGATGAAATCTCATTGGTTTAATCTTTACCTACCAAACGCCTTTTATTCTATATTTAGCATCAAATTGATAACTATCCATTCGAGCGATTATAATTGGGGAATTGGTGTGCGAGACTCGTTCCAAGTGGTGATTATTGGAGTTTGGGTTCCATCACTCTTAAGGTAGGAAGTACTTAACATTTTATAGCCTTTATATAATAATTTATTCTATGACATTCTTTTGTAGTCGTGTGGCCCTTTCTTGTTATAAAATAATTATTAATTTATATATCTTGGATTCTATATGGATGTATGTATGGTTCCTATATGATTGGTTTCAAGGTATCAGGTTGGAATAACTAGACCAATTTTCCCCCTCATAGGGGGGTGACATTATTGTGGTTGGAAGGATGTGAATTTACTTTTAGAGATGACATGTGAAATTTTGATTTCTAAATATCTTGATATTGGGTCAATATGTGTGAGATATGGCTTTCCCTAGAGCTGGATATTAGTCCGACATGAAGTAGTGTGGATTTCCCCAGATTTTTAGATTTGGTCGATGTGTGTAAATCATTAAATGACCTTAAATGTGGGTGATGAACTATTCCTTAAAGGTTTATCATGGATAAAATATAGTTGGAAAAAATTGTTAAGTTGAAATGTGGTTTACTTTTCATAATATTAGACATGAAATAGTTATTTTAATAATCCATCCATGATAGTGCCAAAGTAGGTAAATACAGGGTTCATGGCCTCTTGGTTAGCACATAATGACTCGACACATGTTTTTTTGTTTATTCATTCAAATTATTATCATGTCATACAATTATGTTTATGTTGTTTCACTTATGATAAGGATGAATTGGTGGTTTCCTACCATTTTTACACTGACACCCACATGGTCATATCGATGTGAGTTTAGATCTAATGAAAAGAGATTCAGATAAGGGAAAGGGCCTAGCATTAGGGATCTAGGTAGACGAAGCTTGAAGGATAGAGGTGACACTAAAATACAATAAAGACTAAGCTCTAAAATGTTTTGGTTTGTTTTCATCAGGTATAACACATTAAATGACATACCACATTGGGAGTCTTGTGGTTTAATTATCATGTGTTGTATACCATTTTTGTTATAACATGATGATCTTTGTTATGTTATTTTAGGATGTTGTTATTATTTGTTTTAATACAATTTTATACCTATTGATACTGAGGGTATTGTATCCCCACAACACTACTCATACCCTCACCACTAGTAGAAAGGCTCTTTTATATGAGGAGATGTGCATGAGGTCAAGTAGCTTATTGGTCCATACCAGGTGATTTTGGTTTGGGTGTTACAACGTGGTATTAAAGGGTATCATCTCATGTTTGGTTCCAATCCAATTGAATATTAACATTTATGGATCAAGATGTTTCATCTACATTTCTTCTGTGATAAGGAATTATGGGTGGGTTAATAGACATCAGGCGATGGGGAAATCGTAGAACCTCATCACTAGATGACAACTTCAAACAATTTTGTAGCCAAGGTGATTCATCAGCCTCAATAGAAGGGCTGTGGATCCAACTTACACAAGTTTTATGTAGTATAATAGGTTCCTTCTAATGGTGGAGATATACCTTTTATAGTTTGAGGTATGGTTATAATTACTTCCACAATTTTTACTACTTTATTTAATATATGAGGTTCCAATTCTTTTGTATCTTCTCAAATCATTGCTGGGTTATACTTTCTGGTTAAATGTTCTTTCAAATTAATTTCTATTGATACACCATTCGGGAAGAAGTTAGACTATCTATAATGATTTAGAGAGTATCCTATAATATTTTATGTTTACAGACTTATATGGGATTTCATGATCTTTTAAATGACTAGCTTCAATGTGATTTTCATCATGGACTGACTGACTAGTTTCTAGGAGAACATAAACTACTACAAGAGAGAAGTACCCTTTACAATGCATAAGGGGTAGAAGTTTGTTTTGATTAGTGATTTGGATGTTGGATCCGGAAGAATGAAACCAAACCTAAGCCTGTTTTGAGCTATTACAACATAGGTTGCGACCATGGTTGGGACATGCCATATAGTAGCTCCCTCCACATTTACTTTAGAGGTGTACCATTTCCCAGATGTCTTTCTAGATGATTTCTTAGGAATTCCTCCTGATAAATAAATTTACTTTGAGACATAACTCTTTACTGGAGAATAACCCATATTGATTCCCTCATATCCTATGGAATCAGGTGAGTTAAAGGCACTCAAGGTAGAACTTGAGGATATAAAGGGAAAGGGAATTATCTGATCGAGAACATCACCTAAGGGTGCTCTAGTTTTGTTTTATAAGAAATAAGATACGGGCCTTCGACCATGTGTTGACTAAATGAAGTTGAATTAAATCAAAATTATTACTAAGTAATTACTACCTAATATGGATCACTTGTTTGAATAGTTAACTGGATCTTGATGATTTTCCAATATTGACTTGTAATTAGGCTACCACCAGCTTTAGTTCAGAGAAGAGGATATACCTAACATAAAATTTGGGATTTGATATGTATTGTATGAGTATCTTATCATGTCATTCTAGTTAATATATTATGTAGTGGTGTTTATGTATCTCATGAAAAAAACATTACAACCACATCTTGAATCTGTTATCATTGCAATTATTGATGACATCCTTATAGACTCAGAGACCTTAGAGATGCACTCTAGACTCCTAAAATTTTTTTTAGTACATATTGAGATCACTGTCTCTATAAAATGATTTCAAAGTGTCACTTCTAGATTATGGAGGTTTGTTTTATTGGACATGTTATATCTAAGGTGGAAATTTATTTGGACCCAAAGAAGGTAGAACTGATGATTTCTTGGATATGAATTAGTAATGTGTTTGAGATCAAGAATTTATTGGTTTAGTTGGGTATTGTAGATATTTTATATAGGGATTATCCCACCTTGAATTTTCTACAATAAGGATTACCATGAAGGGGTTGATGTTTTAATTAAATGATCAGTGTAAAGATTCTTTCTAGGAGTTAAAGATAAGATTGAGGAAATTTTTGATCCTAACTTTTCTATAACTTAGGGATTAGATATTCAATTTATTACGATGCATTAGGTTTTGGTTTAGGAGATGAGATGATATAGTGGAATAATGTATTATTTTATGGGTATTTCTAGTTATGACCCCATGAGTGAAACTCCCCTACACAAGACATATAGTTGGTACCTTTTTTCTATGATTTAAATTGTTGGTTCAATTATCTATTTAGTGATAGATTTTTCATATATACAAACCACTAAATATTGAATTACTTATTCTCTTAGTGGTAAATGATTATTTGGAAAATTAATTGAGTAGAGTTTCTATAGAAATTAGATTTTGAGATGGATTATGATGCAGGTAAAGGTAATTTCATCAAAGATGCTCTCAGCAGGAAGACATAAGTTCTTCTAGTGATACATTTTGGGGAGGATTGAAGGTTTATGAGTGTGTTTAATGAATGGTTGGTAGATTCAAATTAGGAAAGAGGATTGATAAAATATTCTACCTTGTTTATCATGTTAATACTGGTGAAATGGGTGAATACCATCTTGGAGTAGCATCCTAAATTCTTAGTGATGTAGGAATGGTTGATGGGAAGTGACCTAGTTCATGGACAGTCATTGGATAGTGATAATGTGATCTTTGTACATGAGAGAGTTGTGGTTATTTCTTTCATGAGGTAATAAATTATGAGGGACTCCCATTCCACTAAGTTGGAACTGAACCCAAGTTCAATGAAGATATATCAAGATATTAGGTGACACTTAATGTGGATAATAATGAATATAGGGATTCATATATCATTTCCTATCAAGTTAGAGAATCAGGGAAAAGCATCAACGATCGTGAAGTTTTCTTCAGATAATTTCCATGACTATGTGGAATAGATAATAAGTGATAATTGACTTATTAATAGGGTTACCCAAGACCCTGATAATTCAATATGTTTTTTGGGTGATATTTGATTAGTAGATTAAGGAGGAACATTTCTTGTTGATTTGAGATTCCCACTTAATAGATGATTTGGGCATGGTTTATGTCTAAGAGATTTTAATAATCCATGGAGAAACTTCTTGTGTCACATAAAAAATGAATGATATGTTTTACATTGTTATTTTAGAAATTTCTTATAAATGGATTTAGGTATTTAGTTAAAAATGAGTATGGTGTATCATCCAAAAACCAATGGCTAGTTGTAGAAGATGATCCAGAACTTAGAGGATATACTTCAGGCATGAATCATAGAATCTAGTGGAGCATGGGATGATCATCTAGAATTAGTGGAGTTGAAGTATAATAAAATTTCATAATATCTAATTCTGATGTAACCATTTGATGATTTTTATGGTCGTTTGTGTCGCTCACTATTATGTCCGGACGTGGTGAGTGAGGGAGCTATTATTGGGATGAGTATGGTACATTAGACATATGAGAGGGATCAGATGATCCACAATCTACTAATTACTACTTATAGTAGATAAATATTATATGCCAGCTGGAGGAGATGGCCTTTGGGGTTTTTGTGGGAGATTAGGTTTTCTTAAGGGCGTCACCTCGGTTAAGGAATCACCATTTTTCAAGGAAAGGAAAGCTGGAACCATGGTTTATGGACCTTTTGAGATCACAATTCTTATTAGAGTAGTGGATTACTGATCGGAACATCCTCTATTATATCAAGGTATGAATTGTATTTTCCACATCTCTCAAACTTGGAGGTATGAGTCTAATCCTGCACATGTGATCACTGATGAGGTTGTTGAGTTGGTTGCATATTCATCATTTGTGGAATGCCTAGTGTCAATAAGGATGTGAATTTTTTGATCAGTAAATATGAATGAGTCTTGGAAAAAATGGGGATTTAGGGGAAACCTATGTTCTTGGATTTAGTAAAGATGGATCTCAAAATTACTATGAAATTGGAAAGATCAGTCTTTTTCAAATGATTTCTAAACTACCTTTATTAGAAAAGATACAAAAATTTTAGCTTGGTGATGAAAATTATCAAAGGAAATTTAAAACTGTGAAAGGTGGGAAATTGGAATACTTAATATATGAATATGGAATTATGAAATTTGGAAAGAGGTAATGTTTTACATATATATATATATATATATGTGTTGAAAAGGGAATTATTAGACCATGATCGTAGCTCTAATTTCTATCTACACCCTAGAAACACAAGGATGTATAGATATTTGAAGGACTTTTTTAGTGGGAGAATATGAAGCACTAAATTTATAATTATGTGTTCAGATATTTGGTTTTTCAACAAGTGAAGGATAAGAGATAACAACCTAAAGGATTCATGAGACCACTACCCATTTCTTTGTGGAAATGAGATGAAATTACTATAGACATTGAATCTAGATTATGAAAGACTCTTAGAAATAATGATACAATATGGGTTATTGATGATCACCTTGGAAAATATATACACTTAATCACTATAGGATAATATTTATCTCTTGATGAAATCACCTCGATTAATATTAATGAATTTTTAAGACTTCATGGTGTTCTAGTTTTAATTGCATCTGATCGTGATCCATGATTTACATTGAAATTATAGAAAATTATTCAGAAGGCTCCTGATACTGAGCATCACTTGAGAACCCCCTATCATCCTCAAACTTATGGGTAGTCTAAAAGGACTATTAAAACATTAGAATACATGTCAAGGTCATTATACATTGAATTTAAAGGTATGTGGGATAAGTATTTACCTTTGGTAGAGTTTTCCTATAATAATATCTTCCATTCAAGTATTTAAATGGTGTCGTCTGATTAATTATATAGAATGAGATGGAGAACTAAATTTTTTTGGCTTGAAGTTAGTGAAGTGAATCTTGTTGGCCTAGAATTTTTTAAAGAGGCAATGACACTAGAAAAGACTATATAGACTCATATTAAAGCATCTCCAACCAGGAAAACAATTTATGCTAATAACTGAAGGAATGATCTTGAATTTCAAGTCAGAGATCATGTTTTATTTAAAATACATCCAAGGAATGGTGTAATAAGATTTATTAATAAGGAAAAAATAATCCCTTGATACATCAAGCCTCATGAAATCATGCAAATAATTGAAAATATGCCTTACTGATTGGAAATGACGCCAAGCCTATGTAAAGTACATGTTGTGTTCTATATCTCTTTGTTAAGAAAGTATAAGTCAAACCTAATGAATAAAATCACTTATGAATAAATATAACTGGGAATTGATCTATCTTACTATAAAGAGTGTATCCAAATACTTGACACTAGAGAGAAAGTGTTAAGGAATCAGTCGACTCGACTTGTAAAGGTACTTTGGAGAAATTATAAAATAGAGGAAGCAGCGTGGGAACCAAAGGATGTTATGAAGAAGAACCACCCTCATTTGTTTAGAAGGTAATATCCATGAGAATTTCAGGAGGAATTTTTTTAGGATATAATAATGTAATATCCAGACACATTAAGAGAACTCTTTGTTCAATATCATATACAATACGCATCATTAGGGTTATGTGAACCACGAAATATTATTATTTAAATATGAATGTTATAACCTAACTGTTGAATTGGTGGGTATGAATAGAAATATAAAAATTATAAAATATATATTAAGGTCACACTCAATAAAAATTTATTGATTAGATATTAGTAAATAAACACTATTATTTTAATAAAGATATTTTATCTGTTAAAAATACATTTTATTCAAAAATTATTTTTATTTTCTTTTCTGAGGAAATAAAATAATTAATTTTTTAAACTTTTAGAAAAATTATTTTTTAAAAATGAGGTTAATTTTAGAAATAATTATATAAAAAATAGATTAGGGTGAATTTTTAGGATTTTTTTAAGAAAGATTGTTTTCCAGTGAATAGTGTAAAATACTGATTTCTTAAAACAAAATTTTTTTCAATCATTTAAAAAGTACCATATTGTTTTAAAATGATTTAAAAGTAAAATTAGTTCATTAATATTATTAATAATCCAATTATGTTCATTGGAATCAATTTTATTATTGAATTTAGTATAAAAACATTTATATACTTGAAAGACATTTTTCTAAAAAATATCTTTTTCATTGTATTTTGCGTTTTAATTATAAATTAATTTCTTACAATTAATGAAATTGAATATTTAAAAATGAATTCCTTATTTGGAATCAGGAAGTCCAAATATGATAAATAGGTCCCTTTTATTTCTATTCATTGTGAATAGTAACCATAGTAAATAATTATCACTATAGTAAGGATAAATTAGATAATTAATATTTAAAATAATTGGCAAGGAATTCAAAATAAACCCTACACGTGCCTTAATTTTATTGTATGTGTTTATTTCGTCAATAATAATCCAAAATTCAAAAATATGACCTTTTTTCATTTGGATATTTTTTTTCACCATTATAATATTTAAGTAATAAATTAATACAAAAATGTTACTTTTCATCTTTTTAAAATATATAATATTATATGATAGGGATAAATACAAATTATGTTTAGTTATAAATATTCATTTTAAAAATAATTGAATTTTTTTTCTTGAAAATTTATTTATAATTTTTATTGATGAAATAATTACCTTAAATTCTTGAAAAATGCAAACACAACATTTATTAGATTAATAGAAAAATAAAATAAATGATTTAAAAAATAACAGAAGTCTTATAAATTTAACGAATTATTATGTTACATGAAATTTATAGAGAAATATAATATTTTATTTATGTGTTGAATTACTATATTCCAATTACTTCTTTATATTGATGTATTTAAATTCAAATTAAATGAATAGTATAAAAAATTAAATTAATGATATTTGATAAAAAATAATATTTTATTAAATGATTTAAAATTCATAAATATATTATATTCATAAAAATTAATGAGATATTATTAAAAAAATGGTCATTTTATTGGTATTTTTTCATTTTATAGTAACATTATTGACCCTTAAATGGTAGAAAACTTTAATACTGTGGTAATTGTCAAAAGGGTTAATGGGGGTTTAAAACGAAAATATAAGGGTAAAAACATAACCAAAATATATCCAAATTTAACTTTATGATAGTATATATATTAATACCCATACTATATTCAAATTATTTCATTTTTTAGAAATTATAATATGAAAACTATTTTATATTAATTTAATAATTTATGAAATTACAAAAAGTGTCTCTCCCCTCACTTATAAAAGGGAACCTCCTCTCCTCTTTTCTTAAAAATTAAAAGAATTTTTTTTTCATAAAATTCCATTCCAAATATCCTAAAAAATTCCCTAAAAACATTCTAGAGGCCTTGGTTTGATAAAAATCCAATTTAGGAAGGATTAGGTATAATCATAAAGAGGTTTCCCAAGAAGATGTATCATTTTTAACCAAGATTTTTTATTTTATTTCTTATTACACCTCCTTAAAATATTATCCAGACATGAAAATATAATAAAATATGTATCCTACATATAAAAATATTTTATTATGTTAGTTTAATAATCTAAATCCATAACCACTTCCATCAAATGAGAAACAAAAACATCATTCGTGTGTACAGAGGACTGCCACCTAGCGAACAGTTGTAGTATATTTTCTATCACCGCCCCCACGGTTGGATATAATGATATATTTAATATATATATATATATATATACAATTAATGAAATAATTATCATTCCATGATTTTAATATATTCCATATTTTCTTACCTTTCCATTCATTGAAAAATGATAACGTCGTTCGTGCATACGTGTGGACTACCCCCTTCATGAAGTTATGTGATTCATTTTTCATCACCGAATCATGAGGATGGTATATATGAGTTTAGTTAAAGGAATAATATTTTATTTACAATATAATTATCATTATTTAAGTATAAAATAATTTTAACCTTCTTTCCATCACAATCATTGAAAAATTGAAACGTTACTCAATGTATACGTACAACCTATCATCTTCTTGATTCTAACATAGTTCATTTTTCATAACCATATTTAATGGTTGGTTTTAAAATTATAATTTATGTAAAAAAATTATTAATATTTATTTATTTATTATTATATATATAATGGAATAAATAAATATTTTACCATAGTCAAACTATCAAAGTCAATTTAGACATATGAACTGAATATCGTCAAAACATCCAACGTGAACTTAATTGATTGATAAATTAAATAAAAACAGATAATAAATAAAATAAATGGAATAATGAATTTGAAAAAGGTTCTTAATAAATTAAATTATTAACATTATTTTATTATTCATGAAGATAAATAATGTCCGTGACAAGTTGTACTTGAGGTAAAGTATTTCATCTAAACTGCCACTTTGTTGGGACATATTTGTTATTATGAACCTATTTACATTTATATGATATATATAATGACACTTAAATGCATTTATCATGAATATTTATTTATTCATTATGATTAATTATTCAATTAGAGTTACTCTTTAAAGTGGAATGTTTGAAAGAAATGCTGATCTTATTTTTCTTTTTGACCAGGTATATTTTTCTTCCTTATCCATATTTTTCAAAATTGTTTTTCAAAAGTATGTTTTGTTACTTAAATGATTTATTTAGGTAATTTTAAATTATATTTTATTTTTTACATGGTTTTAAATGAATATTTATATTTTTTTTCATAAAAGGTTCATTTTCAACCTCTATTATTAAAAGTCAAAAGGAATTTTTTCTTTTAATGTATACGACGTTAACGTACTTTACCAAAACCATAAGCGATTTATTCCCTTTAGATTATTCCATAAGTTTTAAATGATTTTGTAAAGGAATATATTTAGTAAAACATATTTTAAATGTTTCCTTTCAATTTTTATCCATTCTTTAAAAGAATTGATTTTACTATAAAATATACTTTTTCTAGTGGCCAACTCTCATCCCTTGATTAATTTTGGATAATAACATTTCCTTGAAACATTAAATGTATTTAAATCTTTGGAAATTAATTTTTTAAAATATATCCATATTCGTTATCATGTATTTTTTTATTACTCAAACCTTATATCATTTCAATATACAGTTGTTTACTATAAAATTTATTTGATAGATTAGGATAATATTTATTAATTTGTATTCTTTATTCAATACCGATATTTTTTAATAAGGAATATTATTTATAATTTCAATCAATCATTAAATATATGAGGAATGAACTAGACATGAAGTGATGTGTGGGGTCCATAATTACGTATCCCATCAATGTATAGACAAGTCATAAAGACAATTTAGTAAGTTAGAATTAAATGGGTTTTTGGTGTATACCTACCCTATGATTACACTTTATTGGCACAAGGATTTGATGCTATATATATCATGATGTCTAAAATAATGATATCTTGTATTTTGTATTTACTTAATTGATAATTCAGAAATTATTATCCATGAGATTACTACATTGATATTATCCATGGATGCATTTCGTAATCAAGTTATTGATTAAATGATATATGTTTTCAGATATATACCTTTTTGTATTTATTATTCCTTATTGATTCGTGGTAGATTCTACTATACATAACTATTACAAATCACCTACGATCACTCTTTATTTTTATTTTTCTCCTCAGGTTATGAATATGTATATTATGAATAATATCAAACATGTAATAATTTTTTATATATATCTTATATTTATAATGTGATATGAGAATCATGTATGTATCTAGTTCTTCAAGATTACTAAACCAATTAATCCTTTGGGATGAGATCCTTTGAATCTCATACCAATGTAATAAAGTTCACATCGACTCTAAGTTATGGGATTTGGGGTTATTACAAATGAGATTCCCAAGGATATGTAATATTGTTACACTTACATGGAAGATATTTCTAGATCCCTCTTAGGGAACATGATATTTTATACTTAAAAAAATATAAGTGAACTTTTTCACTTAAGACTTTATACAAAGGAAAGAATAAGGAACTACGATGACTTAGAGAATAGATCCACACCATGAATAGGTTTAAGGAAAATTTTAGTGCTACTACCCATATATTGGTGCCCATGTTTTGGAAGATAAGTCACATCATTATGGGTTCTTAGAAAGGATACTTGAAGGAAAACATAAAAAATATAATTATGTGACCAATTCTTAGTCATGGCATGTTGCATATTTATATTTTTGAAATTAGGATGAATCCATCCAAATACTTTTATCCATTTAATAACTTTATATATATATTTTTATAGAGATAAAGGTAAAAAAATGTATGAAAGTAAATAAAAGATATCAGATATGATATTAAAAGTAAAATAGTATAGAATCTTGTGTTATTTAACAGGAGGTGAAGTAAAAAAGGGATAATATATAAAAATAACAAGTGTTCGAAATGGGAGAAGGATCGAATATTTGATTTTGGACTTATTCTTTATAATGTTGGTGTAATTTTTGGTTTTTATCTTTGAAACTATCTCTTACCTCTGGAATGGAGGGGGAAAAAATAGTGACTGGGATATGGGAAGTATAAAATTTATATATGATAGAGTTTATGCTTAAATGAATAAAAATTATTCTTTTTTAATCGATTTCTATATTCAATATATAGATTACAGTTGAAGTGATATTGTGTTCAAGTATATTATATCTATTAATTATTATCATTATTGGTTCTTATTCACAAATATATATATATATATATATATATATATATTATCTTATATATAATGGAATAAGCTAGGTTGAGTGGTGAGTATTTTGGAATTTCTGATACGTGTGTGAAGGTAGTTAACTATCATTGAATTTCTTAATAGAAAAATCACTTGATCGGGTTTTTCCAAAGAATTTATATTTTGGTTCATTATTTTGATGTTATTTGATCTCAATTCACATAAATTGGAAGTATATTTTATCACAAATGATTAATATTGTTAAAACTTCATAATTTCTTTCAACCTAGTGTGAATAATGAAGATATTATGGATTCTTTCATTTATCAATTAATAAAAATAAGAGTGAACTATTTTAAACACAAGGATAACCTTACAACTAAAAATAAAAACCTTTAACTCACTAACTATCATATCATTGATTAAAATATTCTTATTTTAAATATTTTAAGGTCCTATTAAATAAATATTCTTAAAAAATGACCACTCTTTACTAATTGTGACAGCAAAATTTTTCACCCCTCTTTGGAGACAACCTATGGTTTTGACTATACTATTTATTTAATAACATTATGTTTTAAGTAGATTTTTGTACACCAAAAACAACTATTTCAATTAAATTAGGTGCCATAGCTGTAAATATATCAACTATTATAGCCCAGATCACCACCTCCACATAAGAGGTCAACCTCAAAGACGATTCCCCACTTGAAGGGAAGGGTGGATTCCACTTTTGAAAGACTTGGATTTGATAACATCATATAAGACTAACGTTGGTGAATAAAAAGTGAACTCAATAAAATGAGAAGCATACTCCATCATTGAAAAATAATTTTCATCAATTGAATACAATTTTATTTCCATAGAAACTTTTATAGTTTCAAGGAAATACTTTTGAATGAAAAACATTTTGAAAGCAACCCATGAATGGTCCTCCAATTATTCAGTTTGAATAATGGACTTCCACCACTTCTAGCATAGAAATTATTCAAGTGATGTGGATAACATGAGCTTGATAAATTCATATATTTCTATAAGTCTAATGATCTCTTCAATCATATTAAGACATTATTCTTCCCCAAAAGGACCTTTCTCCCCTAAAAATAGGAGGATTTAAATCTTGAAATATTTTAACCCAAACACTATATTGAACTAATACAGGAGGAATAAGGAAATCTATGACCCAATCAGAAGATACAATGGACTTTGGAATAATTTTATTAATAAGAGGAATCACTTATAGCGGATCCTCTATATTTACCTCTTAATAATTCATTGAGACCTACGTAGGAGGTGAAACTCTCAAAAAAATCAAGATAGAAAACATTATTAGAATACTCATCAAGATTCATAATGATACAAAACCACATAAACAAATAAAATGAGATCAAATACTTTGAAATCATCAATCAACAATAATTTTCATGTTTTATTTGTAACGACCCGAAATTTTGAATAAATCTTGTTTCCTAATTTTGTGTGTTATTTTATTTTTGATACTGAACAAAACTGTTTCATTTGATAACATGAGTATAATTAAAATGAGACCATTGGGTTTTGACTGTTATATGACCATTGGTCAATATGACCACTGGGAACTAAACGTTTTTATTATTGTATCTAAATACAAGTAATCTTGGTTAATTAATATAGAAAGAAGATTTGATGGCCTCACCCAGTAGTCTTGGACCGATCGAAGCCCATCTAACAGAACTTGGGAAGGAGGTAGCACCATTGGGCTTTGCTCTGGACCAAACCCAAGCCGAACTTCATCGTGTGAAGCTAGAACAGAATCGACTTTGCGAGAAGTTCAAACTGATAGAAATTACTACTCGTGCGATGTTGGCCGAGCCTCCCTCAGATTCTCTCACCTTAGCACACCTTACACTTAGGTCCTATGCTGGTGTGATAAGGGGCTATGTAAGGAGACCGTAACTGCCTTGTGTAACCCTTTGTTTTAAATAAAAATTTTGATTTCTTCTTATGATGAAGTTTATGAATTTTCAAATGTTCGGATAAATATAGTATGCATATTTGTGATGAATTTTAGAGAAAGGATATTTTAAAAATGTTTATGTAAACTTTAAATAAATAAAAATGTGTAATGATTTTCAAAAAATGGTCTTCTATAATTTTGTTCAGTATGAAATTTAGAGTCTAAAAATATCAACTTAATTTTTGATGAATAGTAAATTATGAATAGTGATTTTATGATTAGGATTAGTAATGTTTCAAAATGAATTAGTAATATCCATTAAAGAAAGTTTTAATATAATTTAGACACCTAGATTAAGTAATGCGATTCAATAAAATGGGTAAATAACGGTTTCATAAATTATTATTCAAGTATTAGTTTTTCGGGTGAATAATGTTTTTTTTAATTAAAAATTTAATGAAAAATAATTAGAAAATTATTTTTATAAAAAGGACTTTATTTTTGAACTCAGAGCATCGATATTATGTTATGGTAATTTTTGGGGATTTTTCTGAAAAAAATGAATTCTTGATGAATAGTGATTTTATTTAAAAATTAAATTAAAAATATTTAGAAAATTATTTTTATAAAATGGAGTTCATCAATTTAATTAGAGAATCGATATTTGGTTAAGGTGAAATTTTGGGATTTTTCTGAGAAAGTTGAATTTTCAGTGAATAATAAAAAAACAGTTTTAGGGTTTCGGTATGTTTAATGACATCATAACTGTATCATGATGATATAATGAGATATTTTAAGGGTTGTCTGGCCAAAAATGATGAATTATTGTATTGGGGGCCCCATGTGGCCTAACTCCATGGTAAATGCCATGGGAGAGCACATGGTTTTGAGAAAAGCACTTGTGAGGTGTCCCTTGGCCATTAATGCCTTGTCCCCTCACTTTCCCTATAAATACCCACCCTTTACTCCTTACGTTTTCACTCCCAAATCTCCCCCAACGAAGTTATGGTCTCCTTACCTCCCAAGGAGTCCTCCCAATGTGCCCCCAAGCCCTCAAGATCCAAACCTTTGAGTTTTAGGAGTTACGTTTTAAGGTAAGGGATCTGACCTCTCTCTTTCTTTTCATGTAATCTCTTTTATGTCATTACTTTTATGCTCCATGTTATTATGTGAGAGGATGTTATTTTATATTCCTCTTACTTCCCTTTTCATGCTTATATGATTAGAGATCCACTCTTACTCTCATAATTTCATTTTATGAAAGTTTAAGTGACGCCGTTAGGCTGCCGAATTTATAAGGGATTCTTTCACCCTTCTCATTTTCAAGTTCTATTTTCATGTCAAATCTTTAAAGTTCCCTTTTTATGTTGGGGTATGATCTCTATACTGATTATACTGATCTTTTATGATCATATGATGAGAGACCCTATTTTATCTCTTCAATTCATTTTTATTGAAGTGTAAGTGACGTCGTTAGGCTGCCGAATTTTCATAAGAGAAATCTTATTTTTGTCTCACTTCCATGTTTTTCATTTCATATGATATATCATTCAAATTTCATTACCATGTTCTTAAATCCCTTATATTCTGCCCCCCTACTGTTTTATGGATCATTTATGAGTGGGTGACCCATGTCCCCTCTCTTTTCAATGTTTTCTAAAACCTTGTAACATAGCCGTTATGCTGCATAATTTTCGTCTCAAAATGCCTCTCTCTTTTTTTTCAAAATTATTTTTTGTTATTAAGTGAATAATAAATTCTCTTATTTATACAGGGGTATTCACATATATATAAAAATTTTCTATTTTAAATTCTGGGATTTACATACATGAAACCCGCTTTCCCTTTCCGTGGGTTTAAAGTGACATAATGATCATGTCATTACAACATTTTTAAAACGTTATGATTATGAAATGAAACCAATTTATTTTATTCTATATGGGTTGTTTATGAAATTATTGAGGATGATATATTTGTCTCACATGATAATAAAGACATGTCAAGGGTGCGCCCAAATAGCGCTCCAATGCATTGGGTAACGACTTAATCTCTAGGGATGACTTTTTAGACTGATACCTTGGTGAATAACCTTGGTAATTTTTAATGACACCTTGGGGATGGACCTTGGTGAAACGAAATGATTGTCAATATTAAATGTTGCAGCAACATCTTAAAGTTATGAAAAATTTTATTTTTATTATGATATGCCTCATGATTTCTTTCTCATGCCTTAAAGTTCTTTTCCTGACCTTATTGAAGTATCTCAAGTTCACATGTAAAATGTTTCTCTTGTTTCCCCTTACTGGGCCTTCTGCTCACCCTTTCTTTTGATGTATGTCCCCAGGTTATGAGATGCATTAATGAACCTAGGATGAACTTAAGGAGAAGCCTTTCAAGTGTCTAAGAAGAATGTTTTATGTTGTTTTCATGTATTATGTTCCTTGTTTCCAAGACACTAAACCTTAAAGATCCTCAGTTCCGTGTAATGAAATGAAAGTTTGTGTTATAAAAAGACGGAATGCTATATTATTTTTCTAAATATAAATTAAAAAATATAATAAAATAAAACCCTTATATAAAATAATAAAACTCCACTGTTTCCCCATAAAATGTCATATTACTAAATAACTATGATTTTTTTAAAAATCAAGTACCTTTTAAACATAATTATTAACATATATGAATTTTTTTACTAAATTAACCATTTTAACCAATAAATTTATAGAATTCCCTCGAAAAATCATCATAAATTACTCCATAACACTAATTTAAAGTCTAAACTAGGGTAAACTTATAATTAAAAAACATTCTCAAACTAAATTTTTTCACAATGAGATTAAAAAATATTATTAAAACACATTATAGTTGTTCAAATTAGTGAAAATATGTCTTTGAATTTTTCCACAAATCAAAATCCCGATTTGGAAAGAAAATACATTTTATTAAGTACTCTAGAGACATAACATAAGAAATAGAACCCAATATAATTAAATATTCAGAACACAATATAAAAATCATATTAAATTTACATCATATCGAACGTAAAATAATGTAACATAAAATTTTAAATTACACAGATATCCTTAATATCAATCATAAAAAGTTTATAATGTCAAATAAAAACATATAAAAACATATAAAAACCACACCCTTCTAAAATGCATGACCAGTGTACATGGTCAGCAACATATACACCCTTCCCGTGTAACTCACCCGTTCCCCATACATCTCCCATCAATGTTAGAATTGTACCAAAAAATAAAGGATAAATCAAACCCATAATAGAAATTTAACATTCACAAAATCCCTTGGAAACTCAATGTTTATTACTAAAAGTGTTGGAAAGATAATTCTTCATACCTACCTACTGAGTTCTGACGATACTGTATCTTTTTTTCCTTTACCCCCAAAATAAAATAAACTAAAAATTATATTTAGTACCATTTTATCAGGAACGTACCTAGTTCAACCTTTGACGTTATCCATAATAGCCCGCAATAAGGCCACATATGTATTATTGATCACAATGGTATGAAAATTAGAATTGAGGCATAAAACCATACTCTAACGGGAATGATTTTTTATGAAAAAATAAAATAAAATAAGGAACATCCACTATAATCCTAGCTTGAAATTTCTATAAGTCAAATGATCCATCTAAAATAAATAATTTTTTTAATATAAACCTAAAATAACCTGGCATAAAAATATATATAACCATAATAAAAAAAACTATAATGTACATAATCAAGATTTAAATAAAAAATAGAACTATAATGATAAAAAATAAGTGGGATTTCGAGGTTGAGTAATATGTGATTATCCAGACCTATTCTCCCAGGTCCATTGTCGATAACACATTCTTTAAAACATGGTTTTGATAACAACTATGAAGCCCCATACTTAACCATCTCAATTATTAGAATTTAAAGAAAACATTTCATTATATACAATCAAAATTCCTTTTAGGTTTAAGTCTTTAGAGAATTAGGACAACTCGTTAATTAAAAAAATACATTTTTTATCATCCGATGAACACTTATCCCATTAAAATATGAATCTAATTAATTTATAATAAATTTTCAACATCTCCCACAAATTCTAAACACATGATATGATTTTAGACATATAATGTGTAATATTTTTCTTCATAAAATGTGGAAATTGAAATATAATAAGGGTGATATCAAATTCTCAGTAAGGGAAATTGTATTTTAGAATCCATTATAGAATAAACAAGGCATTAATAATATGGTAAGAGGTCAATGATAATAAAATAATTTCATATAACTAATCACATGAGCTTAAAATAAATCATTGGTTAAAAATATGATAAATATATGGATAATAATAAATTAATTCATTGTTATGGAATTCATATTGCCCTAATTTTTTTACTATTAACTAATTATACAATACATCATTATTTTCATCAAGTACACTACCAAAAAATCATTTCTTTCAAGGTCATGAAGACATAATGCTTGAATTGGGTAGACATACACTGAAAACACAAATAATTTTGTCTCATGAGACCAACCAATGCATCAAGGGGAAATATAATACTAGTCCCCACTTATCACTTCTTTAAGTCCAATTAATTCACTATGTGAATTATATGAATACCATTTCAATGCATAATAAAACTTCCTTAGTAACAACTAAACATTCATAATGAGATAAAAAAATATATCATTTCAATACTTTTCTAGTCAATAAATTATCATAATCCATCCGAGGAAATAACCCAGATGGTAAAATTATATATAATCAAATTTTTGAGTAATTAATAGACATATTTATCAGAATAAAAAGAATATAAACTGTCAATATTTCACAAATCAATAAGTGGAATAGATTTTTTTTCATAATCTTAAAAATAAATTCATTTATAGTAATGTAATATGGTTAATTAAATAAGTTTCCAAAATCAATCGATTCCTCGGTATCTATGTGAATTCCATTTAAACAAGTTAATTAAAAATAGGGTATTTAGAGAGGAAAGTCATTGAATGAAATATCATGCATATAACATAGGATGACATGGTGAGACAAAGGCAGTGATAAATCTTTATATTATATATATTTGATTCAAATATTTTTAAAGTTGAACAAAAAAGTGGGAAATGAAATTAATCAATTATTTAAGGTATATATAAAGACATTATTAAAAGAATCTGCTGAATATGGTCACTGAAGAAAAAGATTAATTACTGAAAAGAAGACGTAGGGTGAGTTTATTTAAAAATGTTAAATAATGAGTCAAGTGGGAAAATTAAATAGTGTGAATACATGTAACCCCAAAAAAAACTAGAGATGAAGAAAATTATGGGGGTTTTAAAATAAATAGAAATCAAATTACCCAAAATTTATTATCTTTTAATGAAAATCCTAATTCTGAAGTAGATATTTGAGAAGAAACCATTAGATCTTGGGAAAAATTTTAACCCAAAACCCATATAAACCAAAGATCTTGAAATTAAATTTCAAATATCAATAATGAAATATAATGAAATATATAATATAAAAAATTCATGGTATACACAATGCATTGGATAAAACATACCTCAAAGTATGGAATTTGAGATGAAAAACTCTTATGGTAGTTGTAAGGTAAGAATCAAATAACCTAGAAGGGATACCATGAAATAAGAATTCAATTATAATGAAATTAAATATATACATTATAATTTAAGTAAATAGGGTGGTGAATACATAATATAATAGAAATTAAAGTGTACAACATCAAACATGTCTCATGGTTTTAAAAATGAGACAACGAAACCCTTAACTTGTTTTTCAGCTTAGACGAATTCCCTCTAAAATCCTTTAAAATAAAAATATCTATTTGAATATTATATTTAAAAACCTTATTCATATACATTAATATTTATATATCCCATTTATGTTCATTTATTAGGCATATATTAGTTAGTTATGTAGGTCACATATAAGTAAAATGGTAATATTGGGGATGAATTTCTGTTTAAAAATTTATAGGAAAAAAATTAAATTTTAAAAAATCTTTAAAAAAGAATAAATAAATTAAAAAAAATTTAATATAAAAAAATAATTTTTTTTAAAATAATTAAATAAAGAGTGATTTTGATAATAAAATGATTAAAAGTGTTTGATAGATTAACAAAATTATGAAATGAATGACTGAAACTAATATATAAATAAAAATGTGGAAAGTAAACAAGACAAGATATTTTAAAAGGAATTTATACGGTAGTTCACTAAGGTACCCTTATATCTCTCACCTCAATCACTTGATTATTTAATGAATTGGTCCTTAGATTTAATGGTATCTAAGATACCAAAACTATTGCGTTATTTTTTAGGTTATAGAAAGAAACCATATAAAATAGACACTATATCTTTAACTGTGAATCTAGAAGCCTCAAAAGAAAAGTCCATTTCCTCTTAAAGTAAATAGTATGAAAATCACTATACCATAATTTAATGGTATTATGAAGCAAATATATAAGAAATATGAAGATATGATATTTCTAGGAAGTGATCGCTTTGAATCTTGGTCTCAATTATCTAAAAGTACATGAAGAAAAGTAAGATATAATGAGAATAAGAGAATAAAGTGATTGGATATTATAATTTTTTTCACATTCTAGAAGTAGAAATACAATTTATAATGAAAGTGAACTTTGAGAAAAAAAATGAGAAATTTGAGGGTGTTGGTGGATGAGAAAATATATCGATGTAGATGACCATGCCACCACAGTAATCTATTTATAGCCTTTGATTCATTAATAATAGTTTTTGAAACATTCATGGGTTTTAAAATTGAAGACATGTAAGTTCGATGCATTTTTAACATCATTTTTTCAAGCCTTATCAATCCCATTAAATAGAATTAACTCAATGAAACCAAGATTTTTTTTAGAAAATTCAAATTCAAAATAGTAATAATAATATTCTATAATTACAAGGAGAGAGGGAAACAGATAAAAAATTATTGATAATACTATCATTTGAATTTAAAACCATTTTAACAATTAAAACTAAATTAAAATAACTCATTTAACGAGTTCAAACCATTTTCAAAATAATAGGTAAAAGATATGTCATAATAATTTTACATGGATTCAAACTAAAAAATATATAATTTCAATTTCAAATTTTCCTCCAAATTAAACATGTGATAATATCAAGTTATAAGGATATTTCATTAAAAAATATAATATATGTTTGGAGAACTTCATTAGACAAAAATATTAATTTATAAAAAATAATGTAAACAAATCAACAAAAAACTAGAAAATTGAATTTTTTGAGTATAATACTATATATATGTGCATGAATGATTGAAAAAATTAATATTTATATTTTTTTAAGACGATGTAAAAATACATCAGATAGGTTCTATACCATTAATATGAATTTATAAAATAATTAAACTAATTTAAACACTTAAAAAAACATGAATCAAATGAAAATACATTGAAAATTTTGAAATAGAGTAATCTGGAGAAAATCATAATTTTATACCTATGTAAGGTCCATTTACATGCATGAGTACTGATAAAATGTAATTTTTATTACCTCTATAAAGTTAACCTTTAAAATATACAGGTTTTGTAATGGTAAGCTATAATAATATAATTTTAAGGTGTATCTTAAACTTCCTAGGCAATGGTACAAGCAAACTCATTTAAAGGCAAGGAACAAAGAATATAACTTTTATAAGGGTAAATTATAAAACTCATGAGAAGGTAAAACAATTACATGTGTTTGGGTAAGGAATAAAGAATATAGATTGCATAAGTGTAAGGAGAAAGCTATGTAAGGGTAACATAGAAATTACAAAACTCATGTAAAGGTATAAAGAATCTTATAAGCCTTACATAAGGTCAAGGAAAAACTTTAGAAAATTAAATTTTCAGAGGAAAAAAATTAAGATAATTATATATAATAATAAAAATAGTAATAATAAATGATTAATAACTAAAAAAAATTAAATTCAAAAAAAAATTATTTTTTAAATAAAACAATATTATTTTTATTGATTGAAATAATAAATAAATAAATTGGATTTAGGATCCACTCCAATAATCTCCCCATTTTTGATAATTACAAAACAAAATACCATTTTTTAATTTTCTCCGCATTTTTGGAATTGATCAAAAAGATTAAAAAAATATAAACAACACTTTCTCCACCTTTTTGAAACAAATAAGAAAAATTTATCAAATTTCAAAAATAATTTCTCCCTAAAATAGATTTTTTTTCATCATAAAAAACTCTCTCTAATTTAATTATACTTACAAAAATCTAAAAGGTTCCATGACAATAAATAATATAATATTCATGGAATTATAAATGATCTATAAATAATTCAAATTAAAAATTTTTCACATGTGAGTAAACCAAAATTTAAAACATAAAATATATTCTCAATGAAAAAAGTGAGAAAAAGTTTAAGTCACTTTCCAATATAGAATATGATAAAACATTCAAAATATGCATATTTTCTATTAAACTAAAAAACCATAGTATATAAATATTTTGAAAATTTATTTTCATTATTAAAGATTAGTAATGATTGTAGTAATAAACCACAAAAAATTCCTTGGGAGTGTCAAACCAGGTGTACAGTAAGGTCAACTCACTATACCTGATATAAAGAAAGGGTTAAAAACATAATCAATACTTTTCAAGATAAATCCCTAGGAGCATCTGTTCTAGAACCACACCAAATTTTTTGTACCCAAATATGACTATTTTTCTGGGAGTATCACAATCACATCACTTTTAAAAAATTATGAAAATTTTTGAATTTATTTTAAATAATTTAAAATAAATTTAGTAAAATTGTTTTGGAAAACAAAATTTTTAAAAATGAAAAAATTATCAATATTTACAAGATATTAAGAAAATTTTTAAAAAATTGAAAATGGAAAATAAAAGAAAATTTTAAAAAGATAATAAATGAAAATTTAAAAAGATATTTTAATTTACATCACTACCAAAATAATATATTAAATAGAGATAGAGAGTGTAGAGTTAATAGAATAAATAAAACATGAGAAATAAAATATAGAAGAAAAAAAGAAAAACCTAAAAACCTAAAATCAAAAAATATTTCCTCTCATATTTTTAGAAATAAATAAAATATGGGAGAACATATTTTGAAAATAATTTTGTAAATATAACTTAAAAAATAGAATGAAGAGCCTTATTCCCATTAATATCAAGGTTGATGTTCAATGATTTTGTGTGAAGGAAAGAGTTAGAATCCTCTTCACTTAGAGTATAAACATTAAGCTTATAGAGGGAATGTATTGATTAATCACTTTAAGAAGTTAACACAACTTTTATTTAGAATCCAACATAGGATAGATCAACGAGGTTTGGTGGAAAACCCCAATAATAAATCATTTAAAGGATCCCTTTGGTACCATTGAGGGCCCGATAATATCAGCACAAGATTGTTTGGGAATGGTAATAAATTTAAGTCCATAAATGTTTGCATGCTAAGATATAGAGATTCAAACTTACATAGATTTTTTAGATATATTATAATAAATATGGATAAATTTAGGCCTTCCATATCTATCATTTTTTAAATTAATTTTATAGATAAGATTACCATATTTATGAAAATACTTACAAAATTTATTTTGAGAAATAACTTTTACAAAAGAAGTGGTTTTGGAAGAAGTTTCATTATCTTTTGAAAATATAAAACGATAATTTTTTATTGTAAGGGATTAAGAAAAAAGAATCATTTTAAAATATTTTTCACCTTGGGTGAATTTTGAAAGAGAAATTTTGAGATAATTTATTTCATTGTTGAAAAAAAACATTGGGTTATTTTGTTACTTTTAAAATTAAATAATTATTTTTCATTAATAGGTTTTTATTTTTCATTTTAAATAATATTTTTCTCATTAATAATTAAATTATATTTATTTAAAATATTTTTCATATTTTTAAATATATTCTTGACAAAAATTTCCAATCCCATTATCAGAAGAAAAGGAGCATGAAGAAGAGGAGTACAAAGAAGAGGTGCACATAGAAGAGGAGGAATCAGAGAAAGAAAATGAATGATAAGGATATTGTAAACCGACCTTTTCACCTACCTTAAGTTGACCCGTGAGGAATTTAAGAGTTTTTTAGCCAGTTTCATAAGTTGGAATTAAATTTTTACTAGTGTCCAATGTTTATACTTTTAGATCCTTCTTACATTACTTCTTATATTTAGAATTTTTTTCAAGGGGAAATCCATCTTGACGTGGCCCTTATTTTTGAAAGAAAATCACATTACTTCCAAAACATTAATTTGATATTTATTTTTTCCCATAGGAAGGATTTATTCTTTTTTCCTTCAGGTTATTTAGTTTTTTCAGTCTTGTCATCAAGTATTCAATTTCACATTCATTGTAGGAGTCACTTTTTAAAGAATAATAATTTTTTTTCATTGAAGGAAATTTTTCTTTTAGTTTATATAACCTCATCCTCCTTTTTAGCCTATTTCTATAAATTTATCTCATATTTCCTGATAGAACCTATAATCTCATCAACCACTATATTTTTTTATATATTTATCTCTTTGGACCAGGTTAACTTTTGGTTCCCAAATTATTGGTAAAACCCAAAGGATAAAGTTTCTAGAAAAAATTATTCACTGAGTTATTTTCAACAATTAAAAATATTAGTTTTTATTATAAAATGTTTAGTGATAGATTCATTATGACTCATAGTGAAAGTTTAAATTTATTTCTTAACATATCTAAATAGTTATCTTTTACTTTATTAGTTCCTTCATGAGTTAATTTTAAATGTTTCGAAATTTCATGTGATGGTTTTCATATATAAATATGATTAAATTAATTTTGATTTAGACCACAATTCATAGGATTCATAGATTTACCTTCTAATTCAAGAGAAGGAATAAAATATAGGTTTGTTTACATCTTTTTCAGTTGTAGTAGTATAGTCATGTAAAAAAATATTATAAACAAGATACCTAATAGATATAAGAATAAAATTCAAGTGATTTTTCCAATAACCATAATTATTTCCATCAAAAATTGGAGCATAAACCAAGTATTATCCTTTCGGACCACCATGGGTGTTTGAAAAATGCCATTTTAAATGGATATATATATTTTAAAAATGAAGTTAAACATTTTGAAAATAAAAAAATTTGAAAAAAACTGGAAAACAAAGAAATTAAAGAAATTCAAAAACTTCTTTGATACCGAATGTGAGTTGGAGATAAGAGAAATGTTAAGAGGGTGGGGGGAGTGAATTTACCTATAAAAATATAAAGGAAAATAATTCAATTTTAAAAATTTATTTATTAAATAATAAATAAATTAAATAATTTTGAATATAAAAAATAATCAATTTTTAAAAGAAAAAAAGTAATTAAATATAATAAAATGATTAGAGGAATAAAATAAAAATCAATTTTTAGAATAAAATGATTAATCTCTGTTGATGGATTAAATAAATTATGAAATGAACGATTGAAAGTGATAAATAAACAAAAATACCAAAAGTAAACGAGCCAAGATATTTGGTAAGGAGGTTTGGAAATAGAACTCGAAGGTATCCTTATGTCTCCCACCTTATTAACTTTATGATTTAATTAATTAGTCTCTTATATTTAAGGGTACATAGGATATAAAAACTATCCCTTGATTTTTAGGATATAGAAAGGAACCAGATACAATAGAAACTGGCTCTTTATTAATGAAGCTATAAACCTCAGCAATAATTGTCTGTTTCCTTTTTAAATGAAATGGAAAGAAAACCAAGATCCCTTATATTAATAGTAGAAAGTACAAAATATAGAAGAAATATGAAGAGAGGATATTACTAGGAAGCAATTTATTTGAATCTTAGTCTCAATTATCACTATGAATATAATTAAATCTAAAAGAGAATGAGAATAGAATAAGAGAGTGATTGGGTATTATAATTTCATTCACACTCTAGAAGGATAAAGAAGATTTTGAATTAAAGAGAACCTTGAGAAATAAAGGAGATATTTTAGTGTGTTGGTGGGTTAGAAAATATATCGATATAGATTGAGAAGCCACCCCAAGCATCTATTTATAACCTTAAATTATTTTATAAATGTTCTAAATATTTTAGGGGTTTTGAAGTTGAAGTTTTCTGATTTTAATATATTTTGAGCACCTATTGTTCAAGCCTTCTCAATCTATTTAAATATAACTAACTCAATATAGTTAAGGAAATCATTAGGAAATTCAAATTCAGAATAGTAATAATAGTATTCCAGAGTTATTGAGTATATAGAGAAAGAGAAATATATTATCAATAATACCATCTCTTTAATATAAATCTATTTTAAAAACTCAAGAAAATTTAAAGTTACTCATTTAAAGAGGTCAAAATTTTTCTAAAATAATAGGTCAATGATATCTCTTAAGAATATCACATCGATTCAAGATGAAAAATAAAAAATTTTAATTTCAAATTTCCCTCCACATTAAACATGTGATAATATCAAACTATAAGAATATTTCATTAAAAATGATGAAACAAGTTTGAATAAATTTTTTAGAATTAAACATGAATTTAGAAACAATTAAAACAAATAAATCAAATCAAAATAATAAAATCATTTTTTTACTATCATACTTCATATATTTGCATAAAGGGAGAAAAAAATAAATCTTCATAAAAATGAATTCAAAAAAACGTAAAAATACTTCACATAGGTTCTATATCATTAATATAATTTTATAAAATCATTAAAATAATATTAAAACCTAAAAACATACAAAAATTTAAAATAAATTGAAAACCATAAAACTGAGTAATCTGGAGAAAATAATAATGTTAATCCTACATAAGGGTCATTTATATGCATGTGTAAGGGTAATATTTTTTTTAAAACCTATGTATATGAAACCTTCAAAATATATATTTAGAGACCCAAAGCTTGATGTACATAGATTTTACATTACTTTTGCGGAATACTTAATACATAACAAAAACAGACACACAAGGACCGTAATAGTTTAATGTCTTTGGAAACTTGGAATGTAATATTTTAATCGTGGTAAAAGATGTTCAACATCTCCCATAAAGATCATACACTTTTTGTTTCCTTACCTAAAACATTTCTTTTAATCCTGGGGGAAAATAAAACATAAAAAGGGTGAGCTCAACTGCTCAGTAAGGGTAAGCATGGATAAATTAAAACATACCATATACATTTGAACATAAAAACATGAACATAATGTTTAAACATAAAAATCTTGAGAAACAACATAAAACATGGAAGTACATAATTCATAGATCATAATAGAACATAAATCATGATAAAATATTATGGGAATAAAACATGTAATTGTGGAATCCATTAAGCACATGTAATTATTTCCATAGTAGACAAGGCATTACTGCCAAGACCATCTTAGTGGACAAAGTCCCTTTCTGAATTGAGTTCACTCCTCATTCCAGTCCTGTAATACTGAACCGGATTAACTTACCATTCCATCCATGTCTATCTCATGAGATATAAATCTTTACTCAATGCGTTAGAGGGAGATATAGGTCCCACCCATCTCATAATGAAATCATTCTTACTTGTGCCACAAAATAAACATACATCATTCATAAAAACCTAATAAATAAAATAGATTTCATAAACATCATCCCATCATCAAATAATCCATATAAAAGAAATGGATATCATTTCATAATAAGAAAAGTGAAACTATGTAAATCATAGAGACATTATACTTGAAACATACACATATGAAATAATGTTATCTTAGATGAAAAATTGTTTTGATAAAACACTTGAAATGAATTCTTGAGGAAAATATCCTTTATTCTTCAAAATCATTTTATTTTCACAAAATGCCATGCAATTTTAAAAGAATATGATTTTGTTTAAAATAGTCATGAAATCTTTTGGAGGAAGCTTCATGAAAATAAGGCTTTATAAAACCGTAAAAATCCATTCATGCCGTATACGTTAAAAAAACATTCTTCTCGTACTTTTGTCAGAAAAGTAAAAAAGTACCTTGTAGGGTAAATAAAAGAAAGACTCCTTCCATACCATGGGGTGAAATTCAAAATTGGTAAAAAGGACTTTAAACATACATGAAAACACTTTTATAAAACATGGACATGAATAATTTCAATAACCCCAATAAATACTTACGAATAAGCAATCTCGGATAAAATTGAGATTTGCAAAATTATCCCTTACCTTAGGTCCGATATGCTTCGTACGTATCCAAACCTCCGGTATAATGATTTAAATAATGTTATTGACTTGTTACAGAATCATATTCATTGTTATTATATCATATATGGTTCACTTATGACTTTATATTACCTGTTCTTTTGTAAATTCATGTTAAAGTAGTGTTTTGGGTAAAATCGTTTCATTTGTTGTTCGTGTTTCAACTTGTAATTATTCATATGATTAATTAAATAATGATTACTTACATCAAAAATTTAAAACATTATTTATATATAATATATATTCAGAATATACATATATATAATGGATCGATAAATGGAAATAAATACACCGTTCATGGAGGCGGTAGGCCGTACGTACGCATGAACGCTGTTTTCGTTTCCTTATTGAATTGAATGGAATTAAGTACATGACATAAATATATATATACATAAATCCAGTAGCATTATTATGTCATATATTTCATTATTACTTATTATATATACTTTATAATCATTCTTGAATTGTTATCATGGAGGGTGAATCTCATCGCGTCGTGGAGACGGTATTCCGTACATACGCACGAGTGATGATATCATTCCCATGATCATGGAATTGTATTAAAGTGTATGTATAATATTAAATAATCAATATCACTTTACAACAATAATATATATTCCTTACATTCACCATTATACCCATCCAAGTAAGGTGGTGGTGGAAAATAGATTACACCACGGTGTAGAGACGGTATTCCGTACGTACGCATTCGCAGTGATTTCGTTTTCCGTAGGATGGATAGATGGTGAAATATGGTTGTTTCATACTTATAATAACATATCAGTATACGAGTGATACTGATGTTATTACTTCATAATGAAACAACTAAAGAAGAATAAGTGGAAGAAGAAATAAAGTTGAAAGAATCGGTAACGGACATTACCTCTTCTTTGAAGCGCCTCTTTGAGACCTCCACTTAGGGCACTAAAATTGGTCTTCGAAGAAGACCAGGACCTCTAAGATGTTTCTAGGGAAGTTTAGAAGAGAATTTGGCAGGGTTTGGCCAATCTTGAAGGCTCAAAGTGGTGTGATGAAGATAGGGAGGAGATTCCCTTTTATAAGGGAGGAGGGGGCACCTTTGGAAAAACTAAAAAAATTATTTTATTATAAAGTTATAATCGGTTTTTAATAGCTCCAAATTGATTTATTTTAAAGATAAGGTGGGGATGGGTCGAAATCCTCTCATCCAATAGAATTTGGACAAGTTTAGGTTTATATTTTAACCTTATCATTTAGATTTAACTTTAAGTTAAATAATTTAACTTTTACCATGTCTTCTTGTTTTCTTACACTATATGGTTAATAAACTTTCTAAAACAAGCCAAACGAACCCCAAGTTGTTTATTAATAATATATATAACCTTATATAAGTCATTTGTCCGAGCCTTAGATTTTTATGAATAAAATAACAATTAATAATATAAAATTTGTTTTAAAAACTATTTTATGTCAATTTTGACACTATTTGGTAATTGATTTTTTTTGAAAATCATAACAGAATGATTCGTTAGAAAGATTTAATTAAATCAATAATAACATGTCATATTAACCTAGAAAATTAGTGTAATTCATAAAAAGTCTCAAATTACATTTATTTGGTTATTTATAACATCAATTATGTCAATATTTCATTAATAAGATAATTATTGCATCATCTTTGTGTCATAAATAAATTAAATTATTTAATGTTTAAAAATTATAAATAAAATACCATTATGTAAGAAATAGTTTTAGATTTCTAATGAATATTTATAGTCTAATTTATCTTATGTATAACCCTATATTAAAAATGATCTACTTATTAGACTTTGATTTTAACTATTTTAACCCTTCTTTAAATAAATCAATATTAAATGTCCTGATCTAATCCAAGTGGGCATAAATGGTCATATTTTATTCCTAAGGTTTTTTTGGTCGAATTAAAATTATCCAAAAGAATTAAGACATGTGTTAGGGTAATTATTAATATCATTTTTACCCTTAATTATCATATTTACTTTTAACTGTGGTAAATAAAAGTAAAAAGTTACTATTCACCAAAAAAATATTTTTATCTCATTGAACCACATTTTAGTCCTTGATATTAACCGTGTCTCTCGGATTTTCGAAATTTAATTCACATAAGTGGTAAAATTTCATTTAAATAAAAAATTCAGTTTTTTATCTACCACTAAGTGGTTTCACTATTCATCGAAAATTGATGTTTTTCAGAAAAATACCAAAAATTCAGCCTAAGAATTATTTGATATTCTGAATTCAAAATTTATGTCTATTTTTCCAAATTAAAAACATAGAAGTGGCATTAATTAATTTTAAAATTAATTCCCATTATCAAAACAAATAGCGTGTTTTTAAGAAACAATAACCATCAAAAGATTGATACTTATTTATATCCAATTTCAAAGTGAAATTAATTCCAATGACCAACATTGGATTAAATGGTAAAAATATATTCTAATTACACTTTAAAACCAATTAAAAAGATAATCTAACCATATAAATTATTGTGATGAAAAAATTTGTTTTTAATTAAAATATAGCATGTTTTTACTATTCATTAAAATATGAAAGTTATCAGAAAAATATCAAAAATTTATCCAAATTAACTTTTTATATCCTGAATCCAAGGAAGAATTTTATTTTGTCAAATTTAACTTATAAACATGTCAAAAACTAGATTTAAAGTGGGTGTGCCATCAAAAGGAGACAAAACTGCATTTTTTGAAAAATACTTATTTTACCCGAAAAAATTATTTTGTTCTCATACCATGTTCTAGAAAATATGTAAGATGAATAATAATTTTATAAAATTAAAAATTTAGTTAATACTATTCATAAAAACTAGTCCATAATAATATTATAACAATATATTGTTGTTTTGTGAACCCCGGTATTGCGTACTACACACGCTATCGAGAAGGTCACGATTGCATGTAATGAAAGCCAATTTAGGGTTGTGTATACTACAAGCTAATACAGTGTTGCGTATAGCTCAAGATAATCTTGGTGTATCATACAATAGAAGACATCAATGAAATTAAAAAGAATATTTTTCATAAAATCTCGGGGTGTTACATTCTTCCCCCCTTAAAATGAATTTCACCCTCAAAATTCGTCGGGGTTATAAATGGTTTACTACTCGAAAGTTTCTTTAATAGAAACCCACATCATAAAAAGGAAAACAAAAACCAATATTTAAAAACTAAAGTATCAAACGTAACGGTTACCCAAAGTAACTCATCACTGGGTTTCCATATAGGAGAAGATAGGTGAAAATATGGATATGGAAGAAAAATATAACCATCAAGTTCTGATGGAGAGTGGTAGAGAACATGGCTATGAAAAATCCAACAATCACAATGCCATAGATTTGTGATGATCTAAGGTACCATCTGATTCATTGGATATAAGAGCACTAGGACAACATTTTTGGTTTTCAATATCAGTTCCCTAAAGTTGAAAATTTTTAATTAGAAGAAATAATTGCTTGATTTTGGTACAATCTCATTGTTGTTTGTGATTTGAACAAATTATACTTCATCTCTTAAAGAAATGAAGTTGAATTTGTTATATGTGAAGAGTTAACAGATCATGTGATAGAATGATGGGTTATTCCATCTGTTTCAAACAAAAGGTTAGCAAAAGTTATCAAATATACATAAGTCCATCTATGGTGAGGTTAATCATATACGATTCCAAAAATGAACTTATACTTCATATATCATACCGCTTAATAAAATAAAACTAGTTTGTACTAACCAGGGACTTCTTGTAGGCCAGTGGTAGGCGATAAAGGCCAGTCGCATTTCAGTTGTGGGTTCGATTCCCACAGCCTTGTCCGATGCGATGGGCTGTCGCCCGTCCTGCAGGTTGTAGTTTTTCTAAAACTACCTTACTATAATAATATTGAAAAAAGTTCCACCTTTAAACAATATTAACTTATGTACAACATAATCCATTCCAACTTTTAGGCTTATCTAAAATACTTCGGTCCAAACTCATAGTATAAAGAAAACAATTACTAGAAAGGTTATCTACCAAGAATGTGAATACAAGCATTTATCCGACATATATCATAAGATATATCTTGTTTGTTACATTCCAAACTCATGAATACCTTAGTCATATATTCTCTTGAATCATAAATTACCATAGAACCTTAGTGAAAACATGAATACTGTCGAAAGGTAACTCTTTACACATACCAAAATCCCAAAAAATCTATATAATCAAACCATAATATCACTTAGTCCTTATATCAGTCATGAGCTCATGAATACAATCAAACATCTCATTATATTCTTATCCCTTCATTATGCTCATATCATCTACTTTCCAAAAATATTTCAATCACCTTTTCATGGTTCCCAGTACCATATAATTATTGAAAACCAATACATAGATATTCCAAAATTCCACAATACCATAAATGAGATTCCAAGATACTATTTTGAAATCCCATTACATAAACACTTAATCACTACACAACATCATTTTCATACTCAACATCACAAATAGTAATCAAATGAGACTTCCCTTTATCCTTTTCCTTAAGAGGTTTCTCACGTTGATCATCATTAACCTGCAGATTAGGGAATTTATTAGCATAATGCCCCATTTCCTTCACTACTGGAAATGTGAACTTTCCCAAAACTTCTATACCCCCTTTCCCAACGGTTTGGCCAAACCGTTGGGAAAGCCCACTTTGTGGCCACTTTTCCCAACGGTTTTCCAAAACCGTTGGGAAAGGGTAGCATTTCCCAACGGTTTGGCCAAACCATTGGGAAAGGTCCAATTTCTGGCCACTTTTCCCAACGGTTAGGGAAAACCATTGGGAAAGGGTAGGCTTTCCCAACGATTTGGCCAAACCGTTGGGAAAGGTCCAATTTGTGGCCAGTTTTCCCAATGGTTTAGCCAAACCATTGGGAAAAGTCCCCAAAATATCAACAACACTTCCCAGATTCCATGGACCTATACCAACGGTTTTGACAACCGTTGGTATAGGTCCTTTGATTTTTTTATCGGATCCTCTTAACCAGAACATTCTATAAATCAAAAATTAAAATAATTATGATAATACATATATATATTTATGAAATTATGTTCACAAAAGTCATGTTAGGTTAGTGGTTAGGTCGTTCAATGATAAACCAGGAGGTCCTGGGATCAAATCCCAGCGAATGTTTTTTTTGGAAATACATATACCAACGGTTTTATGGAACCGTTGGTATAAATTTTCATATTACTTATACCAACGGTTTTCAAAACCGTTGGTATAGGTCTATACCAACAGTTTTCCAAAAACCGTTGGTATAGACCTATCCCAACGACTTACTTGCCTACGGTTCTCCAAACCATTGGTATAGGCTATACCAACGGTTTGGAGGCCTATACCAATGGTTCCAAACCGTTGGTATAGGTTAGTTTTCCAGTAGTGCTTGCACTTGAAGCATTGAAGTGTTGGTGGAGAGTTCTCTGTAGTCTTTTCTCTATTCACATCATTAGGAACCTTTTTCCCATTACTTCGACAATCAACTGCTCGATGACCTTCTTTTCCACACTTAAAACATTTTATAGTACCTTTTAGGAAATCTCCACCATGCTTCTTTCCACACTTTGAGCATAAAGAAACATTCATCTTCTTTTCACCATTGTTCTGAGATTTCTCCTTGAACTCCATATTTTGTTTCTTGTCAAAACCATGAGATGGATATGTTACAGTAACTTCCAGTTCAACCTTAATAACACAACACACAATTTCTTCATAGCTACTAAAGTCTCTTATAGCTAATGCCCTTCGATGACTTGGTTTTAAGCCATTGAAAAATCGATCAACTTTACTTTCAGGTTGGATGATAAAGCTAGATTCATACCTTCGAAGTCTTGTAAAATTTGCTTCGTATATACCGACAGATTCATCATCCTTCTGCTTAAGCTCAAGAAACTCATTTTCCATCTTTGTTCGAAGAATATGAGGGAAGTACTTATTAAAAAACAAGTTCTTTAACTCATCCCATTCCATGGACTCAATTTCATCTCTTTGCCTCGTATTCTTGATAAGATTCCACCATTGATCAGCATCACCTTCCAAACGATATACTGCTAAGTTGACTTTATAATGCTCAGAACATTGTAGAACTGAAAATATATTTTCAGTAGTACTGATCCATTGTTCAGCCACTAAAGGACCAGAAGACCCACTGAATGAAGGTGGACGTTTCCTCATGAAGGATTCAACAGAATGTTGCTCCTTTATCAGCTCATTTTGAAATCCATAATGATTCATAGCTTGTGTAAGTATAGAAATAATATTGTGCACTCCATCTCCCATGACATTGGTTTGGTCAGGAGGACAATCATTGCATTGTACATTACATTGATCAACATGGTTCCTTCGGGTTCTAGCCATCGTCTAAAACCCAAAAATAATAGTGTGAGGCAAATACCATGATAGGGAAAACAACATAATAAAGGGGGACTACCTTCAATATCTAACATCTTAGGTTTAATTCTAAGATCGTTAGTGCAATTCTAGGATTATAACTTATACGTATACATAACCTTAGGGACATCCCTATACATACCTTAGAAATATCTCTAGGTATCTCACTAAAGTTTTCGCATCCTAGTTTCTAAAGGTTAACTAAACCTTTCCTCTGGTACCAATTGTAGAGACCCTAAGCTTGACGTACATAGATATTACATTACTTTTGCGGAATACTTAATACATAACAAAAACAGACACACAAGGACTGTAATAGTTTAGTGTCTTTGGAAACTTGGAACGTAAGGTGAAAGATCTTCAACATCTCTGATAAAGATCTTCCAATTTTTGTTTCCTGACCTAAAACCTTTCTTTTAATCCTGGGGGAAAACAAAACATAAAAAGGGTGAGCTCAAATGCTCAGTAAGGTTAATCGTGGATAAAATAAAACATACCATATACATTTTAACTTAAAAACATGAACATAATGTTTAAACATCAAAATCACGAGAAACGACATAAAACATGGAAGTACATAAGTCATAGATCATAATGGAACATAAATCATGATAAAATAGCATGGGAATAAAACATGTAATTGTGGCATCCATTAAGCACAGGTAATTATTTCCATAGTATCCAAGGCATTGCTTCCAAGACCATCTTAGTGGAAAAATTCCCTTTCTGAATCGAGTTCACTCCTCGTTCCAGTCCTGTAATACTAAACCAGATTAACTTACCGTTCCAACCATGTCTATCTCATGAGATATAAATCTTTACCCAATGCATTGGAGGGAGATATAGGTCTCACCCATATCATAATGAAATCATTCTTACTTTTTCCACAAAATAAACATACATCATTCATAAATACCCAATAAATAAAATGGGTTTCATAAACATCATCCCATCATCAAATAATCCATATAAAAGAAATGGATATCATTTCATAATAAGAAAATTGAAACCATGTAAATCATAGAGGCATTATACTTGAAACATACACATATGAAATAATGTTATCTTAGATGAAAAATGGTTTTGATAAAACCCTTGAAATGAATTCTTGAGGAAAATATCCTTTCTTCTTCAAAATCATTTTCTTTTCACAAAATTCCATGCAATTTTAAAAGAATAATATTTTGTTTAAAATATTCATGAAATCGTTTGGAGGAAGATTCATGAAAATAAAGCTTTATAAAACCTTAAAAATCCTTTCATGCAGTATACGTTAAAAAAAATTCTTCTCATACTTTTGTCCGAAAAGTCAAAAAGTACCTTGTAGGGTAAATAAAAGAAATATTCATTCCCTACCATGGGGTAAAAGTCAAAATGGGTAAAAATGACTTTAAAAATACATGAAAACACTTTTATAAAACATGGACATGGACGATTACAATAACCCCAATAAATACTTACGAATAAGCAATCTCGAATAAAAATGAGATTTGAAAAATTATCCCTTACCTTAGGTCTGATATGCTTCGTACGTATAAAAACCTCCTGTATAATGATTTAAATAATTTCATTAACTTATTAAAGAATCATATTCATTGTTATTATATCATATATGTTTTACTTATGACTTTATATTACCCGTTCTTTTGTAAATTCAGGTTAAAGTAGCGTTTTGGGTAACATCGTTTCATTTTTCATTCGTGTTTTAACTTGTAATTATTTATATGATTACTTAGATCATGATTACTTACATCCAGAATGTAAAAAATGATTTATATATAATATATATTCAGAATATACATATATATAATGGATCGATAAATGGAAAGAAATACACCGTTCATGGAGACGGTAGGCCGTACGTACGCATGAACGTTGTTTTCGTTTCCTTATTGAATTGAATGGAATTAAGTAGATGACATAAATATATATACATAAATCCAGTAGCATTATTATGTCATATATTTCATGATTACTTATTATATATACTTTATACTCATTCTTGAATGGTTATCATGGAGAGTGAATTTCATCGCGTCGTGGAGACGGTATTCCGTACGTACGCATGAGCGATGATATCGTTCCCATGATCGTGGAATTGTATTAAAGTGTATGTATAATATTACAGAATCAATATCACTTTACAATAATCATATATATTCATTAATTTTACCATTATACCCATCCAAGTAAGGTGGTGGTGGAAAATAGATTACACCACGGCGTGAAGACGGTATTCCGTACGTACGCACGCACGATGATTTCGTTTTCTGTAGGATGGATATATGGTGAAATATGGTTGTTTCATACTTATAATAAAATATCAGTATATGAGTGATAATGATTTTTTTACTTCATAATGAAACAACTAAAGAAGAAGAAGTGGAAGAGGAAATAAAGTTGAAAGAATCGGTAACAGACATTACCTCTTCTTTGAAGCACCTCTTTGAGACCTCCACATAGGGCACTAAAATTGGTCTTTGAAGAAGACTAGGACCTCTAGGATGTTTCTAGGTAAGTGGAGAAGAGAATTTGGAAGGGGTTGGCCGAGCTTGAAGGCTCAAAGTGGTGTGAGGAAGAGAGGGAGGAGGTGCCCTTTTATAAGGGAAGAGGGGAGAACCTTTGGAAAAACTAAAAATATTATTTTATTATAAAGTAATTTTTGGTTTTTAATAGATCCAAATTGATTTATTTTGAATCTAAGGTGGGGATGGTTCTAAATTCTCTCATAAAATAGAATTTAGACAACTTTAGGTTTCTATTTTAACCTTATCATTTAGATTTAACTTTAAGTTAAATAATTTAACTTTTACCGCGTCTTCTTGTTTTCTTACACTATAAGGTTAATAAAATTACTATAACAAGCCAAACGAACCCCAAGTTATTTATTATTAATATATATAACCTTATCTAATATAATATTTGTTTTAAAAACTATTTTATGTCAATTTTGACACTATTTGGTAATTGATTTTTGTGAAAATCATAACAGAACGATTAGTTCGAAAAAAGTTAATTAAATAAATACTAACATGTCATATTAAACTATAAAATTAGTTTAATTCATAAAAAGTCTCAAATTACATTTATTTGGGTATTTATAACATCAATTATGTCAATATTTCATTAATAAGATAATTACTGCATCATCTTTGTGTCATAAATAAATTAAATTATTTAATGTCTAAAAATTATAAATAAAATACCATTATGTAAGAAATATTTTTAGATATCTAATGAATATTTATAGTCGAATTTATCTTATGTATAACCCTATATTAAAAATAATTTACTTATGAAACATTGATTTTAACTATTATAAACCTTCTTTAAATAAATTAATATTAAATGTTTTAATCTAATCCAAGTGGCCCTAAATGGTCATATTTTATTCCTAAGGTTGTTTTTGGTCGAATTACACTTAT
Organism: Viscum album; assembly: GCA_963277665.1. Classification (NCBI taxonomy): domain Eukaryota; kingdom Viridiplantae; phylum Streptophyta; class Magnoliopsida; order Santalales; family Viscaceae; genus Viscum; species Viscum album. The sequence continues at coordinate 736,630,841 of OY728127.1, read as the reverse complement.
CCAATAGAATTAAGACATGTGTTAGGGTAATAATAATATCATTTTTACCATTAATTATCCTATTTACTTTTAACTGTGGTAAATAAAAGTAAAAAGTTACTATTCACCCAAAAATATTTTTATCTCATTAAACCACATTTTAGTTCTTGATATTAACCGTGTCTCTCGGATTTTCAAAATTCAATTCATAGAAGTGATAAAATTTCATTTAAATGAAAAAGTCAGTTTTTTTATCTACTACTAAGTGGTTTCACTATTCATCGAAAATTGAAGTTTTTCAGAAAATACCAAAAATTCAGCCTAAGCATTATTTGATATTCCGAATTCAAAATTGATGTCTATTTTTCCAAATTAAAAACATAGAAGTGGAAATAATTAATTTTAAAATTAATTCCCGTTATCAAAACAAATAGCGTGTTTTTAAGAAACAATAACTATCAAAAGATTGATACTTATTTATATCCAATTTCAAAGTGAAATTAATTCCAATGACCACAATTGGATTAAATGGAAAAAATATATTCTAATTAAACTTTAAAACCAATTAAAAAGATAATCTAACCATATAAATTATTGGGTTGAAAAAAGTTGTTTTTAATTAAAATATAGCGTGTTTTTACTATTCATTAAAATATGAAAGTTATCAGAAAAATATCAAAACTTTATCCAAATTAAATTTTTATATCTTGAATCCAAGGAAGAATTTTATTTTGTCAAATTTAACTTATAAACATTTCAAAAACTAGATTTAAAGTGGGTGCGCCATCAAAACTGCATTTTTTGAAAAATACTTATTTTACCCGAAAAATTTATTTTGTTCTCATACCATGTTCTAGAAAATATGTAAGATAAATAATAATGTTATAAAATTCAAAATGTAGTTAATACTATTCATAAAGGCTAGTCCATAATAATATTATAATAATATATCGTTGTTTTGTGAAACCCGGTATTGCGTACTACACACGCTATCGAGGAAGGTCGCGATTGCGTGTAATGAAAGACAAGTTAGGGTTGCGTATACTACAATCTAATACGGTGTTGAGTATAGTGCAAGATAATCTTGGTGTAGCATACAACATAAGACATCAATGAAATTAAAAAGAATATTTTTCATAAAATCTCGGGGTGTTACAATATAGGTTATGTAAAGGTAATTTTTAGTTGCATAAAGGTAATTTATAGATTAGACTTCCTACAAAAGGGTGTAATCAGATCATGTAAATGTTGGGAACAAAGATTATAACTTACATAAGGGTAGGGAGAAATCTATGTAAGGGATTTTTTAAAAAAAACTCACATAAAGGTAAAACATTAACATGCTGAAGGGTAAAGAACAAAGCATATAACTTGCATAAGGGTAAGGAGAAAGCTATGTAAGGGTAAAACTAGAATTATTAAACTCATGTAAAAGTAAATGGAATCTTATGATACTTACATAAGGGAAATGGAAAACTTTAGAAAGTTAATTTTTCACAATAAATAATTAAAAATAATTATATAGAATAATAAAAATAATAAGAAAAAATGATGAGTATCCAAAAAAATTAAATTCAAAAAATTAGTATTATAGATAAAAACAATAATATTTTTAATTTTCAAAATAATAAATAAATTAATTTTTTTAAGGATCCACTCTAATAACTTATAGTTTATTTTTACCATTAGTTGTTAGTAACTTTAATTATTTCATGAATGATTTATAATATCGATTTCAATACCCATTCTTTGATACAGACTCTATAATTAATATATCATTAAAAATATTGGAATAGATAATATATATATATATATATATATAAACCTCTTATCTCATTCCATAAGTGTTTTAGTTAATTTTCATTAAAATAGTGTTGGTTCCAGATTATTTTTTATAGTTTTAGAGATCAAAGAAGATATTTAAATAATAAGTTAAATACATATTATAACTATTCAAGAACAATTAAACAATCTTTATTTTATTATTATATAAGAACCTGGTTCTTCATTGAGGTACATATTTTGTGTTTTCCATCAATTTGGGGTTTAATTATTTAAATATGGCCTAATTTAGATGCCTGTTGAGGTCATGGAGGTCTCTAAGGGTGTTCATGGTTGGTCTGGAGCATGGAGCCCATGTTTTGGGTGAAAGGAGGAGGTCAATCGATTAGTGTAAACTGTGTGGGTTAGGGCACATGGCCGTGCAGAAGTTCTGCAATTTTAGTAGAATTTGATAGAGGGCTCAACCTGATTTGTTTACAGTTTGACTAATCATGTAAGGAAACCATGTGAGTTCCCCTTTCTCTTACAGGAAGTTGTGCACGGTTTTGACACAGTTAGTCAAACCGTGCATAGAAACCACACGACAAAGATATTTTTGGTAAATTTAACATTTTTCCCATGAAATGTTTTTAACCTTAGGTTTCTTCTCCTCCTCATATTTCACATCATCCTCTCATGTTGGGAGATCTCCTTTGGATCCTACCCTAGGATTTGAGCCACCCGCTTCGTTCGACCTCCTAATCAAGTGTCATTCTTCTCCTTAGATCCTTAATGGTAATGCATTGATTACTTTTTATCCATATTCAATTCCTTTTCTTATCAAATGCACTATTTGGATTTAGGGTCATGTGCCATAATATCCCATTCTTTTTCTGTTCTTCAGATTTATCCCAAACCATGGCGGATCAGATCTTGATACTGAACGAGCTATCTAGCACGAGCCCAAGGAAGGTGATAATGTTCTTTTTGTTGAATGTCGAGTTGTTTATATATGTCTGATTATCGTACACACATTTTTGGGGTGTCACATTAAATTAAAAATCATACATGTTATTTCCTATCAATTTTGAGGTAATTAATTAAGTTTTTCAAAGTAGGTAATAGGTTTAATACCTAGAATATGGGCCACCCCATGGGTGAGTGCCCATTTTGACCCTTTTTAGCTATTTGGATTAGGATACCTATGAGGTATTCATTGAATTAAATTTCTTATGTTTTTGGAATTGTATTTGTTAATTAAATGGGATTTTCATGTTATTATATGGTATTACAATTGTATAAGGGTTTGGGATTAGGGATTTTCCCCTTTAACCCATGTTATGCCTTTTCTTGTTTAAGCGTGTTGGGAGAGTTTGGTTCCAACTATGAACCTTATCATGTGAGTTAGGTTATGTTAAGGCCTTACAATAGTTTAGATTACATTATAGGTTTTCTATATAAATTGTGGCCATGTGAGTAATGATAGAAAAATCCTTAGAGGTTGGTCAAATATTGTGACACCCTTTGTGGTGAGCTATTAGATTCTTATGGTTTTGATCCCACCACGTCTAATGAATTGTTATTTTGAACTTGTTATGGTTAATTGGTAGATAGTATTTGTTGAATAATGGATTCTATTTATAATTACATGGATGGTATTATATGTTTATTATAAATTTTCCCCTTGATTGAACCTTGGATTATTTGGAATTTCTTGGACAGGATCAATGGGTTTGTTCATAATGTTAAGTCGTGAGTGAACCATGGACTCCATGGACGAGCTCATTGAGGCTGCATAGTAAAATGTTGAGTTAATCATGAATCCTTATTGGATTCCATAGATAAGATCAAAAGGAATTTGACTATAATTCATGAGTGATACTTGGGGATTCCTTATAGTACCTCCAAGGATAGGCTTAGTGACATGAAATTATACCACACCTAGGGTGATAAAAGGCTCAAGAGAGGTTCGTCGAGAAGGAATTATAGGGGGTTGGTGGGATTTATACCTAGAGTGATACTTTAATTCTAGATTACGAATTTCAAGGATGGGATTGGGTTATATTGTATATTTAAATGGTTTATAATGTGTCTACCAAGCCAAAGTAGAATCTTGGATTTGATCATTACTAATTCTTATTTAGACGGCCTTGTGAGGCCTCGGTTGTGCTTACTGCTGTATGGGGGATGTTAGGCTTAAGATGAATATCGAGACTTATAAAATTAAATGTAATGTAACTACTAATTAAATTAAATAGGATGGAAATGGAAGCCAGTGCTTGTAGAACTGTTTACTTTTGAGTGATTCCAATCTTACTTCTTTCATTATTATACACTACATGTTAAATATATTCACTAACAGATTGGCGCATACCTTAGGAGATTGACTATTGGGATTTAGTCTCACTCCTTATTTGGGTTATGCTTTGGTCCCAAATATATTATATGGTTTCAAGTGTCGATAAGGGAAGGCACCCTCCTACAGGTACATGAGATGCTGTTTAGGATTTAGAGAGCATGGGACCAAGCTGAGTCTTATGATTCTACTAGAATAATTTTTTCCCTTTTGTAGTTTTGTATTTTTTATTGTATCTCATATCCTTGTGACTTGTTTGTATATTTTCTAGAATATGAAACTCATAGAATCATCTTTTGCATGATATGACTTATGGATATTTATAATATCGGTCTTCTATTATTTACTCATGTTGTAAGTTATTCCACTTTGATACACTCTATTAATAAGGTAATATTATACCCACTATCACACCTAGAACCTCAATGATAGTCGAAAAACTATGGAATTTGGGGAGATACTCTTGAGGCAATGTGGCCAACCGATCTCGGAGCACAGTTATGTGACATCTAGGTTTGGGACGTTACAATGTAGTATTTGAGGAACTTTTTGGGTTTTCTTTACTATTTGGAGATAATAGATAGGGATAGGGAGGAAATGGGACTTGTTAATAAGTTATGCCTGGGAGTATCTACCTTGTGTACAAAGAAAGTCCAAATTTCCTCTAATTAAATTTTTATTTTTTGGGTTTGATCTGTTAAAGTTGATTCGATTTCACCATTGGGCGACACACTTGTATTGCACTATTATTTTTGGTATGATTGTGGTTTCTATTTTGTTATAACCCGATGAGATAAGGGTATTATATCTCATGAATCATATCAACACTTGTTAGAAATCAAATTCAATGTATTATTCCATTCCATTTAGAGAGCATTACTGATTTCATGTGTTTGTGATAGATATCGTGATAGATATGCGTGTTGTTGTGATAGGTGTGTTGGAACATGTTATGGTTAGAATTAGATGGATGCCATGATTTTGTCCCTAAGGTGTATAAGATCTCTTGGATCATAATTTGGGGGATCATGTTTCAGAAATTTATTCAATTTTATTTCAATGTTCTATACATGGATTTCAAGATTTGATTCACGGGGAGTATGGGCCCCCAGAGATCAAAATTCGGCATGTCATTGGGTTTAACTTTTTAAAAGGGGATGTGATTAATAGGAAATTAGTATTAAATCTAGTCAAAATGAAATGGATTTTGATAGAGACCATTACTAGACCCTACCTTCAGAGTTGGATTTTGGTAGTCTCTCATTTGTTTGACACCTAGACCTCACCCATGGGGCATGCATAGTGGTGTGTTCTTAGAGGAACTTTTTGACTTGTCCTATTTAATTAATCACTTTTTAGCTACAAACCATGAAATGATCTTGAACTGAGGTGTGTTATTTTCCTTGTAGAGTCATTATGCCATGATGACCTCCAACTGTATGCTAGGGGGTGGTGATGATCTTACATTGGAGGTGGTAGTCCAAGGGCTACTATGGGATCCACCAGTTGTTCCAGATGTGGCACAAGATGTTATACTAGATGTATGTGCTGATGCAACATTCTATGAAGGCTTTATGAGGTTCATTCAAACCTTTCAGGGTGCACCACATCTTGCAATGTCTATAGATGAGTTGTATCAGGTGTTCTAGAAGTAAAATTCGCCCACATTTTTGGGGTATGGTAGACCACAGGCTATAAATTCATGGATAGAGGCCATGTTTTTTATCTTCAAGCATTCATAGATGCCTCCTGTGAGGATGGTAATGATCGCTATGTACATACTGCATGATTCTTCCAAGAGATGGAGGGACATTATCACTCAGGAAGAGTGTCATCAGGATATGTAATAGAGTGATTTCTAGACAGTCTTCAATGATTATTACAATCCCGAGATGCTAAGGGATGACAAAGCCCAGGATTATACGCATCTGGAGTAGGGGTCTTTATCAGTGATTGACTAATCGGCTAGTTTTATAGAGCTCCAGTGATTCACACCTATTATTATGGGTGACGATATGCCGAAAGCTATTAGATTTTAGGATGGTCTCAGATATGACATCCGATCATAAGTAAAGGTCCTTAGGATGACTATGTTCTCTACTGTAGTGAATCGAGAACTAATAATAGAGTGTAACCTGAGCGAATATGGAGGTGTGATCCAAGGTGGTTTAACACCTTGATCTGGTACTATCTCGACTAGTAGTAGGAAGCATCGTCGGGAGATTTCTCATTATGACATCATTAGTCATAAAGTATCTTCAGGTAGTCATGTGATGTGCTACCAGTGTGGTAGGATAGGGAATATGAGGCCATAATGTCTGCAGGACCCAATTGAGTGTCGATCTTGCGACAAGATGAGCCATCTAAAATTCTTCTATAGGATGTTTCCACCAATATCTAGTGAGAGAGGGTCTGCACTATCTCCACATTCCAGAGTGGGGTCTGTAACTTCTCACCAATCTGGGAACTATGATGCATCAAGTCATTTAGGACGAGGCGGTGGTATTGGACGTGGTAGTCAAACCCCAGGTTCTCATAGATAGTAGATTAGATCAACTCAAGGTATCTAGGTTGTGTCACGAGACCGTGGTACATGCCATAATTATACAGTTCAATAGACCTAGTTGAATAAGGATCTCAAACCTTGTTTTGTAATAGGTACTATTATAATAGCCTCTGTTTTAGCTTCTTCACTTTTTGATATAGGGGCTTCACATAGTTTCATATTTGTTCCCATTATAGAGAATATTTTTCTCTGTGTTTTTACTTCTGAAGACGTTATGATGCTAGACACTCCGTTGGGGATTAGAAAGGAAAGTGTGTGTCAGTGAAATGAGTTCACCCTTAAGATAGGTGGGTGTAGCTTCTTATGGGTCCTATATGTCCTTAAGATGACATGATTTGATATTATACTTAGGATGGAATGGTTGGTTTCCTTTCAGGACATTGTTTATTTCTACCACATCATGGTGAGTTTTACATCACCAGAGGGAAGATCGTTTCTATAAAAGGGTGAATGAGATGTCCAGGATAGAAGAGATGGACCCAAACATTATAGGTTGGGTGGGATGACAACCTGGACTGTGAGTTTATATCTAGATGACTAGGAAAAATGTTACATTGATTTCCCTCTAGTAGCTGATTGTTTCAGGGATGTCTTACAAGATGACTTTTTTAGGTTTACCTCCATTGAGAGAAGTAGAGTTCTCCATCAATCTAGTGGGAGAAGATGCACCGGTATCAATTCCTCATTAAAGGTTGGATATAAAGGAGTTTTAAGAGTTAAAGAGGCATCTAGAGGACTTAAGGGTAAAGGGTTAATCTAGACCAGTACTTTTCCATGGGGCTCGCTGGTCCCTTTTGTGAAAAAGGAGAAATATACCCTCATACTATGTGTGGATTATCGAAAATCAAACCAGTTGATGTTTAAGAACTGGTATCCTCTACTGCAGATAGATGATCTCTTCGACCAACTCCATGAAGATTATGTTTTCTTAAAGATTTATATGAGATCTGGTTATCATCAGGTGCATGTTAGATCATCAGACATACCTTGCACAACCTTTTGGAATAATTATGATCTATATGAGTATCTTGTTATGCTGTTCAGTATCAAAAACACGCTAATGATTTTTATGGCATTGTTGAACCATGTGTTCCATCCTTATCTTGACTCATTTTTTTTGGTTTTCACAGATGACATCTTGATGTGTTCTCACAGAGTACATGTCCATGACAAACATCTTGAGATCGTACTGAGTACACTAAGAGAGCATCGGTTATATGTTACTCTCACAAAGTGCCACTTCTGGATGGATCAAATTCACTTCATGGGTCACATCTTATTAGAGACAAGATTATCAGTGGAACCAGAGAAGGTGGGAGTAGTAATATTCTGGGAGAATCCAAAGAACATCTTTGAGGTGCAAAGTTTCTTAGGTCTGGTTGGTTACGTGAGGCGTTTCATATAGGGCTTCTCACATTTAGAATACACATTGACATGCCTAACTAAGAAGGGTGTGAAGTATGTGTGGATAGATAACTATGAGACAACCTTTTAGGAGCTAAATGGGATATTGAATTCCGTACCAATACTAATTTTTATAGAGATAGGTAGGAGTTACACTATGTACTATGCCATATTCGGTATCAGACTAGAAGAAGTACTTTTGTAGGGGGGATGAGTCGCTGAATACATGTCTCAATAGTTTAGTCCACATGAGAGGAATTATCTGAGGTACGATATCAAGTTAGCTATATTTTTTCATGCTTTATGCTATTGGAGACATTACATACTAGGAATGAATTTTATGGTTTTCATGGACCAAAAAATCCACAAGTGTATATTTACACAGCATGATTTGAATTTGCGGTAGTGAAGGTAGGTGGAATACCTTCATTCTTTTGACTTTAACCATGACTACATGCTTGGGAAAATAAATGCAGTGGCTGATTCATTGAGCGTGAGGAATCAAATACAAGCAGTGGAGCTGGACAATGGAAAGTGGAAGCTTACATATTTTTTCTCTGAGATACACACAAAGGTAAATGAAAATCAGGGATAGAAGTTTCTTTATTCTTTATATGTTACCTATACCCTACTAGACAGAGTGAGGATGAGGCATATATAGAATTTAGAAGGCCTAGTTCTGCAGGAGAGTGTGGCAGGTGATGACCCTCATCCTGGTTGGACCATAAGAAAGGATGAATTTATGTGGTTACATGGCTGCGTATGGGTTTCGACAGACATGCACAAATAGATTATGCAAGATTTTTATTCCTTACTATGGGTACTGCATCCTAGTGTCACCAAGATGTATCAGGATTTACATCATCAGTATTGGTGGCCCAGTATGAAAGGATATGTAGTTAGTTTTTTCATGAGATATTCCACCTTTTAATAAGTGAAGGTGAAACACCAGCGACCAGACATACTTTTACAACAACTACCAATTTCTGAATGGAAACGGAATGATGTCATGATGGATTTCTTGACAGCTTTACTGACTTCTCCTCGGGGTAATGATTTATTTTGGGTTGTTGTCGACAGGATCAGGAAGGCTGAGCATTTCATTCCAATCAAGGAAATATTCAGTGTTGCTGATCTTGGGAGCTTGTACATCCATGATATTGTACGACTACACAGGGTCCCACAATCTTTAATTTCAGATAGGGACACCCGATTTAGTTCTCATTTCTAGAAATGGATACAGAGGGTGCTGGTTACACAAGTTCTTCTGAGTACAACATACCACCCCCTCATAGATGTCCAATTAGAACACATGACTTAGGTTATTGAGGACATGCTTTGGGTATGCATCCTAGATTTTAAGGGTTATTAGGAGAGGCACATACCCCTGGTGGAGTTCACCTATAATAATAGCTTCCATAATACTATTCAGATGGTTCCATATGAGACATTATATGGTAGGACTTAATGATCACCCCTGTTTTGGCTGGAGATAGGAGAGGAAGCTAGGCTAGGACCTCGTCTTGTCCAGGAGACCACCAAATAGGTTTAGCTGATTCAAAAGTGAATGTCTACTACATAGTCTCATAGTAAATCTTATGCTGATCACCACAGATGACCTCTAGAGTTTGAGTTCACTAATCAGGGTTTCATAAGTGTTTCACAGAGGTTAGGACATAAGTGTATCAAGATATAGGGTAATATTTCGTTGAGATACTTTAGGCCATTCGATATTCTGGAGAGAGTTGGGTGGGTAGAATATCAGTTTTAGTTACCTCATAGGTACCGGAATATGAACAATGTCTTCCATAGTACTGGTATTATGGGACCACAACTGAGTGTAGGAAGAGACCCGGGAGAGGGAGGTTGATGTACGATTACATTGGATGATTTTTCTCTGATATATTTCTTTACTACCCTTGTAATGAAAATTCAGGGACAAATTTCTTTAAGGACAAAAGTTTGTAAGAACTCAGTTCTTTGTTGAGGTACATATCTTGTGTTTTCTTTCAATTCTCAGTTTAATTTCTTAAATATGGCCTCATTTGGATGCTCATTGAGTTCGTGGAGGTATCTGGAGTTTCTAAGGCAACTCTAGATCCTAGAGCCTGAGTTCTGGGTGAAAAGAGGAGGCCATATGGTTAGTGAAAACCGTGCAGTTTGGGGTGCACGATCATGCGAAAGCTCGGTAATTTTAGTATATTTTGAAAGAGGTCCCAAAATGTCTTGTGCATGGTTTGAATAACCGTGTTGGGTAACCATGAGAGTTTCTCTTTCTCTTATAGTAAGTTGTGCATGTTTTCCACACAGTTAGTCAAATCGTGAGCAGAAATCGTGAAACCCAAATATTTTTGGTAAATTTATCATTTTCCCCCAGAAATGTTTTTACCATAGGTTTCTTCACCTCCTCCCATTACAAAACAACCCCTTACATTGGGATCTTCCCTTTAGTGCCTACACTAGGCTTTGAGACACCCACTCTATCTGACATCCAAATCAAGTGTCGTTCATCTCCTTGGATCTGCAGTGGTAATGACTTGATTCATTTTTAGTCATGTTCGATTCTTCTACTTATCGATTGCGCCATTTGGATTTAGTCTCATATTCTCTAATATCAAATTTTTCATATGTTCTTTTAATGTCTCCCAAACCATGGATAATAAAATCTTTATAGTGGACGATCTATCTAGCATGATCCCAAGGTAGGTGGTTAGGTGCTTTTCCATGAATGTCGAGTTTTTTATATATGTCGGAGTGCCGCACCCCCATTTTTGGGGCGTATCCTTGAATTATAAATCATACATGTTGTTTATTATCATTATTTAGGAAATTAATTAGATTTTTAAAATCATTTAATAGGATTAATACCTAAAATAGGGGCCACCCTGGGGTTGAGTGCCTAGTTTGACCCTTTTTGGGCTTTGTCTTAGGGCACCTATAGGGTATACCTTGAATTCCATTTCTTGGTTTGTTTTAGTTGTATTTGTTAATTAAAGGAAATTTTAATGTTATTAGATGGTATTATAATTGGATAAGGTTTTGGGATTAGTGATTTGACCATTCAACCCATGTTATGCCTTCTCTTGTTTAATCATGTTTGGGCTGTTTGGTTCTAACTATGAACCTTCCCATGCGAGTTAGGTTCTGTTAAGGCCTTTTAATAGTTTATATTACATTATAGTCATGCTATATGAATTTTTCCCATGTAATTAATTATATGGAAAGCCTTATAGGTTGTATCTAGCTTGCGACACCCTTGGTGGTGAGCAGTTAGATGATTATGGTTTTGACCCTATCACATCTAATTAATTGTTATTCTGAACTATTTATGGGTAATTTGTAGAAAGAATGGGGTAAATCATGGAATATATTTAGAATTACATGGAAGGGATTATATGAATATTTTACCTTGGTCCCTTGAGTGAACCTTTTATTCTTTAGAATTCCCGGGATGAGCTCAATAGGTTTGTTCATAATGCTAAGTTGTGAGTGAACCAAGGACACCATTGACGGGATCATAGATACTATGTACTAAAATACTAAGGGAATCATGGACCCCTATAGGATCCCATGGACGAGATCAAAAGGAATTTGACTATAAGTCATGAGTGATACGTGTGGCTTCCTTATAGGACCTACAAGGATAGCCTCAGTGACAAGAACTTATACCACACCTAGAGTGATACCGGGCTCCTGAGAGGTTCGTCGAGATGGGTTATAGGGTGTTGGTGGGATTTACACCTAGAGTGATACTTGAATTATATATTAGGAATGTCAAGGATGGGATAATGTTATATTTTATATTTAAATGGTTTATGATGCATCTATAAAGTCAAAGAACAAGCTTGGATTTAGTCATTACTTCTCCTTTCTTAGATGGCCTTCTGAGGCATCTGTTGTACTTACTGATATATGGGGGATTTTAGGCTTAGGATAGATCTCGATACTTATAACATTAAATGTAATTGAATTTTTAATTAAATGAAATGGAATGTAAATGGAAACTAGTTCTTGTAGGATTATTTACTTTTGAGTTCTTCCTATCTTACTAGTTTCATTATTATACATTGCTTGTTAAATGTATTCATTGATAGACTGGCCTAGACCTTGGGTGGTTGACTACTAAAATTTAGTTTCACACCCTATTTAGGTCATGATTTGGTCCCAAATATATTATATTTTTTCTCGTGTAGATAAGGGAAAGATGCCTTCTATAGGTATATGAGATTCTCTTTAGGATACTGAGAGCATGAGACCAAGATGAGGCTTGTGATGTTGTTGGGATACTTTTTTTCGTTTTTTACTTTTGACTTTTTTATTGTATATCATAGCCTTTTGACTTATTTGAATTTTTTATAGAACATAGAAATTGTAGAATCATCTTATGTATGATATGAATTCTGGATATTTATACTGCCAGTCTTCCACTATTTACTCATATTGTATGTTATTCCGCTGTGTTACAATATAATAATGAGGGAATAGTCTCCCCACTATCACAACTAGTCCCTCACTACTGGTCAGCTGCCTCTAGAATTTAGGGAGATGCATTTGAGGCCATGTGGCCAACCAAGCTTGGAGCACTATTAAGTGGCATTCGGGTTCGGGACGTTACAAAGTGGTATAAAAAGAACTTCTCCAGTTTTCGTTACTATTTGTAAAAAATAGGTAGGGATTAGTAGGAAATGAGATTTGGTAATAAGATATGACTGAGAGTAGCTATCCTGGATACACACTTGTGTACCTCTGCACAAGAAAACTAGCTGAATAGCCATGTAAAGGTGGATAGCTGATCACGATACAGATGCTGGGGAGGGTCAGTTTCATGTAGTCATAGTCTATAATGAATTCCTTCAAGACCTTTGGGTTTGATAATTTCTTGAATCCTATGGTACATTTAAGGGTTAACCTTCAACCCTTAAAAGTGGGATTATCAAAAAAATAAATAAAAAATGAAGGCCTTCGGGCCATTTAGGAACGAATAATTGTTAATAAACCTGTGATAAAAGACTACAAATAAATCATATATGGTATGGGATATATGATTACAGTTCTATAATAGATGTATAATTAACCTATATTTATTATATAAGAGTTTTCTCCACATAGTAAAGAATTTTAACCTAAGGTAAGAGTTTCTTATCACATGAGTATTTCGGTGAGACATATTCCTTATTCACCCCTTATTCCTTTATGTATCATATATACCACCAATTTTTATATGTTATATTTTGAATATAATTCTATTCTTGGTATTTTAAGTTTAATTTGAATTTATTTCTCTCATGGGACTTATGATTCAAAAGTTACCTAATTGGTGAGGTTTTATTTCAAAATTTCATCATTATTTGGGATTATTTATGTTTAAGTGTGCCTTGGGATAATTATTTTTTATTTCTATATTAAAAACCATATATTTTCTTATCATCAGGTTATTCATGAAATTTTAAAGTAATTGTACTTTTTTACCTATCTTTATAATTTAAAATGATTGAGAAGATGTTATTTAAGAAAAGTAACATCATTTTTATTTTTTGATCGAAAGTGATTTTTCTTCCAAATCCATGTTTTCTAAAAATGTTTTAAAAAAATATTTTAAAATTCTACAAATGTTTTATGAAATAATTTTTTGAACATGATTGAATTGAATATTTTTAAAAGGAATCTTTATGTTTTTTTCCGAATAAGGCCCATTTGGCTTTATCGAAAATGTCAAAGTAATCTTTTTTTCAGTGTGTCAACATGAAGAGAATTTTCCACCATCATGAACAATCAATGTTTTAATGATTAAATTATAATTTTTAAAATTTATTTTCAAAAAATTGTTTTTCCAAAATATTTTTTGAAAATTATGTTTCAAATAAAATATTTTCAAATTGAAATGGTTATTTTCCTCAAGAATATTTTCAAGGAAATTTTTATGATATTTCTATTTAGAAATGACATAAATACTTTATTGTGGTTATTCTCCACTAAAGATATGTTATAATGGAACCATACTTATTATTTCTATAGATAGTTTATGATTAATTTGACTTGGGGTGTACTATTTTATTATAATTTACCATTTTATGATGGATGGTTTATGATTATGTTTATTGATTGGGATAAGTATTGAAATTTCATATATTAGTTTTTCAATATGAATGTTTTTTTTGATTATATTTTACACCTTTCATATGATTAATGAAATAAAATTATTAAATGATGGGTGTGGCCCAGATAGAGATAGCCCCCCCAATGCATTGACATGTCTCACGAGGAAAATCAGTTGGCTAATTTAAATGGGGTTTTACCCACAGTTTTTAAATTCCTTATAAAAGTAATTGATAGTATGTTTCAAATGTATGAAATTATGCATACTCTAATTATGAGATCAGTTATGGATTTCAATGAGATTAGAATATCAATGGATAAGTTTCGATCTCATGTGATTATTAGTATGGATTTATTTTATCATCCTTTATTCTTGTCATATTATAATCAAGATATTATTTAAATGGAATGTGTTTTATTTATTTACTTTTCTATATTGATTATTATTATTTATTCATGATAGATTCCACTATACGCATACCCTTACTGAGTATCTGAGCTCACCCATTTTGTGTTTTATTTTTTTCAGGATATCAGGAAGTGTTTTTTGATTGATATATAGGGATACCCTAAGGATAATAATGGTGATTTAAATGAAAATACATGGTGAATTTTATATTTTAGAAGGAAATTTTAATTTCATGTATATATCTAGTTTACCAAGACTACTAAAATATTGATTCCTTTGGGATGGGATTGCTTGTATCTAGTGACAATGTAATAAAGTAACAATTAGATTTGTTATACTATGGCTAGGGTTATTAAATTTGGTGTTAGAGAAATATATAGTAGAAACCTTGGGAACAAGATTTTAGAAAACCAAGATTAGAGAACATAACTATATGATATTATTTGAAAATAAGTATAGAAAAACGTCCTAAAGATTTTTTAAGGTTGATATTTTTTGGTTTTCCTAGAAATATATCCATTTCTATATACTACAATTTGATGTGGTTCTAGAAAAAATGTACCTATGGGTAATAAATCCAAAAAATTAATGTTGGTCTTAACGCAAATGGTACCTAGTACATGACAGCATGCCTTACTGCTCACCTTGTTTAACACTCCTGGGGGAAATTATTGGATTAATTTGTATTTTCTTTACAACCCATTATGAAGTATTTTTAAAATATTTTAATTATTTGAATACTTTTCAAAATAAACCATGTTTATGATTATGCGATTATCCATGCATAAAATTTTCAATTTATGTTATGTGTTTAACTAGTTTGGGATTATACATTATGTTTCTTAATGATATGATTTAATATTGTTTAGAAATAGTACATAGTGGAAGGAATGTAAACCATATCAATTCACATACCCCATGTATAGATTTCCATAATGGGAAAGATAATAAATCATGATATGGATGTAAAATTAGTACTAAAAAAATTATAAGCATATTGGGGTATCTGAATTAGGTCCTGAGAAATAACCTTGCACATATAGAGTAGTCTGCTGATCCACTATATAGTATATCTGTGTTAGACCACTTCATGCATCCACAAAATCCATCATTCAATAGGAATAAAATCTATATGGAGATGAAAAATGGACAATTTACTTAGAGAATATATTTCTCACTTTGGGAATCAATGAAAGGGAGAAAGATGTCATGGTAGTTTATCATATATCAGGAGATGTGGATCAATGGTTTCAACTGATTCCAAACACTAAGTATGAAGAAGAAATAAAAAACATGGAATGAAATTATTTTAATATACTATTCTGGTAAAAGTATTTTCCTCATAAGAAACAAGCAGATATGGAGAGACAATTTCTGATTCTCAGACAAAAATGAAGATAATATTTTTTAATTATAAATCCAAATTTTCATGGTTTGTAAGGTATGATACAAACTACTTACATAATACAAAGAGGAATATTGATCATTTATTTGATGGATTAAAGATAATTATTCAATGGGAACTAGTCTCAAAAATATTCCCATTATATGAGGATATAGTGTCATGCGTTATCATGATAGAGAAATATTTCTCCAAGCCTTATGGATTCTAAGGGAAGCAAGAGAAGAAGAAGATAGTAGAGAAAAAGATGGATAATGTGAAGAAGGGAAAGATAGATATTCCCACATGTGATAATAATATAAAGAAATACCCTAGTACTTTTTGACGGGAAATGTATTTTTATACAAGTGTGGAGATAAATTCCACTATGTTATTAATTTCAAGGGAAATACAATAATTTAAAATGTTAAATTATTTAACTATAAGGAGATGAGGCACTAAATAAATGAATAACTTAAGTGTAAAGGGAATATACCTTAGAAGAAGCTAAGGGATAAAGGTCAAGATTATGATACTAATAAATACTAAGTATAATGATTAAATTGATTGTGTATTTGGATTCAAGAAATAGGTTTCATAGGTATTCAATCAATGATATTCTCAAAAGTGTATAACAATTTTACTGTAGTAGTTTTTCTATAAGGATTTGAAGACACATGTTGAATGGTTCCAAGAAAATTGATTCAATATAAGGTTTATTATAACACTTAGATTTTTTGAAATATTTTTTTCAAATAAATTAATTTTTTTTGATATCTTTTATTACACATTCTATTAAAATATATTGTTTTATATGGTAGTTTTTTGACTAACCGTTGAAATAACAAATATGAATAATATTAACTAAATTATGAATATATATGGTTTAAACCTATATATTAAATTAATTATTTTGTTACTAATTAATTATAAATGAAAAAAAACCATTTGAAAATAAAGGAAATCATTTTCTGAAAAACTATTTTTATAAGAAAAACATGTTTTATCTAAATAAATTAAATAAATAACTTTTAGTGAATTATTTTAATGAAATTTATATATTATATATTCAATAAAATGTTTTAACATTCATCTTATGTGTTTTTAAGGCATGAGATAAGAATAAATATAATTTTATGCCTAAAAACTATAATTTTCTAAAAAGTAGTTTATTTGAAGTTTGTGTACTTATTTTTAAAATTATTTTTTGAACATTTTATTAAATATATTTTAAAAAATTAAAATTAAATTTTAAATCATAATTTCAAAATTATCTTAGAGTGATATTTTTATAATTTTACGAGAAGATAAATTTTATGATGAATAGTGAAAAATATTGGTTTTTTTAAGAATTTTCTTTTCATTTAAATATTTTAAATAATTAAAATTATTTTAATATGGTTTTAAAAGTAAAAATAGTTCAATTATATATTTATTAATCCAATTTAGTTCACTGGAGTCCATTTTATATTGAATTTTGATATAAAAACGATTTAAACTTTTGAAGTTTTTCTCATTGGGAAACTGCTTTTTTATCATGTTTGTGGGATCACTTTTAAATTAAAATTTTACATGTTTGTGAATTTAATTATTAAAAATGTATTAAAAATTTTTATTCATAAAAATTAATATTATCTAATGTGGTCAACTTAATTTTGGACCATAATTAATAGTGAAAACAATAAAAATTAATTACTATTATTAAGGTTAAAATGATTTTATCGACTATTAAACTGAAATGATAAGGGGTAAAATGACCTAGAAACTTGTCAAAACCCCAATTTATAGCCATATTTAGACATTATATCCTATAAAGGTTTATAAAGACCCATTTTGGGTACTTTTTTCATGTAAAAATATGTGTATAGTTTTTTCTTTGAAAAAATTCCATGTGTGTCCTCTCCCCCACTTATAATATGTCCACCGCTATCCTATCCAATTCACACATCCAATATAAGAACCCGGATCTTTTTTAGGTATTTTTTTCCATTTATGGTCGTTTTTTAGGAAAAAGGAAATTTTGGAAATTTTTTAAGTACACATCGTGTACTTTATGAGTACATGCTATATACTTCCTTGCCGTAGGTGGCCGTGTGCTAGCCATGATGTATCCACACACTCGACTGCGTGGGTGTGACTTGGAGGCCACTTAAAGTAGAGTACAGAAAAGGATTTTAGGCGTCTTGTACTTCAAAAGTACACGTCGTGTACTTTATTCTTTTCATTAAACGCATCGGGGTCGCGTCTAATCAATAGAAACACCCCCTTCTTCATTCGTCTCATCCAGAAGCGTCATACAACCACAGATCTTTAACGAACCTCCGAGCGTGAATCCGTCCTCCAAATCGAACACTGTTGGTTGTGTTGGAATTGCATCGATGAGTTCTATCTTCTCCCAGAGCATCATCTTATGATTTCTCCTCTCTCGTGAGATATCATGGGTTGACCATTTTATAAATCTTTATAGATCTTCGACATTCTAAGGAGATTCAAGATTTGTGGTTCACATATAGCGATCTCCTAAAACCAAGGTATGTGGTTTGTGCCTTTCTGTTCAAAGTCTTTGAGTATTAGGTGAAAATTCCTCTAATACCCTTAAACGGGGTATTGCGTGTTTACCATTTTATCCCTGTTGATTTCCTTCCATGCTTGCATTCTTGTGTAGAGGTAATTTGGATCTAAATAGGGTTGATTGATATTATTTTTATGTATTGTCCCTTGCATGTTCTTTTTATGACCGTTTGGTCCTGTTTAGCCAGTTTGGCTGCCTTGCCTATTTTCCAATGCCTGTTGCTATAGGATGGAGAGTTTGTGTTCTAACATGCTTGTTATACTGTAGACTGTTTAGCCAAGTAGTTTTGTAGGTTTACATGGCCATATTACATGGCTATTCTCGTTGACCTACACAGGGCCGTGAGAACCTGGTGTAGTAGACTATAAGGGGAATTGACCGAGTGAACTTCCTCAGAGAGTCTTTGAACACTTTAGGCTATAAGGGGGATTGACCGAGTGAGCTTCCTTAGAGAACCTAAGACCACTTGGGGATATAAGGGTAATTGACCAAGAGAGCTTCCTCAGAGAGTCCTTATTTTCTTTAGACTATAAGGGGAATTGACCAAGTGATCTTCCTCATAGAGTCTTTGATTTTATTCTTGAACTGTTTAGACTATAAGGGGAATTGACGGTGAGTGCTTCCTCAGAGAGTCTATGAACGACCTGGGCTATAAGGGGAATTGACTAAGTGAGCTTCCTCAGAGAGTCCTTGACCTTGGGGCTATAAGATGAATTTAACGTGTGAGCTTCCTCAGAGAGTTCTTGACTACCTTAGACTATAAGGGGAATTGACTGTGAGTGCTTCCTCAGAGAGTCTTTATATACTAAAACAGAGGGGTTAGGTCGAGTTAACTTCCCAAAGTGTTACCTGTTTGTGTATAGTTGTTTGATTAGCTGTTGCATGATGTTAAAACTGTGGATTGTTTAATATTGAGTACTTTCTTGTTTATTACTTTCTCTACATTTCCTGCCACATATTCCCTGACTATTAGGCATAGATCTTTGGGTGGTTTCCTACTAAGATTTAGTCTCACACCCAGTTTGGGTCATGCTTTTGGGCACAAATAGATTATATTGCTTCAGGTGTAGATAAGGGAAATCTCCCTTCTACTTCAGGTACTTGACTTGCTGTGAATATGGAGAGCATGGGACCAAGCTATGGCTTGCAATGCTGAGGAGTTTATCTGTTTTATTTTGCACTTTGGTTTAGTACTATTTGTATTCCGACATTTTGACTTGTCTGGCTGCTTTCCTAGAAATATGTATCATGCATCATTATATATATATATATATATATATATATATATATATATATGTTCTCCAGTTGTTTATTATTCCAGTCTTCCACTCTTTAATGTTGTTGGATATTTACTGCTTCCGCTATTGTATGTATTTGTTTACTTCCTCTGTGTACTCTTCCAATGAGGGCATAGTTTCCCAACTATCACACCTAAGGACCTCGTTGCAAGTCGACAGCCTTTGGAATTCGGGGAAATTCACTTGAGGCCATGTGACCAACCAGGTACGGGGCGCCTCTGGGTGACTTCTGGAACAGGGATGTTACAAAGTGGTATCAGAGGATTCTTTTCTCTTGATTTAATGTTTCGAGCCTTTATCCAGGGATAGGAAGTAATAGATACTTGGTAATAAGCTGTTCCCAGGAGTAGCTAACCTGTGTACAGGGAAAATCCAATCTACCTCATTTATTGCAATTTATTCTAGTTTTGCAGTTTTACGGTTGATCTAATTTTCAACATTGGGTGACTCACATATTTTGTGTTATTATTGTTGATATTATTGAGATTCTATTTCTATCACAAACTGATGAGATGAGGGTATTCCATCTCATGCATCATATAGGCACTTGCTAGAAATCACATGTCATGCATTCTTGCCTTGTCATCTAGGATGCATTAGCGATTGCTTGTTTTTGTGATAGACTTTGTGTAGAATATTCTTTCTATTGTTATATATGACTTGATAATAATACATGTTTTTTGATAGGGTATTGTTTTGTGTAAAGTTTTTCTTGAATGGACGCCAAACATTGGTTTTTGAGGTGTTATGGGCCCTCATGGCCTGGAATTTGGTGGATCATTACTCTGTTTTCTTTTTTATAACATGTATAAGATGTCAGACTTTGATTTGTGGGGAGTATGGGCCCTCACGGATCGGAATTTGGCACTTTCAGTGTTTTTTTCTGTGTTTTCTGGGTTCCATAGTAGTTTTTGAGGCTTACTGTTCAGAAAAACCCAGAATACAAACCGTGTAGTGTTAAGTACACGCCACGTGTTCATCTGTTCAGGAAGAAACTATTTTTCTTAAGTACACGCCATGTACTTTATGTACACGTCATGTAGTCTCTGACCGTGTCGTAGGCCATGTGGGAAGAGACGCGGGATGGGGAAGGTCCGGTGGGAACACACCGTGTACCAGACGAACACACCGTGTAGTGTCGACCTTGTGTCTGCCTGTGTGACCAACAACACGGATGGATACGACCTTAATCTATACACGTCATGTCCACGTTGAACACGTCGTGTAGTCTGACCTAGGTATTTGGCCGTGTCACAAACAACACGGGTCGGTGTTATCCCTTCATGAAAACGCCGTGTCCATTCGGAACACGCCATGTAGTGTGATCTGTGTTTCAGTCCGTGTCACTAACAACATGGGCAAGGTGAAGCTTGTCTAGTACACGCCTTGTCTATTGTGAACACACCGTGTAGTCTTGTCCTAGGAGACCCGTGTGGATTAACCGTGTAAAAGGACTTGGGAAGGGGAAGAGTATTAAAGTTCACGTTGAATGTTAATACAACACACCGTGTGTTTGGGGTGGTACACGACCAGTTTAGGTAGGAGTACATGCCCATGTAAATGACTTAAGGGAACACGCCATGTAGGAAATGTACACGTCGTGCAGTCATGTTTTGTAAAACTTGAATGCTTGATTTCTCTTGTACCCTTCTTACACTACTTGTTTTCAGTTGTTGATAACCTTGATCTAATGTGTGTGATTGAACTTGAAGATTCATGCCACCGAGACGTCCTCTGGTTGTGCGCCAGTTTCCAGATGGTGATCAGACACCGGACATGGCTGATTAGGGACTACCTGCAGATCCTATACTTGTGATAGCCTTGGAACCAGCTTTTATACCTAACATAGGTGTGGATGTACAGTTCAGGGAGGGATTTATGAGGATGATGTAGACCTTTCAGGGAGCATCGTCTCCTGCCCCGTCAATGGATAAATTGACGTGGGTCTTTCAGCAGCAGCATCCTCCTACTTTCTTAGGGGATGGAGGACCTCAGGCTGTAGAGTCATGGATAGAATCCACGCTAACTATTTTCGAGCATTTGGAGATACCTTCAGAGAAGAGGGTGAATCTTGATAACTACATTCTCCAAGTCTTTGCCAATAGGTGGTGAGATGTGATCTCACAGGCGGGATGCCAGCAGAATATGACTTGGGATGAGTTTCAGTGCATATTCTATGATTACTTCTATTCGGAAACCTTGAGGGCCGACCGAGCCTGAGTGTTCATGAGTCTGGAGCAGGGTACTCTTTCTGTTATTAAGTATTCCTCTCATTTCATAGAGCTTCAGCATTTCATGCCTATTCTAGGAGGTGATGATTTGTTCCTTGAATGGAAGTTTGAGAATGGTCTTAGTCACGACATCCGATCCTAGGTGAACATCTTTAGGTTGACTTCGATATCTTCTATCGTCAACCAGGAGATGATCACAGAGCGCAATATAAGGTATTCTGAAGTTGTGAGCTGGGTGGTTCGACATCTAGAGTTAGTGCTCTACTAGCTGATAGCCGGAAGCATTGCAGGGAGGCTGCATGAGGAGATCAGAGTAGGCGGGATGCATCTTCCGGTAGCCAGGTGGTGTGATACTAGTGTGGGAGAAGTGGGCATATGAGGACACATTTAGTGAGAGACCCAATGGAGTGTCGATATTATGGAAAGATGGGCTATCTTCATCACTTTTTCCAGTTCTTCACACTAGCAGTTGGTGACAGGGGTTATTCTATGACTCCGCGTTTAGGAGCAGCGCCACCAGTTTCTCACCAGTCTGGGAACTGGAGTTCTTCTGGCCATTCGGGCCAAGGTGGAGGTTGTGGTTGTGGTATTTAGTCACTGTTTCTTCAGCGACAGCAGGGTGGATCAGCTCAGAGTGGTTAGGCAGGGTCACAGGGCTGCAGCATAGGCCATAATTTTGCAGTGAAGCAGACCCATCAAGAGCAGGATCCCAGACCCTCCACAGTTCGAGGTACGATCTTAGTAGCCTCAGTTTTATCTTCATCTCTTTTCGACACAGGGGCTTCCCATATCTTTATATCTTTTTCTGTTGTGAAGATCCTCACTCTCTATATCGTTTCCTCTGCCGATATCTTGATGCTAGGCACACCGTTGGGGACTAGAACGAGTTGTGTACATCAATGCAAGGAGTGCCCACTAGAGGTTGGTGGATGTCAATTTCTATCGGACCTCTATGTACTACAGATGACAGAATATGATGTCATTCTTGGAATGGACTGGCTAGTTCCATTCTAGGCATTCGTCGATTTTTATCACCGTAGGGTGAGTTTCGTATCACCATAGGGTAGATCTTTTCTTCATAGGGGCGAATTGGATGTCCAGGCGAGCAGAGCGGGTCCAGAGCATCATGGGTTGGGAGGAGATATATCCTAGATTACTAGTATGTATCTGGACGACTAGGGGACTTCACATTTTGACTTTCCTCCAGTGGTGGATCATTTCAGGGACATCTTTCCAGAGGACTTTTCAGGTTTTCCTCTAGAGTGTGGGGTAGACTTTTCTATTGATCTTGTGCTAGGAGCGGCACCAGTGACCATTCCTCTTTATAGGATG
Source organism: Viscum album (assembly GCA_963277665.1). NCBI lineage: Eukaryota > Viridiplantae > Streptophyta > Magnoliopsida > Santalales > Viscaceae > Viscum > Viscum album. The sequence goes on along the minus strand of OY728127.1, from coordinate 736,607,456 downwards.
GCTACAATGGAGTTGCAGGAGATCAAAAAATAGTTGGAGGAGTTGTAGGAAAATGGTTTCATCCAACTCAGTACTTCTCCTTGGGGTTTTCCTGTCCTATTTGCGAAGAAGGAAGACGGTACTATCAGGCTTGGTGTGGAATATTGGAAGCTGAACCAATTGACGGTCAAGAACCGATATCCCTTGCTGATAATTGATGATCTCTTTGATGAACTTTGAAGATCCTGGGTGTTCTTAAAGATTGACTTGAGGTCCAGTTATCATCAGTTTCATGTTAGATCATCAGATATACCTCTTACAGCCTTCCAGAGTAGGTATGGTCTATACGAGTATATAGTTATTCCATTCGATCTCACGAACGCGCCTGCATTTTTCATGGCACTGATGAACCGAGTGTTCCATCCATACTTGGATTCTTTTGTGGTGGTATTCGTGGAAGATATATTGGTGTATTCTCACACTTGACATGACCATGCTACCCATCTTAATATCGTTTTGAGTACACCGAGGGAGAATCATTTATATGCTAAGCTCTCAAAGTTCCACTTTTGGATAGATCAGATTCACTTCCTGGGTCATATTATCTCAAAGGAAAGAGTATCAGTAGATCCAGAGAAAGTGAGAGCTGTAGTTTCCTGAGAGCAGCTGGAAAACGTCTTTGAGGTGCAAAGTTTTATAGGGATGGCTGGATACTACATACGCTTCATATATGATTGTTCACGCTTAGTAGCACCATTGACAGGTCTAACTAAGAAGGGTGCGAAATTATTATGGTCATATTCTTGTGAGTCAGCCTTTCAGAAGATGAAAGGGAGGTTGACTTCAGCACTGATACTAGTCTTTCCAGATCCTAGAAAGAGCTATACTCTTTACTGTGATGCATCAAGTGTTGGGTTGGGAGCTGTGCTGAGACAGGGAGATGGAGTGGTTGCATACGGGTCTCAGCAGTTGAGGCCACATGAGAGGAATTACCCGACGCATGATCTGGAGTTGGAAGCTATTGTTCATGCCCTATGCTGCTGGAGACATTATCTTCTGGGAGATCCTTTTATGGTTTTCACTGACCAAAAAAGTATCAAGTACATCTTTACTCAGCGTGACTTGAATTTGAGATAGCGCAGGTGGGTCGAGTATCTTCAGTCCTTTGACTTTGAGCTTGCCTACACACCTAGAAAGGGAAACACAGTGGCTGATGCGTTGAGCAGGAGGACTCATATATAGGAAGTTCAGGAGTCCTGAAGTGAGTGGAAGCTTATGGATCTATTCTCTAAGATGCATTTGGAGGTGCACGACAGTCAAGGGAAATATTTTCTATTGTCTGTAGCGGTTACCTCTATTCTTCTTGATCGAGTTCGAATGAGGTAGGTATCAGATTCTGAAGGCCTAGTCCTAAGGGAGAGTGTGTCAAGAGAGGAACCTATCCCTGGATGTACCATTGTTGAGGATGAGATCTTTCGTTTCCAGGGGTGAGTATGGGTGCCAGCAGACATACGCAAGGAGCTGATGCAGGACTTTCATTCCTCATTTTGGGAAGTTCATCCTGGCGTCACCAAGATGTATCATGATCTACACCGTTAGTATTGGTGGCCAGTTATGAAGAGGGACGTTGCAGGTTTCATCATGAGATATTCCACCTGTCAGTAGGTGAAGGTGGAGCATTAGTGACCAAGATGGGGTTTACAGCAGTTACTCATTCCTGAGTGGAAGTGGAATGAAGTCGCGATGGAATTCGTGACTGGTTTTCCGAGGTCGCCTCAAGAGAATGATGTTTTCTCGGTTGTCATTGACAGACTCACGTAGGTTGATCACTTCTTGCCGATCAAGGATACTTTCAGTGTTGATGAGATGGGACGATTGTACATCTTAGAGATCGTATGTCTTCCTAGATCTCCACACTCCATTGTTTCAGATAGGTATGCACGTTTTACTTCTTGTGTCTGGAAGAGGCTTACAAAGGCTTTGGGTACACATGTATTTTTGAGTACAACTTACCACCCCTATACTGATGGCTAGTCCAAGCATACGATTCAGGTTCTTGAGGATATGATCCAAGCATGCATTATGGATTTTGGAGGTTCTTGGGAGAAGCATATACCTCTTGTAGAGTTTTCCTATAATAATAGTTTTCAAGAAACTATTCAGATGGCACCTTATGAGGATTTTTATGGTAGACTATGTCGATTATCCTTATAGTGGCTGGAGGCAGGAGAGGCAGCTTTACTGAGACCTCATCTTGTTCAGGAGACCACAGAGTAGATAGAGTTGATTCGGAAGAGGATGGATATTGTGCAGTCTCAACTGAAGTCTTATGCTGATCAGAGGAGACGACCTCTAGAATTCGTGGTTGGGGATCAGATTTTCCTGTATGTCACACCAAGGTTGGGACCCAAGAGGATTAGTATATAGGGTAAGCTTTCATCGAGGTACGTTGGGCCGTTTGAGGTGTTGGAGAGAGTTGGGTCAGTTTCCTATTGGTTGCAGTTACCTCGGAGGTACCGAGCTATGCACAATGTCTTCCACGTTTCTCATCTTCGACATTACTTCTCAGACCCATCTCACGTTTTACAACTAGTGGAGGTTGAGCTAGAAGTGGATGCATCCTTTGAGGAGGATCCTATCCAGATCATCGATCATAGTATAAAGGCTCTCCATGGCTGGTCTATTCCTCCGGTACGGGTGCTTTGGCAGCACAAGAGAGTATAGGACAAGACTTGGGAGTGGGAGGCAGACGTGCGATCACAGTGATCGGAGCTGTTTGGGGTTTCTTCTTCTATGCCATGCTAAATAAATTCAGGGAAAAATTTCTTTAAGGGGGGAAGTTTGTAAGAACTTAGATCTTCTTTTTAGGTATATTTTCCCTTTTTTGGTCATTTTTGAGGAAAAAGGAAATTCTATAAATTTTCTAAGTACACGCCATGTACTTTATGAGTACACGCCGTGTACTTCCTTACTGTAGGAGGCCATGTAGTAGCCACACACACGACCGTGTGGGAGTGACTTGGAGACCACTTAAAGCGGAGTATGAAAAAGGCAAGTACACTCCATGTACTTCAAAAGTACATGTTGTGTACTTTCTATTTTTTCATTAAACGCACCGGGGTCACGTCTAATCGACAAAAACACCCCCTTCTTCATTCATCTCGTCCAGAAGCATCGTACGACTGCAGATTTTCGACGAACCTCTGAGCGTGCGTCTGTCATCCGAATCGAACACCGTTGGTTGCATTGGAATCACATCAGTGATTTATCTCTTCTCCTAGAGCATCGTATTCTGATTTCTCCTCTATCGTGAGATATCTTGGGTTGAAAATTTTAGACATTTTTATAGATCTTAGATATTATAAGGATATTCAAGCTTTGAGGTTCACATATAGCGATCTCCTAACCCCGAGGTAGGTGGTTTGTGCCTTTTCGTTCAAATTCTTTGAGTATTAGGTGAAAATTCCACCAATACCCTTGAACGAGGTATTTCATGTCTACTGTTTTACCCATGTTGATTTCCTGCCTTTATTTCATGCTTGTGTTGAGGTAATTTGAATCTAAATAGGGTTGATTGCTATTCTTGGGATGTATTTTCCCTCACATGTTCTATTTAAGACCGTTTGGTCCTGTTTAGCCAGTTTGGCTGCCTTTCCTATTTTTCATGCCTGTTGCAGTAGGATGGAGAGTTTGTGATTTGACATGCTTATTATTCTATAGAATGTTTAGCCATGTAGTTCTGTAGGTTCACTTGGCCATATTACACTTCTATTCTCGTTGACCTACACAGGGTCGTGAGAACCTGGTGTAGTAGACTATAAGGTGAATTGACTGAGTGAGCTTCCTCAGAGATTCTTTGAACACTTTAGGCTATAAGGGGGATTGACAGAGTGAGATTTCTCAGAGAGACTAGGACCACTTAGGTATTTAAAGGGAATTGACCGAGCGAGCTTCCTCAGAGAGTCCTTGTCTGCTTCAGACTATAAGGGGAATTGACTGAGTGAGCTTCCTCAGAGAGTCTTTGATTTTATTCCTGAATTGTTTAGACTATAAGAGGAATTGACTGCGAGTGATTCCTTAGAGAGTATATGAAAGACCTGGGCTATAAGGCTAATTGACCAAGTGAGCTTCCTCAGAGAGTCCTTGACCTTGTTGCTATAAGAGGAATTGATCATGTGAGATTCCTCAGAGAGTTCTTGACTACCTTAGACTATAAGGGGAATTGACTGTGAGTGCTTCCTTAGTGAGTCTTTATATACTAAAACAGAGGGGTTAGGCTGAGTACACTAACCAGAGGGTTACATATTTGTATTCATCTGTTTGATTAGAAGTTTCTTGATGTTGAAACTGTGGATTGTTTACTGTTGAGTACCTTCCTCTATACTGCTTTCTGTACTTTTCCTTCCATACATTCACTGACTATTAGGCACAGATCTTCGGGTGGTTTCCTACTAATATTTAGTCTCACACCCTGTTTGTGTTATTCTTTTCATCCTAAATAGATTATATTGTTTTAGGTATAGATAAGGGAAATAGACCTTCTACTTCAGGTACTTGACTTACTATGGAGCTGGAGAGCATGAGACCAAGCTATGGCTTGCGATGCTGAGGAGTTTATCTGTTTTCTTTTGCACTTTGGTTTAGCACTGTTTATATTCCAATATTGTGACTTTTTTGGATGCTTTCCTAGACATATGTATCATGCATCATTTTATATATATATGTGCTCCAATTGTTTTTTATTCCTGTATTCTTTTGTTTACTATTGTTGGATATTTACTGCTTTTGCTATTGTATGTATTTGTTTACTTCCACTGTGTACTCTGATAATGAGGGCATAGTTTCCCCACTATCACACCCAAGGCCCTCACTGCTAGTTCGCAGCCTATGGTGTTCAGGGAAATGCGTTTGAGTCCATGTGACCAACCGGGTACGGGGCACCTCTGGGTATCTTTCGGAACCGGACGTTACATCCAAAACCACGTTTTTTTCGACAATACATACCCAAATATATCTCTAATTTTAATAAAGTCACCCTATAGTCGTTTTATTTATTTTTAACAACTTATAATAAGGCATTACATATAAACCTAAATAGGTTCTTTGAAGAAGAGGTAAAATTATAAAACTTGTGTTTTTTGTTTATTTCTCCTTTCACCTCTGTAAAATAATATTCAATTATGACGATATAATAACCATAGTATATTCCATATACTAATATATCATTTTTTAGTAAAATAATCTATATCCTTATCCTCTTCTATTAAATAAGAAATGAAACTGTCGATTGCATGTATGGAAGACTACCACCATGCGAACCGATGTTATTTATTATCCATCACCAACTATCATTGATGGATATAATTATGGATTTAATGTTTATATATTATATTTATGATATTATTATACATCTTGAATTATAAAACCACACATAACTTCTTACCTCCAAACTAGTTAGAAAAAAATGTCGCTCGTGTGTACGGTAGGCTACTGCCTCGTGAATCAATGCGATGTGTTTTTCATTTATGTTTTATTTGGATGGTAATAAGGACAGATTAAGGGAATATATATGATATTTGTAACATAATTATAATTTTTTAATTATGATATCTCAAATAACTTCTTACTTTCTATTTCTTTAGGGATATGATAATGTTGTTCATGTGTGTGACGGAAAATCATCTCGTGAAGCGATGTGATTAGTTTTTCACAAAAACGTTACATGAAAGATAATTAGGGTAAAATTTAATAAATATATGAAATATATATGACATAAAATTGATTCTGTAATGTTAAAATATTATTCATCTTTTTTTTTCATCCACTGATAAAATGGAAACAACATTCATGTGTATGTATGACATACCGTCTCCATGAACTTTGTACTTTATTCTTAATATATAAATTTTAAGGGTTAATATAAATAAATATATAATGAATATATATAATACTTATATCATGGTTAAAATTAGGTATATGGTGAAACCATGATCAGAGTACAAGGACCAAAAATAAAAAATTAAAACATACTTGAAAAAAATAGTTATTACCCAAAGAAAGATTTTAACAAGGAATTGTTAATAAATGGTTAATAAATGGTAATAAGTAAATAATATGTGGTATTATATATATAATTATTGTTCTTTAACATATTTATATTATTTATAAATAAGTTTTGAACATGAATAAAGGAATTTTAGACTTAAGGTAAGTTATTTTTATTTCAATTTTCTTTCTTTGAGACATATGTTTTTTATCCACCAATCTCCTTTTACAAGGTTTATATAAAACCCATTTGACGTTTTATATCATTAAAATCATTCTATTCATGATATTTAAATTTAAATTTAAATTTATTATTTATTGTATCTCACGATTAAAAAGTTACTAAAGTGGTAAGGATTTTAATATAACAATCTCATTGTTTATCAATATTGTTTATGATTATGATTTTGATGATGAAATATTATGATCAATTTCACTATAGATTCATGAATTTTATTCTACTCTAATATTACTTTAGAATAAAATTTCTCCCTTCATTTTACTATCTTTATGTACTCAATATATCAAAAGTTTATTTAAGAAAAATCAACTTTATTTCTTTCTTTGGTCAAAAATATTTTTTCTCCCATATCTAGGTTTTCAAAAAAATGTTTTAAAGAATTTTTATACTATTATCCAATGATTTTTTAAAAAAATTACCCTTTTTGATTTTTTTACAAATTTTTTTAAAGGAATCTTCATTTCATTTTCCAAACAATTCCAAATTGTATTCTACAAAAAAATGTGAAAGGAATCTTTGTTTTAATGTGTACAACATGAAAAAAAGTTCACATCCTCATGAAAATTATTTTCTTTGAAGAATAAATTATACATTTTCATGGTTATTTTATGATAAAATTAATTCCACAATATTTTATGAATTTCAAATTTCAAAATGGAAATTTTTATAGAAAGGTTTTTTTCCTCAAGAAATGTTCCAATTGAATTTTCTTTCAAAATTGTTTTTCATATAAGATGAAATATTTTGAGGTTACTTAATATATACTGGGGATATAATCCAATGATAACATATTTATTCTTTCTATATATTTTTTATGTATATGATAAAAAAATAACTATGAAACCCATTTCCGTCCACGGGTTAATCTATGATGAAATGTTTTATGAAACCGATTTATTTTCATGGGTTCTGATATGATGAATGTTTTAGGATCTTATGGTACAAATGTGTATTATTTTAATTATGTGACAGTTGGTACCTATATCTAACTCCAATAAATTTGGTAAATATTTATATCCCAAGAGATAACAAAGGGGAAAAATTTGATGGTATTCATCCATATTGGGAAATAAGATTATGGGCTTGATCCACGATGGGAAACTGGTCGATGGCCTTGATCCAAAATTGGAAATAGGTGATGAGGCCTAATACACTATGATTTATGGTCTTGGTATTTATCCTTGACAAATGAATGATTATATACCTTGGTTGGTGCTACACTTTTATTACATGAGCTTATTATTCATGAATTTAATGATTTCACACTCTTATGAATCATGTCTGTTGGAATGATAATGGTTTATTCCATAAATCATGTTTATGATCTATGATAGTCTAAGTATGAAAATTTATGTTTTTTTCTTTATTTAATACCCTTATGATTAGTTAATAATTTTTTTGATTATATAATGATGTATCCCATGTCTACCCTTAGTGAGTATCTTAGATCAGCATTTCTTATGTTTACCTTCCCAATTGATGAAAAAAGGTTTTAAGTAGAGTATGTCTATTAATATTACTAAACTGGATGATATCTGTGTGAGATTTTGAATATATTTCATTAAATAAGAGTATTGTGTACCTAATATCAAAATACACTAAACTATTATGCTTCTTGGGCGTTTATTTGTGAAATTTATTGAATATTAATTTAAAAATATTTGATATTTATTTATGAAAATCCCAAGTCGTTGTAGTTGGTATTCAATCATCGTTTATATAAACCTTTGGAAACTAGTATGAGAAAATTTTAGGTAGAACCCTTAGGATGAGCCTCAATATAGGATAACATCCTATGTATTGTTAACAAAAAGAGTGTGTTTTCCTAGAAATATATCCTTATTTAGATACAACTAGTTAACATGGTTTTGGAACTAAGGTAACTAGGGTTAATTACTCAAAACAGGCATTCCAGTATTGAATCAAGAGTTTCCTGGTACATGACAACGTTCCTTACTACACACTTCGTTTGACTCTCTCATGGGATGTACTATGGAAATTTTAAAACTCTTTATAAACCATCATTAAGGATTTGAATAATGACCATGAATGACCTAGGTTAAGTATAAGGTGTTATAGTTTGAAAAGTAGGTGCCATGATTTAGACATCCTATAAGTGATTTTTCATGATTATTCATTTTACACTATGATTAGTGATGCTCACATTATATTTTTGTTGTTTCAGTTAATGGATGGAACTAGAAAGAATCATGTTAACACTGAATTTGAAGGAAAATATAGTGACTATGAGAAACTAAATTGGATGATGACTAGAGAGAAAGATATTATTATTATTCCTAATCAGCTATCACAATATATAGTTAATTATATAAACTAAGATGATATTCCTAAATCATAAAATAATCGAAATATGGACATTTAGTAATGTTGACGTGGTAAAGAATATAGATGAAATAATATTTGGCTACCTACATGTCAGGAAGGTGGGGAGAACCAATAATAATATATCAAATGGAGGGAAATATGTTTTCTATGTGGAAAAGAAGGTCATAGAGTTAAATTTATTTGAGGAGTTCAATTCCATATGTGTAGGGAATATAGCAATTATTCATGTCAATGCCCTGATCTTAGTGGTAATGTGAAAACCAAGGAAGGACATATTCCATGTCAATCATTAAAGTGGAGGGGTTGAAGTATATATGTATTGGGATTCAAGGATTATGTTTTAGAAGTATTTTTACAAATGTTATTTGGGTTTTAATAATCATGAATCTTATAAGTATTGTGTTAATTTTGGATCCATATATGTCTCCACGTAAGATTAAATTTAGATTTGGATACCATCATGGGTTTTGAGTTTAGGTTTGATCATAATATCTTAGTATCAGAGACAAATTTTTAGGTATTATGTGATAACAGTTTATCAAGATTAAATATATATTGGGAGACATTCATGGAAATACATCCATTTGGTTTTGTATATTTTTTAGTGGAAAAAATTATTTTAGGATGAATACCCTTACATTTTTTGGGAATATGATTAAATGCATTGGTAAAATTTAGGGTTTACCTTATCTTTGATGTTAAGGTAATTATGTGTTTTTACAATTTCATAATTTTTTAGAAATTATATTAATATTGTTTTGTAAATAGGATAACTTGCAAGCTAGTTAATATCCTGTTGCATCTAGTAAGGCCATGGGGATTGAACCCACAACCGAAAGACAAAAATGGTATAATTTCTACCACTAACCTATAATAAAGAGTATTTTGTGTATGATAACATAAAGAGAGATGTTTTTGAGAATATATCTCAGTGATAGGTATGTTAAAATGTTAAGGTTGAGAGAAAAAAGTTTATGGGGATGTTATAACCATTATCTATATAATAATGGAAATGGGAAAACATCATAATAAATTTTGTTGTTGGAATTCCACAAATATCTAAAGGGAAGAATATTATATGGTTTGTATTATATCTCCTTACCAAGTCAGCACACTTCAACTCTATTAGAGAATATTTGTATCCCGATCATATTTCATGGATATAAATTAATGAAGTGGTAAGTTTGCATGGAGTATCACATTTTAATGTGTCGTATTGGGATCCAAGGTTTGTCTCAAAGTCCTAGAAAAGTCTTTAGAAAACTTTTGATATAGATTTGAGTTTTAGCACTATGTATCATCCTTAGAAAGATGGTCAGTATGCTAAAACAAGTCAAATACTAGAGTATATTATAAGATATTATTATATGTATTTAAAAGTTGTTTGATATCAACACCTTTCTATAGTTGAATTTTCATTTAAATAATAGCTTTCAGTCGAGCATTCATATGGATCCTTATGAAGCCCTATTTGGAAATAAGTGTAGAAATATAATTTACTAGAATGAATTTGAAAAAATATATATTTCGACCTGATCTAGTAGATGAAATGGAGGATAAGGTTATATCTATTAAAAAAACTGGAAGTACAAAGTTGATAGAAAATTTATGCTGATATTCATCAACGTAATCTAGAATTTGAAGTTAGTGAAAAGTTGTTTCTATGAATTTCTCTGTAGAAGAACAAAGGGAAAACTAATACCAAGGTATATTGGTCCCTTTGAAATTATTTACCATATCGAGATGGTATCTCATTATTTGGAACTTCAACCAAACATCTCTCATGTTAATGACGTGTTTGATGTATCTCTCCCAAGGAAGTACATACCTGATCCATCATATATACAAAACTCAGAGTTCATAAAGATGGATAATTAATATTCATTTGAGAAAAAACTAGTGGATATTATAAATTATATAGAAAAAGTGGTACCATGTAATACCACTCACCTGGTAAATGTTTCGTGGTTAATCCAATGGCTTGAGTAAGCTTTATAGGAACCTGAGAATACAATTATGCAAAAGTATCCTCATCTGTTTGCACTAAAGTCACATAATTTTGAGGTAGAAATTTATTTTAATGAGGGTAGAATATAAAACCCATTATTTTTTGAAATATTTTTCTCAAATAAATTTAATTTTTTTCCATATATTACATTAAACACAACACTATGTTTATCTTTCACTTGACACAACATCAAGTTTGAAAGAAACACAACATATTATTAAAATATTATAATTTAATATGATAGTTATGCATATCCTATGGAATAATAATTATGAATATGATTAACTAAATTATGAAAATATATGTATGACACCTAAATATAAAATTAATTTTTTGGTTACCGATTAATTAGAAATGAATATAAAAACCATTTTAAAATAATGGAAACAATTTTCTAAAAAACCATTTTTACACACACAAATGAGTTTTATCTAAATAAATTATATAAATCAATTTTATTGAATGATTTTAATAAAATTTATATGTTATATATTCATTCAAATTCTTTAACAATCATCTTATGTGTTTTCTAGGCATTAGAAAATAATAAATCCAATTTTTTTCTTAAAAACTATATTTTTCTAAAAACAGTTTTACCAAATTTTTCACACTTAAATTTAAATGTAATTTTTGAAAATTCTAGAAAATTTATTTTTAAAAATGGAATTAATTTTTTAAATCAGAATGTCAAAAACATCTTAGGGAGATTTTTTGAGAATTTTCTAAGAAGATAAAATTTTCAATGATTAGTAAAAAATATCCATTTTCATTATGAATTATATTTTCATTAAGAGAATTTAAAAACTAATAAATTTTTTTAAGATGGTTTTAAAAGAAAAAAGTGAAATTATATATTTATTAATCTAATTTTGGTCATTGGGTTCAATTTTATATTGAATTTTGATATAATTTTTTTAAACTTTTGAAAATGTTCTCTTTAGAAAACTTATTTTTCATCACATCTGCGAGTTTATTTTTAAATTAAAAGTCCCCAATTATATGAATGGATTTTGGAAAAATGGATTAATTATTTGGAATCATTATAATTAATATTATCTAATAAGTTCAACTAAAATTTGGACCATAATGAATAGAAAAATAAGTAAAAATCAATTACTGTGATTAAGGTTAAAATGGGTTTATGAGGGGTTAAACTAAAAAGATAAACAACAAAATGACCTATAAATTTTCCAAAAACCCATTTTATAACCATATTTATACCTTATCACCTATATGGTTCAAGAATAACCCATTTTAGAGCCTTTTTCATCTAAAAAACTTAGATAATTTTTTATTGAGTCATAAGCATTAATTCATAATTTTACATTCCTTTTGTTTTGGAAATAACAAACACTTTCTTAAAAACATGTTTACTAAATTTTTATGTACAAAGTTTTTTAGAATATTTTTTTATAAACAATTACCTTTTATGATACATAGAATAATTTCTAATGAATTCTGAATATAAACATTATATTCTTCATTATGACTATCATAATTAGTTTGTGTCTGATTAATCAGACTCACCTTTTCAGAACTAGAAGTTAGACATTCTATCAGGTCTTTAATTTGAAAAAAGTCATAACAATAGGACTGATACTAGTACCATTAACATAAAATGAATACTCGTATAGATTATCATGCTGAATTTATTAATTATTCCCATCTAACTGAATAAAATTTATAATCAGACTATGGAAACCTTGTTTCTAATGTAAGTAAAATTTTTAACAATGTGTTGGTATTAATATGTCATTGGGAATTCGGTTACGCCAGGTCGTTATGAGGTTTCAAGCACCACTTTCTAAGTACATTACAATAAAATTTTAAAATATAACCATGGTAAAGATGCATATAAATACTATGTCATTTGAATAGTTTAGAGCTATTTAGTTGATTAATTTTACTATGAAAGATTTCTTTATGTGAAAATTTTGTTTTTAGTTAGTGTAATTATTTAGAGTGTTTTCATTCTAAGGAAACCTTGTTAGGTTTTATCCTTTAGAACATTTGTAATTGTAACTCATGTACAATAATCATAACGATTGAGGTATTCTTGGGCTATGAAGATGAAGAAACAGATCCATCAAATCGAGGGCATACATGAATAGTAAGACATAACTGATCATCGTATCGAGTGATTCTGAGTATTGGAAGATAGAGCCATTTTGATATTCGTATCAAGGGATTTCCTGGTAAGGAAAGACAGACTTTACTGTAAGTATAAAACAATGGATACCTTTAGTCAAGGTTATTTACTACCTTACTCTAAAGGTTAAAATAGTTTTATATTTTTTAAATGGTGTATAAGTCATTCTTAATTTTTTTTGCTTTTGTTTTCTACATGTTTTTACAAGTTCATATTACATTCCACATTTTAATAGAAAGGGAAAAAATATATTGAAATTTCTATTTCATATGTTTTATCATAATAAATCTGATTATGATAATAATAACTTTGATAAACCTGATCTATAGTGATTATGATTTTTAATATGATATAATCTGATATACTGTGATTCTGATTCTATGGAATTATTAATTGGAGTGACAACAGAGTCTGATTATCTACTTTAGGGGGGTTTGTCTATTTTTTATTTTAATTCATTTAAACAACTTTTTTAAACTAGAATTTACCTCAATATTGTAATTATTGTTATTCTATAAGATCTTACAATCTTACATTTATTATTTTCAAAAATTCTATGTCTGTCCTCTCCCTCACTTATAAAAGGCCACTCTCTCTCCTCTCCTCTTCACACTTCCAAAACCATTAGTTCATAAAATCCATACAAAAATATATTCATTAATTACCTAACCTCAAACTATAGGCCTTATTTTTATTATGAACACCCCCTAGGATGGATTTAGGTATAAACCTATATTGGTTCTACAAATAAGAGGTAAAATTATTAAACTTGAGTTTTTGTTTTATTTCTTCTTTCAAATCCTTCAAATTCTCTTCTATTTTTCTGATATAATAAATATAGTATCTAAAATATAATGAGATGTTATTATGTTAATTTAATAACATATCTCTATATCCCCTTCCATCAAGTGGGCAACGAAATCGTCGATCGTGTGTATGATGGACTACTGCCTTACGAACCGTTTCTATTCATTTTCCATCACCACCTCACATAGATGGATATACTGATATATTTAAAGTTCATATATAATATTTATGATATTATTATACCTTAGTAATTATAATACCATATCTTACTTCTTACCTCCCAACCATTTTAAAAACAACCACATCACTCATGTGTATGGTGGACTACAACCTCACGAACCGATATGATGTGTTTTTCATTTCTTTTTCACTTGGATGGTATTAAGGATAGAATAAATGAATATATATTAAATTTATAACATAATTATACATTTTTAATTATGATATCATATATACCATCTTAATTTTTATTATGTGGGGGATACAATAACATTGTTCATGTGTACAGTGAACAATCACCTCAGGAAGCGATGTGATTTGTTTTTAACAAACTCTTTGCAAGGAAGGTAATTTGGTAAAAAAATTAATGAATATATGTGATATATATGAAATATAATTATTTTTTAATGGTAATATATTATTTAACTTTATTTTGTCTCATCCTTAGAGAAAATGGAAGTATTGTTTAGGTGTAATACAACTAACCCTCTCCATGAATGGTGTAATTCATTGTATATCTATAACTTTTATGGATTACAAAAAATAAATACACATTGAATATATATGATACTTATATTATGAATATCATTATTAATACGGTGGAACCATCATCAATGTAAAAGGAATGAAAATACCAATACAAAACATACTTGTATAGGAGATCTATTATTACCCGAAATGTAATTTTAAAAAGGAATTGTTAATAAAAGGGAAATAAATATGGTGACCCAGGCTTAACATACATGGATATTACATCATTTTAGAAGAATATTTATTACATTACAAAAATACAGGTATGAGGAATATAAAAGTTTAGTATCTTTGGAAACTTGGAAACAAAATCTTTTATCATGGTGAAGAATCTTCAACATCCCACAAAGATCTAGACCTTTATCACTTCTACCTAAAACCTTTTTCATAACCTGGTGAATGGAAACAAAAGAAAGGGGAGATCATAGATGCTCAGGAAGGGTAAATAAAAAAATGTGTAAGCATAACATGATCAAACGGGTATGGAACATGAGCATAACATTTGAAGGTCATACCCTACATATCAGAGATCATAATAAAGATTGGAAATTTATAAGACATGAATCATAAGTAAATAATGAAGATAATTAATCAGAGCATAACACAGAAATAAAACATGGGATTATGGTAAACACATATAAAAACCATAAGTCAAGGTGGCCTACCAAGACCTTTGTAATGTGATAGGCTTGGGTTAATCTCCTATATACCTGCTTAGAGCTTGGAATTCCCTCCCGTGTACCATCTTGTTTCAGGATTGGGTTGTACTTTGGCGTACCCACTTGTTTTGGGGTTGGGATGTTCTCCCATGTTCCCTCTTATTTCGGGTTTGGGATTTCCTACAATGTTCCCATTTATTTCGGGATTGGGATGTTCTCCCATGTTCCCTCTTGTTTCAGGCTTGGGATGTTATCCAATATTCCCTCTTGTTTCAGGCTTGGGGTGTCCTCCCATGTACCCTTTGATCTCATAAAAAATGTATCATTACCCAACATGGGAGGGAGATATAGGTCACACTCATCACATTATGAAATCATACATACATGTTCCACAAGATCATAAATAAACATATAATAACCCATGAAATGAAATGGGTATAAAAAACATGTAAACATATCATAACCTATGGAAAGATACAAGTTTCGTAATCATTACATCATAAACATAATCCATGAAAAGAAGTAGGTTTCAAAAGCATATACCCTATAAAAGAGAAACAAGTTTTATAGCATCATGCCATCAAAACATAATCCATTAGTAGAATGAATACAAATGGAAAAATTTGAATAATTTCCTCTTAAAGTAATGAGTAACAACAATGGATTTTTTCTTATATGGGGAATAATTTTGAACGATATTTTAAAAACATTTCTTTAAGAAAATATCCTTTATTCTTTGAAAAATGATTTTAATTATAAAAACTTTTGAAAACCATTTTATTTGAAAATATCTTCGAAAAATTATATATGAAGCTTTGAAAATAATAAAACATTTTAAAATAATTTTTTCTTAAAAATTATCTTCAAGTATATTTTGAAAACTATTTTGAAATTTTTTTGAAAACATGGTTTTTGAATACAATTGATTTTCGACTGAAGAGAGAGATGATATGATTTTATTAATAAATTATCCAAAGTAACAATGATTGGAAAAATTGTAATATAAAATGAGGATATGTTGAATAAAAAATGTAGAAGTAAACTCATGAATATTCTTGAGATATGGATCATAATATTTAATCAAATGAAGTATAAACATAAATAGTTCTGAAAAACGATGAGATTGTCTCAATAAACTCTTATAATATAGTAAATTTTGATCATAACCTCCATGTAATAAAGGAAATTACATGAATCATCAAAATATCATTAAATAATGAGATTCATGATATAAAATCTAAAATGGAAGTATATACACCTCATAAAATAGTTTAGGTGAATAACAAAAACTTGAGTCTTAAAGAAAGAAAATCGAGCCAAAACTGTTTTACCGATTTGGTAACTTTGGAAACTTAAAACTCATGAAAGAAGGATCATAGAATGGAAAATGTGAATACCCATAAATTTAAGTAATATATATATATATATATATAATTCAATCATGTTTAGTACATACACCACACTAAATCAAAGAGTGATGAACATAACATGTATCTCACAAAAATTAAATGTGAGATGAAATTCCCCTTACCTTGTGTCTTGAATCTCTTCGTACTCATACAAGATTCATGTATAATAAATATAATTTCTGTATAAATACTTTAAATAATCATATTATTATATATAATACAATATATAATTTTATTATGACCTTATATTACCCTATTTCTAATGATCCTATGTTAAGGTTTCACTTCGGGTAATATTAGCTTTGTTTTTGCATTTGTCTTAATTTGTTATATCATTAGTACTTATAATTATATTATGATTACATAATTCAAATAATGATATAGATATCATGTATAACCAGTATATTTATATAATAATAATATATATCATAATGATTTATGAAATGGAATACACTATTCATGGAGACGGTAAGATGTACGTACACATGAACATTATTTCTGTTTTTACTATCGTATTAAAAGAAAGTATGTAATTGTAATATGTATATATATTTAATTATATGTATATATCATTATTACGGAAGCATGATTATATCATATATATCATATAATTTCATTAAACCTATACTTAATACATTCCATGTGGTGCGTGAACGAATCACAACGCTTTGAGCGTGCAGTAGCCACACTTCCTCAAACGAGATTATTGTATTAACACAAAATGGAATGTAAAAATATGTGAGTTTAAAAATGAATAAATAATCTTAAATAAATACAAAATATAATATATTTTTCCATCATAATGGCCACCGTGATTTGTGGTAAAGTAGAAATGAAAAATCATCTTTCTGTGAGGCAGTAGTTCTCCATACACAGAAATACTGTGTTCGATATCCATTAGATGGTGGTGTGTGAGAGTGTAGGTCATAAACTTATCAAGGAAATATCCTAGCATATGTAGGATACTAGTTCTATTACACAAGAATGTAATAATTAGAGTGTTGGGGGGGAAGTAGGAAAATAAAATAAAGGAGCTTAAGTGAATACATTACCTCTAAATCGGGTAACTCTTTTTGGTTTGGGCCAAAATTATTCCTTTATAGGATTTTAATCACAAAACGTCCCCCAGGGGCCATTCCATGACATAACCCAAGCCCTCCTCCCAAAGACCAGGGGTTGGCGATGAGCGTCGAAGGTGTCAACCTACAAATGGGAGGAATTTTCCCAAGTTCTTGTGCGCATGCACACACAACCATGCCTGAAAGATGGAAAATTAAACATGCATGCCACTAAACAACTAGTGAGTAAAAGTAAGAACTTTATGTAAAATGGGCCAAAATAAAAACCCAATAAAGTACGAGATTAAAACAGGAAAAAACTAGGAAACTTTGATTGTCGTCTACTAGAAACCCCACCTGATGGGTAAGTATAGAGTAACTTCTAGAATCCATAGAATCACATCATGCCTGCTTGACCTCACTTGGAACCCCTCGGTCCTAGGCCCCCAAGTCCTCTGCCAAGTCGTCAGTCGTCTACACCAGAGACAACACATGTGGGAAAATCTCGTACATGGGTGAGTAATGAAATACTTAGTAGGGAACCAAAACAACAAGGAAATGCCACAAAGAAATCCACAATCAAAACATGAAGTGTGATAAAAAATCATGATCACGAACATGACAACTCACACTAGGTATAATCTAGACTATGGAAAGCAGGACCATCAATAATATGATCAAACACCTTGGGCTGCTGGAGAAGTCCTCATCAATGAGTACAGTGGGCTTATCGGGTCACACACAAGCCACTTCCAACTAACCTTGGACTATTTTTGTGATCATCCTTGATGAGTACCATGGGTAGGTTGGTTTCTACAGAAGCTGCTCCCCACCGAGGGCATGCTGGGTCACACAGAAGACACTTCCCACCTTGGTCATACTAAGGTACTCCTCCTGTCAGATTCCATGGGTCTACTGGGTCACACAGATCTGCTCTCCACAATGGTCCTGTTAGGTAACATATATATGCTTCCCACTGGGAAATCGTAGATGATCCACATAGGGTCACTTGTCAACAGTATTTAGGTCTCAGCGAACTTTAGGGTTTCCGTACGTAGTGCGCTTGATTCTGGGAGAACCGCTCCTCATTCCATTCATCGTGTTTCAACTTCCATTAAATCCATCTTAGAGTATTCGAAAATATCTTCCTCTTTATTTGGGTTCCAATTCCACAAATGGCTCATCAATCGGATTCCCGGTTTGAAAGATATTGGAGTTTTAGTAAACAGGGGTCGATTACATCTAGGCCCGGTCCGATCCAGTCAGACCGATCTGACAAAACCAACCCAAGGGCCCCACATGCCCTGGTTTAGTTCAACCAACCAGACCTGACCTGGTTTGGGTCTGGGTCGGCCCGGTCCGACCTATCCAGTGGGTTTGGCCCATTGGGCCTCACTAGACCTGGCCCAGTTCGGCTATGCGTCCAGCCAGCTGGGCCACCCTGCAACCTGGGCTCTATCATCCTGGCCCGATGGGGTGGGTCTGGCCTGCAGGGCATGGGTCTGGCCTATTGGGGTGGTGGTCCGACCCGCTTGGGGTGGGTCCGGCCCACTGGGGTGGGTGTCCGACCCACTGGGGGAAAGTCCGGCCTGTTGGGACGCGTGTCTGACCTCCTGGGGGGGGGGGGTCCGACCTTCCACTGGCAGACTGTCTCTCTCTTCATCCCGGATGCGTAGTGCATCCAGGGCAGTGTCACATGGCTGTTCGAAACCATTTTCCTTGGTTCTACATGCGGTTAGGGGACCACATGCCTTGCGAAGCCATAGCCCGCGACTATTGGCCTCTCCATTGATGCAGTCAAGGGGCCACGTACCTCCACTAGCCTCCTTCCCAACCGACAGCTCCTATTGCTTTTCCAAAGCCCGAGACGACCACGACTACTGCCTCTGGTGCACCGTCATGGTACGCTTCCAGTGGGTTCTTCTTTGGACCACCATATTTTCTCTGGTGGTCTGTATTCAGTTTTTCTTGGTTGGAAAACCATTGAGATACAATGATTTAAAATTAAGAAAAATCGAATAAAAAAAATTATTTTATTTTAATCCTTTTCATTAAAATGTCTGAAAAACAAATTTTTTCCTAGACCCATGCCAGTCAAGGTTAGGTCAATTCTAGGAAAATCCCACCATTATGAGTTCAATGGTGCCCTCATATTTTTTATCCAAGTACCGGTTTAAAATTTTGAAAATCCCGCTCGCACGTTTATTTAAATAAACCTTAAAAATAGTTCAAAAATTAACTTTAGCCTCATCCTGCGCTGGTTGAGGTTGTGCTCCTCCTACGGGGAACACACCCTCATGAGCTCAACAATACTCTTGAATTTTCAATCCATGTTACTTTTTAGGAGTTATAAGGATTTGACAATAAATTAATTGTTACTTAATTATTTTATTTATGGAAAAAAACTGACTTCCACTACTGGCCTGCACCGACCAATGTTAGGATCTACCTAAAGAAATCATACCCTCATGAGTTCAACAACGGTCTCCATTTTTAATCAGAGTCACCGTTCGTGAGTTATAATAATTTGAAAATTAAAATAATTTTATTTAATAATTTTATTTATGGTTATGCCAATTTTGGGTTTTCTCACTGGAGATGTGTTCTGACTAAAATTAAGTCGTGCCTCTGATAAACACACCATCCTGAACGCAATGGTGGCCTCAGATTTCTGATCTGGGCACCTGTTTAAGAGTTTTCCACTTTTTTTTGGAAAACCACTCACACACTCTTTTTTAATCTTAACATCTGTTGATGGATCATTCTTGGAACTCCGGACTTTGGAATTGCACATTTTTTCGGTGCTTGGTCTCGAAATAATTCCTAATAAAAAAATTACATGGATTTTCTTAAACATTACAATTTCTTCCAAATGGGAGAATTAAAATTCAAAAGGTAGTATTGTTTCAAATTTTATTTGGTAGGGTTTTTCTAAACTTAATAGGTTCGGGAGGTGTGACTAATGGGTATAGGTAATGGCCTTTTATAGGGAAGGAAACAGACCCACATGTAATTTTTGGAAATAAGTTAGGTGTTCACATGTTCTTACCAAAAAAAAAGTCATAACAAACAAACAAAACTCAATAATTTAAGGTTTATGGATGAAATATGGATAGAAAATGCTTGTTGGACATGTTTCTAGGTTGTTTTTGGTCTTATATTTAAGTTTAAATACTTTATTAACCTAATTTTTCTCTTAACTGATGTAATTAATTTTAATCACTTTTACTAAACTTTTGGGTCAAAAAATAGTTTACCATATTAGAAATTATAAATTATGATGATTCCAAATATAAAATCCATTTTACAAAATTCTAATCACAGAAGTTGTAGAAATTAATTTAAAATTAATCCTACTGATGAGATGACACTATGAGTTTTTAAAGTAAAAACATCCAAAATTTTGATAAGGTTTTATATCCAATTTCATTGTGAAATTGGTTACAATGATCTATATTGGATTAATTGGTAAAAATATTATCTAAATATACTATTAAATAAATTAAAAATATAATTTATTCTTATAAATAAATTATATGAAAATGTAGTTTTGAATTAAAATCCAATATTTTTAGCTATTAATTAAAAGATTAAACCTTTTATAAAAATACCAAAAATTTATCCTAACCTAAATTTTATTTCGTGATTAAAAATTTGAGGTCTATTTTGACATATTAAATCATTAAAAGTTACAAAAACTTTATTTTCATAGGGTTCTCCATTAAAAGGTGGTAAAAATTGCCTTATTAAAAATATAGGGTTTTAAGCATAAAATTGGGTTTGTTATTAAATTATGTGTATCAAATATATTGGATGAATATCAAAAATATTTTATTGAGTATATAACATATTTTTTACCATAATATCACTTAACAATTGTAATTTACTAGGTTAAAATAACTTTGTGACTATAATAATGTCTTCCTTTATATTTAATTGGTTTTCATATTCATTTTGAATTATTTGATAACCTATGAAGTCATCCTATATTTGTGTAAACCACATATTTTCATAATTTAGTTTATAAAATTGATATTCATCAACTTAATGGTTAGGTTATATTAAATTGTAATAATATTTCCAATAATATATTATTGTTAGGTAACACTTGGTCTTGCATTTTACATCATCCATTGAGGAAGGTCTATCTTTCCTGTAATGTATGCTAAGTCGATGTTGTGTGTAACGTACACCAAGTCAGTATTGCTTTTAGCATAAGAAAAATTAGTGTCGTTTTAATGTAATGTTTGAATCAGTGCATTATATATATATTAAAACAAGAACTATTTCAAGGGTCATGTGAAATGAAAAATATCAAAAATTTAAATTAATTCAAAAAATATATTTCATAAAATCTTATGGTGTTACATTATACCCCCCTTTAAATGAATTTCACCCTCAAAATTCATCTTGGTTATCAAAGGTTTAACATTTTAATGTTTTTTTCATTGAGACCCACATTGTAAAAATGAATACTAAAACTTCCATTAAAAATGGAATATTGGAACCATAACAGTTACCCAATGTAACTCGTAAAGAGATTCATATATATAAAAACATCGGCGGGAAGTGAAAACATAGACATAGAAGAGAAATATCAGCATCATGTTTTTATGGAGGGTGATAGAGAACAAGGTTCTAAGAATTTTAATAATCACAAATCCATAAATATATGAGGTCCTAAGGGACAATCTGATTCACATGAAACGAATGTACTATAAAAATTTTTTTAGGTTGAAGATCATTTTTCCTAAAGTTAAATACTTTTCATGAAAATAAATACTTTAATGATTTCAGAACAACATCATACTTTGTTGTTCGTTGATCCACAACACCGTTTTTTCTAAAAAGGAAGTTTACCTTTTCATTCTTAAAGTACTAACAGATCATGAGATCCATGATATGGCATCCCATTTATCATCCATTACCATCAACAAAATATAGTTTAAACATGCTATCTGATATCCATAAATCTCATATGGTGAGATAATACTTTAGTCTCAAAAACTCTATTTAAATTTTGACTTAAAAATTTCATAAATGGTTAACCTCATGACCCTTCCAAAATATAATTCACCCTTTCTTCCTTAAATATCCCCAAAAACATTTTTATTGGATACCTACATTCATCATTATACCGATAGGATATTAAATGTGATTTTATTATTTCATAATACTTGTTAGGAAAGATAATCACATGAAATCTTACCAAAGGATGAACAATAAGACCTTCATAGGGATTATTCATACAAAATCAAACATAACATTCCCAGCTACGGATGGATGAATAAGTACTTATTAATTATTATGGTTCACTTCGTCCATTATGATTGCATAATATTTCCCTTTGTCCTTTTTCTTTATAGGTTTTTTGGATTATCATTCACATTAGTCCTTGGATTGGGGAACTTGTTAGCGTAATGGAAAAAATCCATGAAATTGAAACACTGAAGTGTGTAAGGTAAATTCTATGGGATTTCTCATCATTTTCATCATTATATAACTTCCTCCCATTAGTTCGACATTCATCTACTCAATATCCTTCCCTTACACACTTAACACATTTAGTATTCCCCTTAAGACAATTACCTCTATGTTTCTTCACACAATTTGTGTATAAAGGAATATTTATTTTATTTTCTCTATGGTTGTTAGATTTTATATTGAACTATATCTTCATTTTTTTATTAAAACAATGAGATTGATAAGTAACTCTAACCATAATTTAGACTTTGATTTCACAATGCACAATCTCTTCATAGATGAAAAAGTCTCTTATGGTTAATTCCCTTATGAGAATTAGATTTAAGCCACTGAAGAAGCTATAAAATCTTCTTTCAGGTTGAATGATAATACTAGAGTATTGTGAAATTAAACTCATAGGTACCAATAGATTCATCATACTTTTTTCTTCAACTCAAGTAACTCATTTTCCATATTCGTACAAAGAATGCGGTGAATGTAATTATTTAAGAATAAGCTCTTGAACTCATCCCAATCCATGGATTCAATTTCATCTTGCTTCCTCATATTCTTCATTAGAGTCCACCAACGGTATGCTTCAAATTATAATAGATAAACATATAGAATGACTTTCTCATGATCCAAACACTTGAGAAAAGAGAGTATATTTTAAATGGTACTAATCACGTGTTCATAAATAAGTGGATCTGATGACCCGTTGAACGAAGGTGGGAGATACCACATGAAGGAATAAATAAAATGTTGTTCCCTCCCTTGATCGTTTGGAAACTCAACATGATTAATAGACTAGGAAAGCGGTGAGTGTATGGAAACAAGGTTTTTTATTCCATCCCCAATAGCATTAAGATCTTCAAGAGAATAATAATTTCATTGTCTATCATAATCACCACTACGAAACTTCATTCAGCTTCCAGCCATTGGCTAAAACCAAAAGCAAAGAGTAAGAAATAGTTATAATAACGTGAAACCAAAAAATCATGAAATTCCACTTATAATATGTCCAAAGTATGACACCATAATTAATCTATGACACCTTAGGTTTATCCTAGGTTATTACCATCAAACTTTAGTTAAAACATTCATGATGGTTTGTGAAGAGTTTGTGAATTCCCAAAGCATATCCCTCGAGAGTGTCAAACCTGGTGTGGAGTAAGACCCATTGTCATGTACTAGTTTACCCCGAGTCAGGCCTAAAATATCTTGTCCGAGTTGTTTCCCCTAGGTACATATGTGTCAAATTCAGATACACTTTTCGTATCTAAATATGTATTTATTTATTGGAAACCACTTACTCTGTATTTCCCCAAAATTCTAGGACATTTTACTAAACATTAACTCATCCTTATACTTATCCTTAGAGACATACGTAGCATATCCTTAGAAATATACAGAGGGATCTCACTAAAGATGTATCATATTAGTTTTCTAATGTTGCCTAAAACTTTCCTTTTATTCCAACTATAGAGACCTAGGATTAATAAACAAGGATATTACATCATTTGGGATGAATATTTCATACATTGCAAAAATATATTCCTGAGGACCGTAATAGTTTAGTGTCTTTAGAAATTTGGAAACAAAATATTCTATCCTTGTGAAAGTTATTCAATATATCCCACAATGATCTACACCTTTATCACTTCTACCTAATGCCTTTCTTCATAACCTGGAGAAAGTAAACATAAGAGAGGGGTGAGCATAGATGCTAAGTAAGGGTAAATAAATAAAATTCCTAAGAATAACATGAACTAAAGAGTATGGAACATGAGAATAATATTTGAAGTACATACCCTACATATCAGAGATCATAATAAAGATTGAAATTTTATAAGACATGTATCACAAGGAAATAATGAACATAATACATGATATCATAACATAGGAATAAAACATGGGATTGTGGAAAACATATATTGAAACCCTGTGTCAAGGTGGACTACCAGGACCTTTGTAACATGTTAGGATTGGTTTAATCACCCGTATACCTACTTAGGGCATGGGATTACCTCTTGTGTACCCTCTTATTTTGGAATTGGGATGCCCTCCTGTGTACCCTCTTGTTTCGGGATTTGGATTTCCTCCTTTGTACCCTCTTATTTTGGAATTGGGATTTTGTCCCCTCTTCCCTCTTGTTTCGAGATTGGGACGTTCTCCCCTATTCTCTCTTGTTTTGGGATTGGGATGTTCTCCCATGTTCCCTATTGTTTAGGGATTGGGATTTTATCCCTTGTTCCCTCTTGTTTAGAGATTGGTATGTCCTTCCATGTATCCTTTGAACTCATTAAACATTTATCATTAACCAATACATTAGAGGGAGATATAGGTCCCACCCGTCACATAATGAAATCATGCATACATGTGCCACAAAATCCAAAATAAAAATATCATAACCCATTAGATGAAATTGGTATCATAACCATGTAAACATATCATAACCTATATAAAGAGACAAGTCTCATAATCATTTAATCATAAACATAACCTATGAAAAGAAGTGAGTTTCAAAAGAATATACCATGTGAAAGAGAAATAGGATTCATAACATCATGCCATCAAAACATAATCCATTAAGAGAATTAATATTAATAGAAACATTGAATAATTTCCCCATAAAGTCATGAGTAACACCAATAGTTGTTATCACCTATTGGAAATAATTTTTAAAGTTATTTTAGAATCATTTATTGAGGAAAATATCCTTTCTCCTTCGAAAAATGTTTTTTTATTACATATAAACCTTTGAAAACCTTTTTCTTTGAAAATGGATTTGAAAACTTATAAATGAATTTTGAAAACAATATAGGAAATTTAAAATACATTTTCCTTAAAAATTATCTTCATGTAACTTTTAGAAAACATTTTGAAAACATGGTTTTTGAATACAATAGATATTCTACCGAAGAGAGAGATGATAAACTTTTACTAAAAACATTATCCTAAGTACCAAAGAGTGGTAAAATGGTACTAAAAAATGATGATATCTTGAATAAATAGAGAATAAAAAAACTCATGAATATTATTGAGAGATGGATCATAATATTTAACTAATGTAATTATAAACATAAGCAATCCTGAAGAACAATGAGATTGTATCAATAAACTCTTATAACATAGTAACTTTGGATCATACCCTCCTTATAAGAAAGGAAATTAAATGAATCTTAAAAATATCATTAAAAAAATTATATTCGTGATATAAAATTTAAAATGGAGTTATATGAACCTCATAAAATATTTTAGGTGAATAACAAAAACATGAGTCTCAAATAATGAAAATTGAGACAAAACTGTTTTACCGAGTTTGTATCTTTTAAAACATAAAAACCATGAAAGAAGGATCATAGAACAGAAATTTGAATACCCAAAAATTTAATTTTAATATAATTATAATTCAATCATGGGTATAACATACACCACACAAAAGTAAATAGTGGTGAACATAACATGTATCTCATGAAAATTAAAAGTGAGATAACATTCCCCTTACATTGGGTAATATTCTCTTTGTTTTCGCATGTGTCTTAATTTGTTATACCATTGACCCTTATACTTATATCATGATTAAAAAATGTAAATAATGATATAAATATAATATATAACCATTATATTTATATAATAATAATATATATCATAAGAAATCATGGAATGGAATACACCGTTCATGGAGATGGTAAGCCGTACGTATACATGAACACTGTTTACGTTTTTATTATCGCATTGAAAGAAAGTATGTAAATGACATATGTATATATATTTATGTGTATATATATATAATCATTATATTAGAATTATTATATCATATATATCATATAATTTCATTAAACTCATCCTTTATACATTCAATGTGGTTTGTGAATGAATCACATTTCTTTGAGGGGGCCGTAGTCCACACTTCCTCAAATGAGATTATCGTGTTAACACAAAATGGAAGGTAAAAAGATATGTGTTAAAAAAGTAATAAATAAGATTAAAGAGATAATAAATATAATATATAACATATATAAATATATTTTCCTTCATAATTTCCACCATGATTGGTGGTAAAGTAGAAATGAACAATCATCATTTCATGAGGCAATAGTTCACTGTACACAGAAATAATATATTCGATATCTATTAGATGGAGATGTGTGTAAGTATAGGTAAAAAACATAGTATAAAAACATAATTTTATATGTAGGGAACCATTTTTTTCACAAATTAATGGAATAATGAGAGTGGATGGGTGAAGAAGGAAAATGAAGGAAATGAACTTGATGGAAAACATTACCTCAAAATCGAGTAACTCATTTTAGTTAGGGCCAAAAGGCTTCCATAAGAGAATTTATAACTAAAGGGAGGCTTATAGAATGAAGGGAGTATTTTTGGGAAGTGTATTTGGTAGTTATTTTCCGATCATAATAGGTTTTAAAGGTTTGAGGAATGGGTAGATGTGGTGGCCTTTTGTAGGGAAGGAAAAGGACTCACATGGATGTTTTGGAAACAAGTTAGGTGTTCACTTGTTATTACCTAAAAAAAGTCATACCAAACCAACAAAATTCAATAATTTAAGGTTTATGTCTGAAATATGTACATCCAATGGATGTTGTACACGTATATAGGTTGTTTTGTGTATTTTATTTAAGGTTTAATACTTTTTTAACCTAATTTTTCTCTTAACAGATGTAATTATTTTTAATCACTTTCACAAATATTTTTGGTCAAAAACAAAGTTGAAAATATTAGAAATTAGAAATTATTTTGATTCCAAATATGGAATCCATTTTTCAAAATTATAATCACATAAGTGTTAGAAATTAATTTAAAATTAATCCCACTGACGGGACGACAATATAAGATTTAAAAGTAAAAACGTCCAAAATTTTGATGAGGTTTTATATCCAATTTCAAAGTAAAATTGGTTCCAATGACCTAAATTAGATTAATTTTTAAAAATATTTTCTAATTAAACAATTAAATCAATTAAAAATATAATTTATCCATATAAATAAATTATATGAAAATGTAGTTTTGAGTTAAAATCCAGTATTTTTAATTATTCATTAAAAGATGAAACCTTTTATAAAAATTCCAAAAATTTATCCTAACCTATTTTTTTTGTCTGGATTAAATATATTAATTTTAAATTAACATATTAAACCTATAAAATTTGCAAAAATTGGATTTAAAAATGGTTCACCATTAAAAGATGGAAAAATTGTCTTAATAAAAATATAGGTTTCTAAGCATAATTTTTTTTATATTATGTCTATTGAATGTATTGGATGAAAATAAATAATATTTTGTTGAATATAAAAAATATTTATCACTTTATAATCATTTAAAAATTGTAATTATCTAGGTTAAAATAGCTTTGTGACTATAATATTATTTTACATTATATTTAATCGGTTTTCATATTCATTTCTAATTATTTGGTAACCTCTGAAGGAATCCTATATTTATGTAAACTAAATAATTTCTTAATTTATGTATTACTATGAATACTAGTCAAATTGAGGTCTGGTTTATATTCCCTTATAATAATATTTTTAATAATATATTTCAGTTAGGCAACACTTGGTCTTGCTTGTTACATAAGAAATCAAGGAAGGTCTATCTTGCATGTAATGTACGCTAAGTCGATATTGTGTGTAATGTGCGCTGTGTTTTGTTTGTGTGTAGCACAATATAAATCAGTTCCATGTGAAAGGAATGTTTGAACTAGTGTTTTAATATATATATATATATATATATATATATTAAAAAAACTATTTCTAGGGTCACGTGAAACAAAAAATATCAAAAATACAAACTAACTCGAAATCAAATATTTCAAAAAATATAGGGGTGTTACAATAAAAGGTCATAATTAAATAATATAAGGTATTATATATATATTTATAGTTCTATAATATATTTATATTTATCATATAGAAGGTTCTAACATGTTTGAATGAAGTGGAGACTAAATGTAATGGATTTTTATCTCAATTTTCCTTCTTTGAGACATATGTTAGGTTATGAACCTATCTTCCTTTATGAGGTATATATATTATCCATTTGACATGTTATATCATGAATAAACTTATATTTATGTTATTTAATGTTTTTAATGGTATTATTTAATGTGGCTTATGATTCTAAAGTTACCAAAGTGGTAAGGGGTTTGACGTTACAATCTCATTGTTTAGCGAGATTGTTTATGATTATGATTTCAAAGATGAAATAATATGATCTATTTATAAATAAATTCATGAATTTTATTACCATATGGATATTTCTTGAGAATACATGTTTTTACTTAATTTTACTCTCTTTTTGTACTCAATATTCCAAAATAATGTCTTTAAGAAAAATCATCTTTATTTTTCTCTTCGGTCAAAAATTAATTTTTCTTCCATATCCATGTTTTATAAAAAATGTTTTAAAGAAAGTTCTTAATAATATTAAATTATTTTTTAATGAAATATTTACCCTTTTTTTAAATTTTTACACAATTTTTTAAAAATAATCTTCATGTAGTTTTCCAAACAAGGCCCATTTGGATTTTACAAAAAATGTGAAAGGACTCTTTGTTTTAACTTGCACAACATGAATGGAATTTCCAAACATCATGAACATAATTCTAATTGAATATTACATTATTCATTTTCAATTTTATTTTAAATGAAAATAATTTCCACAATATTTTATGAATTTATAATTTTTAAAAGGTGATTTTCAAAGAAAGGTCAGCTACCTCAAGAATTGTACCAAGTGAATTTTCATTTAAAATATTTTTCTATCTAAGTTGAAATAATTTTAGGTTAATTAATAATTTCTAGGGATATGATCCACCCATAGAATATTTTTTATTTCTCTAGATGGTTTATGCTTATTGGGAAAATTATTATGGGACCCATTTCATTTCCATGGGTTATGCCATGATGAAATGTTTTATGAAACCCATTTCTTTTAATGGGTTTTGATATGATAAATGTTTTATGACCTTCTGGTGTACATATTTATGATTTTAATTATATTATGGGTGAGGAATATATGTCCCCACAATTAATTGAATAAATATTTATATATCATGATATAAAAATGGGGCACAAGTCAACGAACATGATCCACAATGAGAAATAGGCTGGTGGGATTAATCTACAATGAGAAATTTGATGATGTGCTTGATCTATAATGGGAAAAGGTGACTGGGACCAATACAATATGTTTTATTTTCTTGGTATTTAACCTTGAAAATTGATATTTTTTATACCTATATTGGAACCACACTTTTGTGATATGAGCTTATGGTTTAGGAGTTATGATGATTTCACAGTTTTATGAATAATGTCTTTTAGAATGATAATGATTTATACCATGACTCATGTTTATGATCTATGAAAAGTAGTGTAATATATTTTTAAGTTCTATTCTCCATATCATTCCATTATTTGTATCTTATGCATTCATATGATCATAGAATGATATCTCCCATATTTACCCTTACAGATAATCTGAGTTCACCCTTTCTTATGTTTCGTTTCCCCAAGTTATGAAGAAAGGTTTTAAGTAGGGTATGTCTATAGAGAGTACTGAACCGGAAGACCCTCATGGGAGACATTAAATATATTTCATTAAATAATAATATTTTGTACCTAGTCTCTAAATACACTATACAATTATGGTACTTGGGAATGTATTTGTGAAATGTATTGATTATTCACATAAAAATATGTCATATTTGTGTTTGAAAAGCCTGGGTCATTATATTGATCATTTTAGAAAATACCTTAATAAGGGAGGGTAAAATAAAATATTTTCTCAATTTTGAGATAATAATGATAAAGTGACATTTATGGTATAGCATTGGTGACCATTAAATTGGTTAGTGATTTTATATTTTATTTTCTCTTTTTTGTAGTTTACTATATGATTGCATTTATTGAATATATTTGACTGTCTGATATTTTTTTTGAAAAAATGCACATTTTTGTTAAGGTTTTATAGTAATAAAGGTAATTACATTTTTTGAATGTGACATTAATAGATACTTTATTTTGATTATGGAATCCAATTTTAAGATGATTTTGTACATTTATTGACCATCATTTTAAATTTTTGGGCTTTGAATTTGGTCAATCATATTTTGGATGAGTCTTAGGGTTTACCATTTATGAAATGGAATAAGTTGAATATTGGGAATTACTATTTTGGTACTATATATTAATGTATTGTATTGGATAAATTGTGATAAACATTTTGGTTTTAGTAAATATATAAGGAATAACTTTTTACTCTTTTATGGATTTTATGATCCACTAAAAGGTAATTTTATTTCTTCATGACTAAAAAAATACTTCTTGGATATTTATTTATTAGAGTAAGAAATGGAGTGGAAATTGATTTAAGCACAACTAAAGTATGAAATTGTTCCTTTGAAATGGAAATATATCAAATATGTATATTTTCTTATGTTCTCATTCAAGATAGTAAAGGATTTCCTCAACACTAAGAAAATGATCTTGATACAAATATTTTATCATAGTACCTACATTTATGATGAATAAAATGATATTTTAAGACATTGAAGATTTATGGATTTATGGAAATTAAATTTTCTTGACAATTAAATTTCTTGTGTTCAATGATCTCTATCACTCTCTAGAATTATTTACACTTTTCTTCCATGTCTATATCTTCACTTCCCACCAATATTTTCTTACATGGAAATCATGTAATTTTTTATTCTAGATGAGATTCATACTTATCTTTCTATCTTATAAAGATGATTTTTATTAACCCTTTTTATAATGAGGGTTTCTAATAAAGTTATTTTCAAATTTTAAAACCTTAATTATTGATATTTAGATTAAATTGCAAGGACAAAATTAATTTTGGGGGGTATAATGTAACACCCCAAGATTTTAAAAGAGGAACATCATGTTAGATAGAATATATCACACACCAAAAAAATATTATAAGAGAATTATATAACCAAATACTTTATGATTTATGTATTTTTAAATAAATTCAATATTTTTGAATTATTTTGATGTATTCGTCACTGGGTCTAATTGAAACACAATAATATATTAAAATATTATTATTTAAACAGGAAAATTATAACATAACCATTAAGTTCAAGGGTATAAATAGGAGTAACTAAATTTTAAAAATTATATGATTTTTACATGTATAAAATAAATTTAGTGGTTATTTATTGATTAAAATAAAATAATATCTATTTGAAAGAAAAATAAATGTTTTCTGAAAATATTTATTCTTCTAAAAGGTGGTTTGTTCATGATTTGTACACATAATTTAAAATTAATTTTTACCAATTTTAGAAAATTTATTTGAAAAAATAATCTTCATTTTTTAAATTAACATTTGAATATTATATTCAGGTTCATTTTTGAGAATGTTTTGAAAAGATTAATATTTTTTGATGAATAGTGAAAAATATAGATTTTTATTAAAAACTTAAGTTTCATTTAAATTATATTAAAAGTTAAACTATATTTTAAATTGTTTATAAATTTGAATTAGTCAATTTTTAAGAAAATTTATCTATTTTTGGTCATCAGAATAAATTTCATATTTAATTTTCACATAAAAACATTTTAAACATTTGAATGTTTTTCTTTGGAAAAATCAAATTTTGACGCATTTGCAAGTTTAAATTTAAATGAAAATTTTCCACTTAAATGAATTGAATTTCGAAAAATGAATTCTATATTTATAATCAGAATAATTTATATTTTATAATAAGTTCAACTTAATTTTTGACCACTATGAATAATGAAAACATTAGAAATTAATTATAGCGGTTAAGGTTAAAAAAAAGTTTACATGGTGGTTAAACAAAGAAGATAAGGAATAAAATTGACCTAAAAATTGTAAATAACATATTTTATGATCATAATTAGACCTTATGACCTATAATATTATATAATTACCCATTTTAGCCTTGTGGTATGTGAAAAACGTGGGTATCACTTTTTCTTTTCAAAAATTCCAAGTGTGTCCTCTCTGCCACTTATAAATGGCCTCCTCTCATATCCTATTCACACTTCCAAAACCATTTAGTTCAGAAAATCCTTGACCAATCTCTAATCCTATACCAAAATCTTACAGGCCTTGGTTTTAGAATAAATACCATATATCAAGGCTTTTTTTCACCATTAAGAAGTTGTTATAAGGAGAGGTAACGTTCTTAAAAGAACATTTTTATTTTTCTTATTCTTTCACCAAATTAAAATATTATTAAATAATTATTAAATAATAATATAATTATATTAAAAATATTTAGATTTTATTATGTAAAATTGATGACCTATATTCACATCCTCTTCCATCAAATGGGAAAGGAAACTATCGACCTTGTGTACGACCAACTACCACCTCACGAACTGATTTAATTAATTTTCCATCTCCGCCTCCCTTGTTCAGATATAATGATGGATTTAAAATATTTTTATGATATTTATGAAATTAATATAATTATTTAATTAAAATATTACATGTACCTACCTTCCAATATATTGTAAAACAATAATGCCGCTCGTGTGTATAACAGACAACTGCCTTGCGAACCGGTGTGATGTGTTTTTAAGACTTCCATTTTACATGGATGGTAAAAAAGATAGATTAAATAAATATATAATATATTTTTAACATAATTAAAACTTTTAAATTATTATATTAAATATACCTTCTTAATTTCCATTCCTTTTTAAAATATGATAATGTTGCTCATGTGCGCAACAGATTACCGCCTTGCGAAGCAATGCGGCTCATTCTTCACTAACACTACACATGGAGAAAAATAAAGATAAATTTAATTAACATATGAGTTATATTAGAAATAATAATTAATATTTAAAAGTAGATATATTATTTACCTTCCTTTTATACCATATATTGAGAAAAATGGAAACACGTGTTAATGCATACGTATTGGCTACCGTCTCCATGAACAGTGTAAGCCATTTTATATATATAGTATTTATAGATTACTATAAATACATATATAATGAATATATATGATATTTACATCATGTTTAATATTATGGATATTATAGGACTATAATCAAAGTAAAATTATTGAAATTACCCAACCAAAACATACATGAGAAACAAAGAAATTATCACCCGAAAGAGTGATTTTAATGAAGATTTGTTAATAAATAAGTGATAAAAGTATATAATTAAATAATATATGATATGTGATATATTATTATGCTAATTTAATAGATATATAATAAACCTATATTGATTATATTAGAGTTTCGAACATATATAAAGGAATTCAAACCAATGTAAGGGTTTCTCATCTCACTTTTACTTTTGTGAGACGTGAGCCATATTCCACACTTATTAATTTGTGTGGAGTATATACAACTAATTTTTATATGTTATATCATGAATATATTTATATTAATTTTATTTTATGTTTCAATTGAATTTATTTTTTTCATGAGGCTTATGATTCAAAACTTAAGAAAATAGAAAGGGTTTATTTCACAATCTCATCATTATTTTGGATTGTGTATGTATAAGCCTACAATGGGAAAATTAGTTTGTATTTATTATTTAAAAGCAATTTATTTCCTTATCATATGGTTATTCTGGAAATTTTCAAGTAATATTACCATTTTACTCTCTTTTATACTTAAAATAATTGACAAAATATTTTTTATGAAATGAAAACATTATTTCTCTTTTTTGTTGAAAATAGTTTTTCTCCCAAATTCATATTTTCTAAAAATGTTTTCAAAAATATTATTTACATCCTAAAAATGTTTTATGAAATACATTTTTACACATGTTTTATGATTTAGTTTTTTTTGAATGAAATCTTTATGTCATTTTCCAAACAAGGCCTATTTGGATTTTATAGAAAATTTGAAAGAAATTTTTATTTTAATTTGAATGACATGAATGTAATTTCCTGATTTTATGAATACTAAATGTTTTTAATATTACTTTATAATTTTTAAATTTTATTTCCAAAGAATTTTTTTTCAAAATAATTTATGAAATTTTAGTTTTAAAAAATATATTTTCAATTTGAAAAGTTTATTTTACTCAAGAATATTTTTAATGTAATTATTGAGATATTTATATTCATCAATGAAATCAACCCTTTAAATTAATTATTATCCACTAGATATATGTTGAAATTGTAATATCATTATTATTTCTTTTGGATTTTTATGATTAATTTTACTAGGGATATACTATTTAATTATCATAAACCATATTACTTTGGATGGTTTATGATTGTGTTTATTGATTGGGATAAATATTTACAATTCACATGTTATTTTTTCAATACAATGTTTTATGTTGATTATGTTTCAACCCTTTAATTTGAGTAATTCATTTGACTTATTATGTGAAGGGTGGGATCTGGTTAGAGGTATCCCCTCTATGCATCAACATGCCCCATGAGACAAATCAGTTGGCCAAATTAAATGGGTTTTTACCAATAATTCTAAATTTCCTTGTGAAAGGTCTTGATAGTATGTTTCAAATGTCCAACATTATAGATACCCTCAATATTAGATCAACTATTAATGTATTTGTTATTATTCAATTATTTTTAATATCCATGGATAAGTTTCAAACTCAAGTGAATATTTATATGGATTTATTTGATCATCCTTTATTCATGTCATATTATTCTCAAGTTACTATTTAAATGGAATGTGTTTTTGTTATTTACCTTTTCATATTGATTATTCTTATTTATTCAAGTTGGATTTTGTTGTATTCATACCCTTATTGAGCATCTGATATCACTCAATTTTTATGTTTTATTTTTCATAGGATACTGGGAAGTTTTCTTGGATTGATATAAAGGGATATACTAAGGGGAATAATGGAATTATCAAAGGAAATAAATTTTGTATTTTATGTTTTAAAATATAATATGATTTTCAACTATATATTGAGTTTACCAAGAATAATAAAGTATTAACTCCTTTGAGATGTGATCACTTATATCTAGTACCAATATAATAAAGTAACCAGTTCCCCTAGGCTACTAGAGTCCTGGTCTTTAAAATATTCCTTCAAATTTTAGGAAAAAATTACAATTATTTAAAATGATATTAGAGGAAACATAATGAATGGTTAAAATATATATTTTGAAACAAACTCTATTTAAGGTGATATTAAAAAATGAAAGAAGTAAATTTACTAATAAAGTGATTAAAATCATCCCAATGTCAATGAATATATTTAAAAAATAAAAACATAATTCCATGATTTAACATAAATTATACATGAAATAAAACCATAAAATATAAATCGTTAATGGAATGGGACATCAACAAGATAACCAAAAGTAATAGGCATAATAAAAATTATAATTTGAACACTTAGGACCCATGAAAATGATCTATAACATCATGGAAGTAGAACTCATCTAATTGGAATGCCTGATGATCAAACCACATAACACTTAATTTTACCTTAATTGTCCTAAATGATATGTAAAATCACATAAGAGAATAAAAATCCTATCATG
The DNA here is from genome assembly GCA_963277665.1 of Viscum album. Taxonomy (NCBI): domain Eukaryota; kingdom Viridiplantae; phylum Streptophyta; class Magnoliopsida; order Santalales; family Viscaceae; genus Viscum; species Viscum album. The sequence continues at coordinate 736,571,017 of OY728127.1, read as the reverse complement.
GGGTCACTATTGAGAGTGTGATCATACACTAGTGCAATACGTGATCCTGAAACTCCCACCTGAATACCAAAGGTTTCTCATGAATCATATATAATTGAGAAATCAATACAATATAGGTTAACATAACACATAACATATATCAAAAAATCATATAACTTAATATATCACCTCTAGAATAATATAAGAATCAACCCCTAATCTTTGACATATTAATAACACAACCATGATATCTATTATCCATAATCATATAGTAACATAATTCCATTCCAACTTGAATCTCAAGAATCAATAAGGGGAATGACTTCAAGGGGAATAATCAATGATCAAAGACAAAGACATTTCCAATAACATGTCTTACATGGTTTCAAATATTTAATAGAACATTAAAAATCATGAAATTCCACCATTAAAACCCAGCCAAATAAATTTATATAAATAAATGGAGAAATTATTTTAAAATTCATTTCAAATAGAAAATGGCCCCTTGAAAAATATCCAAATATGGCCTTAATCTATGAAATCATTGTTAAAAAAATCAAATAAAATCATTATTATTCAAAATAAAACATTTCAAAAAATTCCATTTTATTTATCCAAGAAAACAATTAGTTGAATTTCATCAAAATCCTTATGTGCATGACTTCAATGGGATGAGATTTTTGTCTTTTAAATATTGATAATCCACTTTAAAAACATTATAGCTTTGTATAAAGAAAAATAATATCAATAGAATCATCAAAGTAAGATATTACGATACTTTAATTTATGAATAAGATTAAAACATCAAGCACTGGAGGTTAAATAAATAAAGGAGAATGCATGGAGCCACAAATAATAATTAGTGTAAAGAGAGTGTAAAATACTTAATCCCTTAAAAAGAGGGAAATAGAATCCCAAGATTTCTTTTGGTCAACCTAAACTTACAAAACCCACAAATAAAATTGTTCCTACAAGAATCCCAAGCTACTATTTCCATGGGTGAGACGAAGAATGGAAAAATATGGGAAAATGTGAAGAACAAGGAAGGGTAGAGTTGATTACAAGTGATATTCTTGAACATTGGAGATGAAATCCAGCATGAATCAATGTAGAGAGGGGGAGTAAAGGGGATTGATATAGGGAGGTCTGAAGAGGAGGTCTAGAAATAGGGGAGAAGAAATAAGAGGCTTCGAAGGGAATTCACCTCTTTAAAAATTAATAATTTTTTTAAATATAGGTTTTTGGATAGTTAAGGTGCATGAGTGGAGAGTTCGTGTATGTTTCCCATGCAACTCACTACCTCCCTAAAAAAACACCTGGTATTTTTTAGATTTTGACCCAAATCAACTCAATAGTTAGGATCCCTAAATAACCAATTAAAATACCAAAAAAAGACATTTTTAGTATGCCATCTATACATTTATAGAATTGGTATATATATATATATACAATAAGTTTTCTTATTATAAATAATAAAGTAAATAATATGGAAATGATTTGAAAATATCATAAAAAACAAGGACTGATATGGAAAGGATTTGAAAAAATAATCACAAACGAAACAACCATTTCATGGTCAATTAATAAGTCATTAAAAAAATTGTGATTGACATTTATTATGTTTTTGATCTCAAATATTCAAAAAAAATCATTGATGGATTGGGAAGGGACAGATTTTAGAAATGATTTAAGAACTCAGTCGATTAGTGATTTACCTAGGGTTTTTTTAAAAAGAATCTAAGACCTGAATCATTGTTTATTAAAAGAATAGATAAAACTTAATTTTATAAACACAATAAATAAAAGAGCTAATAATTTTATATTTTACTAGCATGAATTTTAGTGCTAATAAATACTAAGATTTATCAATGCTAACTTGAGAACTGAATGAAAATAAGATCTACTTTTACATTACTTTTTTTTATCTCATACAACCTTTAGAAATTTGGATTTACACTTTTATAAACAAATATTTATCAGCTCGAATGTTACAACCGATAAATTCCTAAGAAAATAAAATAAAACAAAATTATAATAAAAATATGTATATATTATTAATTATATAGAAATATTATTAATTATTAATTATATTTCAATATAATTAATAAAAGTTAAAAATTATATTTATTTATATAAATGCCAAAATAGTTTTTACAATGTTTTATTAAATATATATAAATTTACATGAAAATATAAAAATATAAAAAATTAATTCTAAATACAAAAAATATAAAATACATTACTAATTATATTAATATATATAATATTAATGATATATATATTATATTAATAATTATTAATTGTATCATAATATTTTACTAATATTTAAGAACTTCTATTAATTATATAAATGAGTAATTATTTAATACTATATAAATGAATACTTATTTTTAATAATATTAATTACTATATTTCAATTTAGAGCAGATTATTTTAAATATATTCCTAATTAATAATAAATTTACAATGAAAACATAATGATCAATAAACATCCATACTGAATTGATCAAGATGGATCTAAAATCTCTTGTTAGGGTGACACCCTCTCTTAGGGTTCTCTAAGCTTCACCATGACATAGATGACCTCCGCTCAGTTTTGTCAGAGGATGTTTGGTGGAGGCTTCATTTATATAGATATTCACTGATAGATCTGGTGGTAATTGCATCGAATAATTTCTATTAAATACTTAACCCACTCCAATTTTGTTTGATGTTGCTCGTCATCATCTTCTAGTTTCTTCCCATACTATACACCGCTCTCAACTACCCTTATCCTTGAATCTAGCTTCAAACATAGGATCCCCTAGTGTGGATCGACATTCATGCCATAGTTTATGGATCTTTCATGTGGATTTAGTTCGGAGTAAGGGTGGTGGTTGTTCGATAGGGGGGAGACTGTCCAAAATCTCTCCCAGGAGGCAGTGCTTAAAGGCCAGGTGATGGCTTGGCTTTCTTCGGGTGGTGGTGTTTGATGTTTAGACAATGGAATTTAGTTTTTTGTTGATGGACATGAGTCATACGAGGTCTGATGTGATGAGATCGATGGTTATGGAAGGGGGTTCATATGGATGATTGAGTGCAGGATAGGGATATGGGTGTTCTCTTGGTTGGAAACCAGGATGTTCTAGAGGATTTTGACTTTGGTGGTTTCAGGCGTGTTTGAATAGGAAACTGTACTGATTTTTGGGACATTTTGTTTGATTGGGTCACATATGTCTTTGTGAGCATTATATTTGGTCATGTAACATTTGAATAGTCATGCAAATTCTTGTAGGTACTATTGGTTAGGTAGACTTGAAAGAAAGATGGGTGTGCTGACACCCATAATTAATCAGTCCATCCTCATATCTTATTGGATGGATGAACAACCTAATTTGATTTTGTATACTTTTTTTCTTAGTTTTTTATTGCATCAGGTTTACAATGAAGTGATTTCCTCATAACAATTATTAGGTAGACAACTCAAAAGAGAAATAGGTGTGTTGGAACCTATCATGTGATCCTCCCTCCACATGTTAGTGTGAGTGGGAGGGGTACTCTGCCACATTGTGTTAAACTAACATGGTACAACTTCTTGGGAGTGGTCTGATGCATCATCGTTGAATGATTTTCATTGTTTCATTTTTTAGTGGGGGAGGGGGTGGGGGATTTTTCTATTTCTTATCTTTACATTTTCTTCCCATTGGACACTCGAGACCATCTTAAAACCATCGAGTCATGTTTCTTTAATGCATTTAGCCTCTTATCTTATAATGGGTTTCCTCTTTGCCAAGTTATAAAGATAGGTTTTCATTTTTTTTATAAAGGGGGCTTGACACTCAACATGTTAAAAAATAAATAAATTTATTATCAATTATATTTAAAATAACACTAAATTGTTATTATTTTAAGGGAAAATATATAAATTACATATGTTATACTACAATATTTTTATCAACTACATGAAAAATATTAATGTATACATATATTTCACAATATATTATTAATTAAAAAATTGTAAAAAAATGAAAATGTTAATAATTATATTTAAATAGATTTAAAATAAGTAATATATAGATATGTTATTATTTCTTGCAACTAGGGTCATGATGAAGTGGTAAAGGCATCGTCGTAATACCACATAATATGGGGTTCAAACTCTAGAAATATACAATTTTGGGGAGGTAAGTTGGCCATTTATGGAATAAAAATGAGTCCCACACTATTAAAATATAGAAGACAAAATGCATCACAAGACAACCTGGATGAATGACATTACATGATAGGCATATGATGCAACACGATGATGTACCAACACTTCCATGTGGGTGGCTCGAAAGTGAAATGGATGTGTAGATTCCCACCAACTATCCCTCAACCCCTATAGATTTATTGTTTGGGATAGAGGAGTTCCCTATATTGGTGTAACTAAGGTAGTGCAGTGTGATGAATTCTGACAACATGATTTACAGAAATGATGTGGAAGAGATGGTGTGGTATATTGTGGTGTGAAGTTCATGGCGTAACATGAAAAGGGGTGACAGCATGGCATGAAAGCTGATGTCTTAGTTTGTTTATTTCTACTAAAGGGGCCTTTGAGACATATTAATTTCAGCCTCGTGCCTCTAGGCCTTTAGACCATGAAATTCTTAGGCCTAATGATCATGTAAGGATTCCCTCTCAACTCAATTAAAAAGAGGTTTCTTTTCTTAATAAAAGGGGTTGACCCCAGCTTGTTTCAATCTAATATTTTTACTAATTATAAAGATGTATATATTATATTCATTATATATAAAAAAACATAATTAATTATTAATTTTATTTAAAATTTTTTATTTATAGTTAAAAATATTATTGTTTATGTAAATGAATAAATATTGTTTAAAATATATAATTAATTCTATAAATGTATGATTATATTCAAACATAATCCAATGTATATATATGAAAAAATAAATCCCAAAGATAAAAAAATAAAAAAATAATTAAAATATGTTTATATTATTAATTATTTAAAATTTAATATTTAATAATTATATTTCAGTGTGAGAAATTTGGTTTAAGATATATTATTAATTATATAAATGTTTAAATACTTTTTTATATTATATTATTAATTATAGAATTGTTTAAATAGATATAAAAAAATTAAAAATTATATTTATATAAAAAATATTTATAAAAAATTACTAATTAATTAAATGCATATAATATTAAATATATATATATATATAATATGAATATTAATTTAATTAAAATATTTTAAATAATATTTTAAAACTTTTTAAAATTTTATTAATGAATAAATGTTTAATATTATAGAAATGTATAATTATATTTAAAAATATTAATAATTTTTTTTGAATTTGCATAGGATTATTTTCAATATATTAATAATTAATATTAAATTTACTATCAACTATATTTAAAATAATAATAGATTATTATTATTTTGAAATATACATTTATAAATTATATATATAATAATATAATATTTTTTCAAACATATGAGAAATATAAATATATAAATGTTTCCCATAATATATTATTAATTATAAGTCATTAAACTTAAAAGAATTTTTTTAATAATTTTATTTAAAATGATTTATAGTTGAAAATATATAGATATGTTATTATTTCTCATAATATATAAATATATTATTGATAGTATATAATTTTTTTATTAATTATTAATTACATTTAATAATTATATAAATGAATATATATTTTTAAATATATATCATTAATTATTTAAATTTATAATTATATAAAAAATTAGTTATATGTATACATAAAAAATTATTTAAAATATGAATTATTGATTACTTAAATGTAAAATCTAATTAAAAATTTTAGTAATAATAATATATATAAAAAATTTAATTGTAAAAAAAGTAAAATTCTAAATATAACTTCATCATATAAATTATTTTGAAGGTATGATGTTTCATTTTTCCAATTTCCGATATACTTATATGACTATATTTATTCATATTTAAATATGTGTGTGTTTGGTTATACCCACACACATGTGTTTGAAGAACCAAATGACATGTGTGTGTGTGAGTGTGTAATTAGTGAATCCCAATGCACATGAAAACATATCCAACTATATAGAATAGGGTTGGGTATGGATTATTTTGGTTTAGTTTTGACTAGAAATCAAATTAAACCAAAATTTATAGTTTTAATTTGTACAAAAAAACCAAACCATTTACTAGAGGTTTGGTTCGAATTTGAATATTTCCAAATCATCAATTTATGGTTTGTTTTTTTTATATTGGAGATTAAAAAAAAATATGCTAAAATCCTTGATATAGATCTATGATATTTTATAATGATTGGAAGAAAATTTGAATGAAATTTATACGTAATCATGGATAGAGAGGCTTAATATCATCCTTGACCTACTATCAAAATAAAAATTTATCTATTAACGGCGATTGAAAGTAAAATATGAAAGAGGGTTAAGCTAAGGGTTAGAGAATGAATGCCTAGGATAGGTTGATAAAAAAATAGAAAATTATATGTTTTAAATAGGTGAAATTCCCATTAACCGATGTGGTTTGGCTTGACACATGAACCGAACCAAAAACCATAAGGGTCTATTAAATATGTATCCTAAATCGAACTGTAAGAAAAAAACCTATTATTTTAGTTTAGTTTGGTTTGTCTTGTGGTCTGGTTCAGTTTAAGCGGTTTATCCCACCCTTAATATATAGTTCATGATATTACATATTGATTCATGATTTTATGTTATTCGCATCACTATAATATTACTGAAAAATGAATAATTCTCATTCAATATTCAGGTTTTGATCATAAACATATATAAAGAGCATTGTTTTAATTCGTTCAATTCCACTAAATTTTACTATTTTGATTATATCATTCAATAAAATAATAAAATTATTTGATTATTATTTTTTATTTCTCATGATTCAAATTCCAAAAAAAGCATTCAACTAGAGCTTCAGTTAATTTGGACATCTAAAGGGTCCTATATACCATACAACAAGGCCCACCCAATCTATGGAGAAAATTGGATCATCCATGATAATTGAATTTTAGGGATCAATATAGATTCAAAAATTTTACTAATCTCTATAATTTTTCATAGGATATCTAAAGAAATCATGGATAAATATTTTATGACTCAAATCAACCAATAAGTGGAACAATTTAATCATGAAATTCCATCACATAATTCTCTCTGGGATTTGAAAATAGACCACATTTCTTGAATTTTATCCCAATACATGCTCCCAATGAAACTGAAATTTTGTGGGTAGAAAGTAAATATTTAGGCATAAATTTTTTTATAATAAATAGTTTTGATATGAAGGAATATTTCTGGCCTAAAATCCAATTACATTCTGGCCATTGAAAAATATGAGATAAAATCAGACAACAACACATTGTTTATGAAAATATTCATATCATTGTCTAAAAATTCCAAATAGACACAAAATTTGGAGGATATAATTTAAACACAAACATCTAAAACATTAAATAATATAAGTTTAAGACATTCATCTGCCTTCATAGTCGAATTGTTGAGCCAAATTAAAGGTCATTTTTAGAAGGCAAACAATCCACTCCCTTTGGATACAAAGAGATAATCATACTCACATTAAAATAAATTGGAAATTAAGCACTTAGTAAGATAAATTGGCATGATAATAGCCTTGATAAGGCCTATAAGGACCTCTAAAACTCATTTTTCTACTTGATATACCATTCCTCCATGATTTATTTTCATGTACAACAAGCATTCTCAATTGTAATTGAGTAATTTTAATTTTAATTTCAATTAATGTTTAATGAATGTGTCATTATCATCGTCTCTTATTGTCATCCAACTTCTATAATTTAATATAAATGTTCTTAAAATAATTTAAATCAACCCAAAAAACCATTTTCTCTTTAAATTTCTTATTCAATCAATAGTGTATGTTTACCTCCCTTCATTTGTGTGTGTTCGGTGCACAATTATTTTTCTCATCTAGTTAATTTTTTTCATTTACCCAATAATCATAATCATACCAACCAAATTACTAAACATCAAAATGATTGAGTAAATCATCTGTTGGAGTGATTCATAATTTGTGTATGTTAAGTGATTGAAATATTTCACTCAATTGATGTTCTTTAAATAGAAATTGTGTATGTGAAACTGGATATGTCATTTATTATTGAAACATCTTGTTTGACATGTATATTACATGGATTTTTTGAACCAAAAATACACATTATATCATGAAATATTGAACCTTCCATAAATGAGAATTTATAGAGATTAAAAGCCTCACTAAGGATTTTATTAAATCCAAAACTGGGAATTTCAATCAAAATCATCTTGTGAAGTAGATGTTAATTTTATTAAATGTTTGGAAAATCTCAAGGATGTCATAGTATTACATCTATAATAATTAACTCATCCAAATATTTATCAAATTTTTTAATCAAACTTCATCATTCAATAAATTTAATTATTCTCAATGAACAAACCCCCATAAAAAAGATAAAACAAAAAACAGTCAACTCTAAAATCAATACCATCACTGAGGGTTCAATATGAGTTCCACTATACACATTATAACATAGAACTAGAACTTTGAGCAGATGATAGGAAACAATAAATCATGCTACATATGGAACCATTTTTGGGTATGGTGAGATAAGTAGTTAGTTGTTTTTAATTTTTGTAAAAAAACAAAAAAAAACAAAAATAATAATAATAAAACTAAACAAAGAAAAACCTACCTTCACCATCTTTTAAAAATTTCCCTAAATTCCTCATAGCCTCTCAAACAACCCATTATATTTTTTTGACTTGGAAATCAAGAAAAGTATTCACCGACTTAGGAGGAACATCAGGGACAATGAAATCCCTAAGGACCCATTCATTTCCCAAACAATTAAACAAGATATGACGAATCCTAGGGGAAAATCCTTAAAGAAATCATTGAACCTGATATGAACCACCAACCCATTGGTATTCAATATCCAAAAAACTAAGGTAGATTATAAACTCAAATTGGGTTTGATTCATATTTTACCTCATTTATATGGGTTATCCAATGAGGATACACAACTTCATCTTAAAGAGTTCCAAGTCATGTGCTCTATCATAAAGCCTTAAGGTGATTCTAAAGAAGAAATCAAAAAAATGATAATTCCCTTTCTCCCAAGATGAATATAGAAAATCATAGCTCTTATAAATCCCTCATGGTTATATAAATGCATGTAATTACATGAAGTGAATATTCTAAAATAAATTATTACCTATTTATCAATCCTCTTCTATCTAAAAGGAAATTAGTGATATCCATCAATTACCTAATGAATCACTCCATAATTACTCGGAGAGGTTCAAAAATCTTATGGGAACCTACCCAAAGCACCAAATCTATAACCATCTCCTGATCCAATACTTTTATGAGTGTTTATTAGATATATACAGAACTCTCATTAATGTCTCAAGTGATGGTTATATTATAGAAAAAACTCCTGAAGCTGTATGAGATCTTATAAAAAAATGGATGCAAACACGTAGTAAGTAGTTACTCTAGAAAATTATCAGTTCAAATAAGTCCCAAAGAATCAATACATAGTTAACAACCAAATGACCCACCGGATTAGTGAGCTTATAGTTATAGTGAGAAAACTAGTTGTGGTTTCCAAATCCCTGACCTCTTCTTCTATATAATCTCAGTTCCCTGGACCTATAAAAAATTATGGAATATATAGCTCACAAGATCATCCAAATGATACTTGTCCACAACTATAATATGATCCATCATATTTATCTAGACCAATGGATATTAGTGTCACATTTATTAATATGAACACAAACCCACAAAAACTAGGTCATCTCATTAGAAACTCCAACCAACCCCATCAAGATTCCCTCTATCATACCTACAAGACAGGATAGAAAGACTATCCAAGCTTGAGGTATGGTAATCCTATCTCCTAAACACCTCAATTACCTCCTCAAAATCCAAACCAATTCCAATTTGGCCAAGGTGGTGCTAACTTCAAAAACCTCATATTTTTTTTCTTCCATATAAATGAACAAGGACTCCTCTTACTCTTCTTGGATTCCACTATACTAGATATCCTTCTCAATTCCCGACCCAATATAAGAACTTTCCCAAAAACTCAAATCAAGGAAACCCTAATGCATGACATGTCACTTATTGTAAAAAACCATGGTAGATTATTTTTCAAGATCTTTCCACCTTCAACCAATCTAGATTAAAAAAAAAATTATAACCCAAATTGGAAAAATTTCATCCCACATAATTCGATGAAAACAATGAAATTCTTCCTAATTCTTTGCTCAACCATTTCCCAACCCCAAGGGAAATGTAATTGAAATTCCACTTTTATCTCAAACGAAAACTTCTATGCCTCATGATGAATCCAAAAATCACCATTAAATGTTGATATAGAAAAATAAAATAATAATAATCCAAAAAAATAACAAGAATCCACTCTCTTAACTAATTCCATTCCTCTAAGGATTATAATTCCTTCTCCTCAAGCCATATCTAAGCCTATTAAGCCTTTTGATACTGATTTTGAAATGAATGAAATGTTTAGACATTTTGAAGTTAAAATTACCCTCTTAGAACCCATAAAAATAATCCTTAAGTATTAAAATTTCATACGGAATTTGGATCCCAAAAAAGAAAAATTAGGACCACTAAAAATGTTTTAACCCAACACACCATTCCCATAAAGAGAAAATATTTTGGGACCTTTATGGTTCCATTACAAATAGGGAGTTCCAACTTTGATGATTCACTCAGAGACCTAGGATCCTTGATAAGTATCATGCACAAATCCATATTCTCAAACTTTGGTCTAGGTCAATTGCACCCAATAGGTGTTGTTATCTGGTTATCCAATCAAAACACTGCCAGTACAGATGAGATAATCAAGGGTGTCATTAACTGGGAAAATGATATTATCAATCTATATGATTACTATGTACTTGACATGGAATTTGATATATCATATTCTTGATCTATCCTGATTTTTGTAAGACCATTCCTTATGAAAACTAGTACATAAATTGATGTCCATATGAGAATTAAATCCATATAATTTGGTGAACAAATGTTCATGTTAAATATTTTACAAGCCATGTGATACCCATCATAGGATCACTCTACATTCTCAATCCATACATTTGAGGACACTTCTTTTTTTTGATTTAATCATGTCCCCTCATGTTCTTATTTTTCTAATTACAGAAGAGTTTGTGAAATTTTCACCATGATTAACCAAGTCATAAATGGTAAGTTTAATGCTGAACATTCATTTATAGACTCCATAAATCTAAAGAATCTTGAAAACACTTTGAAATCCCACCTCACCATCGATCTCTATGGTTTCACCTTGGAATTTAATGAGTAATATGAATCATAATAATCTAGAAGATCTTCCTCTATTCCTATGTTATCTGGCCCACAAATGAAGGACTAAAATGATCTGAAACCTCTTCATACACAACTAAATAATTCTTTCCTTTTCCTTGATAGATTTTATCCTATAATTTTCATATATATACTAACTGAAATAGAGGATTCCAAAATTATTTAGCTGTTAGAGGAAAAAAATTCCTTAGGTTAGACCTAATATGACATACTTAGTATCAACCCTTAATTTTTCTTACATAAAATCCATCTATTAGAATCATCTAAACCAATCCAAAAACCTCAAATAAGACTCAATACACTCATACTTGAGGAAGTTATGGAATAAATTAAAAATATTCATAGAGCTGTTATTATCTACTAGATTTTTATAGTGAATTGGTTAGTCGGATTCAAGTTGTTCTTAAGAAGGGTGGGATAAATGTTGTCCCAAAGGAACATTGAAAAATTGTCACAAATCAAGAGAAAAATAAATGGTGTGTGTACATAGATTATTTAAAATTTAATGTAGAAACCTAAACATGTTACTATTAACTACCTTACCTCAATCAAATTTCAGAAAGATTGGCCATAAAGTTGCATTATTTATTTCTTGATGGATACATCAACTACTTCCATCTCGAAATCACACCTTAGAACCAATAAATTAATACATTCACTTGATCCTTCATAATATATATATATAAATATATAATAGAATACCTTTTTCCCCTTTAAATTCTCCTTCAACATTCTAGAGGTGTATGATGGGTATCATTTCTGAATTCCTTGAGAATTTCCTAGAGGTCTTTAGGGATGAATTTACCATTTATGGTGATTTTTTTTAATCCTACTTACATTCCCTCCCTCGAGTCCTAAAAAAGTGTGTCAAATGTAACCATGTATTGGAGTTTGAAAAATTTCAATTCATGGTTACTAATAGGATTTTTATAAGATATACAATATCTTAATAGGTTATTCAATTTGATCTAGATAAGATATAGGTCATAGAATCACTACCTGAACCCACATCACTTCAAGACATCTGATCATTCCCTAGTGATGATGGTTTCTATCAATGATTCATCTAAAACTTCAGTAGGATTTCCCTACAACTCACTCAAATACTCCAAAATTATGTTACATTCTATTTTTATGAGCCTTATAAGAGAGATTTTATTGAACTCAATGTTGTTCATACATTCCCCCCCAATAATCCAACACTAAAATTGGTCCTTACCCTTAAAATTAATGTGTGGTGCTTCTATTAGGTCAATTGGGTCCATTCTTGGTCAATGAAGATAAAAAATTCCTTAAATTATCTATTATGAATCAAAGAAACAAGATGAAACTAAATCTTAGAAAATTATCATTGAAAAAGAATTTTATTGATGTAATTTTTTCTATAGATAAATTCCAACCTTATCACTTAGGAGGAAAAATAATTATCTTTATAGACTATTCATATTTGAAGTTATTACTAAAGAAAAGTGATTCCAAATTGTGGCTAATATGATGAATCCCAATACTTGAAGGGTTTGACCTTGAGATCAAATAAAGACCACAAATAGAAAACCCTAGGGTTGATCATCTGAGTATAATTTCTAATTCTTCTCATTCTGAAATCCTTACGCCTTAATTTTCCAATAAACACCTCTCATATCTCACTCCAAATTTACCATGGTATTCCCTAATTGTAAATTACTTGGTTACTGGTGTTTTTACTTATTTTTTTTCAAAAGAACAAAATGAGAATCTATAAAGTTATTAAAAATACTATTTTTGAGAAGTTAATAAAATTTGGAAAATTAGGGATAACATGGTGATTAGAAGATGGGTTGATGATGTTTAAAATTCCTCCATATTGGAATTATTACAATCATTGCTTGGAGGTGGCCACTTTGGACCACAAAGGGCCTCTCGAAATATCATAGACTCTAGATTCTTTTTCCCTTAAATACTCAAGGGCTCACATGAGTTCAGTCAATTATGTAAAACATTCCAAAATTTTGGCATAATTTTCAAAAATAAATGAAAATTTCCACCATCTCTTAATCTTCTGTGAGATCTTTGATGTCTGTGTCATCTAATTCATTAGACCCTTCCACCATCCAATGGATTATCCAATATCATTATTTTGGTTGAATATGTTTCAATGTGGGTCGAGACTAAACCTACTATAATGTATGATTCAAATACGATTAGTGAATACCTCAAAACCCTAATATTCCATTGATTTTGAAATTCATGTGCCTTGTTATGTGACTTAGAAACCCATTTATGTAATCTAACCATAGATTATATTTTGAAAAAGAAAAAGGGGTTTACATAACAAATCTATTGAATATCACCCCCAAATAAATGGAATGGATGGATTTTCCAATAGTGAAATGAAAAGAGTGATTAAGATAATTTTTAGACTATAAGAAAATATTGGAATCAATGAATTAGTGAAACACTTTGGACTTATCAAAATACCTATAAAATAACCATTGGTATGTATCATTTTAGGATAGTTTTTGGTAAAGTGTGTCATTTACCATTTAAAATCCAACAAAAGTCATTTTTGATAGTGAAAGCTATTAATTATGACTATAAAAAATATATTTAAGATATATTGGTGAAGTTGAATGAAATGGAGGAGCTTAGAATTGATTCTTATGATAATTCTAATCTATAAAAAGAAAAATCCATGTTTGGGAGAGGAGAGTCATATTTGTTACAAGATAAAATTCTGAAAAAAATATATAAAAAAGATAAAAAACACATGCATGAGGTTTTCTTGAGTTATTGGTAGAATTTTTATGTTTTCTACATATTAATCATTTCCATAATATTTTAATTTTATCTCTTAATATTATCCTTCTTGACACATTAACACCCTTATAAATATGTGTTTCCATTTTCTTCCACGACCCATCTGAAAAATTTACCATTTATTTTACCATATTTATGTTTACCCCCTGTTTTAATCTCTTTTCTCCATTATATTACCCCCATCCCATATCCACTATAAAACACCTAAAAATACCACTTTATTATTATGCACTTTATAATCGGGAATAAAAGTAGAGATATCTTAAAATATCTATGATTTTTACTTTTGGTTGGTGAATAAGGGAACCTTGTTAATAACTTGACATCATTGTGAGAGGTGCGATATTTGGGTGATCAAATTTTACATTTCTAATTTGGATCATGAAAAACTGAATTTTTTTTACAAATTATTTCTATAATTATTTTTGGTGGAATTCATTAGGGATGGTTGAACTTTTCTAGACCCCCATGATCAAGAAAAACAAAATTTTTATATTTGTTGGTGAGTGAAAAATAATTTTTATGTATGTTAGTGTTTTGTGTTCTTGAGTACATGCACTATATTAGGTGTGTTGGAGTTGATATTACATATTTTTTCAAGATTTTATGTTACTCCCATTCTAGAATTGTCACTCAAAATGAATAATTTCCATTCAATGTTCATGTTTTGATCATAAAAAATATAAATATAATTGTTTGAAATCATTCAATTACACTAAATTTTAATATTTTGTTCATATATTTTAATATAATAATATAAATTATGTGATTATTATTATTTTTTATCATGATTAATATTATAAAAAATCATTCAATTATATATCATTCTAATTCATCCCTCTAAAAGTCCATATGGACCACACAAAAAGGGCCACCAAATCTATGGAGAGAACTAAATAATCCATGGTAAATTAATTATATGGACCAATAAAGAATCCCAAATTTGGTAATAGTCTATAATATGTTATATAATGTCCAAATAAATCATGGATAAAAATATTCATGTCCCAAATCAACCAATAATTGGCCCAATTTATGTTTGAAAGTCCAACCGACAATTTTTTTCGGGATTTAAAAGCGTAAAAAAATTCATGAATTTTCTCCTAATCCACTCACACAATGAAGCGTAATTTTTTTTTTGTTAAAAATTAAATATATAGGTTCCATAATTTTTATAATAAATGGTTTCAATAATAAGGTATCATCCTAACTGAAAACCCGTTTAATTTTAGGCCATGTACAAATGTGAGGAGACATATGATGATACATTGTTTGTGAAAACAACCATATGTTTGGATTGAAAAGTATGATGGCCAAAAAATTTGAGTTTTAGACTATAAAAGTCTATATATACAACTTCTAAGAAGATTATTTTTCAAGATTCATCTATCTTAATGGTAAAATGGCTGATCCAAATTAAATGGAATTTTTAGAAGGTAAATAGTCTACTCCCTTTGGCTATAAATAGATACTCATCCTTACATTGAAAGAGGTTGGAAATTAATAAAATAGGTGGATTTATTTAAAATACCATATATAGTTACCAAAGGCCAATAAGGACTTTAAAAAAATCAATATTATACTTGAGAGACCATTCCTTCATGCCTTCTTTTTCATTTAATTTAGGTGTTTTCAACTGTAATTATGCAAGTGTGATTGTAATTTCAATTTACGTTTAATGAATGGACCATTATCATCATATATTATTATCATCCACCTTATATAGATTAATATATATAGTCTTAAAATATTTTAAATCAATAAAAAAAACCCTATCCTCTTTCTCTTTTTTATTCTATCAAAAGTATATGTTTTACTCCCTTTATTTTTTTGTGTTCGGTGCACAATTATTTTTCTCATATCATTCATTTTTTTCATTTAAAATATAATAATAATAACCTGTAAAATACTAATAACCATATAAACGTATGAGTAAATTATCCATTGGGGTGAGTCATAATTTGGGTATGTTAAGTGATTGAGATATTTTTCTCGATTGGCGTTCTTTAAATTAACATTTTATATTTGAAACTGGATATGTCATGGATTATTGAAAGATCTTTTATGACATGTGGATTCCATGGACCAGAATAATCATAAATAAACTTGGGTTTATAAAATATTTATCCTTCCATAAATGATAATTGATAAAGATTAGAACCCTCATTGAGGCTTGAATTAAATCCAAAATTGGAAATTCTGATCAAAATCATCTTCTAATGTCGATGTAAATTTAATGAAATGTTTTGAAAATATCAAGGATTTAACAAGATTACATCCAATATAATTAACGCACTCTAATATTTATCAAAATTTTAAAATAATATTTATCCTTCAATCAATTCAATTATTCACTACAAACAAACCCACAATTCAAAATATAAAACAAAAAAAATCGAGTCCAAAAATAGTACCATCACCAAGGATTTTACTAGAGTTTTTCTAAACACATTACAACATATCAATAGACATTTGAATAGTTGATAAGTGACAATTGTCCATACTTCAATGCCTATAATATTAAATTTTTAATAATTTCTATATAAAATTAAATTAATCATATTTAACTTCAATTAGTTACTATATATATAAAACTCACACACATATATATAATATTAATAATAATATATATAAATTATTTTATGAAAAATTGTAAAATTTTAAAATTTCAATTTATTAATTCATATGTATTTCTTGTTGTTCTCTCCATTGGCAATTTTGATATTGAGGAAATGGATACTAATCGTCCTCTAATAAAACAGAAAGGACCTTTGAATATTGATCCCATGGTAGCTGATATATTTTCTATTTTGAAATTCAATTTGGATGCTAATAAGTTACCATTTTAGGTCCTCAAATAGGATGGATTTATCCATATGAGAGCTTCTAATTCCTTTGTAGATACCATGAATGTTGGATGCATGAATACTGGATATGAACTTAACCCTGGTGCTAGGTCAAAGGTTGATTATAATAGGAATTATATTAAAATTCCATCCTCTTCATTTTGGGTGTCTCCTAGCTAGAATGAAATAGATATTTAGGAATAGTGATCTTCTGGCCAACATGATGCACCAAGATT
Organism: Viscum album; assembly: GCA_963277665.1. Taxonomy (NCBI): domain Eukaryota; kingdom Viridiplantae; phylum Streptophyta; class Magnoliopsida; order Santalales; family Viscaceae; genus Viscum; species Viscum album. The sequence continues at coordinate 736,553,731 of OY728127.1, read as the reverse complement.
GATCAAAATCCAAAAAAGATTTACATATTTTACTGGAAACGAGCAAGAAGTTGTTGATTCTAAAGGGTGGTAGAATGTTATACTAAGATGGAAAAGGAAACATGTTGGTTCAAGGTACATTGAAGACACTGAGCTGAGTGATAATAAAAATAATTCTCAACTAGTAATGGATTATGAGAGGGACCCTCCCAAAAGCATGATTTATGGATCTTTATCGAGGAAGAAAAATCAAGAAAATATTTTATCATGAATTTATTTATTTTATAACAGTAAAAAAATGTCCTTATAGAGATTAATTGAATTTACCAAAACATATTGTAACCAAAACCACAGGTAAATTAAATAAAGGTGAGACAATAATAGGATTGGACGAATAAATAATTAGTGAAGTGGTTAATTAGTAGTCTAGAAAGCAGGGTGATCAATCACCAAGTGAGGAAAATAATGAACTAGAATGAAAAGTCATTGGGCAGGACCAAGAATTACTTCCTACTGAATATTTGAATAGAATGTAGAAAAAAATAGAAATTGAAAAAATAAAATATTTGGATCTCATTATTCACTCTAGGGAAAAATTCATGAGGGTATATTCTAAATCAATGCTCTGAAAGAGGAGGTAAATAAAATATATGATAGAATGGTGAATTAATTAATTCATTTAATCAGTAAATTTACAAATCATTCATTGGAATCAAAATGTGTAAATACTTCACCTTAAATAAATAGATAAATATTTTATGAGTGCAATTACATTTACTTACGTTAAATAAAATGTTGATAATGGAACAACCTTTACCAATGCTAAAATAATCACTGATAAAGGCAATTTTTTTCTATAATTCATTTTAGTGTAGTTAAAATTATTTTTTATAAGTTCTTATAGAAATTGTTGATAAAGAAAAACTCATTAATTCTATATTTATGTAGTAGTGTTTAGGTTAGAAACAAATGACCCGTTTATTAATCAGAATTGGTTGGACCGGCCTGAGCCTAACCAACTTATTATTTGGGTCATGAAAAGGCCAAATTTAGAACTTATTTAAAAAAATTATGTATATTTATTAATCATTACATAAAAATATTTTAAATAAAATATAATATAAATATAATAATTAATAATTTGATATAGTTAATACATAATATTATTATTATTAAATATCATTACAATATATCACATTTAGGTCAGTGAAGATTGCATATTAGGTCCCATATTAAATCTTGAGTTAGATACTATTATTAAATAATCTTTAAAAAATACATATTTAATCTTTAAAAAAAGGCCATAAAATTAATTATTATTAGATTGGGATTTTTGAGTTGATTATGTCCCATAAACCATATACAATTTCATGTTTTAAAATTATTTATATGTCTATGTTCAATATTTTACGCACCACTAGAAGTTTGTATATTTTATTTAATGATTTATTTTTCAAATACTATTTTAATAATTATTTTTATAATTATTGGCTTATTTATATTTTATGATTTTGATGAAAATTTCAGTTTACCATAAAGAGAAACTTCATATGATGATTTGGCCTGATGTTTACATAAGATGTCTAGGTATTTCTATTATTATCACCACTTTTAATGATTTGATAAGTAATGGTACATACTCAAAGTAACTATTATGGGAATTCTAAATTAGTGCTTGGGGACATTCAAGAGATTGTATATAATACAAAGGTCAGATGGGGAAAAATTCAAACACCCTTTATTAGTGATCTTAATGCAGAAATAAGAGGATAGTCACCTCATTGGAAGATAATTATGAGGGAATCAGATGATAATTCACATGGAATAAGCCTTTGTAAATTTACTAGACCTGGCCCAATATGATGGAATTATGATAAGAGAGGAAATATCAAGTATTTTTTTAGGGAATTAAGGGTAAATTTTGGATGAGAAGCACCCAAAATTACATGTTCTTTTAATTTTGTGGTAGCTAAAGGTAGTATTAGTTTACTAATGAGTGTGCATGTTCTAGTGGAATCATGTATTATCGATTCCTAACCATTATTCCACTCCACATTAAATAATGGATGCATGAAAAATTATGAGTTCGTTATATCCAATAAGGTTAATTTATAAGATTATGAAACTATATAATTTTTAGGGAAGTGAGATGCAAAGGTACAAATAAAGAATGATTGTTTCCTTAATAACAAAGCAGTTGAACACAAACCTAGCTTATAGAAGAATTTAATTTTACTAGGGAAACTAAATAAAGTAGGGTTTGGAACAAGCTTAACCAAAAATGTCTGTACGATCAATTGAGGTTTATTGGATGTGGGTAGAGGAAGAAAAGACAAATCTCTATATTTGATTGGATGACTAGATGTAAAGAAAACTATCAGAACAATATTGTTTTAACATTTAGAGTCAATTAATTTTTAACTTGATCATATCAGCGAAAAGAATATAAAGGTTCTCACATATAAAATCATATTGAAGCTTGATCATATAGAGTTCACACATTTTGAGAGTTTCATAATAAAAATTAAATAGAAGGTTTCATCAATATGAGTGGAATAACAACTAACAAACAGATGATAAAATTAATTCACATAGATGTTTGGGGAGGCAATAAAATTTGATATCAAAGAGGGTCAAAATACATCATTACATTCAATGATTATTCTACAAGTAAGTTTTGTTTTTACTTCTTCAAACAATAAAACTTATGCATTTAAAGTGTTTGTTCAGTGGAACACAATGGTGGAGAAAAATACCAGATGTAATATGTAGTGATTAAGGCATGAAAATAATTTTTAGTATATTAGAATAAGATTTTGAACATTACATAATCATGGAAGGATAATAATTAAGAATAGAGTACTTGATATTCTATAGAAAAATGGAATTGTGGAAAGAATGAACTATACATTAATAGAGAGGAAAGATAGCATGAGGTTTTACTTAAGGATGTCGAAAGAGATTTGGGTGGAAGTAGTGAAGTGGACACCATATTTATTTAATCAAATCCCATAAACACCAATGGGGAGTGAAATTATGGACGTGCTATGTTCTGAGAAAATAGTTGAATAGAACCATCAAAATGTTTTTGGTGGTATTTTATATGTCTATATCGATAATAAGGATTGAGAAAAACTCAAGGAAAAATATAAACCATATTTTTTTATTGGATATAGAGATGAAAAACCTAGATTTTGACTTTATTATAATGAAAAAAAAGTCATCAAAATCCATAAAGTTATGGCTCTAGAAGTCAAAGCATCATAATAGGTTGTACCAGAAAAAGAAAATCCCTAGAATAATTTTAAAATGTCTTCTAGAGAAAGATGAATAGTTTATAGTTATGTTCATTACTTGAATTATCTTTTCCTAATAGAAAGAGAGGAACTTGAGGTCCTAGATGATGAAAAAAATCTCAGTGAATCCAGATAGGGTTAAATATATTAGAGTTTAATTATTTTCACTTTTAAAAAATCAATGTATAGTTGGAATTTCTCCATTTATATTTGGAGGATGACATTTACATGATGAAACTAGTGGGTTTTTTGGATTATTAGAACAATTAAATTGTGTTCCAGCTAAATAGAAGTATCTATGGACAAAACAATAACCCATATAACTGAACATGAATACTTATGCCTTCATAGAATAGAAGATTTTTATGTGGAGTAACACTGACAACTTTTTACACAAAAAGGAAATTTTGGATAATAGTTTCCTTTTATTTATTTTATATGTCGATGGAATGGTTTTGGAGGGTCTAAGTATTAAAATGATTTAGGATAAAAAAATCTTTTCTATAATATTCTAGATAAAATATATCGATGAAGCAAAGAATATTTTGAGGATGAGGATTGAGTGAGACATGAAATGGAGAATATTGGTGTTTTCATAGGGCATTTATAACTGGAAGGTTATTAACTATTTCAATATGTATAGATAAAATTTGGTCTTAACCTCAATTTCCAGAAAATTCAATATTTCCAAAGAGAAGGTTCCAAAGAGGGATGATGAGGTGAAACACATGGAGAAGGTAACATTTTCTTCAGTGATAGGAAGTATGATGTATTCCATGGAATGAAATCACTTATATATTTCATATATGTTGGAATTTTCAACTCTTTCAGGTTCAATGTAGGGAAGGATCACTAAAATGTTGTGGAATTGATAATTTAGTATCTCAAAGGAATAGATTATGCATCATTATGAATTAGGTGGAAGATAAATTTCAAGGGTATATTGATACAAACATTAGAGGAGATTTATATTCCAGTAAGTGTAAAATCGGGTTTCTGTTCACCTATAGAAGAATAAAAAATCATTATATTTAAAGGTTGATATCACTGTTATCATTTCTATAATAGAAGTAAAATATGTGATAGAAATATAAGAAGGGAAAGAAAGGATATGGTGGAGACATATATTCAAGGGGCCTATACAGATGCAATAGGATATATTTCTCTATTATAACCATTAGCGTGAAATAAAATTAGTGAAGTATTTGGAAATCCATTAATAAAATAAGTACAAGAGCATGAAATGTCACGTAATCAGGATGTTACCAAAAGAAATGGTGCTTGAGATAACAAAGATATTCAATAAGTAAAATCTAGTAGATATGTTCACCATGACTTTAATATCAAAAATTATAAGGAAACATTGTTCCTCAGTGGTTCATGGGTGAATGAATGAAGTAAGATACACTATTGTGGGAGGATAAATGGATTTTTTAAGTGTTGAAGTGTTACCAAGGCTTTCCTTAAACTTTTCTTCAAGATGTATATTGTTAGGATTGTAAAGCCCAATTGATTTTACCACATGCAATCTAATAGAATAAGAAAATATTAATAAAGGTTCAACATGTTTTTCAGTGCATCAATAGTGGTCATATTTCGGGATTGTTAGGATGATCAGGCAATGGTTTTGTCTAATGGGTGTTTACTAGGTAGTTTTTAGTTTAAAAGTAGTGGAAAAAGTTACTAGTCTTGGGTTACACGGAATATTCACTAGTTTCAGTGGCTAGATATCAAATTCTACAGAATATCAAAGGTCATGAGACTCAAATGGATTATTGTCCCTAAATACTAGATGGCATTGCAACTGGATGACCAACTATGATCCACTATAAAGATAGGGTGGGAACAATTCGATATGTATGTTTTTTATATGGGAAATTTTTTTTCTACCATTATAAAATATTTTTGATTGAGTTTTTATACCTTTGTATCATCCAACAGTAATAAAATGGAGTATTTTTCACTTATGGACATGAGGAATAATCTTAGTAATCATATAAAATCAAAGTGTTCCTTCTTTTCTTTATTTCAATTAAATTCTTGTGTTTAGTTATATAAAGAGTGTGTTTAAAATTTGTGACTTGGTGTGGTTTATAGAGTGTGATGACTCCTATCTTCCAATAAATAATTTTTTCAGGGTAAATTCTAGTTTGTGGAGAATTCGAGGCTTGTTCCATTCAGTATGCCAAGAATTAGGAAGAGTGTGTCTAGAAGACCGATGGTGGACTTTTACATCGAAATTATTTTCATTAAACCAACTATCAAAACTTAACCTCTTTGAAACCCATCCCATATCAACATTAATGTATTATGTGTCATACCAAAGCCACTTTTAATAGACAATAGGTTGTTGACTATAATTAATAGGAAGTACTCACCTAACAAGAGGAATTCATTCCTAAAACTACTAATAACTCTTGACCGGTCATCAATGGGAAACTATAATGTTCAACGCAACATGATAAATCAAACAACATTGAAGTATGTTCAAGTGTACAAGTCATGTAATATCATACTCAAGTATCCAACAAGAGATAAATTCATGAAAATTCAATAAAATCACCATAAATAAAAACTTACGGTAATCATCGAAATCAGTTTAGGAAAACCCCTCACTAATAACAACTCCAATGATCTCCCATCAGATATTTTATATCGATCAATACCACTTGCTCCATCCCTATTATGATCTCCTATAAAATACTGAACAACCATGAAGAAAATTAAATCACCACATAAATTCATATATGGGGGTGAGTATAACAACAAATTAGGATATACAAGATAATAAACAACGCCAAAATTGAAATATTGTATGGATAATAATAAAAGAAATGAAATCATAACATATAAATATGATAATTATACTCAACACCACACAAATGTTATTTAGGAAAAACTATCAACTAGAATAATATCATGTCCCAAGGGTATATACGTTATCATATTAAATTATAACTTCTCAAAGTAATCTCTGTCCAGGTTAACCATAAATTTCACTCACTAAATAAAAAACCTTTTGAATATAAACACACACAAAAAGAAGAAAAAGATCATGATATTAACCATTTAAAAATTTCATTAGATATATGGGGGATCAAACATCACTAAGCATAATATCATTTAGAGGAATATCAATTACCCTATCTTAGAGGATCACACATTTCCAAACATAATCATGTTAAAATAAATACCAAAAATCCATGTGTTAGTCTATAAAGTATTATGCACCACCGACCATAAGTTTCAAAAAAAGAAATATCTCAACTCCACTAAGTTTTCTATATATGACCACCCACTTCCAAATTTATGTGGTAGATAGATAAATTCAAAAACTCCTTGGGAAATCCTTTTATATTGAATCTGAAACATAGTCTCAGTGTTATTGTATCAATAAGAAGAACTCATGGTGATATTCCACTATAACATGATCACTGAAGTAATATTAAACCACCAAGGATCACAATTTTACCTACTCTAAGAGAAAAAGTTTATAACATCATTATCATATATCACATGTAGTGATCCATGTCTTGAAATACTAATGAAATCAATTTAAACTCGGTTCAAGATAATTTAAAATAGGGTTTATTTTTTCACTTTGTGTTTTAGTCATGACTTTTTATGTTAGGGGTCAAATTTAAGGATGTTTTAAACTATGTTTTTGTGGCCTTGTTAATAGAAAATAGGTTCAATAAAGGTTGAGTAGTGGTTTTATATACAAAAAATGGTTGTAGATGACATCAAGTACTTGGTAGAGGTTCACGGGTGGAAATAACCAAACATAACCATCACATAATTACATGATTTTTCTAAAATATCTCATAACCTACTTTGAAAGATCATTTAGATTTAGAGTTTTAAAAAATTCAGAAAAATATCTTATATTTTAAAACTCAGACTTTTCTTACCAATGGTACATTTCTCTACTAATATATACTCATTAAATGATAGACTTACTTATTTCTAGAAGTAAATATAATATTTAGAGCTACACTTCATAATCATTCCAAATCCTCTTTAAGCCCTATGAAGATAATTTAACAATATGGAATGATAATAAAACTCAATAAGGGGTATAGAAGAAAGAGAAAACCCATTAGGCCATTAAAATACACAAAAACCATTGAAAATGTATTTCTTTTAAACATATAACATTGAGCATGTATAAAACATAATTTGAAACATATAACCATATTTTTTTCTCAAAAAAAATGCATAAAAAACTCACAATCAAGAATAATAAATTGAAATTATTTTGATGTTTTGTTCATAAATCATGAAATCTAATAAAAATAATAAATATTTAAAAGAGTATAATATTTTCTTAAAATATCAACCTTTATATTTGAAAAGATAAAAAAACCCCTTTGATCATAAATTTAGCATCTTGTTTCATGAAATCAAAATATTTCCATTTAAACTAATGTTTCCATTGACAATGTTGAGTTATAGTGTGGGTATATAATCCTTACTAAGTCTAGTTTTAATAATGATCTATAGATATTCCCATGTATGTTTATGATCATATACAAGTAGCTAGGTTAGTTTTTATTTGATATTATTAAGTTATTTAGCATTACACTATCATTTACAACATATCCCATTGATTATAATAATAACAAAAAAAATGTTAAAGATTGCTTGAGAATCCATGTTTCTACAGAAACTGATGAAGATCTTTCTCTCGATGCATCAGGATAGAAAAACATAAATATTCTAGTAACTTTAAGTAATTCTAGCAATAATAAAACTTGATAAAATATATGAATTGGTCAAAATTTCTCAAAATATGTGGATACAGAGGTTGATATTCTCTGTAAACTTCTTCTCGATATTAGTTTATTCAATTCTTAAGATCTTTTAGGTTTTTTGTTTTTATATAAACTCCATATTTAGGCTCTATTTTCTATCAACATTGTGATACATAGAAAAAAATGATGAAAAAAATCCTTCTCTCAACCACTTACCCTAATTTAGTTAATCTCAAATATTTTATAATTGATTTAATTAAAGAAATGATTTACACTTCATAATTATAGACAAATCCAATAATAGTTTTAGAAAAAATTAATCCTCAAAACATTTTCTCAATTTTCATTTCATATGGGTATATATCCAGAATCATGATTATTCTTCTCCTCATTTTAATATTATTTATAGTACAATTATAATATTTAACTTCTTTTATTTCATCTAATAGATTAAAACCACTGAATAAAAAACATTAAATCTGATAAAAATTCAAAATATCTCTCAAATAAATTCATTTTTTAATTAAAAAAATCCAACAATGAATTCTTCTAGACCAACCTCGATCCTCATATTCACAACCAAGTTGCGGCATAACAGATATAAAAAATTCATAAATATATTATTTATCACTCTTTAAATATCTACTTGAATAACTATGATAACCTTTTCAAGTTATTAAATAGTTTATGATCAACACAACATCACCATAACAGAGTTCCAAAATAATAATCTAGATATTCTTCAAAAATAAATTTTTTTTACTTTTTTTTATCATCGTCCAGTTTATTTCATGATGTGGTCTTATTATACTTGTGTAAAGATCAAGAAACCTTCTTTAAAATTTAATTTGAATACATTTTTTATGTTTTTATCAATTTATTTCAGATCGATCATAATATGGATTTTATTTCTTCTTGAGAATATTTATTTAAGAAGTGTCATGGTATGTTCACTCTATAGGAGTCTCAAAAATTTGAAAAGAAAATTGTCTTATGAAATTTACATGTACTTTATAATATCATGATATAATATGAAAAACATCTTATGAAAATGTATCTTACACACTGACTAGATATTTTACATGTTTCAGCATGTTACACATCTCATATTTAACGAGGATCTAACATCTCATGAAACTATCATCTTACACATAACTAGTATCTTATAATGTTCCCATATATTATGAAGCATCCAAACATCTTATTCAGTACCTATACTATCTTTTGAATAAATATATTAAATTTCATATGTATAAAGTTAAAAATTACTGATTTTATATTCTAGACATGACATCTTATGTATTCACTGCATAACATCTTACATGTGTGCATAATAAGATACATTTCTACACTTCTAATTTTTCTAATAGAATATATTTTATATTGACAACATCATACATATCAACATTATATTTGTATGAATTTATCCATTGTAAATATTATAGACTAGTGGTAGACAACATATCATGTATCACCCAAACTTATTACATATTAAAATCCTTTGAAAATTTTTAGTGCACTTAGCTCGGGACATCTTACATACACACCAAATATTGAACATATCAAGCAGAGCTTAATAAATTCACCTAATAAATTATATAATGGATCAAAAAAATTTATAATAACTTCCAATAAGCTCAAATGAAGGTCAAATAGTTAAAATCCATTCTTAACATATTTAAATATTGTCAATGTCATTTTTATAGAATTCTTCAAGATACTTTTGAATGATTAAAAACAAATACTAACCTTCTATAGTTATATAGGTCACTTCAATCTCCATCGTTGGATTTGTTGTCAACCTTTATCAACTTATTCTAAAACCCAAAAACTCATACAAGATCCATAAATCCACAATTCATCTCATATAAGAAGAATAATAACAATGCACCACAAGATACTGTAGTTTTTTTTGAGAGAATATCACCCCTTTATGGAAATAAATCATGGGAACATGACATAGTTGAACACCCCCTCAATTGATGCATTAATTTTTCTTCCTTTCCCTCATTTATAAACAACCACAACTTAAGATTAGATACAGATAAGTAAAGATCTACACACTCTCCCTTTTAAAAAGAAACACTCCCCTTGTGTAATAAAATAGTTAGAATATTTTTCCAAAAGAGTTGTAATATTTCTCTACCCGTTTAAAAACATAATACAAAGCCTTTTGGGGGTGCCTTATGTACATCCTTAAGTGAGAGGATAGGTATTAACATGGAGTTGTATCCTTAATTCCCCAAACATTTATCTTGGAATTAAATTAGTAAATATATATGAAATATGATATTTGGTGATAAATAGTCAAGTTTTGAATCATCAGGTTTTTAATTTATATTTAATAAAATTAACTATGATGTAAATATTCTTTGATCTTGAGTGTTTAATAAGATTTATAGAGAGTTCAGTAATACTATGATTATCATAATAAGTTTTTAGTTTCTTCTCACCAACAACTTCCAAATATTATGGCTACACATACATACATAAAAACTCTATACACACATGTTTACCAAAAATATACACTTCCTCTACTGTACTCATTGTTACTAAACTTTTCTCCATTCAATGCTAACATACTAAAAAATCCCAAAGAAAAAATGATTTACTAGATATGGATTTTATCTCAATATAATATCTTTCCAAATTACATATGTATATCTCTAAAACATAAAATAATATTTATTTATATAAAAGAGTCCACAATTTATAGTTCCTTTGATATACCTAAGTAATATTTTAGCGGACAAAATCCGTGTTTTTTAGGGTCTCTCTAAAACCTAGCACATAGTGTCACAACAATGACAATGTTTGAACTTGATGGAGTTAGATAGAGTAGTCTACCAACTATTCTTCTAAAATATTTTTGATACACACTAATTCCTTCCTTATCCTTGTCCAGTTTTGTACCAACCATATTGGGTGTTATTATTTTTTAAAAATCTTCCTCGCCACATTTTTTCAATAAGTCCCTGGAATATTTTTCATGGGATAAGAAAATGAATCCATTCCTTCTTGTAATCCATATACCTAAGAACTAACTCATCTCACCCAACATAGAAATCCAAAAATGATTTTTCAACTTTTTTTTAAAAAATTTCAAAGGAATACTCTTTATCCCCAACAAATATAATCTCATCAACATATAAATTAATAACTAGACTTTCTTTATATATCCATATTTAATTTATTACTCATTTATATATCCAAATAAATTTATGACATACAGTTAGTATCAAATATCCATAAAATAGAATAATTTATTTTTATAACATTAATATCTTATTTGGGATCTCCAGGGAATTTATTACACACATTTTGAGATTTTGGGTTTAATGTATAACCTTCCCACAATGAAAATATTTTCTTTACCTATATACACATCAATAAGGATTCAATGACTCCAAATTACTATTTAACCATTCAATAACTATCTTATTACATTTAATTTGACCCTTATAAATTTTTATTTTCATTTAAAAACTTGATCTTGGACCACTCATATCTTTTTCTTCCACTCTCAACATATTGAAGAGATTTGGTAAATATTTTTGAACCTCATTTATGTTATAATTCATAATAAATTGTTAGAACCTTTGTGGAAATTATTATAGATTGAAATTTATAGTCAAGTATAGTAGTATAGTAAACAATAATCTCTCCAAATCATTAAGGTAACTGATTATATTGAGCTCTTATTTAGAGGATGAAGTTCCTTTAGTCAAGTGTAATTCAATTAATGATTTTGAGACATCATAACTCTAATTACCTTATTATTAATCAAGTATCCTTTGGTTATCTATCATTTTTTGGGAATCCATATTCTCATGTTTCTTTTGAAACTCGGGTTCTAGAAAACCATCTTGAGAGTGGAAACATCCAACGAATATTTATTATGATTATTTCAAGTATCTAGATTTGATTTTTGAATATCTTCAATAGTTGGTTATTCAAAGAGAGGTTACATTATAGATTAAAATATTTATTCTATCTTATGAATGAGTCTCATGTTGTTATAAAAATTTGATAAGTTTTTTTACATTAAACTATATTGATAGGTTTAACAACAATACAATTTTATGCACAATAAAATTATTTATCATATGAGCATAATTTTTTACATATATTCGATAAGGATGTTTATTAATTATACTCTAACCAAAATTATAACCCCTTTATTTATATCATATTTATAGTGGTACAAGATCTATATTTTATTTACTATTTTCATATCTTTAAATGTTTTTTCATCACTCAAATTTGTGGTAAACAATCATGTCAATAATATCTTTTATGGCTCTTAGATACTTGAGTAGAAAACTCATTTCACTAATCTATTATAAGTATTATCTAAATTTCATTCCTTTTGGAATTTAAATCAATTAGGTTCAACCAAATAATTATAAACCAAATCTCATATTAAGTATCTGAACTTAATCCTATTAGGGTCACCTAGCACTTTCTCAACTTATAAAAGACAATCCATTGGCACATAATCTTATTGATATCACCCATATTAAATTAATGATTTTATCATGAGAGTTTTTTCGAAGGAATCTGGCCATTACTATTTAAAGTAGTGTTTATTTAATCTCAACATCTTATCTCATATATTCATTACATTTACACATGATTATAATAATTTAATTATTCATTATATATATAAATACAAATTAAAATATTTTATACATATTAATTTATAATACTTTATACAATTAATGATTTTTATTACTAACCAGAAATAAATCTTAATCAAATTCACACTTATCTAAATGCATCTTTTATTTAAGGTATATAAAACTTATTATTGTAATGGTTTTGAATCATATGATACCAAAATATTATTTGAGATAATGTATGGTATGAAAACTAACCGGTTAATCAATTTTTTATAGAAATAATATCCCATGGATTGTGTAGTCTGACCCAAAGTATCACTATAAATAGATTAATACACAAAGGGGGTCTCAATTCCAATGCAAACCTAAAACCAAATATGTATAAATCATAAGTAACTTTTATTATTGAATTTATTACCCAAAAAAATCATATTCATGGTGAAATAATATTAAATATTATGTTTTACCTAGAATGTAATCTCTTATATTACTGGTATTACATTTATAAGAAGAAATTTAACCACTTTAAATAAATAATATAATAATATTTAATATAAACATTTTATATTAATGAATATTAAATAGATAAGGAAAAAATAAATAAATAATTATTTTTTATATTTAAACATGAGATAAATATTTATGAGAATTACATAAATAAAAAAATTATAAAAAATTTATAATTCACAAAGAATTTGGACCTTCAATGAAATATATATATCAACATGTCATATTTATATCAAAAATATGAAATGTTCATATTTCATCATTTACATGGCATACATATGAAGTACTTCATATTAAAATATATTGTTTATTAAAGAATTAGAATTTCAAAATTAAAATCCATATGAACATTTGATATTAATAATATAAAGAATTTAAATTTATTAAATATCATATATTTTATAGATTATTTATTATTTTATATCATTGAAAAAAACTAATTTTGGTAAGCTTCAAATAAATTTACCCAATAAGACATTTAATAAAAAAATTATTTTAAAATTTTATAAACAATTCAAAAGACAATATAAACATTTTTATATTTGGAATTATTTTTTAATTTATAATCACTTTATAAAGTAATTTATAATTTTAAGATAAATTGTTAATATTAAAATTATAATCATAATTACATTTAAATTCATGATTTTAAACATGGACGTGATTTGCCAATTTTTTTTGGTATGGTCTAGATATATTAAAAAAAGCCATTTTGTAAGAAAACAGATCTTCTTTTCAGGTATGTTTTCCTTTTTTTTGGTGTTTTTTAGGAAAAGTTAAGTTTCTGGAAATTATTGAAGTACATGTTGTGTACTTTATGAGTACACTCCATGTACTCGGTTACCATAGGTAGCCGTGTGCTGGCCGTGTAACGGCTGTGCACATGGTCGTGTGTGGTGACCAGGAGGCCGCCTAAAGTGGGGATCGATAAAGGCAAGTACATGTTGTGTACCACAAAATTACATGTCCTGTAGTTTTTTTCCATTAAACATATCAGGATCATGTATAATTGACAAAAACACCTCCTTCTTGACCTTGTTCGTCCGAGGGCATTCGTACAACCTCGATTCTTCCCCGATCCCCTGATCGAGCATTAATTCTCCGAATCAACCACCGTCGATTGCGTTGGGATCACCTCGATAAGATATTCCTTCTTCTAGAGATTCATTTCCCGATTCATTCTCTTTTAAGAGTTATCTTCAGTTGAATGATTTAGATGGTTTTGGAGATATATTGTGTTTTTGGGCGATTCAAGGCTTGAGATTCACATATAACGATCCTACAACACCGAGGTAGGTGGTATGTGCCTTTATGTAGAAAGTCTTTGAGTTATATGTGAGAAATTTTCCAATACCATTGAATGAGATATTCCATGTTTACTGTTTTAGTCCTGTTAATTGCCTGCTATGCATGTATGCTGGAATAGAAGTTAATTAAATGTGAATAGGGTAAATTTCTATGCTTTGGATGTTTTTCCCATGCATGTTTGTTTATGACCGTTTGGTCCCGCTTAGCCTATTAGGTTGACTTGTTTTTCACCATGCCTAGTACTATAGGATGAAATGTTTGTTTATCTGACATGCTGTTATGATGTAGACTATTAGCCAAGTAGTTCTTGAGGTTTAATTTGTCCGTATTTCATTTCTATGTTCGTTTGACTTACATAGGTCCATGAGAACCTGTTGTACTAGACCATCGGGAGAATGGATGTAAGGGAATCTCTAGAGTGTCTGTTTTTTACTTTAACGATGTGAAACCATAGATGGAATTGATGTAAGTGCTTCCTCAGAGTGTCTGTAGTTCCTCAATGTGGGTCACAGGGGGAATGTGACATAAGTGATTCCCTAGAGCACCTTTAGTTACTGATATGAGTCTATAGTGGGAATTGATGGTGAGTCATACCTCAGAGAGTCTATACTTAAGTTGAACTAGAGGGGTTAGACTGTGGGATCTTCCCAGAGGGTTTCTTGTGTTGTTTTGGTTGAACTAGATGGGTTAGGCTGAGAGTAATTCCCAGAGGGTTTTCTTCTTTGATTATCTACTTACTTGATATGTATAATTGAATGCTTTGAACTGTAGGAATGTTTACTACTGAGTACTTCTTTGTTTACTATTTCTTTTTACTTATTGTCTGCCATATATATTCACAGACTGTTAGGCACAGATCTTTTGGTGATTGCCTACTGAGATTAGTCTCACACACTGTTTGGGTCATGCTTTTGGCCCCAAAAAGATTATATTCCTGCAGTTATAGATAAGGGTAAGTGCCCTTCTACGTCAGGTACTTGATTACTGAGGAGCTGAAGAGCATGAGACCAAGCTGAGGCTTGCGATGCTGAGGAGTTTATCTGTTTTCTTTTGTACTTTGGTTTAGTACGTTATTTCTATATTGTGACTTGTTTGGATGATTTCCTAGACATATGTATCATGCATGACTTATATATGTGTTCCAATTGTTCTTACTTTTAGTCTTACACTATTTACTATTGTATGGTATTAGTAATACTTCTGCTATTGCTATCTATTTTGTTTTTGTTGTGTTACTCTACCAGTTAGGGTATAGTTTCTTCAATATCACACCAAAGGCCCTCGCTTCTAGTCAGAAGACTTTGGAATTCGATGAAATGTGCTTGAGGCCATGTGACCAACCGGGTACGGGGCACCTCTAGGTGGCTTCTGGAACCGGGACGTTACACATTTAATATTTACACATAATATTATAATATTTAATTTACAATTTATAAGAAATAAAATAGATCATTTAATTATGTAGGAAACATTATCCCTATAACCTTATCTAACAAACACAATTATTGATTTGGTAAACTCGTTATATAATGTCCTGAAAAATTAAATTCTCAATTGGTAAATTCTTCAAAACATTTTCTATGTTACAATCCTTAGAATTATTAATCCACTATATTTTTCATGTATCAGTTACATGTGGTCTTATATATGTAATTTAATTAATAATGTTTTATAAACAAGAGCTTAGTACAATAATGTAGGTAGTGTTTCCCTTATAAATTATCCAAGTGATGATAATATGATTCTCAAAACTAATAAACAAGCTGAATCATATGAAACATTATTTATAATGATGTTCTTATTTCCATGATGGAGAGTAAATATTATTCCATTCTAACCTCTTCCTGGCGTGGCTTGTTATATCCTTATATTTCTTTACATGTTAAATATATAATTCATATTATACTTTATATTCATAAAATATAGTAAACTCGTTAAGAATTCATGACATTTGACATAATACCATTTATGATTTCTTATGAAATTACTATTCTCAAAATCGATGGAAAATAAATAGAAAAACCATGCCATAATAACTATCATGATAGGTTTAGTATAATTACATAAAATAAAATAATAATATTTATTATGTATTGATGAAGTTGAATCTTTGTGTTCTTGAATATTTTTGAGAGATGCCTAAGTGTTTTCCGATGGACCCCCATCACTAAATGCATCCTCAAGAAGGTGAATAATAGAAAATACTTTTAGGTAGTAGTATCTACAATTACTATAGTTTTCTAGAACCTCTATCATAGTTGAAGGAAGAAACAAAGTGATTTTAATTGTAGTTAACAATATTATAATCCCTCCATCATTAATAAGATTTTTTTTATAGTCTTTATAGGATCTCCTTGAAGGATCCATCACAATATTGAATGTTTTATAAATATTTGGATTTTGAATTATTTTATAAATTATTTTTAATGTTTTGGTTTACCCGTGAAATAATATTTTATTGTTTAAAAAATTCACATAACCATTATAATTTCCTTAAAAGTATCATAAAATGAAGTTTAACCAATGTATGATAGTTTAAAGTGTACGAAATACAACTATAAAATACAATATCACATTATTGTTAGCAGTTTCTTGTATATCGATACATCAATGGAATATTTATGTCACCAACATAAAAAAAGGTAGTTTTTGGACCATAATGATGTTTTTTATGTTTTTTAGTAAATAACTCCATAAATATCATGCTCCACTTATAACATTAGTTACACATAACTACCAACATACCTTTTACAAACAAATAGTGAACATGTGATATCTTTATTTCACACATATCCACCACTTCCACATGATCTCAATATTATTTATCAATAGCCTAAAGTAGAATAAAATAAAAAGAAACATATTATTGGGCTATGTGTAAAGTTTTTATGGATAAATTTCCTCAAAAATTCATTATTATTTATTTTTATAATATAAAAATTGAACTATCCAAACATAAATATAGCAATATGGGAGTTAGTATAATATTCCAAAAAAATCACCATATTACATTGAGAGATATACACTCTATCCTTGATATAACTACATCCTAGGAAATGAACCTTTAATGAATACTGAAATGGTCTTGTTCAATATTTGTACTATGTTATAGACTGTGCTAAATCAGTGTATCATTCTTTGATATAGGTCATTAGACTTTTCATTTTCTATAAAATCTATTTGTTTCCACATATAACACCAACAAAACCTATGATAAGAGTGAAATTTACGGTGCATTTGATTTTCATAAAGCGGTAAGGCATGTTGTTTTCTATAAAACTAGTTTTCTTCTTGTTGTAGCCTCTAATATCCCTAGGTCATAACCTATGAATCAATAAATACTTGTATTTCCTTCTGCTAGTATGTGAAATAGGAAATTTATTATAAGGACACTCTTGTTGTGATACCTATTATCACAACCCAAGATAAAAAAATACACTATTTATTAAAAACAATGTATCAAAACATATATCACTAAATTTTATAATCATTGTCTGTGATTAAAATTTTCATCATTGTATAGTCATTGAAATACCCCAAATGTTGTCTATGAATAGTGTAACCCCCATGTTGTGAATAGATAAATGTTTGAATATCATCCTATTATATCAATGTATACAACTAAATAACTAAATCACAACCTATGATATCATTGTGAATAATAAAATTCTAAAATTTCTTTCTAGGATAATAACTCATTGGTATGGGTAGTTCATGGGATTTTTAAAATCAATATGTAATTAAAGAAGTGAAAGAAACCCATTTGGATACCCAATCTATCACTATTGAATCAATATGAAATTATTAACATAAGAATAAACATGCATACCTTTATCACAATGAGCTCCATCGCTATCAATAATGATAGAATTTATCTGATGAAGATGATATAAATATTCCCAAAATCCATGGATATTGTATAACACAATAGGTATTTACATATATTACCACAAGAATATGAAAAAAGGGTTTATATTCTATAATATTTCTATTCAATATATGTTGACATAAAGATATCATAAAAACTATCTTAGGATGTGACATTTTATGATAGGGTAATATTGTGTGCAGAATATATGAACATATCATATTGTATGATATGGTTCTCCTACAATGACATGGATCAAATAGTGTGATACATTGGGTATTTTTATAACTCATTCAATATCCTAAACATTAAATAGCTTAACATTTGAATCTTTTACATATTTCCTATTATTGATAAGTTGTTTTATATGATGAAATGAATGTGTGGGTAATTGGTTTAGGGTTACATGGGATGTAACCAAATGATTTATTCATATTTTTATGTAATGTATGAGTAAATGCATGACCTGGGGAGAATCCCCATATCTTATATAAAGAGGCATTGGCTATGGAACAAAATACATTCAATCTCCTCAAGACTCTTAATGGATATCCTCTCTCTTAAAGCTCTCTATTTACATCCTTCTTTTCCTATAAGATTCTATAATTTTATGAATGATAGTTTAATCATGCCCAAAGTATTTGGGTAATTCCATAATTTTTTTTGATACACCTCAGAGGGAAGAAACATCTGATTATTTAAATACTGATTGAAGACAACAATAGAAATCATTCTACAATGTAAGGTATAATCATTCATTTACAATATTGTATGATTATAGATCCAAACACATGGTATTATTAGGTTTCATAGTTTTAATACACTTTTTCTAGTTTGATTAATAATAAATCTATACTTATAAACCTTTCAGTTATATCAAATCCTTTTAATTTTTTATGTATGAAATCATTTTAAAAGGAAAGGTATTTTAAAATGTAATGTCAGTTGTAATAACTTTCATAAAATACGTTACAAATTTTTTTAATAGTCGAATCATAGATTAAAATATAGGATATTGTAACATATGATTCAATGAAAAATCCTTGGTTTTTTACAATTTATACTATAAAAATTGATATATCATATTCCATGATTTCAGTTCTATGTATTTTTTCAGAAATAGAGCATTATATTAATTTGATGATATCCTTTCATATTGTAAAATTCAATTACTTATCATTTTTAATGACTGGACTATAATTTTTATAGTATTACTGATAGCGCATAAAGAGTTTGTACATTATATCATACAAATCATATCCTAATATTGATTTTAAAGCATAAAAAATGATTCATTGGGAAAATTTTCTCTATTTTCATTAATGAATAGATTTATATTACATATAAATTCTTTATAAATTATAATAAAATTTATTTTGGAATATCTAATAATTTATAAAAGTGTTTATAAATTAATTTATGATGAAATGGTTATAATTAATTAATTAAATGTTTACAAAACATTTATTAATAAATTTTCCATAATATTATGTATTATTATTAAAATAAAATTTTCAAAATCATGTGGTATGACATATAATTTGTATACTAATTATATATATGAAAATTATAAGTGTAATTCATTAAGAGTTTATAAATTGAAAAATATCGTAAAATATAAAGAGTTTATATTTAAATATTATGATTTTTTCACAAAATTCAATTTGAAATGTTCAAATTAAGAGCTCCTTATTTGAAAATTATTTGAACCATCTTAAAAGTGTTTTGATGAATGATTTGGTCATTGGTTTAAACGATATTCAAATATTATATTTAGATTATATAAAATATTTATATTATGGAAATTGAAATATAGAATGTTTATATTTCATGAAATGTCATATTTTAAATTAAATTACATATAATGATTAATTTGAAAGAGTTTTTATTGGGAAAAAATATAAAGTGTTAATATTTATCTAATTATTTAATTTACACAATTAATTATAAATTTTTTATAATTTCAAATTATTTGAATTATTCATAAATGTATATGTCTTGTTCTTAAAATAAATCATTTTTTATATGTTTAATTACTTTTAAATATTCATGTTTATAAATTTTTTATGTAATGTGAATATTGTGTTTGTTTTAATTTATGTGATAAACTGATTCTTATAAATTATCATGTCATTAATTAAATGTTAGGTATAATAGCAGAAGATTTATTTTTCAGCTACCATGATCTTCATTTCTAATTGAAGTTATTATCTTGAATTTAGTTATTGAAAATAGGTTATACATGTTATGTAATGACCCAAAATTTTATAAATGAAATTCCATTTTTGAATAAATAAATACCTTACTAAGTAATGAATTTATAGAAAAAACAGGAACTAATTTGATTGTTTTGGAAATTTATATCCTATTGGATTTAAAATACCATTAATCATTATAAATGTTGATAATATATCCATTTTACAATGATTGTGTTAGTAGTATATACATAGGGTTATGATAAAATCCAATTGATATAGACAGAAGTAGTGATGGCCTCGACCTGTAGGATAATACCCTATGAATCCAATTTATTAATGCTTCCAAGGGATATAACAACAATAAGATTTTAAATTTATCAAGACCATTCCAAAATTAAAAAAATAAAGCACAAATGAAACCATTTATGGGATAATTTCTTGCTCATTAAGATCATTGGCCAAACCATGTATACGGGACCACCCCAAGAAATTCTCACCATCACTCACCATACCCATAGGTCATTAAATGGTGTAATAAATGGATATGTGTATAGACCCTAATAGTATTAATTTTTATATTTTAGTTTTAAAAAATTATTATATTTATCCCTTTAAATTATTATGATTTAAATTAATATATAATGAGTTTGATAAAAATTATATTTTGATATGACGAAACACAGATTGTATTTTTTCAAAATGTATAGATTAAATCAAGACACTAAATTATAATGAATAAGAGAATCTTTTTAAAAAATTATATTTTAATAAAATATTATTATTAAATAATTTTTAATAAATATGATTTATAATATAATTTTACAAATCCAAAAATAATTCTAAAATATTTAGACAACTATTATTGTAAAAAAACACCATAATTTTTCAATAAAATGAGGATTTTTTATTTAGATGTGTAAATTCCCATACATAGAGATTTATTTGGATGAAATAAATTTAACTTTTGAAATCATAACATATAAATTATCCAACCATTATTCTTTTCATAATTTTCAGAGACACTCAAATTTTTAGATCAAAATTAAATAAAATATAAATATATGGTGCATATTATGACATCATAATGGCCCAAAAGTGATTTAATATATTCCATTAAAGTTATACAAGAACAAATATACATTTAACCTTTAAAATAATGTGTTTTAAGGTTATTTGATTAATTTTATAAACAATTAATGAATCTAACAAAACTGATATTATATTTTAAAATTTTAAAATAAATTCTTCATAAACGTGAATCACTTCCACATCACCAAGGGTATTATTTTAATTAGATCATCCTTAAACAGGTAACATAATGAAAACTAGTCTACTTTGGAAGTCACCATAGGCAAAACCATGTGATTGTTTGTGGTTTTGAATACTTTATCATATAGAGTCCAAAACCTATGTTTAGAAATTAATAAAGAACTCTCTTACCTTTTTATATATATACTCTCCCAATATTCTATTTATATTTACAAAAATACCCATATATTATTATATTTCTATACCATTTAATATCTATATCCCTTCCAAGTTTCTCCAAGATCTCAATATGATCCTCCCAATCTTTTAAAAGAACTATCTCAAGGTAATCCATCATCTCCTTCCCCTCTTTATTCAATAACCTCATTTATGTTATGCATTTTGTTTCATGTTTTTCATGTTTGGATATGTTATAATAAATCCCTATTACTTCCCTTATCATTTAAAAGTGATTATATACCCCTTTCACTCTCATTAATCCCTCCTATTAACCTTTACATACCCCTTTTATACTGTCAGAATTATCCTATGATTTTTCCTTGCTAATCATTTTTGTTGTGAATACCCATAATTCTTTGATCATAAGTATATTCACCTAGAAGTAACTATCCTTAATTTATTGATTAATTATATGTATATAACCAACACTCCTTGATCATGGGATTAAAATTGGTGAGATTCATATTTATGTTGTTTTACTTATGTGGCACACTTATGCATGTACTTGATATGAAAATGATTGGTGAACCCAAATAGTTATATAATGCATTGGGTAATATTTCAGTCTCATGAAATGTCATG
This sequence comes from Viscum album, assembly GCA_963277665.1. Taxonomy (NCBI): domain Eukaryota; kingdom Viridiplantae; phylum Streptophyta; class Magnoliopsida; order Santalales; family Viscaceae; genus Viscum; species Viscum album. Next base: position 736,531,129 of record OY728127.1, on the reverse strand, counting down.
TATGGTATTAGGTAGTAAATATAATCCATTGTGGGACTTTTTCTACTATGTTATGATGTCTCTGTGGTTTTCTATAACCAATTTTTATGATGTCATGTTTAATGTCGACGCCACATTCCCATGTTGACTTTATGCTATCATGTTATATCATGAATTATTATTCAATATTATAATTCGCACCCCCTATTTTGATACCTTTTTGGGACCAAGTTGGAAATAAGTTGTTTTTGGATACTGGAAGATGTTTTTGTTGTCTTTTTCTATCATGAAGAAAGAAATCAATTCACTTTGTAAAAGCTAGAAATAAGACTGACCATCATAACCAGAAAATCAGAATCAATATTATTAAGAAAGTAGATCAGATTAAGAATAAAATTTATAGAAGAAAAGGTTCATCATGATTACCTCTATCCCACAATGAAATTATTATCACAATGTGAAGTTGTGTTGGATTCCTCTTGGATTCAATGAAAACGTGAAGTTGATTTTCTAATCTTTGAGTTCTAAAAAATCATAAGTTTTCGGGGAAACTTGTGATGAAATCCTTCTAAAGTAAAGTGGGAGAAGAAGTGATGCCAATCGTATTGAGGTGACATTGGAATGAAATAAGATGTTGAAAGGATAATAAGTTACAATACATTCCATTATAAGTCAGATGATTCTATGATGATATTAATTGTATTCAAATTCTTGAGGAATATTTTATACAAGTCTATTTTTTTGAAAGAATAATGTCTGTGAAGCAAAAGCTTTATGGTATCAATTAATTGGTGTTAAATCTCAAGACAAAGAATTTTTTGGAGGTTGTAATGTTTTGTTCAGAACATGAAAGATTAATATTCTATTTTTAATCAAACAAATAAGAAAAAAGTTATAGATCTATAGAGAAAGTAGTTATTGATTGTTAGAAGTGTTTATCATAATCAAAAAAGAAAATAAATGTGTGAAATTAGAGATGCTAACATCGGTTCACTGGACACGTTTTTCCACTCATCATTAGAGTGATACTGACACTGATCATCAAATGTATCTATGGTTAAAAAAGATAATCAGAGGAAGAAATGTTTATTTATGTTGATTTTTTATTTGGAATTTTTGGGACCGATGAAAAATAAAATAAGTTACATTTTTTGGGACCTATATAAAATAACATCATAGATATATCAACAATTTAGTCTACCAGTTTCATCAAGATGATTTATTTTATATCAATTCAGTCAGTAATGATAGAAGAACTATGATAACTTTTCAATTGTGTCAAATGGAAATGAAGTTTTATTTTATTAATAATTGCGTTAATACTATTGAATTGGAGATGATGCCGATTATCATAGTGATTCAACAATCAATCCATAAGATGCAATCTAACAGTGATAACATAATTTGACACAAGATCATTGGTATGAGGAAAATAAGAAGAGGAGATTTGTTTGAAGAGATTAGATAAAATGTTTGTCACTTTTTTTTGAAACTGATGTTGAAGTACTATCGAGATGTTTTGTTATCTTTAGAAGTTTACACTATGTTTATATAAAAATAAAGAAACATAATTCTCTCTAAATAGAAATAATGTTTATGGTATAATTATTTCAAATAATTTGTTTTGTTAGTTGGTACAGAGAATTGGAATGAGAAATTTGTTTTTAGTTGGTTCCATGAATTGTAATGAGAAACATATGATTATTTGTTTGTCAATTGGTGTGAATCAACATAATTAATAAATTTCTATTGAACATATGCTTTCGTTTTAATGTGTAAATCAGAGTGGTAATCAGAATCAGACTAAAGATTGTTTAGAAATTATGAAACAATAAGAAGATGTGAGAGGATTATAGAAGGTTTTATATGAAATGAGAATAGTCTAGAAGCATCGAATAATTAATAGATGTATCTGAAATGTACAGAAACTTTATGTCTTGAGAAATTTGGTAGAGCAGGAAAAGTTTCCAGAATCCCTCCAAAACCTCTTTTGGCACACCTAAAACTTGTATAAGTACTTTGTATTTTCTTAAAAATTATTCCTTTAAGAGAGAAGTATTAGAGATGAAATTTTTTGGATAGAAGAAGTTTCTGAATTGGGATTCCCTGAAAAAGTTTTCCAGAAAAAAAAGTGATGGGTAGATCATATTCAGAGTTTATGGATATGACTGAGAAATCGGACTGGGATTTTCATACCAAGTCATAAGTAGTTAGGATTTGTTTCAACCGTATTTTTATAGAGTTATTTTATAATACTGTGAAACTATACTTGATAATCATATTGGGAATATCGGATAGAGTATCATTAAAAATTCCTTGAAATTTTTACCTACCAATGGTTAAGAAATGGTATATTTTTTGGAATAATATATTTTTGAAAGTCGAAAAGTTGTGCAGTAACATTTTTTAAAGTGTTTGGTGATAGTTTCTTAATTTGTTACACAAGATTTTATTACATCATTACATGCTACTTCAATAAAATTTACTTTTGTATTAAACATAGTTCTACATGAGTGTAAAAGAATATCCTACTTATTGTATCCACACAAAATGATTGTTTTGTAATGTATTGTGTGGTATCAGATCGTTTTCATACCATTACAAGGACATAAATACACTTTTTAAGTATTGAAACTTATAAATTCTTATGTTCCTATAGATGTGTGATTGTTTTGTTTTCAACAGGGTAACCAAACTTTAATAGGAGTTGAGTGACATTTCAAATTAAAGTAAAGTTAAAAGAAATAGAAATCACAGATTCACCCCTCCCCCTCTGAGTGATACTTAGATCCTGGATGTCCACTTTCAACCTTGATATGGCTCTTCAATAACATGTACTATTTTACCACATGTTATGCTTTTTTATTCCCATATTTGTATTTATATCTCACACATTTCTTATGTATTACCCAAAGTAATCCCATGAAGTTTTAGAAGAATTGTAAAATTTTAATAGCATGTTAAGGAAGTTTTCAATAATTTTATTGAATCCATGTATCAAATTTATGTGTTGTTTACCAAATTCCCTAAAGACACTAGGCTTCATGATCTTTTTTCATTGTATTATGTGTAAATTTATGTAATAAATCATGAATTAAATAGTATTAAAGACATGGGTTGTCATATATTATGTTTTAGAGTTATGATGAACTAGATACTCTCCCGAGTAAAGTATCCAAGGGTAGATGGATTTTAGGTTAGACTTCACATTTTCTAGGAGGCTTATGCCTTGTTATAGAAAGTTTTGGGTTAGCTATTTATGGATTGATGCTTTCTCATGTGAAGATTATAAATTTCATATAATTCTATAGCTTTACATGAAGGGTTCATGTTTCTGATACATAAGATTCATTTGGATGTGTGTAAATATTTTTAACTTATTTTCTTTGGTGAGTAACACAAATTGTATATTATGTAAATAGTGACACACTAATTTTTCTTGAAAATATTAATTTGATGGATTAAATATGGATTATAAAACTAAATCATTAGAATAATACATATATAAAGGAATAAAAATGAGATAATAAATATTTCATGGGATACAATAGTTATGGATTGAACATGCATATAATTCATATTAAGTTAGTGAGAATTTTAAAATAATAGCCCTAAAAAATATTTTGTGTGAGATACCTTCCAATGAAATACTTATTAAGTCATTGATTGTCAAACTAAGTCGGTCATGTCAATATGGGAATCCATGGATGATCTTATGTAAGGAAATAAAGTAATAGGGTTACCATAATAGCTATATTTCTTGTTCTTGGTGTATTGTTTGGGTAATACTTTGTTGTTAAACCCTAATGGTTAAGATTCCAAAGGAATAGAGTTGAGCGAATGCACATTATGGATTTGAGTAAAGAGTTATCTTCTCAACTATCCAAGTGTCATATGTGATATGATTTGCATGATAATCTAGCTAAATAACTATGTTATGGGAAAAATATTAGAGTGACCAAAAACATGGTAAAAAATGGGTCTTATCTCACTAAAAGGATATGATATATAGGGTTATCATTTTTAGTGGGAGTAATTTTAACAAAATCCCTTATTAAATGAATAAAAAACAATGATACTCATTTAGTAAATACTTTTCTATGAATAATATTACCATTATCATCAACATTATCCTTGAGAAAAATATTATCTAAGGAAAAATGAAATGAATGTTACTTCATTGATCAGTACTGGAACTTGATAATAGTTCACAAGAAAGAAGTAATATGTGTTGAAGGATCCCCTTACTAAGAAATTTACTAGTGAAATAGATCAAAAAAGTAAAATAGATTCCTAAGAATCTAAAGGATTAACTAGAAGTATCTACTCTCATGAATTTATCCATGGAATCCAAGTTATAAATGAATCATAAAACTATGGATTCTTTTAAGATGATAGACAACCTGAAAAGTATCTATCAATAAAAATCTATAAATGAGATATATGATGTATCGATGGATGCCTTTCAATAAAAAATGATGAAATGACATTCAGTCTCAACACAAAATCTCAATATGATTTGGTATGCCAATGACATGGAGATATTGGGTTCTTCTGTTAGACTTGATCTATCCATATAATTTATTCTACAATCACCACCATAAAGGTTCTGATAGTTTATTGTGAATTACAATATGAATGTGTTCAATATAATTTTACTTGATATTCTCAATATATTGAGGATAACTGATCATGATATGGTAGGTCTAGGATGATGTTCCGTTATGATGGTTCATAAAGATAAGGATAAAAAAAATTCCATATAGAGAAGATAAGTGGTTGTGGAGAGTCCATAGTTCCCCCTAAACTTAAGAATAAAATGAAAGAATTACAATGTTTTCATTACGAAAAAACTATACATTTCAAAGTAAACTATTTTTAATACTTGTAGGGATTTAGGAAACCACATGGAGAGTACCCCTTTGGTATTAATGTTATAGAGTTCAATTCTTATATTCTGAATTTTATATGATTCCAACTATATGTTTCATATGTTTTGTAAATTTACAAGATTTTATAAGTTGATGAATAGTTAATGATATGATTTGTAAGTTTTATTTCAAGTAATAGAAAAATGAGTTACTTTATTGAGAACATGGATAAAAGGATCCTTTAATATGGGATAAGTTTTTTAAAAAATGTGTATTATTTGTCACATTTTTATATTTAATAGATATTTTCATCAATTATTGTTTAAATTAATGAGATTAAATTTTTGATACACATGGTTTATGATTTTTCTAAATTCTATAACATTCTTGAAAATTAGGCAAGGATAAAATGTGTTTCATTCAGGTTAATGTTTTTATCCATAAATTTTAGGGAATATTATTCCACCACAACCATTTACATATATGGTAAAGTATTATTTTAAATACATTCTCAAACACATAGAATACCAAATATGGTATAGAAATAATTGTTTATTTTTTATTTAATCTCTCTAAAAAGAAATAAAATTTATTTCCTAAACAAATAGTATTTCTTATATCTTAAAATGATGTAATTAAAATGATATAATTTATAAGAGGCTAGTGGGAGTATGTTTAGACTTATAGAAGTTAAAATTTAACAGGTAAAAGAACTTTCTTGTCAAATTTCAGAGTGAATTTCAGTTGATATCATAAATTTTTAGGATATGATGGTAAATAAAAATGTAAAAGTAATATTAGTTACAATAATAAAGTGTATTACACTTAATATACTAAAATTTTAGGAAATATATATAAAGAAATTATGTAAAAATGTTACATTAATTACTAGTAGATTTAAAATTTGATAAAAAGAGTTCCAAGAATGTAGAATATGTACTTAAAAAAGTTATAAGTAGACAATAAAAGTTATTAACATTGTAAAATTTTATATTTTGGAGTTAATCAGTCTAAACATGTTCAAGGGAGTGAACATTATGAATACGATTCCTAAGTCTCCCCATTATTCAAACTATATTACTTCATATATGTTTCCCAATAAAGTGTTTAGTGTGAGAGTTTCTTCATATAGACACATAATGATGTGGAAATAATTTCATGTAGGTTTAATTAGATTAAAAAAAAATTATAAAGTGCATCAAACATTAAATTAATCTATAAGTATATCATATACGATATATTTTATATTCTCTTATGTATAGTTTCCTTAAAATATTATTAAAGAGATTAAGAATATAACATATATCATGTCAACCAAAAGGTAATCTCTAATTTATCATTCCTTCACATGGACTACATATATGTATGGATAGATATATGTTTTTTTGATGTGAAATGATAATCAACCTCTCAAAGTATGACTTTGAGTTATCCCTAACCATTTTTCATTATAAAGTATTATAGGTTATGATGAAATATTAAGGTTAGCATGAGAACAATCCTTATATCAGGATATAAAGTATGAACATGAGTCACAAAAGAGCCTTGTTCACTGGATGATCCCTGAAGTATATAACGTGTATTTTCATATAATATGTATTTTGTATACCAAGTATGAATTGTTCATATTTTGAGTCTCTACACATTAGTTTTATGAGATACTTAGTATATGACCCTTCATACTTTGATTTCTATCTATCTCAAACCTTGAGGCTTAACTATCTATAGGGTGGTTGGGTATGTTCTTGATCATGTCTTCAGTTGGAGCTCCACCAAGTTGGTATTTTACCCATCTATGATGAATATGATATATTTCCCATTAATTGAGATAGACTAAGTGAATGTATGTTCATAATTAGAAATGTATATATGATGTATTTTTTTACTTGCATGCGGTTCTAGGGATGTACTCATATATTAAATGAGTGAAATATGATGTACTCATCTATTAAATGAGTGAAATGTGATGTATTTATTATCTTGGTGAATCTATTATCCAAGATTTGATAATTTTTTTGGAGGATACATGGGATTTACTTACACCCCGCCTCATGGTCGGTCCATATCATAAACAAAGGGAACATATGAAAACTAATTAAATCACATGATGTGCATGGTAAGAAAAAGTATAAATATACATGTGTTTGATTTAGATCAAACCTGACCCCTTTGTAGTTTGAGTAGCATTAACACTTTTCTAGAGGCCTATATTTTCTTATATTTATGAATTTAATGATTCATATTTGTTTTCAACTCTATAAAGACCCATGGGGTTATAATTTTTTGTTAACCAAATATGGATTGAATTTGACTTAGACTACATCTGTAAAAGGGTTTTCAAATTTCATACAAAAGAGTTATATATGGTGGTTTTCACAAGGTAATTCATATTATGTATTATAAGGTGAAGCTAATGATAGTTTTAAAAAAGTGTTTTAGAAGATATCAAAAAAATGTTTTGACATGATTTCACAAGTTATCATATATGATATGGCATGTGGTGAAATGGAATTAAAGTCTATTAGAATATACTATAATTGGAATATTGATAAAAATATTCCCTAAATCCATAAATATAATATAATAAGATCAGGAATGTCATAGAGTACAATAAAATTATGGAAAAGGGGATTGAATTTTAGTATATTCCTATATCATGTTTAATGATATAAATATATCATAAAAACTATCATGGGTGGTCATTTTTTCAGTTAGGGAGATATTTTAGGTATGTTGTATAATATATTTAATTATTTAATACGATTAAGCCATAATTTCATGAATCAAGTGGTTTTATTCATGTATATTCATTAATATTAAAGAGTTTAACATCCAAATCTTCTATGCATTGGCTATCCCTGATAATCCATTTCATAGGATAAAATAGATGAGAGGGTAATTGGGTGAGGTTTAGATGGGATGTAACCAAAATATTTACTCATACATTTATAAAATGTGCAACTAATTTCTTGGATTGGGGTGTATCCTTGTAGCCAATATAAAGAGGCCTTGGTCATGGGGTAGAATGAATTTTATATCATCAAGACTCTTGTGGAAACTCTTCTCCTCCAAATATATTTATTTTAATCCTTATTTTATTCTAAAATACAATAATATCATACAATATAGAAAGATATTTCCCAAATCAATTTTTTGATTTGTTAAAATATGTGGATACACCTTGGAGGGAAGATTATTTTAGTGGTTCCTATGTTTTCTTCATCAAACACTAATTTTAATGGACAATAACATGAATTGTACAGTGTAAGGTATACATATTCGTTTCCTGTATCATTTGATTACAATTTTAAATTCACAGTATTCTTGGATTTCATGGTTTCTATGCACTTATTTTGGTTTTATTAATTGTTATTATATGTTTAGAGGCCATTGAGGATATCATGGAGTGATAACCTATGGACTCTCACCTATAAAAGTAGTACACTAACCACTATAATCCAAGTATACTAAAATAGGATATTGAAAACTCCAAGAGGTGTTCCAACACATCCTTTGATGATGAAAATTGGAGAACCTTGTTGAAATATATATTTTCTTATAGAAACACTAAATTTCACTCCCCTAAGAGGGAGACACCCATCATTTATAAATTCCCTCATTCAATGAATAAGTCCAAAAGTAAAATTCTAATGTTTGGATGTCAATGTGTGTAACCCATAACTTATGACTGTTGAGAATAGTCATTTGAATGTTTTAAATGATTATATTCAATTTTCATAACCATAAATATATCATCTTAATGATTTAAAACTTGAGGAAACTATGAGAATGATATATTTCTATCCATGAAATCAATTTTTTATCATGTGTACACTATTATAGATACCCATATTAAAATATGATTCATCTATTGTGTTATATTTCCAATAATCTCCCACATGCATTGAAATCCTATAAGGACATTATAAAAAATTCAAAACTCTTTTTGAACCCATCCAAACTCCATTGGATAAAGAGTTAAAAAACCAAAATATTTTAGAAAACAAACATTTTCCAAAATTTGATCATTATTCAAATTCCAGACAATGTGACCCTATATGCCTTTATAGTGTTGAAAAAACAAAAAATCCTAATTTCTGAAATTTAAGAAAATAATAGTCTCTAGAAAAATTCTAGTACTACTCAAGATATAAAGGGGTCTCTTTTTATCTCAATCAAATATACTCATGTCTCTCTATAAACATGTGCACCACATGATGTATCATATACACCATATTTTTAACTATATAATTTATCCATCTATGACATTGTGTGGCCACTACACATGAGACATTTCAATGTAGTATAGAACATCTCACACATTCATGATTATCCAAAATAGACTAATGGTTTGAATGAATAAATCACATGTAATTCATCCATTAATTTCTTCAGTCTAATTCAATCAAGGTTCCATATTTATTTTCTTTTCACACAAGTCATAAAATCCAATCATGGTTAACCTCTAACCAATTTCATGATCAACAATATACCCAACCACCCCCGGATTAGTTATGCCTCAAGACTTGTATAATAAAGTTACCAAAGAATAAATTTTATCATGATAAGTTTCTCACCAACCACATGTAATGTGTAATTATAATAATAATAAACCCATTTGTATATCAATGACCAAATGTAATTCTATATGATATAATTTGGTGGTTTAATCCAAATAATAAGTCTTGAGTTATTACCCTTTGATTTGATTCTTTATATCATATACTACTCTCTGTATCGACTGTAAAATTCTACTCACACTAATCTTAACATATAATTGTATCCCTTAATACTATTTGATTTTCATCGATCCGGGAAAACTCAAAATCTTAATTTAAAGGGATATTATCATTCTTTAATTTATGTAATATAAAAGTAGAATGCATAAATGAATGATAAATGGATATTTTCTTTATTATAAAACCATGAAACATGTTACAATCATTAAAAACAACTTCTCATGTATCTAATACCAAGAGATTTAACATAACCCTCATGTTTTTACAGTTCTCATGGTTATTTAAAAGTATACACTACATTTTCATCTATATCCACCCAATAGATCTTTTCATCACCCCTATAAATGATATCTTGAATGAGATGATTTTTATGAAGGATTTGTTTTGTCTATTGGTGGGATTTGGGTTACCTGGACTGAGAAATAGTTCCTTTGTGTTCATAGTAAATATTAATATCTCCCTCAATACCTAGAACCACCCCAAGTTCAGTGATTAACTTTTTGATCAAAACAAGTTTCTCCATAACATCTGATGGAGTGATGTATTCTACCTCTATTGTCGAGTCCACTTTTATGGCTTGTTTGGAACTCTTATAATTGATTGGGTGGATATTAAGAAAAAATAAACCAATTTAAGATCACATATAATTTTTTTAGATTGGAGACTAGCATAGTGTACCCACATACAATGATCTCATATTCTCCTCAAAATACCGAGAATATGTACTTAATTATTCTTAACTAATTAAGGATATTATTGAAAAAACCTTAGAGTCTCTCAATAGTATTGTAATGGTATATAGATGTTATGATCATAGTATAGGTGACATAAGGTTTAGTACACAACATGGTAAACATGATAGATCTTATAGATATGGCATAAGGTATCTTATTTAACCTTTCTAACTCTTTAGAAGGATATTAAATCTTCATATGAATAATTCCATGAAACACTATTAAAGACCCATTCTTAGAGTTCTCCATAATAAATTTATTGAGATCTTTTCCAATATATTTGTTTTAACTCAGTCTAACTATCCTCTTTGATCAATATCTATAGATTTTATTATATATTATACAGGCTTCTTCACTCATTCCTTTTATTAATAATCTTTTTCCCAACCATTCCTTTACAAAGTATAAAGATGAGATATAATTTTTGATAAGAAGTTTTCCATCTATATAAAATATTTGAAATAACATAACACTCCCACTAACTTACTTGTTTACACAAGAACCACCAGTGTTTTTAATGAAAAAAACTCTTTAACTACATCATAAAATTGAATATTTTGCCTCTGAGAAGCTTACTTCAATCCATAAATGGAAAATTGTAACATTAAAACCTTATATGAATTAGTTGGTATTCCAAATCCATCAAGTTATATCATATACAAATCTTTGACTAAATTCCAATTAAGAAAATATTTTTTTACATCCATTTAATATATCTGTTTAACATAATGAGATTTTTGGAAAGAAAATATGAATGGAATTTATCAACAAAACTGGATAAGATGATTATTCATAGATAATTCCATGATTGTTTTGTAACCTTTTCCCACTAGGAGGGATTTATATGTAAAATTTCAGCATTGGAGCTCCACCTAGGTCGACAGTACACCATGTTTATCACCCAAATCACACATCCAATATGCCAGGGGACAATTACTAGAATCAAGTAGGTATACCTCATAATATGGGAGGCCTTAGCCTATATTAACATACAATAAACAAATATATTCAATGCAATAGGATACTAAAGACATCAGGAACATATACAACCAAATAAACTGAATACAACACATACATGAGATATCAATTGATATCCACATAGATAACCAACAAGAATAACATAATGTAAGAAGGGTCAAAATACATTCCCAATAACCAAAAAGGAAAAATTATGACCAACCAAGACAAGGAGGCCCCCAATACATGTTGTCTCTAAAAAAAATTACATGTTCCACCAACTCCTAGTATCACAAATCATAACCTAGACTATATCCCCCAAATTCATCAAGCGTCAGATTAGAACATTCCATGTTAAATCCATATCCACAGGACTATATTTGGCTAATGAACCATCTTCCGAAACACAAAATGTGTGGTCCCAATGCTCATGCATGGGTAAGTATAAACATACTCAGTAGGAATCCCAAAAAAACCACAAAAAGTACAAAAGTAACACATCAACTCAAAGATCCTGGAACTATGGTGTTTACAGAATAATCTTACATAAAATAATATAGATATTCTTATCAAAACTTTTCATAGGGATCCATAGGAGTACCAATCATCACAAATTCTATTCTTGAATGTCACCTAACATAGTCAACCAATGGTTCTCAAAAATTTAGAAATTTGATGAATCCTATATTCTATAGCTAAATCTTCACCACATCTCAAATCCACCAAGGATTATAGAGGAGTTTCAATACTTGATTTAGTTTGAACTCCATAGTGTTCCCAAATACTATATCATAATAATATTTAATAATGTGATCATGTTCATTTTTTAAGCATGTTCTCTAATCAAGAAATTTAAAACTTCCCTAGAAGACACCTTGGGAGGGGTAATTATACTCAAAGATAGTGGATTCCACCTTGGTACATGAGAGGGTACCTAAACCCATATTTATTGTGTTATAGGATTGGATCACATGCATAGTTATATGTAAAAAGTTACCTAAGCCTTCATAGGGAAGTTAAAGGAGGGCCACTACCCTAGGCCCTTAGAGGGACACCTGAACCTATTCATAATCGTCCTGTAAAGAGGGGATCACATAGCCTATAAAGCAGGGTGGGATAAATAATCTCATCCATAACCATATTATATATCAAAGATCATATATCTTAAGTAGCAGGGTGGGATGACTGTCCCTATTATATGGGAGACAAGAGGCTCTATCATCATGTCCTACAAAAAAACCTTCACATAATGAACTACTTTAAGGTATTAATCAAAGAAAAAGGAAAGTATGTGGTGTGTCCAAGAGGGTGCATAGAATGTAACCCCAAGTAAAAAACTAGACTGTGTCCTATTATTCGATATGGATTATAAAATACCTACTACACAACATGTGATATGAGTTACATGGTGTGTGGATCTGGGTTTTGTACTTGGTGTGCACCATGCTTCCTAAATCATGTTCCACTAGAGGTAAATGGGTGTTTCCATTTCATACACGACATCAAGGATACTCTAGATCCATGGGTATGTACTTCTTGCACATGTTTAGCTACCCATATAGGGACATATAGTTTGTGTGTTTGGACACATGGATATGTGACATTTAAATTTGACACAAATACCAAGCATTTCATCTCTTTGGATACATGACATGTGTTATTCCAAAAAACATTCCATGTAGTCAGGTTTTTCTCAGAAACTTCATCTTCTCTCACAATATTCATCACACCCACCAATTTCATTACAAGTACCATTGAAACTACTACTTCACATGTTGATCAAGGATACAAATATCACCAAAGATTTGATTCCAGAATATTTTCACCTAGAAAATAATCTTTTTCACATTAAATCACATAAGAACCTCTACCAGATGTGTTTTCCAAGGATCCATTTTCATTGAAGAATTATTTCTATCCATTTAATGCTAGAATCAGTTCCTCCCATCGAATAGTTTCTTCCTATATGAAATATCATCACTTAAATGTGTCTCTATGCATAAATATACTTGGGTCGTCACTAGAATCAAGATTTTGACCACCATTCATTGAAAATTTGATTTTCATCAACTCATCGCATTGATTGTTAATCCCAACTCGTGAAAAAAGTACATTATCTATTTGTAAAAAAATTATGACATCATATATGATTTCCCAAATGCTATATCCCTTAGTTTGGAATCCAAACAATAATCCTAGAAACCATTATATATCATCCAATGAATTAATCCACAAAAATGTTTGAATCATAGTCCATGAATTGAAATCTGATAATGAACATGAAGAAAGAAGGTAGGAATCCAAAAAACCACAAAACATGTGAAAACTATGATCATGAATGATTTATAATCATCTATAATGATGAAAATTTAAGATACATTAATTAATCATAGGTTTGAAAATAATTAATCACATGCCACAATATTAAACAAAAAAATACACTGATAAAGGAACAAAATTATCTGGATCATGGGTTAAATTTAAGAAGAATTAGTCTAAGATTTCATTAACCATCAAGGATGGGGGAAAATACGTAAATAAAAAATCCAAACCTTCTTAAAGGATTGATCTTTGGGGAATAACACTCTCGTAGGCATTGTTGTTGATCTCATTTCGCTCATCATTGATCCTCGATCTCTAAAGAATCATCATGATCTCCACCATAGAGATATCCTCCCAAGATTATCTATAGGTTATATAGTTAACCCATGACTATTATACATCAATAGAAATAGATAAATGATTCTATAGGATAATGAATTAATTCGAAAATTAATTAATTAATTAATTAAAAACCAATTTAATATTCCCAGGAATGTGCTCCATCAAAACTCCTGATACGAAAAAACATACATCATACATAAAAAAATGCCTACATTATAGATTCAACCATAGTATCAATATACCCATATAAAAGTCCATTGATTAGATATATGAATTTCTTCAGAAACATATGCATGTAGAAAAAATAGTATAATATTTTTATTATATTAATTATTAGGCCACACAACAATCATTGTTTCTATATCAACTTAGCTCAATGGTAAACTCCATGCTTTATAACCAACATAAACATCACGTTTTCTTCAATGTCAAATACTAGGTTAAATTTATCAATTTACCTGTAAGAAGGTCATTACAACATCAAAACTCAAAATCGAGTTGAATATCACTCAGTTAAAACTCGAGTCACTACATTCTCCCCAGATTAAAAATTTTTATCCTAAAAATGCTAAAAAATAGATTTAAAAAACAATAAATCTCATGAAAATCTCTTATTAGAAAACTCCACAACATCACACACAAATACCCATCCTTTAGAGTCGAAATCTCTAAAAAACACAATATGTATTTGTCTATAAAGGAGAATACCACCTTTCACCCATGAAGATATAGACTCCAGTTCATCTTGATGTTAAAAGGAATCAAAATATTTCATCCACCATTATCACATCTTACTCATACTCTAAACTCCATTCAAGAGTCATCCTAACTTGTGTTATGAGACAAACCCCACAAGACTCCAACTTTATTCCCCAAATATTTCGCTGACTAGGATGAATTTGGTGGGAGAACTACTCTATTATCATTTTGAAGAGAGTTTTAAATGGTATGCATAGAGAAAAATCAATCTACACTACATTGAAACATTAGGAAATTAACTAATTTACCATGATGAAACTGAAAAAGCTGTAAGTTTTCATGATTTTCGAAATAAATATCAGCAACCTCTTCCATCACCTACAAGCAAGGAACATGTACCGTCTCCACTAGATTATGACACAACAGAATCATGGGCCCTGAATCCAAGCCTCAACACCAATTCCCTAGATGTTTTCCCTTTCCTTTCATGACAATTGATAGATTCAAACCCTTAGTATAAGATATGTTGAAAGGGGTTTTATTACTTGTTTTTGAATTTTATCGATGTGAACATTTGTCATAATATCCACCTCATCCAATTAATCAATGCCATACCATTTCTCAATAGGTTTCGCAATCCACCAAAATCTAAAGTAGATGGTCCTAAATGTTTAGATAAATCTACTCTATCAACTCCATAACCAAAGAAAGAACCTTCCAAAGTGAAAATAATTTACAATCCTCCAAGGGAACTTTCTCCTTCATATAAAATATTTTCACCAAGGGATGGACATACACACACAAAATAACTTCTCATGAAACACTAAGGATTGTTATTACAAAATCAGTCTCCAATTAGAATTCATATCACAACAACCATCACATGAAATATAAAAGAATCACTATCCTCCTAGATAAGTGGTTGATGTATTCCCCACCTTCAAGAAAACTTTTTGGTTTCATAATAGTACTAAGTAGAAATCATTCCCTTAGCATCTTTCACAAACACAAATGGTGCGTGGGCATCGCAATCAACTTAATGTGATTTACATATATATTTCTAGAAAATAATCATCCTTCTAAATACAACCTCTCATATACTTCAATAATTTTTTTGAAATAGATTCCTTCATTATAGAATACTAATAACCATTCCATGACTGTGATTCTATAATCTCATCATCCTCTATGACTTTAGTTCATGAAGGCCCAAGTCACTATATGAATACTTTTTTCATACTATAAGAGCTTGAATTCCTGTCAGGATCCACCATGAATTTCTTTAAGTAGATATTTAGTTTAATTCACTATAACTCCATAGTGGTGCTCCTCATCCCCAATATGTGGGTCAACACATACACCATCTTCAATCATAAGGTCAACAATATGGAAACATTAGGAAGAATCCATGCATTCCTTGACATTAACATGAAGGTAATGTCTTCTATTCACATAAGGTATATGGATCCATAATCAACAACTTATGGGAAACTATGATAATATACAGAGGGTTGGATCGTCTTTCCACACTTGTGGGGTCTTGATCACTATTTTAAAATGAACCCACCCCATTAACATAGTGAAACAAACCTCATAACACCCATATTGGGCAAGTAATTCACACAAAGGGGTGTACCATCTGACCACTTCTCTTCCCTGAATACATTTTCAAAAGGGTATATTCCTATATTAGGGGAAAACTCACTCCAATATAAGGACGAGTGAATAATTATTATCATCAATGGAAGATTATAGGTTAAATAGGATATACCCTAAGGTTCCACTATGAACTTCAACTCTAATATTTGTGGAACTAGGTGAATAGTGTGATCTTGAGAAAAACAATTACATTTTGTGGATAAATGGACTCAATTATCACTCTACTGTACATTGTTTGTCTACCGAGAATAATAATATACTATTCACACCATCCCACAAATCAAGTAGTTAGCACTCCATGCTTGTTAGGATCCAATACAAGGGTAGTGGCTGTGGAGAAGAATAAGAAATCACAAAACACTAAAAATACCTTGAAAAAAACCCCAGGATCTTCAATTAGGAGGTTCCTAGATTCACCATTTATAATGGGTAAGTCCATCCATGAAACTAATATAGTTGTGTTAAAGTGAAAATATAACCTTCTCCCGCTACCAAGGTGTATCATTTTTAGGTTCTATAATCTTCAAATACTCACTTGGGAGACTCTAGTATTGGTGACATTGTAATAATGCTTATCCACAACTCATTTTTTTCATATAGAGTCTTTTATGTCATTGAGATCAAAAAATACACCACCAAACATTACAGGATATCACCTTAAAATCCCATGTTCCCCCGATGTTTACTTAAACCTAGTTTTACACCATGATAAATTTATAACATTCTCTATTAAAAATCCTTCTCTAAAAAGGGATCAAAATCCAACCACAACAAATCATTCCCATAGTGGTTTTATGAAATTTTTCATTCACTAATGGTTTACAATTTTGTATAGAAATATCAATAAAAGTGGATATCTGGGTGGAAAAATGTCTTAACATGATAGAATGGTAAGTTCTAGAATCTATATAATCCCCTATCATCCAAGTATTTGGATCGCCTGGGAAACTCTTGAGTCCCTTACCATGAAACTCATGTTATGAAACTAGTGTATTGGTAGTCTCATCCAACCCTTTGGGGACTACCATTCACTATATGAGAAAGATCTACACCAAGATCAAGGGAAGATAGAATTACTCAAATCATCGGGTGAGAAAACCTATTAAAAAGTCTCAAAAAGAAATGCATCATCATTCACTATAAAATATTGAGAGGAAAAATCCTAGGAATGGGCTCATCACAATCCCAGATTAATTTACAAGTTTGGCATTAGTAGGAAGAACCCAAAAAATAGTAGAATTCACTAGAAAGGTTTAGTGCATATCTGAATGTTTTAACTTATTAAGTACATAAAGGATCATTATTGACAACTATATGAAGAATTTACTAACTTACTTGTACCTCTTAATTGATGTATTAGTGTTCTTAGTTGAATAATAAGTTATCAAATTCATGTAGAAATGATATATTGGTTAATACACCTATGGTGGTTTCCCTGGTCCATTAATATCACTCAAAATCCCTTTACATTTTTTTCCTAAGATCTCAATCCAATAATCACATGACTACTAACACCATTCACCATCCATAGGATAGACTCACTTTGATACTACTCTATCATAACCCAATCCACCAAGGCCCCTCTCAAGCTAGTGGTAAGCTGAGAGTTCCACCCCAAGCCCACCTCTAAAAGTCTAGGGGCTAGTGACTAGAATTGAGTAGGCATGTATCATAATATGGGAGGCCTTATCCTATATCAAATTTCAATAAGCACATATATACAATGAAAACAGATAGAAACAACACCAACATCATATATAAATGCAACTAAATAAATTGAATACAACACAATCGTGATACATCTACTGAGATCCCTATAGACAACTAGTAAGAATAAAATAATAGTATAAGGGGGAAAATAAAAACCCACCATCTAAAAAATGGAAAATAACCCAAAAAAGGAGGCCCTCATTTCATGATGGTTCTAAACATGAATGTCACTCACTACCATTAGCTCCTAGTACCACCATGATCCAGCTACAACGCATCCCCAAAATTCATCAAGCATCAACTTCAAAATACCCACATCAAAAATATATCTAAAAGACCATATCCAACATATGAGCCATCTATATAGAAACAACATGTGTGGGGTTAGGTGTTGTGTATGGATGAGTATAAACATACTGAGTAAGATTCCCCAAAAATCATAAGAAACACAAAGCAATATGTTATCCAAAATCTCTATACATTAAGGAGTGGATAGAAGGAATTAAAGTAGAATAATATTGATTATATTGTCATATAACTTCTCTAGAACCCAAAGGATTTTTTTTCATCACTACTCTAATTCTAGAATTTCACCTCACATAAGCACCTGGGGGTGAGAAAAAATACAGACAGTCCATAAAGGATAGAGTTGATAACCATCTATGCACTATGTATTGAATACACCAAGAATTCCAATGAAGTTAGAAGACCCAAATAATTTTTAAATTATCATCCTTACTAACTACTATTTCATCATTAGATGCTATAATAGGGAGACCACTTATTGTTGAAATGTTCTCACCAGCCAAGAAAAGTTTCACCTTACTGAAAGTCACCTCATGTGAGGAAATGTAACTCAGAGATAGAGGATGATTTCTTGGGCCATGTAAGGATACCTGAAACCATTTTTAATAGCACATATAAGGTTATAACATGCCAAAATCTAAGTAATGGGGTGGATAACACTATATAGGGAAGGGAAAAGAAGATCGTGATCCCAATCCCACAAGGGGGGATACTTGAACCTGTCCTTGATGAACCTATCGATAGGGGAAAATTAAGTATATTATGCCTAGTGGGATATCTAAACCTATCCATAAGCATCTCAAATATATAGGATCATGATGCTTGAATATAAAGGTGGGTTACATAACCCACTCAGAGGGGATATAAGAGGCACTACAATCACATACTATATAGAAACCTACTTAGAATTGACTTCTCAAATGTCATAATACAAGTGAAAAGAAAGTATAAATTGTGTCCAAGGGGAAACACAACATGTCACCCTAATTAAAAAAACCTTTAAATGTACTTTAAATAAACATGGAATGTAAAATACTAATTACAGTGTGTGTGAGATGAGTAACATAGTGTGGCACTGCGAGTTCGATACTAAACATTCACTATGCTGCCCAAGTCACTTTACAATAGTGGTACAATGGGTGTAGCCTAACAATAAACAACATATAATCTACTTGGGATCCCAAGATGTATACTTCTAATATATTATAATCTGTAAATATAAGAATACATGATGTGTGGGATTGACCACATGGATGTGTGATATTTAACTCATACCCAAAAACCTTGCTTCACATCTCTTGAGATAGTTGGTGTGTTTTATTTTAAACTACACACCATATAGTTGAGTTTTTCTCAAGAACCTCATCATATACCACAATATTAATCATGCCTAGGTATTTCACTACGACCCTAACCAAATTTTTTGGTCCTCTTGTTGGTAGATGCTAAACACCTCACCGAAAAAATGATTCCAGCCACTCCATTTCCATAAATTGATCTTTGAAATCTTCAATCACACATGAGTATCCTCCAAACACATCATCCATGGATCCACAATAATTTTAAATGATTTTAAACAACCGAATTCCATAATTCTGTCCTCCTATCAAATATAATTTTACCACATGAACATTCATCACCCAAATGTACATCTATATATAAATCCACTTGAGTCACCACAAGAATCTGGATTCTAACCACCATTCATTGAAAAAATGGATTTTTATCACATATTCACATAACCTAAATTTCATGGACTAAGAAAACTATCTTATATCTCTACCCATTAAATTTTAACTTCATTAGTGATCATACACATTCCATATCCATTAGTGTTGAATATGAACAATGATCCTCAAAACCATAACAAATCGAATAATGAATATATTTGTAGAAATATTTGAATCATCAGATAAGAATTGAAAGTTAATGATGAAAATTAATAATGGAGGGGGAACCATAAAACTGATAAACTCGTGACAATGTTGATTATGTGTGATTGTTCATTCTTTATGATCATGTAAATTAATGAAAAAAAAGGATTAATCATAGGTTTAAAAAAAATTAATTAAAAATCAAAATATTAATACAACTATAAATTGATAGGGCTATAATGATATTTAGATCTTTGATTAAATATAACAGGAATTAATCTGTGATTTTATAAACCATCAAGGATAGGGTTAAAATACATAAATAGTAAATCCCAACCACATTAAGGGTTTCATCATTAGGGAAGAATACACTCATAGGTGGAGTCATTAATCTCATTGTGTTCATCATCAATCCTCGATCCCTAGAGAATTTACCAAGATCTCCACCATAGGGTCATCCAATCAAGAATCTATTTAGGTTTGTTAGGACCAATAGGGGCCTATATACCCTGATAGGGGGGGGGGGGGGTGAATCGGGGTATGGATATTCTTTTCAAAATTCTTCCTACCCCACTGGGTCTTGACCTCTTTATTACAGGGGTCACTTTGTTTGCACTTGTGTGGTTACTGTGATCACTTATTTCTTTCTTTATCTGATGATGATGCTTTAAATGCAATGCAGGTAAGTAAGCAGGCAGACACAAAGATTTTTACTTGGTTCACCCTCACTGGGCTACATCCAAGGAGCATACGCCGACAAGTTGTCGATCGTACCAAATTCCACTATACTTCACTAGATGTGGATTACAATGTTCAGGTACAGTCACTCTGTCCCAGGCTCACTGCCTTTGCTTGGTTTAGGGACAGCTCACTGCTTTCCCAAGGGTCACTCCCTATTTCTCTCTCTCTCTGGCTCATTGCTGGTGGAGAGGATCACCTTCTTCCTCTTCCTAAGCTCACTGCTCTGGAAGAGAATCCACTCACAGTTTATAGACCTGTAGGTCTCCTCACTTACATGAATAAATGCATCCTCAACTATTGATAGATGCTCTGTTGAAGTCCAATTTTCATCTACTGATGAATACCACTTTTCCTCTGAACCACTGGGCAATTCACTTTGGAAACACCTTCCCAAAGCACCCTACTTTGCGAGGCTCCCAATTTCGTGAAGCTCAAACAAGCCTTCGCAAAGCTCCTGCCTTTTAGCAAAGCTCTATCGCGAAGCACTCTCTCGATGCACAGACCTTCGCAATGCTTAGGCCGTCGTGGAGATCCTGCCTCTACGCGAAGGTCACTGAGCCAATGCGGGGCACACGCCTTTCACGGATCTAGAATAGCCGCCACGAAGCTCCCATTTCATGAAGCACACTGCCTTCACGAACCATCTCTACGAACCAAGAGCAATGGATTTTCTCTGAAAATTCTCTCTACTTCTATCGAGGGGTTCGGCCTCTATTTATAGGTGATTCCACCGACCCTTGAACTTTCCGCGCGAATTCAATGCCATGTCATCTCAAATCGTGAAGCTCCGAAGTTTCCGCCAGAATTATGTCCAAATCGCGAAGCACCACAACAATTTCCCGTTCGCAGAGCTCGTCGTAATCGCGGAGCATCCCGTCAATTCCGTAGTGCCTTCGCCGCGAAGCTCCCTCGCAATTCCCTTCATCGCCGCGATGCGCTTCAGCCTCTGCCATTCGCGAAGCTCTTCATAATCGCGAAGAATCACCTCCTCCATTCTTCTGGTCTTCGCGAAATCAAAACCATGAAGCCTCTCTTCTCGAAATTCATGCCATTGCCATATTTAATTATGATCTTCATGGAAATCCTATTTTCGCGATGCTCACCAAACTCCAAATTTTGGACCCCAAAAATTTGGCAAACACTGGGAAACGCCGCCACCTTGTACTTCTCTTTTGTACTGCCTCCAGATCATCCTTTCCTTTTTCATCATTCTTTGTCAACAAGGATTGTCAACAAATTCTCAAGAACTCGACAATTCTCCATGGAAACCTGCTTTGTCAACAAACACAATCAACCCAAAAATACATCAATGTTACCTTCAGGGATTTTTTTCCCAACAAGGTTATATGGATATCCCTAGAGGAATAACTAATGAGATAAATTAATAGAGGATTCCCTAGGTTAATGAATGAATGAATGAATGAATTCCCTATTTAATCAACATATGACTTTGCTATATCACAACACCCGATGCAAAAAACTTACATAACACCTAAGGTAAACAACATATTCTTGATTCTACCCCGATCTTGGATTTTTCCATCTAAGAATTCATTGATTAAATATATGAATTCCTTGATAAATTATTTCACATGGAATAAAAATACTATAATATTTCTATTGTATTATTTATGAGGCCACACAACTCTTGTTTTTCCACACTGGATCAGCATGGGGGTAAAACCCATACTCTAAAAAAAAAACCCATAAAAATTATGAGTTCAACAACTAGGTTATATTTACCATTTTAAACCTCATAAGTTCTTTAAGGAATTAAAAATAAAAAAAATATGAATATCACTTGGGTAAAACTCAGGTCACTACATTGACAATATTATATATATATTAGTTTTCTTTTTTTAAAACTCACTTATACTTTATTGGACTTACCAGTCCAGATGCTAACACCCAGTTCCAAACATTGTTAATGTATATTGATTCAAACACATACTTCATGGAATATATCATTTTCTCAGAATATAAACTCTTAATTTCCTCTTGATTAATAGTAGGTTCATTCTCAATGAATTTTAATTCATCATAATTTTCCGTAAGAAATACATATCTATCTTACTCCTTGAAAGTATTACTTGAAATTGTAGGTCCTTATGTAACTTGATTAAGTTATTTTTTTTGACAAATATATATATAATAGGCTGAAAATACATCTTGGGAACATTTTAATATTTTTTTATTCTTGAAATTCTCTCTATTTGAATTTCCTCCCATTGAATCATTAACTGATATATCCCTTCTCAGGGAATGTATCTGATAAGGAAAAAAATACATTTTTCTTAGTGGAACTATACATAATGTCCATTACTTAACCTTAGGATAACCAATAAATAAGAGTCTATCTAATTTAGGTTCAATTTTATCAACATATAAACATCATATGCGTGCTTCACAACCCCAAATATTGATGAAAGACATATTGGAATTTCCAAGACTATATATCATATGGAATATTTTGGAATGATTTATATGGAATGTAGTTGAGTAATAATGTTGCGGTTTTAAGAAAATTTAATAATAAATAAATAGAAAGGTCTCATCAACTCATCATCAATCAAACCATGACTAACATGGTATAATTCCTTTTTTCAAAAAAAACTTTACACAATGGTGTACAAAGATGAGTGAGTAATGAAACAAATAAAAATTATATCAGATGATTAGTGACTTCCTAGATTAAGTACTCACCACCGAAATCTGATCAGAGAATCATAATATTTTTCCTAGAAGATTATAAACTATTTTTTGAAAATATTTTAACTTTTTATAAGTTTCAAATATGAATCTCATTATAAGAACATAACCCTATCGAATAGATTCATTGAAAAACATTAAGAAGTAACTCAAACCACAGCTTGTTCGAGTACTGATTAGTCCACATAAACCACTGTATATAAGATGTAATAGTCCACTAGTACTTAAACCATTTACACTAAAAGGGGATTTGGATATTTTTATTAATAAAAATGATTTTTATGTGTCAAATTATTCATAATTTAATGATTCCATCATTTTATCTCCAGGGATTCTTTGAATGTATTTCTCATTTATATATCCAAAGTGACTGGGACAAATTTAAGTTGGGTTAGAATCAACCTCGAACTATTTATTTTGAATGGTATATACTAGATTATCCATTTCCAAAATCTATAAACCACTTAACATATTCCTAATGACATTAAATAGTTCATTGATATATATATAGAACAAATCTAGTTCTTAATAATTAATGAAGATACCATATTGTCTTAACAAGATACAGAAATCAAATTTTATATGGTAGGAATATAATAAATGTTTTCTAATTCGAGAATTAATCCACATGGTAGATTATGATCACTGGTGATAACTTACATTGTAGGAACTCTTTATCTGTTATGAAGACATAGAATTACTTCACTTATTTTAAATTCTATCATATCTCTAATTCTGTGTTTGTCATCACAAATGTATGATGCACACCTAGTATTTAATACCCATGAGTTTGATTTGAGTATTTTTTTCTATAAAATTCACATGAAAATGCACAAAATGATTATCTTTGATAATGATACTCAAACATAGATACCAGTATTGTATTATATTATAGGTCACCTATAAGGGATCTCAAGCTTTTAATCATAATGAATGTCATTGTCTATAACAAAAAAATATCTATTTGTGAGTATCATGTTTTATATCCTTTAATAAAGGAATTTTAATGACTGTACTCCCTCTAAAATTATGATCACATACATCATTAATCTCAGGGAGTCAGGATCAATATTCTAATATTTATGAGTGTACTTTATAATTCCTCTCATCACTTAGTTATGTATATAGGATGTGGTGTCAATTATATCACATGTTACACTTGTATAATTGAGGGTAATTTTTTCCCAAATCCATTTTATAGATATAAAATCAACTATATTCCTTTGGTATGCTAACTATTAGAGTTTCCTATCTTAGTGTCATCCAAATATAATAGTAGGATTTGGTCACCAAACACTCAGTGTTATCAATTTTCATCATTCATTACATAAGATAATCCATAAGTAACCTACTTTGGTATAACGTACCCAATTTAATAATCGAGTTCATTACATGTTTTTTATTTAGAAGGTATCTCGCACATAGTATTTGAGGGGTTTTCATTTAAATCCTAAATAATTAAATATACATCACATGTATATTAAATCCATAACTATCAAATCAAATTAAATATTTAATATCTAATTCTTTATTTCTTTTTATATGAATGATTCTGATAATTTAGTTCTGCGATATCTATTCCACTAAAAAAATTAACATGTTCATACCATATTAATGTGTAACACATTACAAAACGTATAGTTTGTTATTATCACTCAAAAATAAAATCCAAATATTTAAACATATCCAAATGCATCCTATTAATAAATTATTTGAAACTCATTTCAAATAAAGGTTTAAAATTATATTAAATTAACAATCATTATATGATTAATCATGTATCCAACCGCCACTTTTCTAGATAAGGTGTAAGCCTCTAGGCTAGTGGGAATTTTGACCCAAAGTTCCTCTATCCAAGGATACTTTAATAAGGTGATATTTATATTTAATCATAACTCTAACATCTAATATGAAATGGTATGGAATTTCCCGACCTTCTACATTGTGTGTTTTGGGTCTTAGAGATCCCATAAAGAAGTATGAGGAGAGAAAAGTTGAGTTGAGCTAATTTTTTAGCTAATGGAATGATTTTTTTATCATGGAGGTGTTTTTTGCACTATTATGTGCCACATAGAAGTCATGGTGGTGGTGTGGTTCTAGAGGTTGTGTTATAAAGACCTAGGGTTGAATTTTCATATCCATTCCATCTTAGGGACTATTGTGGCATGGTGTTTGGTTAAACCATAGTATAAGTCTGAGGACCGATTTGGAAAATAAGAATATTTAGGATTATGGAATAGTATTCATGGTTTCACCATGGATTTCTGAGTGGTTGGTTTCAGTAGTTCTATCGATTTTTTTGATGTTCTATCATGAGCTCTGGTTTCCTTGTATTATGGTTTGTGGTCTTGATTTTTACCCTGATGGTATCCCTTATATAATGATTTTATCCTAGTTTTATAGTATCTTGGAAGAGATCTAAACATGATTTATAGGATTCTATAAACTTAAAATACTTTCAACATGGCCTATCACCATTGAATAGTAGTTTTGAGAAAAACTTTTTCTTTGCATCATGGTCTTTAACTTTTCATTATAGCCTTATATTTTCAATATTGGGATTAAATTTTGGGGATTTCCAAAATTTCATTCATTCAGTTCTATTTACATAAAATATTAGGAAACTCCAAGGTGGTTTTAGGATATGTTTCATTCCCTCTCAATTAGCTTCATACCCTAGATTTGGGAGATTGATTATTAATGATCCAAGGGGAGTTCTTCCTATTTTATTCATAGTTTTCTCTCCGTTATTCATTAGAGGAAGGTTGTGGATATGGTATGTGGTTAGAATATGTCAGGATGAAGAGAGTGGTAGGTTATAGATGATTTTATTTAGTTTAAAAATGGTTTCTCTAGTGTAATATCAGTCTTGGTATTATCACTTATTACCTTATCATTTTCTCACTAAATTGTGAAGCTTCATTTGAGGTAGGGGATTTGAGAGATCTCCCTTTTATTTGTAAATTGTGGAGTTAGCATGACTTTTTCTTCCTTTTGTAAATTGTATGGATTTAACTAATAAAGATAATAAACCAAAATAAATAAATTGATAAGAATGGTGTTTATTCACATGTGTTTATCTACCTTCATGGTATTTCTATAACACTTGGTACTTGTTCACTATTATTGCTAAAATCATTCATTTTGTTGATACTTATGTGTTACTGTTGTGATTGTGTTGTGGATTTACCTTTCATTAAATATATTCACTTAAATATGGTAAAAATGGTTATGTTCTAATAGGAAATTGGTGTTGAAAAATGTTTTTTTATGGAAGAGTGTGATAATAATTGATGTTTAATGTGTTGTTTTGTGTTGTGGTAAATATTTTTTTGTGGATATATTTGTGTGATTTTCATGGGTTTGATCATGATATTGGTTAGTGAGTGTTGTGGAAGATGGAATGGGTGGTAGACGAGATATGGTATTGAGAAAATTTTTGTGAAGTGGGTGTTACAAAAAATTCCATTGGTGGCACATGGGGGATGCGGTTGAGATACCAGTTTGTGTAATAAGACATGGATTTCAGAATCATTTTTTAGGAGTAAAATGAATCTTTTTTCTAGTGGATCGTTTATTTTGATAACTATTACTAGGATAGGTATTTTGGGAATTTAAGAACTCATAATTGATGTTTTTGGGAATGGTTTTAGGCCTAGTGGGTTTTATAATGGTTCAAGAGAGATTTGGAGAAGAGATAAAGTGTCCATGCTGCACAAAGTAGCTATTTTAGGCCATTATTATTGTGAAGAGGGGATTCATTGTGTGGGTTTTCAGGAAAGAGGGTTGGGGGACCCTTTATGAGTTTTTAATAGGGTGAACCATTTTTTCACACCATCAAATTATGTTTTCCTGTTTTTTTATTTGAATGGGGGATCAACCACCCCCCCCCCTTAATTTTGGCTACCAGAGTCCACACGGGGAGGGCCTTATGGCCAGAACATCCCCCAATCTTCCACCCCTCCATTTTGGGTTATTTGGGGTCTGATTTCATGGTGATCCAAGGTGTGTTCATCCTCCTTTTCTCTCTGCCCCTCCCTTCATCGGATCCCCCTAATTTTTCATTAGTTTTGTTTAGTGTTTTTATTATGATTCCACAAGAGCATGGTGGAATCCACTAATTTTGAATGGGTTTTTACTCAGATTACATAGAGAAGGACCTAAGATGACATATAAATTCCATTATAAGTGGTTTCAATGAATTTATATCACTATATGGGTTTTCATAGGTTTTTAGTGATTTTAAGTAGAATTTTTCATTCAATTAGGAATAATAATTGGGGATTTCTTATCCCTTTGGTTTGGGTGTGCATCTGTAGTGGATCACACCTTTTTGATTGAACATTCAGTAAGCGGATGATTCTTGATGAGTATTTAAGAGATTGTTACTATTAGGAATTAAATTAAATAATTTATTATAAATTTTTACAATTTTTTATTTATACTGTATGGCATGATATAGGCACCCAAGAGTGTGGACAGGGCTCGGTGGGCTTGGATGAGGCTATGGGGAGCTTGGAGAGGGGTTAACTCTGGTACCAAAGTAGGTGGCCCTTGTGAGAAAATTTTATTTGCATGTTTATTTATGATAATTCATTCCTGCATGCTATATTGGTTTGGGTACATGATTTAAGTATTGAGAGTACCTAGGTATATGAAATAAGAGGGAGTTGGGCCTTCTATTTGTGGAATAAGTGCACATTAACACATGGGTAAATCAGTATCGCTCGAAAACTATATCACCAAGGAGAGGGGGTGTCAAATAAGTTTATGTGAGTACTTTGGTAGGTATAAATGTATGAGAAGTGGTTTATGATGGCTATAGAGGGTTCATACAGGTAATGGGTAGGCATGAGTGGTTTGAGGCTGCATGGTGATGGGAAATACTGACGTATGTCTCACAAGTGACTAGTAACTCCCTATTAACATAGGGGGTGAATCTTGATGTGTGATTAGAGTGAGAGGATTCTTATGGGACTTTGAATAGGTAATTTAAGGGGGGGTAGATGGGAAATTGGACCCCTCTTATTATGACCAGGTTTGGGTTAAGAATAATGGATTGGGATGATCCATCTGTAGTGGGACTGAGAGAATTGAGGGGTTTTGGAGAGGTTGGACTAGACCTCGAGGTCTTGGTCGAGATGGTAATTCAGGAAGTGGTTTCCCCATTTTGTGTTGAGAGTGATATGGTATCTATCATAATATATTATGGTAGGTTTAGAGGACCTAGTGGAACCCCTAAAAAGTGAGTTGAGATGTGTTTATGATGAGGGACAAGGTCTTGAGTGTCTAAAATCTGGGTATTATTTGGTGAATTATGTGATGGCTAGTAAGCCATACTTATGTTTCATGTACTTGATGTGACCTCCATGAGTGATAAGGGATGAGTTAAGGTTTATTAAAAGTTTACTATGCCTACTGTTTGAGGGTGTTGGGTCAAGGTTCGGACACCACCTAACTTGAATCATCGAGCACGAGTTGGGAATTAATATTATAGAATGAGGTGGAGAGTGGATAAAAATATGGTGATAAATTAATTATGGTCGGGTCTGGGGTGGCCTAGTTAGCACAAAATGGACAGATGTGAATGTTTATCTTATTGACTGTTGTGATAGCCTGGTTAACGCACAATGAATCAGAGTGCATGTTTATTTTTTTATTTATTTTCCTCATCCATGAACATGATTTTAAAATAATTTATTAGGGGTGTTTTTAAAGACCCTACTGATTTATATTCTCACACCCTACATGGGAATCTAGGTTCAAATAGATACCTTATGTCTATATTTTCGGTTAGGGAACATGATGTGTAAAATATTGTGCTAGAGCAACTCGAGGTGTATCAAGAGGTTATAATGAACCCCAAGAATGGAAGAAAGGACAATGTGTTTGTATTGTATTGTATTATATTTTTTATTTGGTATTATTTTAGTCAGTGATCAATTTCATGTTATGTATGAAATCATTATTTGTGATTATTTGTGATTTTTTATTTATTTTTTATAATCTTATTTTTATGGATGTGTATGATGATTTATTATTATTTTTTATTTTTACACTAGAATTTGAGGGAATAGTCTTCCCATATTATGGATTATTTCTTTTCTGCTAGCCAATAAACTCTATAATATATGGATGCATGCTTGAGGCTATAGGGAGACCCTCATCCTTTTAACTTCTTGAGTGGACTGGGGTGAGGATTCCCAAAGTGGTATCATAGATTTGTTTTATTTTTTGATTTTGGTAAATAGTTTTAATGTATTCTAGTAATGTGATGGAACATGTGAGGGATACCAGACTAGTGTGTAGAGAAAATATTTTTCTAAAAATAAGTCTAGGTTACCATGGTATGAGATTATTTTTCTTAGTTTTTGATGCTATAACTATATTATTTCACCTTGGGTGATGATCCTAAAGTTTTTGGATTTATTCTTTATAGTGTTTTTACCTTGGATCATTAAAAATTGGTAATGTACATGCATTATTTTGGTATGTAGGATTCACATAACATATATGTTCTTGTTTATAGGTGTTTTATAACTATATGTTCAGTTGTTTAATGTGTCAACCACAACATATATATAATTTTATCATATAAATTATTTGGTACATTCTACTATTTGGAACAACAATGTATTTCCTTTTGATGTTTGGTAATGTGGATCTTATGGAAGGAGGTTCTCCAATTATGGAAATACGGTCCCTTTATCAAGGAATATATTTATACACATTGTGGGTTGGTGTGGGAAGTGAATAACTAGTGATTGATTGATGAGGGAGTGGTATTCATGAGAGGTGATCCAAGGATGGGAAAATGTTTCCTTGAGAATGATAGAACCTTGTGGATTTTTTGGAATGTTAGTTTGGTTATTTAAAGTTTCAACATAAACTTATATGAAATCTTTCCCATATATATTTTTAATGTAATTCGACTTAATCAAATTGGGTGGTTATGGTAAATAATGGGAAATGCCTTATGTGTGTTGTATTGAGGTTTTGGTTTTGTGGAAAGGATCGGTTTGATGTATATCCCTATTGGTTTTGGATTTTCTTTTGATGTTGTGGTGGGATTGTGGTTAGATGATCATGGTTCTTGAGATGACATATGTGTGGTGATAATTTATAATGTTATCCTTGGTGAGGGATGTTACTTGAGTTATTTGGTAGATACACATGAGGTGGATCATTGCCATAGGGTAAGGCACATGTTCATAGTTTAGATAGGACATGACTTATGTGAGAGTGTGTTATTTCAAGTGATGTATTTTCACATTAGCATTAAGTTAATGGGTGAAGTTTAGATCAGGTTAGATAGTAGGTAAAAACCAGTGAGAGGGTACTGAGTGGATCACTTAACCATTTGTAGAGGATAATGGGCAATATAAAGTCTTTCTAGGGAAAGTCATGGAGTGTGATGGTAGGTGTGTGTTTTGTACATGTGGTTCTCAGTTGGGTTATTGATTGGTGAACATGCTATGTGTGGGTTTATTGAGATTTTTTTGGGTTATGGATGAACCAGAGAAGAGATGTAGTGATAGTGTGGTGGTGATATTGTCATGGGAATGGAAGCTTATGGTATTAGGGAGTGTCCCTCTATACAACAAGGTGACATCAAATACATATCAAGTGGGGTTTCATAGTCGATATAAGTTGAACAATGATATGAGATCTTTTACGAAGGTGTGAGTGTGGATTGGGAGGAGCGACATGCATATAATGGTAGGAATCACTGGGATTAGTGATCTAGGAGTGGTATAATGGAATCTATATGGGTTGGATTACACCATTGGATAGTTATAGAGTGTGATTATCATTTTGGATGAATTTTTGTGGTAATAAATATGTTGTTCCTAGTGATCCAAGAATGGGAAGAGATTGAAATTTCATGTAAGTTCTTGAGTGTGATTGGTATGATGATGTCTGGTCATTATGTATGATAATGGAATAAACATGGTTCATTTAGTTTGGGTTTTATTTTGGAAGGTGATGATAAAAATAATTCTATGGAGGAGAGTATCATATCTTTCTTGGGCGAATGACCATCATGTCATATGTTTCATGGGTGCGTTGAGGCAAGTTTGCTGATGGTAGAGGTGACAATGAGATACCTATGTGTGAAAACAATACACTGATAATTCCTTGTCTAATACCATATTTTAAATTTAGATAGGGTTTTGTGTGGAGTTGGTGAGTTTTCATCGGGCTCAGGGAAGTTTCCGTGTAGTTTAGGAGTGATTCATGGGGGGAATCATAGTTTGTGACATTGTTCAAGGGATGAAATGTGGTTTGTGATGTGAATCAAGGGGTGAATCATGATTACTTTCATGATGTATAGTGAGAAACATGTTTGTGAAATGATTTAGGGGGTGAATATTATGGTGAAACATAGTGAATATTCCCTTTTATGGAATTTTTGAATGGGGAAGCAAAGAAAACTGGTCTCATGGTTCATGGAATTAGAGGGAACTTGTGTGTCGTAGTCGTTATTTAAAATTATGAGTAGGATAAAGGTGTTTATTTTTAAATTGTGCTGATAGGTTTGATTGGGAACTTTTGGGGAAAAATAATCAGGGGAGGCCTGGTAGGTGTTCTTGCATGGAATTGAACATGGTGAGTTAAGAACCATGCTGGTAGTGTTGTTTAGGTTGTGGTTGTGGTGGCCTAAGGATTGGACTAGTATTTTGTTAAAAATAAATTAGTGTACTAATGCTTAGTTTCTAGAGTTACACAACAGAAGTACATTTGTTATATCAAATAAAAACATATCAAACTCTAAGTGTATTAATGACCAAAACTAGCTTAGATATGTGGTTCGAGGATTGCCATGGCATATTATGTTTGAGAAGTGTTATGGTGGGGAGTTTCTAATGACTCAATGATTCTAGATTCATTATTTTGAAGAGGAAATTTAATTTTTCATCCAGTGTAAGGTTTATCTTGAGATCCAAGGCATGGATTGGGATTCTAAATTTTTAAACATACAAAAATTATGTTTTTAGATTTTCTTTGAGACCCTATAGGTGTCATGATGGTTTAAGAGAAAACCGAATAGGAGATAGAGTGGTTAGGCTAAAAAAATTAGCTACTAAAATCTATTCATCCCATGAAATAGGGATTTATGGAATGAGTTTTTAGTATAGAGGGTTGGGGCTTCCTTTAATGGGTAGATAATAGCATGAACCATTGGTTCACACCCTGAAAGGATGTTTGCTAATTTATTTATTAAAAAGGGGGACAATCCACCCTTTCGTTTTAGGTGATGGATTCCATGTTAGTAGGTTTATATTGTTAGTGCATCACCCTTTATTCCTCACCTTTATTTAGGGAGATTCCCTGAGGGATTTCGTAGAGATACAAGGTGCATTTATCTACATTTTTTCTCTTCCCATCCCTACATTAAATCCCATTGATTTTGGATCAGTTTTGTTTAGGGTTTTGGATTTTATTTAAACATAGAATGGTGTCATCTGATGATTTTGAAGCTTCATTTTTTTCATATTTTATATTGGAGGACCCAGGATAAAGTCACCACGTTGTTGGAAGAAGTTTTGGTTAAGGTATGTCAACATATAGTTTTCACAGTTTTTTTAATGATTTCGTGTGAAATTTTCCATTGAATATGGTGTAATAATTAGGGATTTATTGTAAATTATGGTTGGGTGTATGTCAGACTTGAATCACAACTTTATTCTTGAATTTTTAGTGATTCAATGATTCTTGATGAGTATTTATCATATTATTCCTATTTTTAATTAATTTAAATAATTAATTATATGTTTTTATAATTAATTATTTATGTTTTATGGAATGAGATAGGTTCCTAGGAGTGTGGGTGAGGATTTGTGGACTTGGATGATACTCAACAAAGATTGGTGAGGGGTTACCTCTAGTATTGTGGTATGTAGCCCCTATGATATAGTTTTATATGCGTGTATATTTACAAGAATGAATGCTTTCAAACATCACATGTTTGGGTATGGAATTTAAGGATTGAGGGCCCTAGGGATAATGAAATTGGGGGTGGTTTGACCTTCTATGTGTAAGATAAGTGAACTTTTGAACTTAGGTAAATAGGTATCACCCATCAACTCTATCACCAAAAGTAACGACTATCGACTAAGTTTACATGTGGTCTTAATTAGATAAGAGGGTAAGAGGAGTGGTGTGTGATAACCTAGGAATGTGCCTAGATCTTATGGGAATGCATGAGAGGATTGAGGCTGAGTGACAATGGGTGAAAAAATGTATGGATCATGAGTTATTAGGAACTCCCTCTTAGGTTTGGTGGCAAGTTTTTATGTGCACTTAGAGAGTAATTATTCATGTGGGATTTTTTAAAGGGATTTCAAGGGGGTTTTCCAAGGAAACTAAACCTCACTTATTGAGGCTGGGGTGGGGTAGAGTGTAGTGGCTTAAGATTGTACATGTATTTTGGAACAAAGAGTGTTAAGGGGATTTGGTGAGGTTTCACTAGAACATGAAGAATTGTATTGTATGGGCCTTTGTATAGAAGTACTATCATTAGTTGATAAGTGTGAGAATATATCAATGATTAGAGATCGTGGTAGGTTTAGAGGACCAAGTGGATGCCCTGATGGGAATATTGATACATGTTCATGATGAGGGCTAGGTCTCAAGAAACTAGTGCCCTGTAATCAACTGCTGAACAACTTGATGAACCAAGTTCACTGCCTGTGTTGCATGTGCTTGAAGTGACCTTCTTTAGAAATAAGGTATGGGTTAGGGTATATGAACATATGACTATTCCAAATGTCAGTGGGTATTGGGTCAGTATTTGGATGCCTCCCTACCCTAAGTCTTAAGGTACGAGATGGACATAATTATGATGGAATGAGGAGATGAATAGATTCTCGTATGGTATTGAGGAAGGTATGGTAAGGGTTGGGTTGGCCAGGTTAGCACCTGATGGACTGACATGCATGTTTATCTCATTGAGTGTTGTGGTGGATTGGTTAGTGCATGAAGACATTGAGTGCATGTTTAATTATGTATTTATTTTCCTCATGCATATTCACACACATGACAGTGTATATTATGGGTGCTTGGTGAGACCCCACTAAGTTATATGCTCACACCCTGTATGGGAATCTCAGTGCATGCATAGAACTTATGTTTTATTTTATTGTTAGGGCACACGATGTGAAGATGATTGGGATGTAGTAGCTCAAGGGGTTCCAAGATATTAAGATGAGTCCCTAGGATGGAATTAGGGCTAGTTTACATGTGTTTAATTTGGTATTTGGTATTGGCCTATTGGGTGATTAGTTGTATGTTATTTATGACAACATCATTTTTGATTACATGTGAATGTTAAGTTATTTCTCATATTCTGATTTTTATGAATGTGTATGATGATTAGTTATTTTATTTTTATTTTTTTCACTATAATTCAACAATATATTCTCCCCATTGTATGGATTAGTCCCTCACCACTTTTCAGTAGCCTCTGGTGTAT
This sequence comes from Viscum album, assembly GCA_963277665.1. NCBI lineage: Eukaryota > Viridiplantae > Streptophyta > Magnoliopsida > Santalales > Viscaceae > Viscum > Viscum album. The sequence continues at coordinate 736,496,011 of OY728127.1, read as the reverse complement.
GGGGAGGTGATCTTGAGGCCATGTGGTGGCCCTCATACCAAGAATTACTAGGATTCCTATAGAGGGGTTTAATAGTTTTTGTAAATATTGTCACCCCTGACCACTCGAAATGTGTATGGGACAATAGTAGCCACATGATCTTAGATACACCACACCATATGCCAATGGTTGTTGACTAGAAGTGGTGGTCTAGAGTGTTGCTGTGGGTTGACTATACCCCATATAAAAGTGTGAAATAGTAGACATATAACCAAACAACATACATAATAATAAAGTAGAGTACACATAAACAAAAAAAAATAGAAATCAATAATAAATTATTGTTGAAGAATATAATTATATAGGCTGTTAGTCATGCCAATAGATCTATTGATCACCCACTGGGCTGACCACACTTACTTAAAAAAAGAAAGAAAATAAAATATTGGTTCTATTACCATCAATGTGACATACCTCTGTCATAGTTTCCAAATCCATCTGAGTAATCTCAGTATCTCATGCTACATTGGGTCTATTCCCAACATGAACCTATGATCAATAAAAAATTATTGGGTATCCAGGTTCCTTTCACACCCAAGTAGGGTGTGATTACAAATCATTAGGGATCCAAAAATATGATCTCATATATGTTTAGTAAATATATTGTATGTTCATGTGACATACTTAGCTGAAGTAAAAAAAATAACTATAATGTAGAAGAATAAATATAATATCCATTTTCAATCCTTTAATTCCTACGTGACACTTGGGATTGGCTATAATAACTTTTTCCAGTGTCAAAGTGTCTCTTAGCATGTCACATAAATTTTCCACACAATACTAGGACCAATAACCATATAGTAGTGGGTACAAGAACCGAATCCTTTGAATTATCCAAAGGAATCCTAAAAATATCAGGCACAAATAATTGAATCCATGAGAAGTAATTTGGGGAATTTCTTAGGTAGTAGGCATGAGTATAATTTATAGGGGGATAACCCAAGGCAATCTAATAGTAGCATCAGTCATATAGTCAATTCCTAGGAAGCTATCCCTAGGTAATCCATATAAAAGAGGTATGATTTCTAAAATCTAAGGTTACCACCAGGGAATCCAATAGTCATCAGGCTCCATGGATGAATCATATGTGATCCCCTATGTATTCTATATAGGTATAGTAGGAAAATCTAAGCGGATTTCCCAAGGCATTGTAAATTAAAATTCATCACATCCAAATCCAAGGTAATTTCACAAATAATTCTAAATATGATGGAATAAAGAAAAATACCATGATTTTTCCTAGGCATTCCATCAAATCTGGTATATCAACCAAATCATAGGTAACCACCCGGGAATTAAAAATAAAAAAGAACTTTAATTATAAATTTTTGAGGAAAATTTGTCCCTCTCATACTATGTAATCACAATAATAATAAACTGGGTTATACAAACTCTTAAATATGACAAACATAATAGAGGTAAAACTCTTAATCACATGGAATAACATTTTCACTATAGTTATATCTCACTCATGTGATTTATTTGGGTTCTATGGTGACCCCTAGAATCATATATATATATATATATATATATATATTATTTTAGAAACCCTTTCTAGGTTTAACATATCACTAAGCCGCTCTCCTAGGTCCCTTAAGCCACATCATAACATGGCAACCCTCTGGGGTTCCTATTTACACAACATCAACATATTCATCTTACTATCTCACTGGACTAATAAGATAGGACCTACTGGTTCCTAGAAGATGGAATAATGTGCATCTTAATATCCAAGTTTTTCCTAGTCCATCCATTGCATGAAAAAACTATATATGTATATATATATATATATATATATATATTACCCATGGAAAACCTTTGGGTTTCTCACATTCTAGTGGGGAATAATAACTTTCCCCACACCCATCTCAACTGGACTCAAGGCCATAATTTGTCTCACAATTCTGCCATGGCCTTTTTGGGACACTAATTCTCATTTATCTCACTCCTCTCCCTGGATTTTACTAAGGGAACCTATCCAGGTACCCTATCTTCATAAATTATATTTAGTTTACTCTCTTCTAGTGTATTCATGTCTTAAGGTTAAAGTTTATAATTAATCCCTCAACCATATGTAGCTGAATCATTAATCCAATGCACAAGGGTCCATCGAGGCCCTTAACACTTGATTATTCCACTCATTGGAAATTAATTTTTAATGAAAAAGTTTATTAAAAAAAGAATTGATCACCCACAATAGTGATTTCTCATATCAAATTACACAAAATCCAAATAATATACTAAATAGAGGTTCATTGGTACCACATACCTCATTTATTCCATTTGCTTTTAAGGAAAATATAGCTACCACCCAATCTTCTATAATCCATGCATAAACTCGTGAGGTCCTAATTTGATCCAAGATATCCAATAATTAATTATAATAATTTATAATTAATAATTAAAATGAATGAAAATGAGTAAAAGTAATTAAAATTTTAATTTAAGTAAAAATAACATCTAAGATATCACTAAATGACCTCATCACACCCAAACCACAAAAAAAACCCATGTAATGTTGATGACATACTTATGACACCATCCTGGGAAAAATATATAATAATAAGAAGTTGATCATTAGCCAATTTAATTTAATTAAGGTAGAAAAAAATCATAAAAACACAATGTGTCTTACCTTCAATGAAATAGTGTGTGATGGGGTGTTTTCTTCATCTCTGGATTTTTTTTAGCCAGGTTGTTCAAAATACCTATCCTCATGGATTATTTCCACCATACTCCGGTGGAAATATTCCCCAAAACCTAGTCAAGTCTCCCAAATTAGAGAACACAAGAGGAAGTAAGAATGAATTAGGAGTAAAGGTTGATGGGGATATTATTTTCATAGATTTTATATTGTAATTAAAATTTATAATCCCACAAAATTGTTCATTTATTGGAAACTGTCACTTTTTATCTTTTTAGAATAATTTGAGCTTAATTGTGAAAATATCTTAATTCTTGAGTTTAAATAGTTTTCAATTAGTTTTTTAAATTCAGACATAAATTTTAGGAAACTAGTCCAAATTGTGAAATTGTTTTTATATGATTACAAGACTTTTATGAAACATTCCATTCAATTAGACCATTGTTTATGTCAAACATTATGAGGCCTAAAATGAGCCTATAATTAGGGCCTTAGAATATGTTCCCAAATTGGTAGTATTTTAAATATGGGCTCATATCTAAAAATTGGATGATCCAAATGAGCTCAAAAATTTCACATGGGAATATATTATAGGCAATGAAAATAATAAACTATTTCTATACATGATTCTATAGATAGAAATACCATAAATTCATTTGAAACGAAAGGATGGGAACATGAAGAGTCATTAAATATAGAAATAATTTCATTAGTAATATAGCTATAACGTTGGCTACAAATCACCATTAGATCTCACATTTTGTGGTTGAATGAGAAAGACCTAGGGAAACAACTTTATAGAAAATTATATTCCAATATTCATCCATTAAATGGTCTAAATATGCTCTAATGTTTTGAGGAATATTTGTGAATGAAAATGAGCCACCCCATCCTATAAATTTATACCTCCAATCCCACTCAAGAGTTATCCATTTTATGGTATCTTATTAGGGATTAATTTTATATTGTAATAATATTATATATATATATAATATACTAGCTTCTTCTACCTTTTTTCCACTCTCTCCCTTTCTCATTTTTTGTTTCTCCCTATGAGTTTCTTCTTAACGCTTTGAAAATGGATAACTACCCATCTTTTTTGTTCATGGGGGTAAGTGACAATGTTTTGAGTTTATTATGATTCAATGTTATTTATATATTCTATTAAAAGAATTTAAATGGTAGTTAAATTAATTATTATAATAATTCATCCCATTTTCTCTATCATTGAGTTCTTATTCCTTATTATTAGTATTCCTTCCCTTCACTATTTGAGTCATACATACATTGAAGTATGGAACGAATAATAAAGGTTGATGAAGAGTTATCCTAGAATGCTTTAAGAAGATTATTTTCCCACACATAGAGCTCTTGGTGTAGGGTAATAATAATTCAAATAATGATGGTGTGGTGTGACAGGCCACATTGAATAGGGTATCAAGATTATATTTTCATAATAATGATTCCATCAAAGTTAACTCCCAAGAGAAACATACTTCTTCAGCTAAAATTAATGTTTCCTAAATTTTTTTTATTTGTGCGTTATTTTTATATTTATTTATATATCCTATTCATTTTAAAAATACCTATTATATTACTATATTATATAGAATTATATTAGTTAGTTTACCATATTGATAATAGAAATCAATGTGTGTTAGTGACCTCTATGAGATCAACTATGGGTGTGCATTATGCTACATTATTAGTAAATACAAAATATTACGTTGAGATTCATGTAAAATTCCTTATATAAATGGTGAAATCACCACAAATCGCTGTATAAAGATCACCATTAAAACCTTTGTCTAGGAAGAATTGAGATAGAATATGAGGGGATTTAAAATTGATGTGGGGTTGGGGTGGGGGTGGGAATTCCAAAATTTTATGAAAAAATAAAAATAAAGGTGCACAATGAGATGGACCATGTTGTGGTGAACCTCCAGAAATCCCCCTAGGACCCCCAAAACACCAAGGACCATGGTGAGGCCCTCATATTTTACTTATTTTCACTTCATATGGAGGGCTCCTTCCATATAACACAACAAACGCCTGATAATGATAATTATCATTTTCTACCAAAACATTTATAAATGATGGTACATTGAATTTTGGATCTAGAAATTTCCAAAGGGGGAGTCCCCTGTTCCAAAATAAACATGGAAACCCATCATGATCACCCAAAATGTAGAGTGTTTTTTCCTTCTCCACTCACCAAAAAACATGGGACCACAACATTGTCTCCCTCAACATTTCCTTCAAGGAAACCCCTTAGCCACCATGCCCACCGAGGCACCACACCATCCAAAATTCTCAATCCCTAAGGCTCCATGTAATATAAAACACCCAAATCCATAGGCATGGTCTTCCTAAGAATCTCTCATAAGGGAAATTCCTTGGTTCTACACCCATCACAAGGAAAACTAGGGTTTTCTCTTTCCACCATTGTAATCTCCATGTCATGGTTCTCCCCATTGTGGAGTAGCTTCAACTAAAATAGCTTCATGTCCGAAATGGTTTTCCCAAACATCCACCTGAGTACATGAAATACATTTTGTGCCATGTTATTTACCCAAAAAAATCTCCCTAAGATGTTTTAAACTTGTAAACCCCAATCTGAATTGTTTTTCTCAAAAAAAACCTATCACAAAAAACAAGAAAAAAAATTTGTACTGAATTTCATTATCTAGAAAGGACATGGGGTCTTACAATACCCCCAATATATCACTTATCATCATAGATAACTATCAATGGTAATTAAATATTTATTCTAACAAATATTATTCTCCAATTCATAACCAAATCGTTGCATTATATCCCAAAATATTGAATGATCTTTCACAGTGAAACTCCAATCATGAGGAACACTATTAATTGAAATTGAATCCACCATCTCATCAACACTACCAATGAATAGATGGTTTTCAACTACACTCATATATCTCAAGACACAATGGTTTCCTCAAACAATTAATCTCCATGATTATTCTGCTCCCCACCACACAACTCTGCTCATAAGGGTCTACTTTAATATATAGTGCTTCCCATCAATAGAGTCTCCCACATAAAATGAATTCTCAGTGGTAAAATGGCTTTCTTGATGCAGTTTTCACCTCACCATACCCATTCTCACGTAAAAAAATAGGTTCAACCTCCTTTGTCTAACCATTATAAAAAAAACAATTGGTCACACCTTATTAATCACTACAACATCACCAGATCATAATATCATAACTTATAAAGGCATTCAATGATCATTTATAATCCACGCTGTAGTATAAACCTGACTCCCAATGTAATTACATGGTTTTATCCTTAAATAACTAAATCAGATTCCATTCTCTCACAATGATCATCAACACATCACTTGTATGACTTGATTAGATCTCCCAAAAACAAACTTGAATCAGATTCCAATGCATAGACTTTTCCCAAAACAACTTTTCAATTTTAATAAATATATTCACTATGGAATCATATAAATTTGGATTCATATACCCATCAGAATTCAAATTCCTCATTGACTATCCAATAATGTGTATCACACATTCTTGGCCATACCAACATTAGGGTCATTCCTCCATTTCTCATGCTCTATTTTCTAACACACGTATTGATTGGAGATGTCTACCCCGATCATACCCAAGAGCCAGTATGAAACATCAAATGCTATTGAATACCTACTCACAATGAACATCACAATTATCATTCATTAAAGTACATATATAATTGGGGTCACACACTCTATGGGCAATGGTGTACTCCCCACTATAAAAATTCCTTTATAACACTCCTTAATCATAACCTTAATAGGTTCTATTAGCCAATGTCTATCACTCCTTTTAATCCATGCTCATCCACTATTAACTCATAAAACCACACTATTTACTTTACATCTATAATAATAGATAAGTCACTCTTAAAAATCAACCAATAATGTAGGTTGTTGATCTTGTGACAATTTCATTTGAAAAACATTGTTCCTCATCCCGCACACAGCCACTCACTAATTTAAACTCTAATGGAACCCTGTGTAACAAAAATATTCCATCCTGGTCTCATTGAAAACCAATGAGTGTATACTCCCATACCAGCCAATCACACAATTAAACTCACACTTCCTTGAGTCACATGTAATCAAATATATTCTCAAAATACTGACCCACTGACCACACTCATTGTGCATGCCTCATCTAATCTTAAGAGGCCTCAATTATCTTCTTAAAAATTAAGGAATTTCAACCATGATATGGCCAATCTCATGATCACCCACAAAATAGAATTTTCCATATACTATAATAATCTACCCACTATATAACTATATTTGATCCAATAACCTAGTATCACTAGAACAACATCAAGATCTACAATCAAAATCAATAGGGTTAGGCATCAACTCGATCCTTCCCTCAAAACCTACTATTGATACCAAAATCACTCCAAGGGATTCATATCATGAAATATAAAGGCACCTCTATGAACATACCATACACCTAGTATCACCTATCGTAAACCAATCCCAACATGAAGCATCTTCCACTGATTCTCATCCCTATGGAATTTATAAACCTAGGATAACCTCTCCTATGAGTAACCCTTGTGGATGACATCTCAAAAGCCACTAGGCTTCCCCACCTATCCCATTAATCACATATCATGTAAGACAAAACTCAGATGCAATAAATTTTACCCTATATCATTATCTCAAGGAAATCTAAAAGACAAAACACCAAATTTAAGGTTCTCATATATATAAATTTTAGGAATTACCGGGTAAATCACCAGCATACTATGGAACTGATCCTCATCAGAAATTTTAATTAGAGACAACCAATTTGAGGATCATGATATCATTCATAAATGTATAACAATATCATCTTATAACGGTCTATATCAAGTAAACCATGATCATATATTCTAGTTATGGATAATGTCACCAAGAAGCTATATGGGAAAACACCATATTGGTTGTTGTTTAAACATTAAGTAACATAACCCATTTTATTTACAGAACCAATATTAAAATTTTTCACAAGGGGTTAATCATCAAGCCATTCAATGGTTGCACTGACCTAGTAGGGCCACTACACATCCCCTACACTGAGTAGTTGTATAAGTGTCTTCAAGGAGTATCCCTTCAAAGAATCCACATGACATGTCATCATAGAAAATATTTTGTGGATCATTTGAGTATAATTCCACTGCCAAGTTATATTATAAAACACAATATAAGTTATTATTTTCAATTTAAAAAACTGAACCCTCTATCATCAATGGAATCAATCACACACTTATATATGAATGTCACGTGAATCCTATGTACCAAGAATGGTGAATGTACACAAGAATAATTAAAATCATATAAGATCTAAAAACCCATAATACATAAATAAAAATGGAACTCAAGTGTATCAGAATAACTAAAATTATACAACTATAAAAATAAAAACCAAGAACAACAATACTATATCCCAAGTAACCTTGACTTCCCATCGGTAAAGGTGTTCACAAGACATAAGTCTAAATTTTATCACCATCTTTCACACATTGAATTTTCACCTTTTTACCATTTATCTAAATAGTAATACAAAATCAAATCTTTGATACCACTTGGTAATGTATCACTACCCCTAAACTACTAAATAGGTGTCCAGATCAGTGGTATCCATGTGTGTAAATGGATTGGTGTTTCCATGGGGATACTATAGTCCCATATAGGAGTTATAAATAATAGAAGAAAACCAAAAAATATCAACAAAAACAAATTATAATACAAGAAGGAAAAAAAATCCATCAATAATAAAAGAATGAGAAGTATACATTCATGGAAACTCATAGTCTTGATAAGAAATAAACTAATCTCTCTCAGAGCCAATCATACAAACTCTACAAAAGAAGATAAATAAAATCTACAAGGATCTACTACCATCACTATGCCATACCTCAATTATAGTCTCCAATTCCATTCAAGATATCCCCATCACATATTCTATGACATTCATTTTACCTTACTAAACCTAGGATAGGTGTTGACTTCTTAGGTACCCAAGTGACATGGCCACTTGCGTTGGTTTTCAATACAACTCAGTAGGGAACCACCAATGTAATATAATATATATCCTATAATTTTTTTGGGCATGTGAAATTCTTAGATGAAATAAATAAAATAACCACAATGAAAATAAATAAATAAAATATCCACTATTTATCCTCAGATTCTAATGTGACATCCGAGATTGATTATACCTTCTTCATCTAGTGTCATAGAATATATAAGAACATTGAATAATTGTTCCAAACAATGCTAGGACCGATGTCCATATATTAGTAGTTTCAAGCATTAGATCTATGGATGTATCCAAAGGAATCCCCATATTATCACACATAAAATTCCAAATTCATAAGTGGTAATCCTGGGCATTCCTTAGGTATCATGCACGCAGAAAACTTTTAGAGGGTGACCCCAGGAAATATAGTTATACAATATTTTATAAAAATGATTCATAAGGGGATTAACATAGGAAATAAATATAAAAGAGGAATGTTTATCAGATCTAAGGCAACCAATTGGGAATCCCATATTCATTAGGCTCCATAGTTAAATATCGGGTGATCACCTAGGAATTATAGATAGGCATATGAACCTAATCCAAGAGGATTTCCAAAGGAATTATAAAGAAATAGGCATCACATATGAATGCAATGTTATTACCAAAATAATTTTAAACATGAAGGAATACAATTGAATCTTGGGATGTGTTGGAAACATCCTAAGATTTTAGAATATAATACTATTTAAAAAATATGATGTGTTTAATAGCTTTCGATGCATGAAACCGAGAACTTAAGTGAATAATGATTTTTTATAATATAAAATTAAATATATTTCAAGGAAATTAAATTAAACATAATTATTAAAAGAAACTAAGTAATTATAATAATTACTATATTTATTCAAGGTTAAAGTAATTTTTATGTTTGATATCATTGTATTTTATTGTATATTATAATTTTAATTTATAAATAAATTTATAAATTTTATAATTTTAATTTTAAAAACCTATGTTCATTTTTCAAATTTTCATGTAAAAATTAACTTAAGGTGATTTTTTTGTATTTTTAAATGGCAAATATTTAGGTGAATGGTGAAAAATACTATTTTTGTGAATACTGTAACTTTTCTACCATCATTATGAAATAAGAATGACATAAAAATATATAAAACATTTATATAAACCAAATATATGATTAGGGGATAAAATATATAATTTTAAACTATTATGTTTAATTTTTAAACCAATTATTTTCTTTTTAGAACCAAATTTATATTTTATTCTAATAAAAAACTATTTATGATTCTTTATAATTAATGAGGTGGTTCAATGATCCCATTTAGTTTTGGGGTTTTTATAATGAAAATAACCTTATTTTATTTAATAATAATAAATTAAATTCATGTTAAACACTAATATTTATTAATATTTATCCAAAATAGTTATAAATTTATTTATACACATAAATTATTTTTTCTAAAAAATAGGTTTAATGCTTTTTTTACACTTATAATAAAATTTATTTCTAAAAAACCTAGAAATATAATATTTTAAAATGAATGAAATATTTTTAATTAACATATTCTAATTATATAATAAATTCCATTTCATTTTCATACATAATGAATAGTTACCATGGTAAGATTTGTCACATTGGTAAGGGTTAAATTATTTAAAGAGGGGTGTTAATCTAAGAAATAACATTTTTTATATAATAAAATTTTTCTAAATTTGATTACTTGAGTTTATTTATACCTAAAACTATCTTATATATTAAATTGGTTTTACTTGGATCAATTTTCTCAAGAAATACATTTATTATATTCAAAATCTCTTAATATTTACAAGGGTACCACTTCACTTAGTTATAAAGGGAACCTCCTCTCCTCCCTTCTATGAAAACTTTGAGCACTATAGATCAAATAATATAGATCCTAATACCTTATAAAGACCACTATTAATGACCTATAGGTTATTTAATTCCTAAAATACCAATCTAAGAAGCCTTAATGTGTCTTTTAAATGATTTTATCCAAGGAAGAGGTATAGGTTCTTACTGAACTTATTCATGTTTCTTTCTTCTTAAACCTCCTAAAAATATTATATAACCATATTAATATAAATAAATAATTATATTTACTATACTTAAATGTTTTTAGATTAATTTTATAGGATTTTTCTATCTTCATTCCATCTAACAGAAAATGAAAGCACTGCTCAAGTATACGTGCAGACTACCACCTCCATGAAGTGATGTATTTAATTTTTCATCTCCAACTCTCAAGGATTATTATATATATGGATTTAATGAATAAATATTATGTTAATAAAATAATTATGATTATTTAAATATAAATTATTTTTCATGCTACTTTATTTTCATCCGTTTATAAATAAAAACATCACTCATGCATACGTATGGATTACCATCTCCCTAAAGTGATGTAATTCATTCTCCAACATTTACCTACATAAATGTTTCTAAAAGTATATATACTGAATAAATATGATATTTATGACATTATTAATATTTTATATAATAATAAACCATGACTAAAATGCAGGTACTAGAATCATTGAATCAAAACTCACGTGGAAAACAGAACCATTGACACACAAATATTGATTTTAATGAAGAATTATTGATAAATGGGTAATTAGAAATTATAATAGAATTATATATAGTGAAATAAGTATGAATATTTCAATTTTATAGATGTATAATAAATATATATTTATTATATAGGAGGTTACAACATGTACCCAACAAGTCATTACTTGAGGTAAGTGTTTCCTCATCTCAATTTCTCTTTATTGAGATATATTCTATATTCACCACCTTCATTATTTTTTTTGCGGCATATATACATCCCAAAAATTTATTTTATGAGAAATTTCATTAAAAATATGGGGATGAAAATATCCATATAAGCCTCCCTCCTTCATGAGATTTTAATTTGATGATTACTAATGTTGTAAGTGTTTATTCTACAATCTCATTTTGTATCAAGATTATTTATGTTTCTATTACATTATGGGAAATTTTATGGTATTTAACTCATAAAACACGTATATTTTTTTATCATATAGTTATTTTTTTGGTTTTAAATTATTATTTCCATTTTTATCTCCTTTTGGTACTCAAAAAGACCAAAAGGATATTTTTAAGAAAAGCTGAGCATATTTCACCTTTTTGGACAAGAATATTTCCCATCCATATTTTTATTCTTATAAATTGTTTTATAAAAGTTATTATATAATTTTAAATGATTTATATAGGTATTTTTATACTATATTTTATTTTATTTTGTACCTTTTTAAAGGACTCTTCTTTTTGTTTTTTCAAACAATTTGTTTTTTTTACTTTCCTTAAAAATTTATAAAAAAATAAACATTTACAACATTATCTAATTTTTACACCATCTTGTATTTCTTTCATCATAAATTATAATTTTCAATTTTCAATTTTATTTCAAAAAATATATAATTTCCATTTTTCTAGAAATTTTTTGTTTTTAGATGTTACCAAAAAAAAGGATTTTTTATCTTATTTTTTAAATAATATTTATAATGCTTTCATAAAATTATTTTTTCTTCAATATAAACATCCTTTAAGGATTTATATGATATAATAAGGATATAATATTATGATACCACCAAAATCATTTCTTTATATCCCTTATAATAGTTACCTTTTAATGATGTCTTGTGAAACCCATTTCTTTTTCATTGGTTAATTAAACCATGAAGGAATAATGTATTCTCTTATATCCATGTTTTATTTATATGAAATGTTTATTATTATGTGAGGGGTGGGTTTTTTATACACCTTAAATGCATTAATTAATGTTTTATACTTCATGATCTGACAAGGATTGGATGTTTTTGGAGGAGAGGCTCTTAGATTCGACCGAGAGCTCTCTATTTTCTGAGGGTTTGGAGCCTGTATCCTTTGGATTGTGATGGCAGTGATAATCTCACATGTTATGGGGGATTTCAGTAGAATATAGATATCTGTCTATGAAAATCTTCATTGATGCAATTGGCTATTTGTGTGTGTGATAAAAGATCAGGCTCTTTCAGGTGGCGGAAGATGGGTGGTCCAGATCTCCGACGATGGTTCTCAGTGGAGGTGAGCTTCAATAATGGTGATAGGTATCTTGCAGGACCAGTGTTATAGATTTGGTTCAGATCTATCTTCTTTGACCATGTCTGGTTGGTCTTCATGGTCAATCAGTGTTCGTACAGTCTATGTCTATGTGGGATCTATTAGAGTGGTGACAATCCTCTCTTCAAGTGATGTCAGGCGGATCATTAAGGAGACAACACGTACGAGCAGTGAGAATGGAGGTGATGATCTATTCAACTTCCTAGAAATTTCCTGGGTGAGAATAACAACACAAGTTTTTTGGGTGGTGGGAACAATGAAACTAGTTTTTTTGGGAGGGTGGCATGGCAGCACTGGTATATTCAAGTTGTGACAGACATCAGCAGATGGAGAATGGCAGCTGGCTCTTCAAGGTGATGGCATGGGCAGGCAGCAGGCACTACAGATGTAGTGAATCTGATGCAATTTGGTCCTACATTTAGTTTGGACATTTGTAACAGCCTTTGTGCCAATGGAAATTTGTGTCATTCAAATTAAGGCTGTGTGCCTCTAGAAAAAAAACCTCTAGGATTTCAGGCCATTATAATGGGTTATGTATTGGGTTCTATATTGTGTTTTCTCTATCTAGGACTATAAGTTTATAATGTGTTTTCCCTTACACAGTTCGAAAGGGGTCCCTATCATATCATTCTTTTTTTTAATAGAGGGGATTTCCCCAACCATTTTGGTATACCTCGTGATCTAAAAAGGGAACATAGAAGGTTTTCCCAAGAGAAAGGGTACATGGGGGGGTTCCTGATCCCTTGAGGGTATATAGTTGATTATCCCAAGCACAAGAGGAAACATGGGTGGTTGGACCTTACCTAAGAAGGTATACTGGTAGTAATATTATTCCAACTATGTGATAAATGTCATAGTAAGTATACTTGACACATGATATATAAATTTATGAGAATATTGTGTGAACCCAATAAAATTTGGGACTCATCCCACATTGATAGTCTTGGAAATGATCCCTGACTAAGGAAATGACTTTCTATACTTATGTGTATGACAAAAACTTATGTATTATTCTTATGATATCCTCTCATGGATCTTGATTGATTATTGATTTTTCGTCACTCTTATGAATCATGTCTATTATTATAAAAAAAAACCTTATTCAATGACAAATGTTTTATGGTTTGTAACTGGTTGTATATGTTCTCAAATGTTTGGATCATGTTCTCATTCCCTCAAAATTATCTTATGCTCGCTTATGACTATTGATTGATATTTTCCATTTTTACCATTATCGAGTATCTGATCCACCCCTTGTTATGTTTTTATTTTCCTTGGTTATGAATAATTCTTTTAAGTATTAAATATATGATAAAGGTACTATATGAGGAGAAATTTGTGGGATATATTGAAGATCTTTCTTGAATTAAGTTGATTGTGTGTCTAGTCTCCAAAGACACTAAAATTTTAATGTTTTGTGGAATTTATTAATGTAATGTGTGTTGAATATTCATTTAAAATGATGTAAAACTTATTTAGGTAATTATTAGTTCACCTCAGTTTGTATGTTAGTAGGGTTAAGTTACTTTAGGATATCATTTTATGAGAATTGAGAGGATAGAACCTACAACAACCTATGATAAACCAAATTAATTTTTAATGAACCAATAGTTTCATAGATTGATAAGAAAATTTCATAATTTAGTACATTTCATTAATGATTTTCATTATCATATGATTGAATCACAATTCTATATCTCTACACCCAATGAATTTTGGGGGTATATGCCTCCTATAATTTTTATTATTCTCCCATGAGTTCAATTTTATGTGATTTCAGGAAAGTATTATCTCTCTCTGTATAGATCCCAAATCTATTTCCAAGGAATTTAAATCAAGTTTTATATTCTTTATCAAATTAATAATCATATATCGATACGAGGATGAACATGAACTTCCAATATAAATTACATCTATTGCATGGGTCTTACCACCTTCTCATTTGGGGTATTTAATTAATATGATTGAGGAGAAACTCAGTATTAGAGATATAAATATTGTTTGAGAATATCAAAATTTATTTCTGGAAGTGTTTCCTAGTCTTTCCCAAAATCATGAAGTTGATATTTCAAAAGAACTCATATCTAGTGTTATGCTTATTTCATATAATCCTTGTAGAATGTCTCAAATTGAGTTATATTAATTTAAGAAGAAACTCTAAGTGAATCTAGAATAGGCTTTCATATACCCTAGCATGTCACCATGGGGTGAACCTATTTTTGTAAGAATAAATATGGTTAAATGATTCTTTGCAGTGATTATCAACAACTTAACAATATCATTATCAATAACAAGTATCCTCTACCCTATATTGATGACTTTATAGATCAACTCTGTAGAGCTCAATACTTTTAAAATATTTATCTTTGATCTGAATATCACCAATTAAGGGTTAAAGGGAGGATATATCCATGTTGGAATTCCTTACAAGGTATGCACTCTATTAATTTATAGTGATTCCATTTGGAATTACCAATTACTGTCTTTATAGATCTAATGAATATAGTCTTTATATATTACCTTGATCAGTTTGGGTAGTACTCAAAGATGATATTCTCTTATATTAAAATATAAAGGAAGAGCATGATGATCATTTTAGGATTGTGTTGAATACCTTGAAGAATGATAAGTTTTCTACCAAAGTTAAAAAGTGTGAATTATATATATATATAAATTATCATTATTGGGTCATGTAATTAGAAGTGAGGGTATATCAGTGGATCTGTCATAGATAGAGGTTTTTAATCAATGGACCAAACCAATCACTATTACAAAGATCTATAGTTTTCTTATATTGGATAGACACTACTAAAAATTTGTGAAAAAATTATCATGGCTATCAAATATACTAACCAAATTGACATAAAAGGGAACCAACTTACTTTCGATATGTGAATATAAATAAAACATTAAGGAGATAAAGAAAAGGTTGTTCAGTGAACATAGGCTTTTACGATCCTCTCATGGATAAGGATTTGTAATATACATTTATTTATTAAATAAGGGACTGAGATGTGTTCTCATGTGAAAAATTTTCTAACTTGTGATTTGGTTTAAGATGCTGTAATTTTTTATTTTAAAATATAGAGGAATTTTATTTATGGTGAAATGTATGATATATATACTAATAAAAAAATACTTAATAATATATTAATATATAAAGATTTGAATATGAAAAAAAGTATCTGATTGGAGAAAATTAAAGATTATGCCTCCTCAATAAAACACCATCTTGGGAAGGAAAATATGGTGGTTGATGGTCTGAGTCGGAAATATTATTCTAAACTATCTATAATTAGGATTGAAATAGATAAATTGCTTATGGGTTTGTAGAGTATGCGTGTCTAAATCATAAGGTAATGGGAGAAATATTATATTTCTGAAGTATATTTTCAACCATCCATTCTTGTGATGACTAAGGAGGTATAAAAGGGATATGTGGAGATAAAAAACAAGGTACGTATTATAATGTAATTAAAATTTTATCTAGATGGAATGATAATATTTGGGAACTAGATATACTTTCCTTTAATACTATAATTGATGAAAGAACTATTGGATGAAGCACATAACTCATTATTATTTTTCAATCCTAGAAGTACAAATATTTATAGAGATCTCAAAGAGAATTTCTGGGGGAAGAACATCAAAATGGAAATTATCTGTATGTGTCTTGATTCCTGGTATGTTAACAAGTTAAGTCATAACATCGTAAGTCTAGGGGGATGATGAAACAATTACTTATAACTATAAGGAAATGAAAAAACATCACCATGGATTTCATCATAGGACTTCCCAAGTCATCTAAATCCCATAAAACCATTTGGGTCATAGCCAATCACCTTATTAGGTTAGCACTTTCATTAATATTATAGAATATTTAATTCTTGACCAACTTGTTAAGATATAAATTAAATCAGTGGTAAGTTTTCCTTGAGTTCCACTCTAAATCATATAAGATCGAGCTATGAGGCTTACCTTGATGTTCTGGAGAAGTCTTCGACAATAATTGAATATAGTGTTAAGCTTTAGAACTTCATATCATCCTCAGACATATAATTAGTCTGATAGGACCATTATAACCCTATATAATATGCTGAAATGTTGCTCTATAGATTTCAAAGGTTGTTGGGATCAACACTTTACTTTAGTAGAAATTTCATATAACAATAGATTTCACTTGATCATTTGAATTGATACTTATAATCCCCTATATGGAAATCAGTTATGATATAAAAAATTTTAGGATGAAGTCAAATAACATAAGCTATTGGGACCTAAACTCGACAAGGATGTGAAGAAGAATGTTAGATCCATTCAACAACACATCATAGAAACTCAGAGTCGACAAAAAAGTTATACTGGAAATCAATTGAGAGATATAGAGTCTAAAATTGGTGATAATTTAATCCTATGAATATCCATTTGTAATAAATTTATGACATTTAGAATGAAGGGTAATTTGAGACATAGATATATCAGTCTTTACGAGATTCTTGATCATATCAGGATGAAAGCTTATCGCTTGGTAGTTCCCCCGAACCTATCACAAATTTACGATGTATTATATGTATCACTTTTGATGAAATACATACTTTATCTCTAACACATACTAAACTCAGATGATATACATATAGAACATTATCTTTCATATGAGGAAAAGATAATAGAGATTATAGATCAAAGAGATGAAGTGATGCGAAACAAGACCAGTCACATGGTCAATGTTTTTTTGTGAAACCATAAATTTGAGAAAACTATGTGGAAACCTAAGGATATAAAAAGGAATAATTACCCTCATCATTTCCCATTAGTGTAATATAATTTCAAGTGTGAATTTTCTATAATGGTGTAAAATGTAACACCTTGATATTTTAAAATATATTTTTCTTTTAGTAAATTTTACATGTTTGATAGCTTGCGAGACACACAACACCAAACTTATGTGAATAATGATTTATTATAATAAATAATGAAATATACTACAATAAAATTGAATTAATCTTAATTATTAAAATCAATTAAATAATTATAAGAATTACAATTTTGATTATTCATGTTTAAATTTTTTTGTTTGAGAACATTGTTTTTTATTATATATTATATATGTTTTCTTTTATATCTAATGTTTTAAATTTGAAAAATATAATTAATAAAAATAAACTTTATTTTTGAATTCAACATGTAATAATTATCTTAGTTTAAATTTTAGGTATTTTTCTAAACATATTTATTTCTAAGTGAATAGTGAAAAATACTATTTTTATGAATACTTTAATTGTTATGAGACAATTATGATAAAATAATTACATAAATATTTTAAACCTTTTGGATGGAAAAATATATTTTTAGGGAATAAAATAAATCATTTAAAACTATTATGTTTAATTTAGGAACCCATGATTGACTTTTTGGAACCTAAGTTATATTTTATTATAATAAAAAACTATTTTTGATTCTTTATCTTTAATGAGGTGGTTCAATTATTCCATTTGGATTTAGAATAGTCTAAATTTAAACTTTAATTTATTTAATAATAACATAATAAATTCATGGGAAGCACCACTACTTAATAATCTTATCCAAAATAATTATAAATTTATTTTGACAGATATAATTTTTTTTTCTAAAAATTGTTTTTATGAGTTTTGTGAAAAAATTTAATGAATTAAAGAGTAACTCAAAATTTATAAATAAATATGTAAAAAATATTTTCATAGTGTGATAAGGATTCATCATGCCACCACATACCCATATTTTAAGATCATGGTGCAATCTCCCCACATATTTCCCTAGTTCCTTGCAGTCAAAGACCATTTCTTTGATAAGAATAACGATGTTCACAATGTATTAAAAGGGTATCACACCAAAAACCTAAAATTATCTGAAGAACATGGTGAAACTCATGGACTCCTCCATCCACCTGACCAACCCCAAACTAAACTCCCTGCACAACCTATGAACCACAACACCATGACTCCTTGGGAAATTGAACTAAGGAACTCAACAACCAGGGCTTAACGACATAACCCCTATAATCATGGTGTAATTGATCATCACATGATATTAAACAAAACCACACATTATATTAATAAAAATATACTCAAATCGCCACATTGTGATTAGACTCATCATACTGATATAGATCCATGTCATAATAAAAAATGAATTAATGCAAGATTAATCAATGAGAATACCCATACATAATAATGATCTAAGAGATCCTAGAACCATTCATGACAAAGGAAAACACATCAATCCACATCCAAAAATCCCCAATAGATAGAATAACTCCCAAATCTCATGGAATTAACCCCACACCACAATATAGACCCCACACTAAAATCTAGAACATCACTCTACAACCAATACATCACCAATAAATAGTGAAACTCCTTACTCTCATGAAATCAAACCCATGACACATGAAAAACCTCACGATGTAGTCTAATATTAAAAACATGATACATTAGGAAGTCCATACAAACTCTATACATTTCCTTCAAGACTACCACAAAGCATACAAAAACTAACTCACCATCCAATAAATGATAAAGGGTTCAATAATGTAACATCCCAACACAACATTCAACTAAAATGGTAGTTAGACCGATGGATCGCATGACCTCAAGCACATCTCCCAGTATGCTAGATGATTCCAACTAGTAGCGTGGGTCTTGGGAGGTGATAGTGTGGAGACTATACCATCATATTAAAATAGCACAATGGTATTACAGAACTAAATAGTAGACAATAGTGGAATCAGTAAATAAATAAAAGACAAATGAAATATAAGAATAATCATAAGCAACTGAATCCATAGGATATGGAAACCCCCAATTTACAATTGTGCATGTATGGAAGATAATTCTTAAACCAAAATAGAGGACTTACTGCATGTAGTAAGATAAAGTACAATAATTAATTAATGAAATAAAATAGAAAAAATCCCCAAGGGAAACCTCCATGAGCATCCCGAGTTCCAACTCGATCCGATGATCTTAACTCTCAAGTACAAAAATACAAAAACAAGTAAGGTCTAAGGTCTTGCAGATAAGAAGGTCTACTCAAGTACCCTAGTGCAATGGTGACCTGAGAAGTGTGTGAGATATAAATATCAATAGGTCGACACCCACAGTGTGTATCCCAATCCATTATGTTAAATATAAATTATAGTAGTGTTTAGGCATAAGGAAATTATAAATAGGAATGATTAAATAAAAATCCACCCATCCAGGTTCCTAAGGGACACCTGACAATTATACCTACTTCAAATCAAATCTGGAATAAGTCTAATCAGGAACTATATTTATAATATATATATATATATATAGTTTTGTTCTATATTGAATCCACCTATATGAAGAAAGTGTTTGTTGATTCATAATAGCCACATACCTGGAATACTAGCACTGGATGGATTGGGATGTAACACACTTTTCCATGATCAGTATAATGAGCCTAAAATCTCAAGTAATAGGGTACATTCCCTATATCTCAAAAGAGTGTGAGACGCCATGAACTCAACACATAGGATGACGAGTGTGTTGTCATGTCAACACTCTAATGATGGTATGTGGCGCCTCAACCCAACACATATATAGTATCACTCATGTGAGATTCCACGAAAACAACACCTGGTGTAAGGGAGCATGATTATCCACCATGATCTACAATCCCTTACCATAGTCCACAAGTATAACCAGTGTGTGACTGCATGAACTAAACACCTGATATAAGAGAGTGTGATTTACCTCCTATCTCAACACCCCTTACCATGATACAAAACCCATGTATAAGTCATAATCAGATTTATAATATAAACCATGAGGAAATACCTCTCATGGTTTTTATTTTATAATCCTGGTCGTCAATAAGGTCATAAAATTATATTTATAAAATTTAATTTACTTAATGAATAAAAACCATTAGGAAGTATTCCATTCGATATAATCAAGAGGCATGGTCATACCACCCAAATAAAATTCATTTAATTTAATTAATTTAAAGAGTTTTAGGAAGGAAATCCATCATGTCTACCCATTCTATTCAATTCATGTCATTTAATTAAAAAAGTCAAGAAAATTCATATAAATAGGTTCAAAGGGGCCCTTATATGGAACCTAAATCAATTGGGAATTTACCTACAAGGGTAAATCCATTATAAGGAAATTAGATTTAAAGAGTCGGGCTGGCACGTAGAATTTTCTATGAATAATTATGAATTTACCTACTTGGGAGTATCAGTTTAGAAGTTTTAATTAAGGAAAAGTTCCAAACATTCCATGTCCCAAAAATACATCAATGCATAAAGAAATCCAAATTCAGGAAACCAAGAATATCTAATATCACCAATCACTACTTTTATTTTAGAAGAATGGACACCTCCTTCAAGGGGTTTTATTACAAAATCATGAAATTATTCATCAGTAATTCATTTATGCATGTTTAAAAATGTATTCTATAATCATAATTCAGAACTAATTAAATGAAAGTGAAGTGAGTAAAGCAATAAATAAACGCATTCATTAATTTAAAGGGAAAAGGAAATGGATCCTACCTCACGAGAAGACCATTCCAAGCCAAACACTTTGGCACTTTACATTTTCATCAGCGACCACTCGAAGCTTCTCCTACCTTCCACTGAGCACATTCACCTTCATGGATACGTAAGTACACCTAGCTTCTATGTACATATTCTTATGGCCATGAATATGTATAAGGGGATCCTTACATATAGATTATATACATATCCCAGCTTCCACTTACACCTATATGAATTTTTCATATAAATATGTAAGCACACATATCCCAATATATATAAATTCCCTACCATGGATAAATATACAAATAAAGAGAGAACACACATATTTATATTCTTACCTATGCATACACAGTATGTCACCTTTGACAATGAAAACCCTAAATTTCCTAAATGATGACTAAGATGTAACATCCTGGTTCCGGAAGCCACCCAGAGGAACCTCATACCCGGTTGGTCACATGGCCTCAAGTGCATTTCCCCGAATTCTAGAGGCTGTCGACTAGTAGTGAGGGCCTTGGGTATGATAGTGGGGAAACTATGCCCTCATTGGTAGTGTACACAACAGAAGTAAACAACACATACAATAGTAGAAGTAGTAAATATCCAACAACAGTAAGCAGTAGAAGACTAAAATAATAAACAACTGGAGAACACATATATATACGTGAAATGATGCATGATACATATGTCTAGGAAAACATCCAAACAAGTCACAATACATGAAATACAAATAGTGATAAACCAAAGTACAAAAGAATGGTAAACAGATAAACTCCTCAGCATCGCAAGCCATAGCTTGGTCCCATGCTCTCCAGATTCATAACAATTCAAGTACCTAAAGTAGAAGGGTGCTTTCCCATATCTATACCTGCAACAATATAATCTGTTTTGGCCCAAAAGAATGACCCAAAAAGGGTGTGAGAATAACTCTCATTAGAAAACCACCTGAAGATCTGTGCCTAACGGTCAGTGAATATATGGAAGGTAAACGTTTAGAAAGTAGTAAACAGGAAAGTACACAACAGTAAAAATCCGCATTCCAATGTCAAGATGCAGCTAACACACACAGGTAACCCTCTGGGAAGTACCCACATCCATCCCCTCTGGTCCAACCAATTGAGTACAAGCAACCCTCTGGGCAGTACACTTAGCCTAACCCCTCTGGTTCTATCATAAGAATTTATAAAGACTCTCTGAGGAAGCACTCTCGGTCAATTCCCCTTGTAGTATAAGGTAGTCGATGACTCTATGAGGAAGCACACAAGGTCAATTCCCCTTATAGACCCAAGGTAAAGAGACTCTCTAAGGAATCTCACTTGGCCAATTCCTCTTATATCCCCAGGTCATTCACAGACTCTCTGAGGAAGCTCACCCGATCAATTCCCCTTATAGCATGGAGTGGTTCAAGGTCATTCTAGTAAAATAAAGACTCTTTGAGGAAGCTCACTCGGTCTGTCCCCTTATAGTCTATAAAGCTCAAAGAATCTATGAGGAAGCTCACTTGGTCTATCCCCCTATAGTCTATAATGTCCAAATACTCTCTGAGGAAGCTCACTTGGTATATCCTCTTACAGTTTATAATGTCCAAAGACTCTATGAGGAAGCTCACTCGGTCTATCCTCTTTTAGTCTGTAACACCAGGTTCTCATGACCCCATATAAGTAAACACATAGTAATGTTATATGGCCAAAGTAAACCTAAAAAACTACTTGGATAACCAGTCTACAACATCTCAAGCATGTTAGAAAACAACACTCCATCCTACGACCACAAGGCATAGAAAACAGGTAAACAACCAATATGCCAAATAGGACCAAATGGTTGTAAACAAAACGAAGCATGAACAAAACATCCAAGGCATAGAAATCAACCCAATTCATAGGTATACAAGCATGGAAGGAAAACAACATGGTTAAAATGGTAAACACACAATACCTCGTTCAAGGGTATTGGTGTAATTTTCACATAATACTCGAAGACTTCGAATTGAAGGGAAAAAACCAACTACATTGGAGTTAAAAGATCGCTATACATGAACCTTGAAGCTTGAATCTCCTTGGAACGATGAATATCTATAAAAAATTATAAACCTTTCAACCCAGGATAACTTAGAAAAGAGGAGGAATTGGAAAACGATGTTCTAGAATAAGGAAGAGATTACTGCTGCGGTTCCAACGCAATAGACAGTGGTCGATTCGGAGAATAGACGGAGGCTCGGGGGCTCGGAGAAGTTTCAGCGCTATACGGTTTCTCTCGGCTGAACAAGACCTAGAAGAAGACACTTCTGGTGATCAGACACGACCCCGGTCCATTTAATGAAAAAAATACACGGTGTGTACTTTTTGAGTACATGGTGTGTACTTAGTGTTTTCGTACTATGCTTTATACGGCCTCCACATCACCCCACACGACTGTGTGTGTTCCCAGGACACGGCCAGCACACGGCCTCCTGCGGCAACGAAGTACATGGTGTGTACTCATAAATTACACAACGTGTACTTCAAAAATTTCCATAATTTCCACTTTTTATCAAAAAAGACCAGAAAAGGAAAAACATACCTGAAAGAAGATCCGAGTTCTTAAAAACTTACCCCCTTAAAACAATTCGTCCCTGAATTCCCCTATCTTGGTGTAGAAGAAGAAACGCTGAATAGCGCCAGCCACTAATCTCGTACATTGGTATCCCTCTCCCAAGTCTCGTCCTGTACTTTCCCATGCTGCCATAACACTCGTACCTTAGGAACAGACCGTCCATGGAGAATTTTTGTACTACGATCCACAATCCGGATAGGATGTTCCTAAAAAGACGCATCTATATCAAGCTCAACCTCCTTGGGTTGGAAGACATGAGACGGGTCTAAAAAGTAACGTCGGAGCTGAGAAATGTGGAAGATATCATGCATAGCTTGGTACCTCTGAGGTAACTGCACCCAATAGACAACCGGACCAATTCTCTCCAACAACTCAAATGGTCCGACATACCTCAGTGAAAGCTTACCCTGTCTCCTTATCCTCTTGTGTCCCATCCTCGGTGTGGCATGCAGGAAAACCTGATCCCTGACCTCGAACTCCAGAGGTCATCTCCACTGATCAACATAAGACTTAAGCTGAGACTATGTAGTATCCATCCTCTTCTGAATCAACTCTATCTTCTTTGAGGTCTCCTGAACAAGACAATGTCCCAGCAAGGTTGCCTCTCCTACCTCCAGCCAACATAAGGGTGATCGGCATGGCCTACCGTACAAATCTTCATAAGGTTCCATCTAAATAGTTGCTAGAAAACTACTGTTGTAGGAAAACTCCACAAGAGGTATATATTTCTCCCAAGAACCTCCAAAATCCAGAATGCATGCTCGGAGCATATCCTCAAGCACTTGAATCGTATGCTCGGACTGGCCATCAATCTAGGGATAGTAAGCTGTACTCAAAAGTACATGTGAACCCAAAGCCTTCTGAAGCCCCTGCCAGAACGGAGAAGTAAAACGTGCATCCTTGTCTAAAACAATGGAGTGTGTAACTCCATGTAGACATACAATTTCACATATGTAGAACCTTCCCAGATCATCAACACTGAAGGTATCCTGATTGGAAAGAAGTGTGGAACCTTTGTGAGTCTGCCAATGACAACCCAAACAACGTCATCCCCACAAGACGATCTCAGTAAAACAGTCATGAAGTCCATCACGGAATCATTCCACTTCCACTCGGGAATGGGTAACTACTGTAAGAGTCATGAAGGTCGTTGATGCTCCGCCTCCACTAGCTGAAAAGTAGAACACCTCATGAAGAAACTAGTAACTTCCATCTACATACCTGGCCACCAATACTGATGGTGTAGATCACGATACATCTTGGTGATGCCAGGATGCACTGCCCAAACTGAGGAATGAAAGTTCTGCATCAGCTCCTCATGTATGTCTGCTGGCACCCATACAGGTCCCTGGAAACGCAAGACCTCATCCTCACCTACGGTCCATCCAATAATAGGGTCCTCTCCCGACACGCTTTCCCTTAGGACCAGGCCTTCAGAATCTAAAAGCTGCATCATTCAAACTCGATCAAGATAAGTAGAGGTAATATCTACAGAAGAAAGAAAATTATGCCCCTATCTGTCGTTAACCTCCAAATACATCTCAGAGAACAGATCCATAAGCTTCCACTCACTACTGGCCTCCCGAACCGCCTATATCTTATTCCTCCTACTCAACGCATCAGCCACTGTGTTTCCCTTACCAGGCGTATAGGCAAGATCAAAGTCAAAGGGCTTTAGGTACTCAACCCACCTACACAATCTGAAATTCATATCACACTGTGTGAAGATGTACTTGAGAGTCTTGTGGTCGGTGAAAACCAAAATGTTCTCTCCCATAAGATAATGCATCCAACAACGTAAGGCATGAACAAAAACTTCCAACTCAAGATCATGAGTCAGGTAATTCCTCTCATGTGGCCTCAACTACCGAGACCCGTACGCAATGACTCCATCTCCCTGCATATGTACAACTCCCATCCCGATACCTGATGCATCAAAGTAAATGGTATAACTATTTCCCGGATCCGGAAAGACTAGTATCAGTGATGAAGTCAACCTACCTTTTAGCTATTGAAACGATGACTCACAAGAATCTGACCATAAGAACATCACCCCTTTCTTAGTCAGACATATCAGCGGTGCTTCTAAGTGTGAAAAGTCCTGTATGAAATGTTTGTAGTATCCAGCCAGCCCTAGAAAACTCCACACCTCAAAGACATTCTTTGGCTGCTCCTAGGACACTATAGCTCTCACTTCCTCTGGGTCTACTAATACTCCTGCCTCTGAGATAACATGACCCAAGAAGTGAATCCGGTCCATCCAAAAGTGGCACTTTGAGAGATTAGCATATAACTGATGCTTCCTCTATGTACTCAAAATGATCTCAAGATGGGTAGCATGGTCATGTCGAGTGTGAGAGTACACCAATATATTGTCCATGAAGACCACCATGAACAAATCCAAGTATGGATGGAACACTCGTTTCATTAGTGCCATGAAAACTGTGGGTGCATTCGTGAGACTGAATGGCATAACCAAGAACTCGTATAGACCATACCTGCTCCATAAGGTGTTGAGAGGTATATTAGATGGTATAACGTGCAAATGATGATAACCAGATCTCAGGTCAATCTTAAATAACACATGGGCTCCTCGAAGTTGATCAAAGAGGGCATCAATCCTAGTCAAGGGATATCGGTTCATGACCGTTAACTGGTTCAACTTCTGATAGTCCACAAAAATCCTGAGGGTACCATCTGCCTTCTTCACAAAAAGGACAGGCGAACCCCAAGGATAAGTACTGGGTCGGATGAAACTCTTTGCCTGCAACTCCTCCAACTACTTCTTGAGATCTTGTAACTCAGGTGTAGCCATCCTATAATGGAGAATGGAAACTAGTGTCGCTCCTAGGATGAGCTCAATAGAAAATTATACCTCACACTTCGAAGGAAAACCTGAAAAGTCTCCTGTAAAGACATCCCTAAAATGATCCACCACCGGAGGAAATTCTAACTTTGAAGTCCCCAGGTCATCCAGATATAGACTGGCAATCTGGGCTATAACTCCTCCTAACCCAAGATGCTATAGACCTGCTTTACTTGCCTGGACATCTCAATCGCCCTTGTGAATAAATGTTCTACCCTATAGTGATATGAAACCCACCCTGTGGTGATAACAATCAACAACTGCCTGGAAGGGAACTAACCAGTCCATCCCAAGAATGACATCATAACTTGTCATCTCTAGGAAATATAGGTCCCATAGACAATGACACCCACCAAACTCTAGAGAGAACTCCTTGCACTAACGTACACTAGTCGTCCTAGTCCCCAACAGTGTGTCCAGTGTCAAGATGTCGGTAGAAGAAAAGATGCTGAGACCAAGACTCTCCACAACAACGACAGATATAAAGCTATGGGAAGCCCCTGTATCGAAAAGAGCTGAAGATAAAAATGAGGCTACTAAGATCATACCTTTAACTGTAGAAGGTCCTGGATCATGCTACTGATGGGTCTGATCCACTTCAAAAGTCTTCCCTGCTCCTCGGCTCGGTGACCCTAACTTACCGCTCTGAGCTGATCCACTCTGCTGTACCCCCTGAACCACCAGTATCCTGTGGGTCAGATAATCCCAAATCCACCTCATCCAAAGGTATCTTAGCCTCCTCCAACTCATGAAATAGATCAGGGTCCATATGAAACACAAAATTATTGTTGTTAGAAGATAGTTAAAAATAACTATTACATATAGATATATATTAGTTATGATTATAACCATCATTTAACTGTGTCAATGTTCACCTTCATTATCATCTTCATATTTGGCGATGTTAATGTCTTTATATTCATCTTCAGCATCATCAATATCCATATGAGTTTCCGTTTCATCATATCTTTCCATTTCAAATTCATTTGTAACATCATTAACATCATCATCACCATCAACCCTTAATTGTGGGGTGTCACCATCGATATTCATGTCTCTTTGTGAAAATGATAGATTTTGAGTAGTCTCTTGGAAAATTTATATTCCTTGTACTTCATCGAAACCACATTCAGTTTGAGTAAACTGATTTTCTGAAGATTTCATTTTTATTATGCTCCACCAATAACTCAGGTCTCTTGAAGTATCCCAGTACTTTTCATAATATATATTGATGTTCCTGATGATCCAGTAAAAATAGTCCATTTAATGCAAGAAGAATTTTATATTTAATATTAATGATTCCATGAATCGGATGAACATGCATGTCTCTCTCAGTATCTAACCACTGACATTTAAACATCATTACATAATTTTTCCCCAGACAACAAAATTCAATAATTCCATCCAGCATGCCATAAAAGTCAGCTTTAGTTTCTATATGATGCGATCCTCTCAAGAAAAATCCAATATTCATTGTTTTTTTGATTCCCCATATGCACGTGTTTGAAATCGAAAACCATTCACCACATGTGCATTGTAAGATTTAATCATTTTGAATGGTGGGTTGCTCAATATACACAGTCCCTTATCAATTTTATCAGCATGTTAAGACACCTGAAAATTTGTAAAATAATTATCAATATAATAAATTATAAACTGAATTGATTTGTTAAACCATCAATAAATTATGTTACCGGTTTTTGAAACCATTGAGAAAAAAATTTCTGTCATTGTTCTTCAAGAGAAGCTGTTGTAATTTGTGGAATCTATTTCTTGATATGATTATCATATAACCTACAAATAAAATAAGTTTACTTACTATAACCTGAATTATAGAATAAGTGATAGAAGCACTCATAGTACAAATGATGTCATTTATTCACAATTGAGCAGAACATATGTATGAGCTATGTGATGTTCATCATCTGAAAGCCATCATTCATGAACTCCACCGAAGCCAAGCTCTGGCTGATTAAAAAATAATAATTGATTTTTCATTTCATCATCATCATTCCCCTCATTCCATCCCATGCAGTTGTGTATTGATAGATATCCAGATTTAAAATAATGAGGGTGAAAAAAAGCAATTTCCTCTTGCAAATAAGCTTCATCAATTGAGCCTTCAACTGATGCTTTGTTACATAATTATTTCTTAAATTTCTACATGCATCTCTCAAATGGTTACATCCATCTAAATTGTACTGGACCTCCACATTTAGCTTCATGTGTAAAATGTAATATTAGATTTTCTATTGATTCAGAGAAAGCTAGCAGTTAGATTTTCTCTATTTTATATATAAAACAATAAAATCTTCTTCCAGTTTACATAGTGCATCATAGTCAGTTGTCACCACACAAATGTCTCAAAAGAATATGATATGTCTGTTATCGAATCCAAAATAATATAATTCAATAGATCTCTGAATCCAATCGGTATAATTCTTTCCATTATAACATATCAATCATGACATTTTAATCCGACAATATGACCATTCTTAACAAATATTCCCAAATTGGATGTATAGCCATCTAAAAGTCTCAAATATGCAATCCAATGAAAAAAATAATAAGAGACTCTCTTTGGAATGTGTATAAGCTACTTTTGGCTTTAAAAACCTCTGTGAACTGACATTTTGAAATAGTTCAAGTTCCAGTCATCTGCAAATTTGGGCAAGATCTAATCATGTCATTACATTATCTTTGTTCTTACCTAGTTTATCCAAAACTGTATGAAATAAATTATCAAAACATTTATTCTCAATATTAATGACATCCAACAAATGGAAGACCATCAAATCAGACCAATATAGAAGATCCCAAAAAATGCACCGTTTTATCCAATTATGTACTTTCCCAAAGCCATGAATTTTCAGTTGGTTTACTGTTGGCCCAAATGTGATGGGAGGTAATGAAAAGACAACTGAATTTACCTCTATACCTGAGATCATTTTTGGACATTCATCCCTTTCAATTGTGCCTTTTCTAGAATGAAATTTTTTTCTCTGAAAAGGATGATCGGTTGGAAGAAATCTGTGATAACAATAAAAATAGTAAGGTTTTTTTCCCTTGAAGAGAATAAAAGCTTTGTTGTTTTTTCATACAGCAATGACATGATTTTGGAAAATTTTTACTCTAGCCAAATAATATACCATATGCCGGAAAGTCACTAATCATCCACATCAATGCAACTTTTAATATGAAATTTTATTTCACATAAACATTATATGTACTAACATCATTACTCCACAATGAATTTAACTCATCAATCAAGGGTTTCAAATATACATTGATATTCTTTTTCAGATTTATGGGGATTAATAAGGTCAAAAGGATATAGGGATCCTTCGTCAACATCCATGCATGTAAATTGTACGGAGTTATAAAGATTGGCCAACATGAATACTGAATACCATAAGAACCAAATAGACAGAAACCATCAGTAGAAAGACCAAATCGTACGTTTTGGTCTTCTAAAGAAAAAGATGGATGTAGTTGGTCAAAATGTTTCAATTAATCACCATCAGATGGATGATTCAAGATTTTATCAGTATAAATATTGGTTTTTTCCATGACATCATTGACGATGTGTTCTGAGACATAAACAAACGCTGAAACCTGGGTGTAAGGGGGAAATATCTCAACTATTTCATAGGAATCTATCCAGACTTCCCCGTTTGAGATTCTTTATACCTCGATTGTCCACATGTGGGACAACTATCCAATGAATCATTTTCAATAGAATATAAGATGCAATCATTTGCACAAGCATTAATCTTCTGATAACTGAGGACCAGATTAAAAATCAGCCTCTTTCACTCATATTAATTTGTAGGAAACACATTTACTTCAAGTAACAGTGTTTTAATGAAAGAAAATATCTGATCAAAACAGTTGTTTAACATTGAATTATCTGATTTAATAGCCATAAATTTTTCAACCACTTCTAATTTCTTTATCTTGTAACAAGGATATAATACATCCTCACTAGTCCTCAACAACTCATAAAATTCAGATGGTTCTAACTCAGGAGTTAAATCAATAGCATCATGAGATTCAGTTTGTTGAACAGATGGACCGGAAACATCATGCACTAAATTTTGAAACCGTGATAGATCTAGCATCAAGTTTTTATTATCTTCTCTGGAACTATGTTCACCATTTTGATACCAAAAAACATAATCTGGTTGAAAACCAAACCATAAGAGATGTCCCCAAACCTTGTCAAATGTGTCAAACGTTCTCAGAGAACATTTTTTACAAGGACACTTAATTGTGCCTTCTGAAAAAAATTCTGGTTTTGATAATGGAAATGATAAGAAATCATTACTACCATCAATATATAAAGGATTTAAACTAGAACCATTTGGATTTCTATGCTGATTTATCCAAGCACGATCATCTAATAATGACTGTTGTCGACTTCCTTGTTCCATATTTTTCTATAAAAAATAAAATCATTACTGTTTTTGAAAAATTTGAAATTAGAAAAACATGATCCAAAAAAAGAAGATAAATAATTGAAAATACTTCTTAATAATTACCATTAATTATGGGTGATACAATTTCCAAGGGATTGACGACTACTCTTTTGTCCGACGACTCATTTACTTGCAACATTCTCACAATGAAATTACAACTAAGAATATGCTCAGTGGTATGCTTATTCATTCTTGTGCATACAAGAATGCATAAGTGTACCTATGAGAAGATTATTCTTTGTGATTTCTGTGTGAAAAATATGCAAGTAAATGAGTCATCCGATAAAAGAGCCCTCTTTTTGTCGATGTATCTTCTTCATGCCACTATCTCCACCTGAAAACATTATGAAAAATGTGGTCCTACAAATGTATATTTAAACTCGTGCATACAAGATTGGATATGCATATGTAGAAGCATACTTTTCATAATGTTTTGAGTTAGTGAGAGTTGAAAGGAGAAGAGTAATCGAGTAAAAGGAGTGTCTTCAATCCACTAAAAATTGTGCCAAGTTATTTCAATTTATTAAAACTTATTACAATTGATTTTATTGCGAATTATTGCTAATTATTTCAAATTATTAGTAATTATTATTAATTATTGCTAATTATTGATAATTATTTATATTTTTTGCTATTTTTTTCTAATTGTTGGTATTTGTTGATATTTGTTGCAATTTGTTGCTATTCATTGCTATTTGTTGTTATTTGTTGCAATTTCTTGCTATTTGTTGCTATTTGTTGTTATTTGTTTCTATTTGTTGCTATTTGTTTCTATTTGTTGCTAATTGCTGCTATTTGTTGCTAATTATTACTAATTATTGCTAATTATTGCTAATAAATGCTAATTATTGATAATTATTGATAATTATTGATAATTATTGATAATTACTGCTAATTATTTCTAATTATTGCTAATTATTTCTAATTATTTCTAATTATTACTAATTATTTCTATTTATTGCTAATTATTGCTATTTATTGCAATTTATTGCTATTTGTTGGTATTTATTCCAATTTATTACTATTTATTGCTATTTATTTGTATTTGTTTCTATTTATTACTATTTATTAGTATTTATTACTAATTATTACTAATTAATACTATTTATTACTATTTATTTATATTTATTACTATTTATTACTCTTTATTACTATTTATTACTATTTATTTATATTTATTACAAATTATTACTAATTATTACTAATTATTACTATTTATTACAAATTATTACAAATTATTACTATTTATTACTATTTATTACTATTTATTACTATTTATTACAATTTAGTACTATTTATTACTATTTATTACTATTTATTACTATTTATTAGTATTTATTACTCTTTATTAGTGTTTATTATTAATTATTAGTAATTATTACTAATTATTAGTATTTATTAGTATTTATTAGTATTATTACTATATACTACTATTTATTATTAATTATTACTAATTATTACAAATTATTTCCATTTATTACTATTAATTACTATTTATCACTATTTATTACTAATTATTACTAATTATTACTATTTAGTACTATTTATTAGTATTTATTACTATTTATTACTAATTATTACTAATTATTACTAATTACTAGTTATTAGTATTTATTACTAATTACTACAACTTATTACTAATTATTACTAATTATTACTAATTATTATTAATTATTACTAATTATTTCTAATTATTACTAATTATTACTATTTATAACTATTTATTACTTTTTATTACTATTATTTACTATTTATTACTATTTATTTCTATTTGTAAATATTTATTAGTATTTATTAGTATTTATTAGTATTAATTAGTATTTATTAGTATTAGTATTTATTACTAATTATTAGTAATTATTAATAATTATTACTATTTATTACTATATATTAATATTCATTACTACTTATTACTAATTATTACTAATTATTACTATTTATCATTATTTATTATTATTTATTAGCATTTGTTACTATTTATTATTATTTATTAGTATTTATTACTATTTATTAGTATTTATTACTATTTATTAGTATTTATTACTATTTATTACTATTTATTAGTATTTATTTCCATTTGTTACTATTTATTTCTATTTATTACTAATT
Organism: Viscum album; assembly: GCA_963277665.1. Classification (NCBI taxonomy): domain Eukaryota; kingdom Viridiplantae; phylum Streptophyta; class Magnoliopsida; order Santalales; family Viscaceae; genus Viscum; species Viscum album. The sequence goes on along the minus strand of OY728127.1, from coordinate 736,462,517 downwards.
ATTACTAATTATTACTAATTATTACTAATTATTATTAATTATTACTATTTATTACTATTTATTACTATTTATTACTAATTATTACTATTTATTCCTATCTATTACTATTTGTTTGTATTTAATAGTAATTGTTACTAATTATTAGCAATTAATACTAATTATTACCATTTATTACTAATTATTACTTATTATTAATAATTATTTCTAATTAAGACTAATTAAGACTAATTATTACTAATTATTACTATTTTTTACTATTTTTTACTATTTTTTACTATTTATTACTAATTATTACTAATTATTACTAATTATTACTATTTATTAGTATTTATTAGTATTTATTAGTATTTATTAGTATTTATTAGTATTTTTTACTATTTATTACTATTTATTATAATTTATTACTTTTTATTAGTATTTATTTCTATTTATTACTATTTATTTCTATTTATTACTATTTATTAATATTAATTAGTATTTATTACTATTTATTACTATTTATTAGTAATTATTAGAAATTATTACTACTTATTACAAATTATTACTATTTATTAGTATTAATTAGTATTTATTACTATTTTTTAGTATTTATTAGTATTTTTTAGTATTTTTTACTATTTATTAGTATTTATTCCTTTTAATTTGTATTTATTACTAATTATTAGTATTTATTACTAATTATAAGTATTTATTATTAATTATTATTAATTATTATTAATTATTACTATTTATTAATATTTATTACTATTTATTTGTATTTATTAATATTTATTATTATTTATTACTAAATATTACTAATTAATACTATTTATTACTAATTATTAATATTTTTTTCTATTTTTTTCTAATTTTTACAATTTATTTCTAATTATTACTAATTAGTGTTAATTACTATTAATTACTACAAAATACAACTACTAATTACTAATTTCCGCTAATTATTTATATACATTACTAATTATCGTTAATAATTAATAATTATTACTAATTACTAAGAATTAGTACTAATAATTTAATTTTATTATTACAAATAAATACTGATGACAAAACAATTTAAATCTAACTTAATTACAACTAATCAACAATAATTAAAATTAATATAATGAAATAAAATAAATACTAAATTAAATAAAACATAAATACCTTTAAACTTGATCTCTTATAATTGTAGGCTGCTTCACAACTTCTTTGTAAAAAAAACTAACTCTTAAAAATTTCCACTCTAAAATTAGAGATTACAGAAGCAGAGGAAGAAGGAATTCAGGAGGAGAGAAGAAAAACGGAGGGGGTATATATAGGATAGATTAGTTACGACGAGGGTATTTTGCGACGGGAGTCCCATCGCTAATAGTACTTATTGCGATGGGTCCCGTCAAAAATAGCTTTGGCCGCATTAATTACGGTCGGCGGTTAAAAAGTTATTTGCGACGGGACAACATGTCGTCGCAAATATGTTTTTACCACCACCGGTTATTTTCGACGAGTCCCATCGCAAATACCCTTCGGGGGTCAAACTAGTTGCGACGGGGGATCCCCAGTCGCAACTAGTCTTACCGCCTCCCGACATTTGCGACGGGTGGTGCCAACCCGTCACAAATACCCTTTCGCGCGATTTGGCGCGCAAACCACTCTAATCTGCGTGTAAGTTTTTGTGACGGAATGCTTATTCCCGTTGCAAATAACAGTTTTTCCCGCAGTGCATGATGAGTTGATAATATCAACAATGCATGATATTTAATATTAAACTCTAAAGTCCAACTCCTATGATCATCATCAAACTTATAATGATATTGAGCATCCATCATGTACTCATGAGTCACATGTTCCTTCTTTCTCATGCTCCACCCCAAATTTTGTTCCAATATTTTCTAACTCTCCAACCTTGGTGTAACACAACAGTGATCTACAAGGTTATCCATATAGCTCTTTGAATAGAGCTGTACCAATAGTTGATTTATAACTATTTTTATAGGAAAACTCGACCAATTATAGGTGCTACACCCATGTATTTGCAAAATCTAGAACACATGCACACAATATATCTTCCAATGTTTAGATATTTTTCTATATATAATTATCCTTATGTAGATGAAAAAAATGTGTTGATGCACAGTTGGGATCCAAAATCAGGTTGAAGACCCTACCATACCTGAGGGGAAAAATGATGATCATGATCAGAGATGATAATCCTTGTAACCCAATGGAGACTCACCAAATTATACCAATACATCCATGAAACAATATCAATTGTGATCAAATATTTAATCACCAAGAAGTGAGCCAAATTCATTAAATGGTCCATGATCACCTAGATAGAATCATATCTACCATGATTTCAGGGTAAGCCGATCATGAAATCCATTGAAATGTATTCCAACCTCCACTGAGATACACCAAATGTTTAATGAAATCTACTTGGAACATGATGTTTAGTCTTCACCTTCAGTAATACTAAACACCGTGATACCAAAATCTACGATTGACCCTTTCATCCATGGACACCAAAAATGAAACCTCAAGGAATGATACATCTTAGTCACACTAGGATAAATTGCCAACAGTGTGCAGTGAAACTCATGGGTAACCATCTCATGCACTGTCGAGGGAATGATGAGCCTTCCCTATAACAACACCCAATGTTGTCCAACCGAAAAATATCCCTCAAGGGAATCCCTATAAACAATACGATCTCACCAAAATTTTACCTGAGAGTCACAAAATGAGATTCATCATACCAACAACACCAAGGATTACTACATTGTTATCTATTAGAGACACCCACTTTCATTGAATTCTTCCATGTCAAGATGTAATGTTCGAGCCCCTCCATTCATCTTCATACATCCCCAGACCCATGAAAAACAACTCCAAATGAATTTCTACTCAACGGATTAGTAAAAACATACCATTTTCATAGTTTATAATAAATATATAATTGGTAATCATATAATAATTCTTTCCAATATCATTATTTTAAATTAAAATCAATTTTAAAGAAGGTATACCTAAAAATAGTATGACTCTTGAAGACCAAAAATAATTCATCAATGAGATACTTTCACCACAACATCAAGGAAAGAAAAAGCATGGAAATCTCAAGATAATTGGTAGCATAATAATATTTATGATTTATTAAATTTTGGGACCCATTGGATATGACTGCTATCTACTACATCAAAAAACAACCCAATTCAAGGCATGTAGCATTGTAGAAAACCTTAAAAATGACTCCTTAGTAAAACGAAGAACTTTCTCACTAACCAGATTCTCCTTAAAATAATAAAAAGAATCATAACCGAAGTTTTTCCACACAATAGCCTGATCCTTTCTATTCGAGGATGTCAAAAGAATCAAAATCTAAGAAAAATCGGGCACAAACCTCCTATAATGGCCTGGATGGAAATGAAAATTCTGAATCCCTACAATATTTTTAGAGGATACCTAAGAAACAACTACATCAATATTTAAAGGATCCATTACTACTTCTTTCTAAGACAAAAACTCCCAAAATAAATACACCTCAAGGGCCCAATAAATTCACTTAGAACTAATTCCAAAATAACTAATGACACCAAACAACCTTATAAAACCTTATAAATAGCTCACATGTGATCTCTATGCCTGTAGGCCTTAGAAAAATTCATTGCCTGTAGGCTTAAAATATTACACACAACCCATACTAACTACTTAGAACTGCTCCTCCCCAGCATCTTCATCGTGAAATCAGCTCTCCACCTTCACCTGACTATTCGGTTAGGCTTTCCCGTGTATGCACAGGCTTATCCCGATGGAAGGTGACATACCCTCTCATTCTTACAATCTATTTAGCTTCTGATATGGTGAAAGCTCCTTACTTCTACACTACCTTGAGATACAATCTTCTACCAAAAACAAATCGGATAACCGGATCTACTCATGTATACTATTTCAATAAATTTAGTAACTGACAGCCAACTACCTAATATTTCACCCTGTTCACTACTCTCTGAAATTTTTAAGTACACTAACTACTCAGGTATATGTATTCTGAAATAATGTTTGGCTTAAATCACAAATCACTCCACACCTTTCATGGAAATTATATTGCATATGCATCGCTATTATTAAACATCATGCATGCATAATGCATATCTTCAGTCATATGTTGTACCATGAATGTTTCACAAACCTTTCAGGGATCTCAAGATAACATGTGATGAAAAGCTATCACACCTTCTTTGTGGTAGTTTCAAACTATTATCGCAAAACAACCTCACTGTACTCAAGTGTAGCGATCTTCATGCATGAATATTATTTCATGTACAATATTCAATATATTCACAGGAACCAAAATGTGGTTCCCAATATTATTCGTTTTCTTACAAAGGTACGTATAACTCTGTTATTCATACAATTCTAAGAATGTGAGTCTTTTTTCCTTTATATGAACATAACTTACAACGTTATTTCACATATCTCATTCCCCATTTAAGTAACACAGTGTGATTGAATTCACTAATTTGTGAAAATAGGAACATCACCATGTGAATGCGAAGGTCTATAAAGACTTAGTAAATGCTCATGGAAACCAAATGCGAATATGGATTATTCTTGTTTTCTCTTTTTTACTCTTGGTTCTCTCAAATTCTCTCTCAGATATGAATTTCATTCATTCTGAAAAATCAAGAGGTATGGGGTATTTATAAAGAACCCTCAAAAAATTAACTCCATAACCATTCTCCTCTCTTATGTGCACCACCTTAACTCATGCTCTATGACTGATGATTATCATCACCACAAAAAATATGCTACCTTTTTCATTGCATTTTTTTTACTACAGAATACACCACTAACTTTAGCTTATGAATCTAAATAATATTATAACCTCATTCAATCATCTTCATGTATTTCATGATCTCATCTTGATCTATAATCATTATATCACAATGAAAAGAAAACTGAAGCTTCTCCAACAACGCTGGATGAAGAATAGAATTCTATGTCTTGATCAAACAACACTCATCAATCAGATATAAAAAAATAGATTCTTTATATATGTTTTAAAGTTCGATGAATTTTTTTATGTTTTCTAAATCCCACGTCGATTATTCATTTGTATGTGTACCCTTTAATAATAATCATCATATATCTACTACTTCAAGGTAGCATCGGGGCTGGCACCCAGACACACATGACACATGGACTTTTCATGGGCCACACCTCCTCTACATATGCCTACTAGCCCAATCCATGCACTCTCACACCCATGCTTTTGAAAAAATCCCACACAGACCCATTTTCACCATCCTACCTTTGAAAGTGGTCACAACCTACCACCAATGGGATAAACGAGTTTTCTTACATTCCCACCCAAGCAGTGGTTGCATCGGCCCTTGAATAGCCTATGGTTTGAATTTTTTTTATAAAGTATAACAAAGTGAGTTATCCAAGAATTAATTTCCATATGATTCCAAGACAGAAAATCAACTCCTAAATAGTATCTTCTTTCTTTTATTCTGGAATTAATTATAAATTCCAAAAGTCTTCATCCTAAATTCATCTTCCTTTTATTTCTTAATTCAATTATAAATTACAATTCTATTCATAAAAAAACCATATTATCTTCTTTAAATATTTAGAAAAAAATGTGACTTCTCCAGACACCTCTTTCACATATCGTTGACATTAATAATATTTCAAAACTCATCATACTTTAAACTCATTGACTTTTCATCTCTTCGACTTATTGAAAGAAAAAACAACTTCAATAAACCACTTGGGTTCTTTAAATAGATCATCAATCCATGGAAATGGATAATGGTTCTTCATTGTCACCTGATTCATGTGATGATAATTGATACACAATGGTATAATTCTATCTACCTTCTTTGTGATAAAGAGAAAATAACCCTATGGTGATACACTGGGTCAAATAAAAACCTTAAATAGAAGATCATCTATAAAAATTCCTATCTTTCACTAGTGAAAAGGAACCTTCCTACATGGAAACTTCAAAATTGGAGTTTCACCCAACATCAATTCTATCTCAAACTTGCTTTTATTCCAAGGGGGTAGCATTACAACCTCTTCAAGAAAAACATCAGGGTAATCTTATACAAAACATGGAACCCTACTAGCTAAAAAATTATAGAACTAAACATCATCTTAGTCATCATAGAAGATAAGTGATCAACGCATCTCTGACCCTTTATATGATCCTAAAAACCAACGAATACAACATACTCACCATTGATGTTAATGAATATAAATATCATCCTAAATAAATAAATTATAGTCTACACCGAATAAAACCAACCATTTATAAGGATGACATCATAATCTTGTATTAAAAAACATGTAAAATATAACAAAGATTGTTGATGCCCTAATATCATCTCAAAACCACTACATATATCATATAATCTAACTAAACCTAATACTAGCATTGTGGACACCAAGGTCATAGGAAGTCTCTTCACATCAATTCTTAGAGTTTGGACTAACACTACAAAAAAAATTGTACATTAGAGGGGGTTATCTAGAGGGGGTTATGCACAACCCCCTCTAAATTCATTTTCTATAACATTAGAGGGGGTTTTGCACAACCCCCTCTAAAATCATTTTCTATAAGAATTATAGAGGGATAATGTACAACCCTCTCTAATCATCGAATTTAGAGGGGGTTATGGAGCCCCTTAATTTCTTAAATTAGAGGGGGTTTTGAACCCCCTCTAAATTTTTTAACATTATTTTTTTAATATCTTGTTGGATTTTAGAGGGGGTTCAAAACCCCTCTAATGTCTTAAATTAGAGGGGGTGGCAACCCCCTTTAATGTCTTAAATCAAAGGGGGTTCAAAACCACCCTCTAATTTCTTAAATTAGAGGGGGTTCAAAACCCCCTATAATGTCATTAATTTAGAAGGGGTTGAAAACCCCCATCTAATGTCTCTAATTTAGAGGGGGTTCAAAACTCCCTCTAATTTAAGAGATTAAAGGGGTTGTGATCCGCCACTGTTAAAAAAACTTCCATCATATATAGATATATAGTTAAAACACAATATATAAATGTATTTAAATATATTATATTAACATATTATATAAAATATTTATATGATTGTATTTAATTTTATTTATATGTATTCATAAATATAATTGAACATTATTATGTAAATTAATATATATTTATTTGTATAAATTGTATTTTATATAATATTAATTATTTATAATATAAAATCATAAACATAATATATAAATATATACATAAATATAATTTATCTAAAAAATATATCATATAAAAACCCAAGCCTGTAGTTTTTATAAATTATATTATAATAATAATAAATATATTTTATTATAATAGGTTTTTGTCTTTATATTATATATAATTAATATTATATGAAATAGAATTTATAGAAATAAATTTATATTAACTTATATTTATTGAAATAATAATATATATTAATTTACATAATAATAAATATATTTATTGAAATACATTATATAAATATTTTTATAAAATGTATTTCATATAATATTAATTGTATATAATATGAAACTGTATTTCATATAATATTAAGTATATTTTTATATAAATTGTATTTCATATAATATTGATTATATATAATATACATATTGATTATATATAATATAATATTAATTATATATAATATAATATTAATTATATATAATATAATATTAATTACATATAATACTAATATTTGTATAAATTTTATTTCATATTATAATAATAATAATATATTAATTTTATATAATATTATACAGTTTATACAAATAAATGTCTTTATTAATATATATAATAATAAATATATGTATTGAAAGACATTATATAAATATATTTTTAAATACCTTATATAAATATATAAGGTAAATACTTATATATATATATTCTTTAAATAAATAAATAAATAAATATATAATATAAATATGTATTTAAGTATATAAATAATTTACATAAATATATAATACAAATGTATTTAATATAATATATTTTTGATAGAAATCATAAAATAAATTTATAGAATTTATAAAACCGAAATATAATTTTTATAGATTAAAAAATAGTTGTCATAAGAATAATAATAATTAATAATATTATTGCTATCATACACACACACACACACAAACACTCATAAGTCAATACATACATATATAGTTGTGTAAATATATTTAGGTGATATATAAATATATAATATGGAATATATATAATTGCATATACAAATAAATATAGTTAATAATGAATATATTATTATTTAAATGTATGTAAATATATTTTTCTAATGATATTTATTATAATAAATAGTCGAATATATATAAATAAAATAATTTGTAATTTATTTATCAAAAAACGTTTGCCTTGGTGGTTTTCTAGTGGAGTTACGTAGGTAGGTATTTCAGGCTATGTAGGTTCAAATCCTAGCTGCCTCTCTTTTTTAGTGTGTGTGGGAATTAGCAGCTGGCGGCGTGAGGCCCCGGTGTGGGAATTAGCGATATGTGGGTACGGGGAGGCATGAAATAGAGGGGCTCGGGGGTAAGGAACAGTAGGGAGGTGGAGAAGCTCAGGTCTAGGGAATGAGAGGGAGGTAACGAAGGCATTGGAGGGGCTCGGGGCTTGGGGTGGGAACCAAAGGGATGGATTCCTCTGGGAATAGGATCGAGAGGATAATGAGAGGGAGAAGGGGCCATCCATAAAAAAGTGAAAAATTTAGAAAGTAATCCCCTTATTTGGGGTGGTTCAAACCACCTCTAAAATCTTCTAATTAGGGGCGGTTCAAGAATCAATGAATTTATGTGAACATTAGAGGCCCTATAATGTAACCTCCACTAAAGCCATGGTGACTTAAGGAGTGGTTACTCAAAACTGTTTCTAAAGAAAGTAGGCGAGCACATTAGCGGCGGTTCCTCACAACCACATCTAATGTATTTAGAAGGGGTTATAACCCCTTCTAATGACATTAGTAACCCATTTTAATGTTTCCATTTTTTGTAGTGTAAGGTGAGTTCAAAGAAGGAGTGTGTATATCTTAAATCAAATGAATAATATTTCCAAGTAGAAAACAGATTGACGGTACCTCACATGATCGAGAGGATAACCAGAGGGAGGAGGGGCCAGCCATAAAAATTTGAAAGGATTTATAAAGTAATACCCTTATTAGGGGAAGTTCAAACCGCCTCTAAAACCTTCCAATTAGGGGTGGTTCTAGCATCACTGAATTTATGTGAACATTAGAGGCCCTCTAATGTTACCGCCACTAAAGTCATGGTGACTTTAGCAACGATTACTCAAAACTACCTCTAAAGAAAGTAGGGGGCACATTAGTGGTGGTTCCTCACAACCACAGCTAATGTCTTTAGAAGGGGTTATAACACCTCCTAATGACATTAGTAACCCCTTTTAATGTGTCCATTTTTTTATAGTGTAAGGTGAGTTCAAATAAGGATTGTGTATATCTTAAATCAAATAAATAATATTCCCAAGTAGAAAATAGATTGATGGTACCTCAAATGATGTTCGACTCTCCTAAAACTAGAAACTTTATCCTATGCATCTGACTTTTACATACTTCATAACCTCATTGGCCATGATTTCAACCACCTCCATGGACACACTTTTCCTTATATCCCTAAGGAAAATCAGAACAATCGGGTTTCTCATTTCCCACATCATATCCACTCTGCTTATCAGAGCACATAGCACTTTGTTGCTGCTTCAAACTCATAAGATATCGTTGAAATAATTTAACCTAAAGTGGGCCACTTTCTCCATGGTTACTTCTAAGGAAGGCTGGACACTCAAGATTTTGATTCCCATGAGATTTGTAGGAAAAGAAAACAACATTTTATCTTCTAGTAGATTTTTTATAACTACCATCCATGATGAAATAATTTTAGGGTAGCTGATGATGATTCCCTACTATTTGAAACATTAACTAACTAGGAAACCAAAATCCTTTTCTCGCAAATCTTATCCTAGATAAGTCCTTAAGTATTACTTCGCATGATTATCCAGTTTGGGCCTATGAGTTCTCAATATTCTATACTTTCACTAACACTTTAAGGAACATTGTTAATGTAAATGGGGTAGCCTGGAACTAGATATCTAGACACAACACCTACTTGAAATTCCCCGATCTATCCTATTCATATAGGTAATGGTTTGAAGTATATTGAAGTAGGTTTTAAAAAAAATTATAAACACCCAAATTCTATAATTTCCTATGAAATGGAAAATATTATCATACTGATGTGACCACTTCATAATCAATGAAATTAAATTAGCTGGGAAATAATCTTGGAACTTATCCAAAAAAAAATAACTCCTTATGATTGAAAAAAATTAAACCCACCAATAAAAATCATCTCCTTGAAATATATTGAATATCAATAGAATCCATTGATACTTTCTAGCATGGATCAAACTAAAACTGATCTAAACCTTATTTGACCATGACTTGGTCTTATGTTAGAAACAATTCCCTTAAACTTATATAGCCCTTAATTAATGATAAAACTCACATAGTTTTTTCTTCATGTAATCATCCTTTTCAACCTTAACTCTCTGATGATTAACTAGTTGATCAAGTTAAACACAACTATCATGATCCTAATTAAGAAGTCAATTAGTATCCATCCCTATAAAATAGAAAAACATTAGGGACTTCCAAATCCTTAAATACAGAATCCTTGAGATTATTTAATTAAGAATCATCTTTGTTCCCATTATCAATCTAATTCTTCCATAAGAATAAATAATAATGTTTCATTGTCCATACCAAGGTCTCTACCCTACATATAACATCACTTGACCTAATATGTTTAGTAATATTAAAGTCCTTATATCAAATCATAGAGGTCCCCAATCGCCTATATCCTAGCAAATCTACCTTGATTACATCACATATTAAGTTAAATTTGTATTATTTCATTTCCAACCCATTAAATACTCACCAATGTATATCCCAAACTCTATCTAACCTCTCAACCAAAATCTCTGATACCACCTTTTTATTATCGACCCCCATTGGAACCCCTCTTAGGCTAACAATGAAGATGAGGGTGGAACCAAAATATTTCCACAAATAATAAATGGGTTGAAAACTAGCATCGAGGATATATAACACACACATTTGAGAGGATTTAGCCAAAAAATTCCTAGGAAAGATAATGATCCCACCAATAAAGTATATAATAAAATAAATCAATCCCAATGCATGTAATGTTATATAAAGAAAGACTAAAAAGGATTTATACCTTGTGAAACTATTATGACAGTGACTCACGAACACCATAAAACATCAATCAACCTCTAGGGCATAGTAAATCCCAGATCAATCCACAATTCCAACACATGGACCTAAAACAAACACAAACACACAAACACACACACACACACATATGAATGAGGATAAATACATATGCATGAGGATCCTCCCCAAAATCTCTTTTGAATTTTTGGGAGAAGCATTCTAAATCCCTAGTTAATAAAGAGTGAAAACAACACATTACCTAAATTAATCAATCTAGGTTCCAAGCCTCACCAATCCAAACTCACTAAATAGTGCATAGAATTATGAAACAAAATATTACAATAAAATATTAGGAAGGGTACCCCACTTCCACTTTCCCCTAGAATTAGCCACCCTAAACACCAATTCCACACATCCAATCACTCTTATCCCCTCTATAAATCATATCACACATTTGGGTAAGAATATCACAACCACATCCACAAAATCACAACCAAAACCACATATAATAGTCAAATTACCATTACATCACCATAGTCACATTGTGTAACAAAGAGGTATTATAATATTAGTAAGTACAAACTACTCCTTGAGATATTGTAGTTTATGTATATATAAAAATGTAATAACCGTAATCTATTACATCCTGAATACATGTTTATATTATAACCTTAAGCACCCATGAGCCATGTAGACATGTATTTCAAAGCATTGAGACACTACAAGCTGTACAAATACATATCCTATAACATAATCCATCATAGACCAAAACGAAACACATACCATAACATGTCTAGAGGATAGAGTGATGTAGGGAGATTAGTAAGCTATCCATATCCTCAACAACCTAGATGTTGGGAAAGAACATGGAACCCAAAGGAAATTATGGAAGTTAGTCGGGCTCTCTGACTTGGGTGGTGGTGTGTAAGAAATAAAAAAACATAATGAATACTTAGTAACACACAAAAACTCTAAGGGAAACTATCCAATATAATACTAAATTATAAAAGAATGTCTCACATGATAACCCAGTTTCAAACACTAACCACTAGGAAGATAATACTCCCCTAAAAACACAACAAGAATTAAGATTCATCACTATTACTTATCATTTATTATTAATAAATTAAAAATCATATTATAATAACCTATCATAAATTCCATAATAATATTAACATTATTAATAAAATGATACATTTATTTTATTCCACATCTCAGTACTTAGTTTCCATAACCCAAGATAATTAATTCCATCAATATTTACATATTTTAAATAATGATTTACTAGGTTAATGTTAAAACATAATAATCCATCCAAATTAATTAATACATTAGTTATTTTATCATTTCATAGATTTGGGGTTCAAATTCATAACTACACTACTAAAAAGTAAGGTAACACTATGAATCACCCATGAAATCAACATCAAACAAATAAGCAAACAATAGCTAACCACCGCCTCCATTTCAATACAACCACAATAATATCTTCCCTAACACTTTTCTATGCTAACCATACTATCCCAATATCAACCACAATAGTCTTACACCATAATAATACAAAAAATAGCTTAACCATCACCATTTCAACCAAACCAGAATTAAGATTAAATTTTAAACACATTAAGAGATCTAATATTCTAAAATATATGAAAAAATAATAATACTATGAAATTTTATTTAATAAAAAATCTATACTGCTTCAACCGATGTGAATAAATATAAGTAAAATAAGAATAAAATATAGGTGAACCCTAATATTAATTCCAACAAATATCCCAGTTTCTTACCATCTTGAAGTTATTAATCAATTATGATCATTTTTAGTTTCTATAAAATATAACAATATTTTAACCACTAGAAGTTTTTAATAAAAATAAAATTATTTAAAGAAAATATATAAAAAATTAAAGAGAAACCTATGAAATTTCATTTAAAATCATCAATCACATGATCAATGTCCTTTTCATCTTATCATCATTATTTTTATTAATAAATTTTGATATGATATAAAAATAATAAAATCGTAGAAACTATGACATACCATGAATGTGACTATCTTATAATTATATAGATTAAAGAAAATATTGAATTACATAACATACCATAACCTTTTTGGTTTATATCTTAAGATAATTTGGACAAAACGTTAACTAATAAAGCCCATGTATTTCTCAACTAATAGAAATATTTTACACTATATATCAAATTATTTAATTCATAATAATTCTTCATCATCTCCCTTAAATTCTTTATACATTATATTCTTCTAGATATATAATATGTGTGGAGACCCAAAGCTTGACATACATGGAAATTACATTACTTTTGTGGAATACTTAATACGTAACAAAAACAAACACACAAGGACCGTAATATTTTAGTGTCTTTGGAAACTCAGAACATAATCTTCTAATCGTGATGAAAGATCTTCAACATATCCCATAAAGATCTTCCCCTTTTGTTTTCATACCTAAAGCCTTTCTTTTAAATCTTGGGGAAATGAAAACATATAAAGGGTGAGCTAAAATTATCAGTAAGGGTAAGCATGGAGAAAATAAAACAAACCATATACATTTGAGCATAAAAACATGAACATAATGTTTAAACATTGAAATCTTGAGCAATGACATATAACATGGAAGTACGTAAGGCATAGATCGTAATGGAACATCAATCATGATAAAATAGCTTAGAAATAAAACTTGTAATTGTGGAAAAACATTAATCACTTGATATGATTTCCATAGTATCCAAGGCATTGCTGCCAAGACCATATTAGTGGACAAAGTCCCTTTCTGAATCGAGTTCACTCCTCGTTTCAGTCCTGTAACACTGAACCAGATTAACTTACCATTCCAGCCATATCTATCCCATGAGATATAAATGTTTACCCAATGCATTGGAGGGAGATATAGTTCCCACCCATCTCATAATGAAATCAGTCTTACTTTTTCCACAAGATAAACAGAAATCATTCATCATAACCCAAAGAATAAAAACAGGTTTCATAAACATCATCCCATCATAACATAATCCATATAAAACAAATGGATATCGTTTCATCATAAGATAAGTAAAACCATGTAAATAATAGAGATATTATACTTGAATCATACACATACGAAATAATTTCATCTTATATGTAAAATAGTTTTGACAATACACTTGAACTCCATTCTTGAGGAAAATATCCTTTCTTCTTCAAAATAATTTTCTTTTCACAAAATGACATGAAATTTTAAAAGAAAGGATTTTTTTTTTGAAAATAATCATTAAATCTTGTATAGGAAGCTTCATGTAAATAAGGAAATATGAAACTGTAAGAATCCATTCATTCCGTATAAGTTAAAAAAACATTCTCCTCGTACTTTTGTCAGAAAAGTCAAAAAGTACCTCGTATATTAAACAAAAGAAAGATTCCTTCCATACGATGTGGTAAAAGTAAAAAAAGGGTAAAAATGTCTTTAAACATACATGGAAGAAAAGTAAACATTTTATGAAAACATTTTGAGAACATATAGACATGGATAATAAACATAACCCCAGTAAATTATTACGAATAAACAATCTCAGATAAGAATGAGATTGAAATAATTATCCCTTACCTTATGTCCAATTTCTTCCGTATGTGTCTGAGACATCTGTATAGTGGGTTTAAACATATTATTAACTTGTAACAGAAACATAATAATATTTATGATATCATATATGATTCACTTATTACTTTATATTATCCATTCATTGGTCGATTCTATGTTAAAGCATCGTTTTGGGTAAAATCGTTTCATTTATCGTCCGTGTTTTGACTTGTAATTATTAATATGATTACTTAGATCATGATTAATTAAGTCCAGAATATAAAACATTATTTATATATAATATATATTCAGAATATACATATATATATAATAGATCGATAAATGGAAAGAAATACACCGTTCATGGAGATGGTAGGCCATACTTACGCATGAACGCTGTTTTTGTTTCCTTATTGAATTGAATGGAATTAAGTATATGAGATACATATATATATTCATAAATCCAGTATCATTATTATGGGATATATTTCATGATTAATTATTATATATACTATATAATCATTCTTGAATTATTAACATGGAAAATGAATCTCATCGTGTCGTGGAGACGGTAATCCGTACGTACGCACGAGTGATGATATCGTTCCCATATTTATGGAATGGAATTTGCGTGAATGATATAATATCTTAGAATCAGTATTATTTTATAATAATCATATTTAGTTATTCTTTACACCATTATACCCATCCAAGTAAGGTGGTGGTGGGAAAACAGATTACACCACGGCGTGGAGACGGTATTCCGTACGTACGCACGCACGGTGATTTCGTTTTCCTTAGGATGGATAGAAGGTGAAATATGGTTGTTTTATATTTATAATAACATATCAGTATATTAGGGATACTGATGTTATTAATTCATAATTAAACAACTAAAGAAGAATAAGTAGAATAAGAAATAAATTTGAAAGAATCGGTAACGGATATTACTTCTTCTTCGACATGCCTCTTTGAAACCTCCTCTCAGGGCACTAAAATTGGTCTTTGAAGAATACCAGGACCTCTAGTATGTTTCTAAGGAGTTTTATAAGGGAAATGGGCAGGTTTTGGCTGAACTTTAAGGCCCAAAAAGGTGTGAGGAGGAGAGGGAGGAGGTTCCCTTTTATATGGGAGGAGAGGGGCACCTTTGGAATTATAAGAAATATTAATTTATAATAAATTCCAACCCCACATAAAAACATTAAAAATGACTCAAATCCTAAGATTATATGATATAGGGTTGTAATATCATCAATCAATAAAATTTAGACATGTTGGAAATTTATTTTAAACATTATCAACTTGATTTATCCTTATATAATCTATTTAATTTTATTTGTGGTAATAATATTATAAATTTTAAATCACTATAAATAATTACTTATGTGTTCTGAATTTTACATAATTAAATAATTTATGACATTTTATACAATATAAATTTTAGTTTATAATTTTTAAATATTTTTGTGATTTTTAAACAATTTTATATTATGCTATTTTTGTAAAATAACAATAGTGTCAATTTTGACACTATTCATTTATTTGAATTTAAATAAACTCCCCACAGAATATATGTTCAAAATAAAAGCTTTAATAGATTAATAACATGTCATATGTATCTATAAAATTATTGGAGCACATTAAATAGTTCATGTAATATTAATTTAATATTTTTAAAACCATTTATTTAATATTTCAATCAATAAAATAATTTCAACATTACTATTGTGTCACCATTAATGATAATTATTTAATCCCTAAAAATTCTAAATAAATTCTCATGATGTAGATAATATTATTATATTTCTGGAGACTGTTCATTTTATAAGTTTCATGAAGTTTATCACTAAATTAAAATTAGTATACTTATAATATTTAAGAGAGTAACATGTTGTCACTTTATTTGGTTTTAATAATAGTTAATTTATTTTCATGGTCAAAAGTCCATAAAATGAATCTAATACGACCCTTAGGTGATATGGGTCTACATTTAGTCATCCAATAGAATTTTTCATGTGTTAGGGGAATTTTATAGTCATATTTTTACCCTTAATTACCCGATTTACCTTTAACTGCAGTAAATAAAAATTACCGTAGTTACTATTCATAATACCAAAAAATAAAAGTAACATATTAACATAATTTGGACCCACTTAATTCAAATATGGAATCCATTTTTCAAAATTCAAAACATATAAGTTGCAGTAATTAATTTAAAATTAATCTCGTTGTTAAGAAAACAGGTTTTAAAAGTTAAAACATTGCCAAAGATTGAAATGTTTTTACCTATGAATTCAATGTAAAATTAATGGTAATGACATAAATTATATTAAATGGTAAAAATATATTTTATTTATACTTTAAAACCATATATCATTATAATTTAACCATATAAATTATTGAGATGAAAAAATTTGTTTTTAATTAAAATATAGTGTGTTTTTACTATTCATTAAAATATGAAAGTTATCAGAATAATATGAAAATTTTATCCAAAGTAAGTTTTTATATCCTAATTCCAAAGAAGAATTTTATTTTGTCAAATTGAACTTATAAACATTTCAAAAACAATATTTAAAGTGGGTGCGCCATCAAAAGGCGGCAAAACTGCATTTTTTAAAAAATACTTATTTTACTCGAAAAATTTATTTTGTTCACATACCATGTTTTATAAAATGTGTATGATGAATAATAATGTTATAAAATTCAATATCTATTTAATACTATTCATAGCAGCTAGTCCATAATAATATTATAACAATATATCGTTGTTTAGTGAAACCCGGTATTGCGTACTACACACGCTATCGAGAAAGGTCATGATTGCATGTAACGCAAGCCAAGTCAGGGTTGCGTGTAGTGAAATACACCTTTATTGTTGCGTATAACATAATCCAACCATATTTCACTTATAAATTTAATAAATATATATACACTCAATGATGCGTAGAATAACTACTATCAAACGAACTTGAAATTGTGTGTAACACAATCCTAGAATAGTGTTGCATATACTACAAGATAATATAGTGTTGTGTATAGCGCAAGATAATCTTGGTGTAGTGTACAATAGAAGATATGAAATAAATTAAAAAGAATAAATCTCATAAAATATCGAGGTGTTACATTCTACCCCTCTTAAAATGAATTTCACCCTCGAAATTTGTCGGGGTAATAAATGGTTTATTACATGAGAGTTTCTTTCATAAGAACCCACATCGTAAAAAGGAATACCAATCTTTTCTTTAAAAACTAAAGTATGAAATGTAACGGTTAACCAAATTAACTAATCACTGGGTTTTCACATAGGATAACATAGGTGAAAATATGGATATGGGAGAGAAATCTAACCCTCATGTTCTGATGGAGAGTGGTAGAGGACATGGCTATGATAAATCCAATAGTCACAAATACATAAATTTGTGATGATCTAAGGGACCATATGATTCATCAGATATGAGGGAACTAGGAAAACATTTTTTGTTTTCAAGATCATTTCTCTAAATTTGATGAATTAAAAGAAATACTTACATGATTTTAGTATAATCTCATTGTTGTTCATTCCTTGAACAATTTATAATTCATCTCTTAAAGAAATGAAGTTGAATTTTTTATTCATTAAGAGTTAGTAGATCATGTGATATAATGATGGTTCATTCCATCTGTTTCAATCAAAATGTTAGCAAAAGTTATCAAAAATACATAAGTCCATTTATGGTGAGGTTAATCATACATGATTCCAAAAATGGACTTATACTTCATCTATCATACTGATTAATAAAATAAAACTAGTTTCTACTGACCAGGGACTTCCTGTAGGCCAATGGTAGGAAATAAAGGTCTGTCACACTTCAGTTGTGGGTTCAATTCCCGCAAACTTGTCTGAAGCGATGGGTTGTCGCCCATCCTATGGGTTGTCCTTTTTCTAAAACTACACTATTATAACATTCCTGTAATAATATCGAAAAACGTTCTAGCCTTAAACAATAATATCTTAATTAATTCCAATCTTTAGGCGTATCCAAAATACTTCTGTCCAAGATCATAGTATAAAGAAAACAATTACTAGAAATTTCATCTACCGAGCATGTGAATGCCATCATTTATCCCCCATATATCATATGATATATCTTGTTGGTCAAATTACAAACATGTAAATACCTTAATAATGTATTCTCTTGAAAAATGAATACCCATTGAAACTTAGTGAAAACATGAATGCTGTCAAAATTGAACACTTTCCACATACCAAAATCCCAAAAATTCTATATACTCAACCCATGATATCACTTTGTCCTCATATCATTCATGAGCTCATTAAGACTATCAAATATTTAATTTTTTTCCTTATCCCTTCATTATGTGCATATCATCTGCTTCCCAAAATATTTGAATCACTTTTCATGGTTACCGGTACCATATAATTCTCAAAAACCACAATAAACCATTACATAGATATTCAAATGTTCCACAATTACTATAAATTATATTCCACAACATTATTTTGGAACCCCTTTACATAAACACATAATCATTCCACCACATCGTTGTCATACTCAACATTTCTAATAGTGATCACATGTGACTTCCCTTTGTCCTTTTCCTTAAGAGGTTGCTCACGTTGATCATCATTAACCCTTGGATTAGGGCGTTGATTAGCATAATGAACCATTTCCTTGCACTTGAAGCATTGAAGTGTTGGTGGTGCATTCTCTACAGTATTTTCTTTATTCACATCATTAGCAACCCTTTTTCCATTACTTCGACACTCAGCTGCTCGATGAACTTCTTTTCCACACTTAAAACATTTTCTATTCCCTTTAATACAATCTCCACCATGCTTCTTTCCACACTTTGAGCATAAAGAAACATTCATTTTTTTCCACCATTATTCTGAGATTTCTTATTGAACTCCATATTTCGTTTCTTGTCAAAACCATGAGATGAATAGCACAATGCACAATTTATTCATAGCTACTTATGTCTCTTATAGATAATTCCCTTCGAATACTTGGTTTTAATCCACTAAAGAATCGATCAACTTTACTTTCAGGTTGGATGACAAAGCCAGATACATACCTTGCAAGCCTGGTAAAATTTGCTTCGTATATACCAACAGATTCATCATCCTTTTGATTAAGCTCAAGGAAATCCTTTTCCATCTTTGTTAGAAGGATACGAGGGAAGTAATTATTGAAAAATAAATTCTTTAACTCATCCCATTCCATGGATTCAATTTCATCTCGGGGCCTTGTATTATTAATTATAGTCCACCATTGATCTGCACCACATTATAAACGGAAAATAGAAAGAATGAATTTTTCATGTTTTGAACAATGAAGTATGGAAAATATCTTTTCAATGGAACTGATCCATTATTTAGCAACAAGTGGATCAGAAGATCCACTAAAAGAAGGTGGACGTTGCCTCATGAAGGACTCAATAGAATATTGTTCCCTTCTCTGCTCATTTGGAAGTCCAGAATGATTCATAGCTTGTGTAAGTATAACAATAAGATTTTTCACTCGATCTCCCATAACGTTGGTTTTTTCAGGAGTAAAATCATTGCATCGTCCATTGCATTGATCAGAATGGTTCCTTCGGGTTCCATCCATCGTCTAAAACCCAAAAAGAATAGTGTGAGAGGCAAAAATCATGCTAGGGAAAACAACATAATAAAGGGGGAGTGCCTTCAATATATAACATCTTATAGTTAATTCTAATATTGTTACCGTAATTCTAGGACTATAATCTATAATTATACTTAACCTTAGGGACACCCCTAGACATACCTTATAAATATCTCTAGGGATCTTACTAAAGTTTTAGAATCCTAGTTTCCAAAGGTTAACTAAACCTTTCCTCTGATACCAACTGTAGAGACCCAAAGCTTGACGTACATGGAAATTACATTATTTTTTTGGAATATATAATACATAACAAAAACAAACACACAAGGACCATAATAGTTTAGTGTCTTTGGAAACTCAGAACATATTCTTCTAATCGTGGTGAAAGATCTTCAACATCTCCTATAAAGATCTTTCCCTTTTGTTTTCTTACCTTACACCTTTCTTTATATCCTGGGGAAATGATAACATATAAAGGGTGAGATAAAATGATCAGTAAGGGTAAGCATGGAGAAAATAAAACAAACCATATACATTTGAACATAAAAACATGAACATAATTTTTAAACATCGAAATCTTGAGAAATGACATAAAACATGGCAGTATGTAAGGCATAGATCATAATGGAACATTAATCATGATAAAATAGCTTGGAAATAAAACTTGTAATTTTGGAAAAACATTAATCACATGATATTATTTCTATAGTAGCCAAGGAATTGCTGCAAAGATCATCTTAGTGGACAAAGTCCCTTTCTTGAATCGAGTTCACTCCTCATTTCAGTCCTGTAACACTAAACCGGATTAACTTATTATTCCACCCATCTCTATCTAATGTGATATAAATCTTTACCCAATGCATTGGAGGGAGATATAGGTCCCGCTCATCTCATAATGAAATCATTCTTACTTGTGCCACATAATAAACATAAATCACTCATCATAACCCAAAGAATAAAAATGGGTTTCATAAACATCATCCCATCATAATATAATCCTTATAAAACAAATGGATATCGTTTCATCATAAGAAAAGTGAAAACATGTAAATCATAGATATATTATACTTGAAACATACACATACGAAATAATTTCATCTTAGATGTAAAATAGTTTTTACAATACACTTGAACTCCATTCTTGAGGAAAATATCCTTTCTTCTTCAAAATGATTTTCTTTTCCCAAAATGACATGCAATTTGAAAAGAAAATATTTTCTTGAAAATAATCATGAAATCTTGTACAGGAATCTTCATGGAAATAAGGCTTTATGAAACCGTATGAATCTGTTCATGCCGTATAAGTTAAAAAAACATTCTCCTCTTACTTTTGTTAGAAAAGTCAAAAAGTACCTCGTATAGTTAACAAAAGAAAGATTCCTTCCATACGATGTGGTAAAAGTAAAAAAGGGTAAAAATGTCTTTAAACATACATGGAATAAAAGTAAACATTTTATGAAAAAAATTTGAGAACATATGGACATGGATAATAAACATAACCCAAGTAAATGCTTACGAATAAACAATCTTGGATAAGAATGAGATTGGAATAATTATCCCTTACCTTATGTCCAATTTCTTCCATATGTGTCCGAGACTCCTGTATAGTGGGTTTGAACATATTATTAACTTGTAAAAGAACCATAATAATATTTATGATATCATATATGATTCCCTTACGACTTTATATTATCCATTCATTTGTCGATTCTATGTTAAAGCAGCGTTTTGGGTAAAATCGTTTCATTTATCGTCCGTGTTTTGACTTGTAATTATTAATATGATTACTTAGATCATGATTACATAATTAAAGAATATAAAAAATGATTTATATATAATATATATTCAAGATATACACATATATATAATAGATCGATAAATGGAAAGAAATACACCGTTCATGGAGACGGTAGGCCGTACATACGCATGAACGCTGTTTTCGTTTCCTTATTGAATTGAATGGAATTAAGTAGATGGAATACATATATAAATACATAAATCCAGTAGAATTATTATTTCATATATTTCATGATTACTTATTATATATACTTTATAATCATTCTTGAATTGTTAACATGGAAAATGAATCTCATCGCGTCGTGGAGACGGTAATCCGTACATACGCACGAGCGATGATATCGTTCCCATATTTATTGAATGGAATTGGAGTGAATGGTATAATATCTTTGAATCAGTATGATGTTATAATAATAATATTTAGATATTATTTACACCATTATACCCATCCAAGTAAGGTGGTGGTGGAAAAACAGATTACACCACGGCGTGGAGACGATATTCTGTACGTACGCACGCGCGGTGATTTCGTTTTTCTTAGGATAGATAGAAGGTGAAATAGGGTTGTTTCATATTTATAATAACATATCAGTATATGAGTGATACTGATGTTATTAATTCATAATGAAACAGCTAAAGAAGAATAAGTAGAAGAATAAATAAATTTGAAAGAATCGGTAACGAATATTACCTCTTCTTCGACACGCCTCTTTGAAACCTCCTCTTAAGGCACTATAATTGGTCTTTGAAGAAGACCAGGACCTCTAGTATGTTGCTAAGGACGTTGATAAGTGAAATGGACAGGGGTTGGCCAAGCATGAAGGCTAAAAAAGGTGTGAGGAGGAGAGAGAGGAGGTTCCCTTTTATAAGGGAGGAGATGGGAACCTTTGGAATTATAAGAAACATTAATTTATAATAAATTCCAACCCCACTTAAAAACTTCCTAAATGACTCAAATCCGAATCTTAAATGAGATAGGGTTGTAATAGCATCAACCAATAAAATTTAGACATGTAAGGAATTTATTTTAAACATTATAAACATGATTTATCCTTATATAATCTATTTAATTTTATTTGTGGTAATAATATTCTAAATTTTAAATCATTATAAATAATTACTTATGTGTTGTGAATTGTCTATAATTAAATAATTTATGAAATTTTAGACAATATAAATTTTATTTTATAATTGTTAAATATTTTTGTGATTTTTAAACAATTTTATTTTATGTTATTTCTAAAAAATAACAATACTGTCAATTTTGACACTATTCATTTATTTGAATTTAAATAAAATCCCCACAGAAGATATGTTCGAAATAAAAGATTTAATTTATTCATAACATGTCATATGTATCTATAAAATTAGTGTATCACATTAAATAGTTCATGTAATATTTATTTTAATATTTTTAAAACCATTTATTTAATATTTCAATCAATAAAATAATTCCAACATCACTATTGTGTCACTTTTAATGATAATTATTTAATCCCTAAAAATTCTAAATAAATTCTCATGATGTATATAGTTTTATTATATTTATGGAGACTATTCATGTTTTAATTTTCATGATGTTTATCACTAAAGTAAAATTATTATACTTCTAAGATTTAAGAGAGTGACATGTTGTCACTTTCTTTGGTTTTAATAATAATTAAATTATTTTCATGGTCAAAAGTCCATAAAATGAATATAATCCGACCCTTAGGTGATACGGGTCGACATTTAGTCATCCAATAGAATTATTTCATGTGTTAGCGTAATTTTATAATCTTATTTTTAAACTTAATTACCCTATTTACCTTTAACTGCAGTAAATAAAAATTACCGTAGTTACTATTTATAATATCAAAAAAATAAGAGTAACCTTTTAACATAATCTGGAACCACTGAATTCAAATATGGAATCCATTTTTCAAAATTCAAAACACAAAAGTTGCATTAATTAATTTAAAATTAATCCCGTTGTTAAGAAAATGGGTTTTAAAAGTTAAAACATTGCCAAAGATTGAAATGTTTTTACCTATGAATTCAATGTAAAATTAATGGTAATGACATAAATTATATTAAATGGTAAAAATATACTCTATTTATACTTTAAAACCATTTAAAATTATAATTTAACCATATAAATTATTGCGATGAAAAAAGTTGTTTTTAATTAATATATACCGTATTTTTACTATTCATTAAATTATTAAAGTTATCAGAATAATATGAAAATTTTATCCAAAGTAAATTTTTATATCCTTATTCCCAATAATACTTTTATTTTGTCATATTTAACTTATAAACATGTCAAAAACTAGATTTAATGTGGGTGCTCCATCAAAAGGCAAAAAAACTGCATTTTTTTAAAAATACTTATTTTACCCGAAAAATTTATTTTGTTCACATACCATGTTTTAGAAAATGTGTAAGATGAATAATAATTTTATAAAATTAAAAATTTAGTTAATAATATTCATATAGGCTAGTCCATAATAATATTATAACAATATATCGTTGTTTAGTGAAACCCGGTATTGCGTACTACACACGCTATCGAGGAAGGTCGCGATTGCGTGTAACGCAAACCAAGTCAGGGTTGCGTGTAGTGAAAGACTCCTTTGTTGTTGAATATAACATAATCCAACCATATTTAACTTATGCATTGAATATATATATATATATATACACACTCAATGTTGCGTAGAATAACTACTATCAAACGAACTTGAAATTGTGTGTAACACAATCCAAGAATAGTGTTGTGTATACTGCAAGCTAATATGGTGTTGTGTATAGCGCAAGATAATCTTGTAATAGAATACAATATAAGATATGAATTAAATTAAAAAGAATATATCTCATAAAATCTCGAGGTGTTACAATATGTAATACTTTTCCTCATAACCCAGGGAAATAGAAACATAAGAAAGGGTAAGATCAAATTATCAATAGGGGAAAGTGTATACTGAACTTTATCCTAGAATAAACAAGACCTGAATAATATGTCATGAAATAAATGATAATAAAATAATACCATATAACTGATCACATGAGTTTGGAAAAAATTCATGGTTAACAATATAAATAAAAAAATTGACAATAATAATTGATTTCATAGTGATGAAATACATAATGTCAAATTAGTCAAGGCCTTGTACTAAGACATTATATTTTGTCAAGGCTTGTTCTAAGACATATAATTTTTATCATGACCAAATTCAAGGCATATAAATAAATGGGTAGACATACACCAATTATCCAAGGAAGTTTGTCTCATGAGACCTATCAATGCATTAAGGTGATATTGTGAGCCCCACATATAACTAATTAATTCCAATTAATTCATCATATAAAGTAACAAATAAACTATATAATACATAACCAACATTACTTAGTAATCAATATACATCTATATAAAAATAACAAGTATATGAATTTTTATAATTTCCCCAATCAATAAATGGAATATATTTCAATGTAAGAACACTCTAAATAACATAGCAGAGAGTAATGGGTATATTAATTCAATAATTTGTCCAAATAATTTGACATATTGAATCTATGTGAACAACCTTAAAGAAAATTTATACAAAGTGGATGATTAAGAAAGATAAAGGAAGCGGTAGATCATTCATATGATGGAGAATAACATTATATAATATATAATTATAAATAACATGGATTTTATCTTTTTTAGAAATTTCCTTGATCAAGCATAAAATATTTCAAAGGATATATACTTGGATTGAAACAGTTTTTAGGATCATTTAAAAATTAGTTTTTGAAATAGGAAATCGCCTTGGCCTTTTGAAAAATTTAATTAAAATATAAATATTAATAAACCTGAGATAATATAATTTTTTTTAAAAACCATGAAAACATAAATATGGAGTTTTATAGAAAGAATAAAAATGGTGGAAATATGGGTTCACATGTAATCATTTAAAAGTGATTCATCTCACACTTATCGAAATCCCCCCCCCCATGGAATGTGTTGATAATTACATTAAAACCTTTTAAAATAATTTCAAAATAGTTTGAAATGGGCATTTCAATAAATTAGGCATAAATAAGGATAACTAGAAAATAATCTGATGGATATGGATATAGAAGGTAAAGACACCTGACCAAAAAAGAAAAGGTGTCATTGATTTATCTTACAATAGATAAAATTTGAGCCATGGGGAAAATAAAATAGTGAGAAGACATATAAAACCCAAGAATAATTGAGGAGAATAAAATTATGGGGGTATTAAAAATAATGATCAAACAAATTCCCTTGATTAACTGCCTATAAAAAATAATCCCGATTTGAAATTGAGATTAGAGAAGAAACCCTTATACTAATGGTAACATAAGAATCAAAAGAAAATGAGAGGGATATGATAAAATAGAAATTCCGATATCATTAAATTAAATATATTAATTATAATTGAAGGTTATTGTGTTTCAGATACACCATATAAAAGTAATTATGGTGTGTAATATTAAACATCTCTCATTGAATTGAAAATTGAGACAAATAAATCTTATAACTAGGGTATCTTTTGAATTGAAATACATTTGAATAAAGAAAATGATATAGATCTTAAAACCCCATTAATTGCATAAATATGGTAAAATAAATTCAGTAAGTAGAAATAAAACCATATTAATGATATCATAGTGAACAATAAGAGTTATGTCTCAATAAATTAAATTTGAGAAAAAGAACCCCTTACCTTAATTCATGAATTCCAAGAAAGTTATTGAATATATTGTATAAAAATTACTATATTTATCACATATTTTAGAACCATATTAATATCTATAAGACTTTTTAAAATTCATGTTTATTTATTATCTACATCTATGTCAGTTAGTTAATATCTATTTTCAATTTATGGTGCGAGTAATCTAGATTATTTTGAACTATTTTCATAATAGCAGTGTCGTTATTCATTATTATCTCAAATTCCATCATTACAATATGATATAAGGTACTATAATTTATGATTTATAATTATTTATAATGTTATAATTTCATTCTATGAAAATTTTGGTGGTGATCCTTAAGGACAAAATCGAAGTTGAGCTTGTTTCAGTAATTTTTGACAAACATACATTGATACCTCAATTAAAGAGTTTAATATTAATTTTATCATTCTAGAACCAAAATAAAATAATTATTTACTTATTATTATCATATATTATCAATAATTAAGTTTCCATAGTCATCCATGATATTATTTTATAGCATTTTTCAACTAGGTGGTTAGGCCGACCCAAACACGAGGATACTATAATGAATGGATGAGAATGTTTATGAAAGTGGTTTATTTTAGAATAATATCATTATTATAGAAGAATAATGAAATTATTTAGATAATTTTAAGGAGTTTGATTATATTTTAAGATTGTTTAATAAATTAAAAAAACTACATTGAAAACGAGATAGGTTACTTTGAGGAGGCTGCAGTTTATACATACAGAAAGTTAATATTTTCATTTCTCAAAGAATAAGAGATAATGAAGGTGGATTAAAATTTATATCTTAATAATAATAATTATATTATATATGTCACATTTATTCATCAATTCATTCCTTATAAATAGATAATAGAGGAAGCGGTGAAAAATAGAAGACGTCGCTTTATGGAGACAATAGTCCACACAAATGCACAAATGGCGTTTTCATTTTACTTAATGGAATTATGGAAAGGTGGTTAATTATTATTCCAATTATATAAAAAAACAGTATAATATAAATATTTAATTAATAATATAATATTTTTTTTAAATATATTTTTTATGTAATGATTGAAAATAAACAATTTTAGGGAAAAGGTAGTAGTTATGTTAAGAACTTTGAGCTTCCCATGGAGGATTTCTTAAAAAGGGAGGAAATGGGAAAAAATATTATTTCCAGAATCTTAAGGAAGTGAATTTGAATTCAATAGAAAGTAAATAGGGTATATTTTCAAGATTAAACCAAAATTAAGAGTGGTATTAAGGGGTGGTGAGAGGACCCTTTATTAAGTTGGGAGAAGGACATTCTTGTAAATATTTCATCTTAATATAATGAGAGAACATTTCTCACTAGTAAAGAAGACACCAAAATTAAAAATAATTGAATGGAGATAAGTATTTTTCAATAATCATCCCAAAAACTCAATTAAAAACATTTTTTTAAATATGTTAGGCCTTTTACCCCTTTGTTTAACCATTTCCCCATATGGATTTTATCGTAGAAACTTTTTTTTACCGTAGTAATTCATTTTTTATGCCTAAACGTAAAATGGAATTTATTACATAATATTAATTATATAATTAAAAATTATATATATATTTTATGAGATTTAATTTTTAAAAGTGATAAAAATTAATTTTAGAATAATATATGTATAATGTATTAAAAATGGTTTTAGAGAATATTGTAACTTAAGTTTTAAAATATCAAACATAGTTTTGTAAACTAAAAAAATATTTTCAAATTTATTTTATCTCTTATAAAATACATATTTTGTCTATTAAATGTCTTAATAAATTTTCAAGTTGTACTTATTTGATAATAATTTCATTAAAGTCATTTTATTTGTAAAAATGTTATTTTTCTCTATTGAACTAAAAATAAATCATTTTATAAAAATATAAAAAATTAATCCACTGTTAATTTTTGAAATGATGAATTAAAAAAAATAAAGTTCATTTTTTCAAATTAAAATTCTATTTTTTTAATTTCACTTTTATATAAGAATATAGAACTAAAATGAAAAGTATTTTCAAAGGAAAATAATTTTTTAAAATATTAATTATTATAAATATTATTATTTTCTAAAAATTACTAAAAATATTTGTCTCAATATATTACTCATATCAATAATATATTTTCTCTACAATATATTTTTAGTTTCATAAAATAGATTCATAAGAAGGAAATTTAGAAAAAAATTCAATTTTATCATAAAATGATATTATTAATTATTTAGCTATGATAATTGAATTTTATCAATGAATTTGTATTAAAAATTACCTATATCTTATATCTATATATATTTCATAATGTAGTTACCTATATTTTTTTCTACCAAGTCTACAGGTGCATTTAAATTTTTATAAATTATCCCACAATATGTTGTGGTTTGGCGTTGCATGTATCACACACTGTTGAACATATTATGATTTAAAGTAATATATAATTTAAAATATTAGAGTGTACATTCTCACCTACCCCTTAAATAAATTTTGTCTTTATAATTTTAATTATCATTTACTAATAATAATACCTAAGGGTATCTTAAAGATAATAATGACTCATGATATATATTATAAATAGATACCAACCCTTTAATGTTAGGAAAGACTAGGTAACATATAATTTCCCTCATAAAATTCATATATTAAGATTCTCAACCATTTATTCTAAATATGTCTTTATAGATAATCCTTTAGTGTTTCTATATACATACCTTCCATGACTTCATTTTCAGCATCCCATTTCCAACCAAATAATGAAATCATCATGATTATGATAATATATGAAATAAAATTATAGTAAATGATCATATGAATATGAAAACTCAATCCTAGTATATAATCTCAAATTACCCCTTCATTTAAACATAGGATACTTTGGTTTAACTATAATATAATTGTATTAAATTATAACTCAATTAGTTTAACCTAGGCTATCCATTTTTATATTCCAATTGGGTTCTCTAACCTACAACAAATTTGTTCTCAAATACTTTATTATTATTCATAAAGATAATGATATAAACTAAATAATATACTGTGGGTGTGTCTAGCCAGGTGTGCAGTCTTACGTCCACTCAACATGCATCGAGTGAAGATCAAGTCAATGATCAACTCACCTTTTT
This sequence comes from Viscum album, assembly GCA_963277665.1. Lineage (NCBI taxonomy): Eukaryota > Viridiplantae > Streptophyta > Magnoliopsida > Santalales > Viscaceae > Viscum > Viscum album. The sequence goes on along the minus strand of OY728127.1, from coordinate 736,432,409 downwards.
GAGATGATTACCCCTAGGTGGATCTGTTTTATATCCTCATCCACTTTCCAATATCTATAAAGGGATTTAATTTCTAGGAAACCACAAAATATATACATTACCAAAACTTATGGATATTATCATATTCTTAGAATTATCCCTCACACTTATCCCTAGGGTTTTCAGTAAATTTTTCTTATCAAAATCACTATAATATTCAATATTACCTCAACTAACCAAAAAAAATACGTACAACTTTGAAATTATGATAAACCTTAACTTATCAACCATTAATAATATTTATTATTCTTGAATTATCCTCATTTGATAACATCCTAATCTCTAAGTTATATAAAACATTCTCTGTACCAACTATAAGAACCCACAAACATGACCATAAAATAATTAAATTAACTAAAGTAATTATTGAATTACATACATTATAAAATCCTTTTTGGTTTAGATATTTTAAGAATTATGAAAAAACATTAATTAAAAATCCTATGTATTTTTAAACTACTGGATATTTTACCCATTATAAAAGTGAAGGTTCCAGGAATAGTGAATGTGTGCAATGGGTCATACCCAATTTTTCATTTTTTTCATGATTGATGATAAATCTATGATTTACATAATAATGAATTTTTTAATCAATAAAATTGAATCTAAGAAAATACACAAGGGATAAAATTTTGGAACCAAGCACAAGATCATGACATATTATTTATAACTAATTTAATCAATTAAAGAATTACCTTAAATGAGTTATTTCTTTGTTGATGGATCTAAGAATAGATATATGTTTTACCATCATTTCATTTTTTGGAATCAAGAGTATATTCCCTCTAGTGGTGATCCACACATGTTCCACAAATCTCTGAACATCATCGTAGGAATTTCTAGGTGCTAGCATGGAATATCCTAATGCTTTCATTGTTATCTTTTGATCCCCATAGGAATAACTTCCATATAATTCTCCTTGATATCTCTTGAATAGAGAGTCGGAGGAAGAGGAAGATAACTCTCCATTCTTGGGAGCATTCTTAGAGAGGGATATCTATAGGTCTTGAGAGGATTCACTCCATCTATCTTTGTGCACAATATAAAATGAATTTCCTCTCTTTGAAAATAATGTAATTGATTATATAAATATAGGTTTAGAAATAAATAATTTAAAAAGTTCCAATTTATTATTTACTTAATCCCTTGTGGAACTCCATGTTTATAATAATAATAATAATACTATTTCTAAACATTCCCTTTATCTTATGAATTAAAAATAAATATTAATTATTCAAATAATATTCAATATAATTTATTTCTCACCAGAACATTAAAATCGATCCATCAATCCTAAAAAATGTTTATTATGCATTGAATAATTTATATTTATTTATTAAATAAATATCACTACATTATTCACTAACAAATAAATAAATATTATTTTTACTAAAATAAATAAATATTTATTAAATATTCTGCTCCCATAATATCCATTCAAATAAATGGTGAAAAAATATGAAATAATGCATGAAAGAGTAATTATTAAACCATGTGTGAGAATAATATTTATTAAAAATTTAAAATAATAAATAAATAATAAATTATTTAACTGAGATTCTAGATACGCTTAGTGTTTGACCCTTAAGGCTTCTTTCTCAGTGGCATTAAGCAAAGTAGACTAAAGTCCAATGTTAGCATCTAGAAACATGCCAAAGAATCCATATAGAAAGCAATTAATTATGTTATAAAATAATAACTCATATGGATTCTCACTGTGTAATATAATCTCTTTATCATGGTATCACTAATATAGCAGGTTGCACGTTGGTTTCATAAACATATGTTCCCAATGTCTCTTTCTTTGTCTTTACGGATGTCGGACTTGCCTATAGAAGACTATGGTCATGGATTTATTTAGGCTATGTCATTTACATCAAGGACGCTAATATATCAACTTCCATTAAAGAGTAAAAGGTACAAATCCTTTCTCCCACTATCATTATTGCAATATTACCCGTGACACACTTAATATATCATACCTCTTTGTGAACATATATTATCACGGTTTTCATCAAAACATCAAATTACATGACTCGTAATGCACATTAATAACAATGTTAAAGTCTAAGTATCAATACATATGTTCATAGATAGGAATATCCAATGAGACATATAGATTTTGATTTCTTAAGAGCGAGTCTCATTCTCATAATATCCTACACTGGATATTACCAAGGGCGTAGACCATGAGAAGGTGTCTCGAAGTCCTATGAGTCTCCACCCTTGATATACTATATCATTTGTGTCCATCAAATGATATCATTAATCTATAGAAAATATATTTAAGAATATAATCCCAACACTTATGGGTTCTCATTGTAGCGGGGAGCTGCTATGGCCTTTTACCACGATAGCTACTCTTAGGACATTATCACATACTATGTTAAATAGAAGAACAATAATGATGTGATAAGGTGTTACATAATATTAAAAACTATGAATAAATGTTATCATAAAGTACATAGAAGTTTTTTCTAGGGCACAAACTCCAACAGACTCCTACTTTCACTAAAGGAAACTGCTAACAACCATCAGTCCACTAGCTCTCAAGTGATACTCATGCTACTACTAAGATAGGTATTTAGTAAAGGGGTCCACCACATTATCTTTTATGGGTACTCTATTTACTTAAACTTTACCCCTTTGATAAAAATTCCTCATTAGGTTATATTTTAAAAGTATATTATTTATCTGTTGGTGCGACCTTGTCTCTTTTTCAAGAGACACTATAGTAGTATTATCACAATACAATGTGATAGGGTATTTACTGATAGATACCACATCAATATCCTAGAAAAAGTTTCAAATCCAAATGGATTCCTTATCATCATCAGAAGACACTATATACTCAGAATCCCCTGTGGAATCAACAAAAACTGGCTACTTTGAACTCTTCTAGCTCAAAAATCCTCTGTTGATACAAAAAAAAATCGTGAATGTGACTTTATATTATTCTGATCATTTTGAAAACTATCATTAGTATAATACATGATGGACAACTCCTCGTCTTCTCTGTACACTAGTAACTTATCCTTAGTTCTTCTCAGATACTTGAGCATAGCCTTAACAACTGACCAAGGTTATTCTCCTAGATTTACTTGATATATTCCTACCATGATCAATGAATAGGAAACATCAAGTGTAGTACATAAAATGGAATACAATATCGATCCTATTGCTAAAGAATATGAGATATTACTCATTCTCTCTTTCTCATATTCTATCTAGGGATATATTTTATTAAAAAGATGTATACCATGTAAAACTGAAACCAATCCACTCTTGGATTTTTCCATACTAAATCTCTAATTTTTTTGGTCAATGTATGTACCTTGAATTTTTCAAATTAGCCTCTTGAATATATCACAAATGATCTTGATCATAAGAATATTGGATTCTTCACCTAATTCATCCATAGATAAACATTTGTTTAACTAGTCCTTAATAGACTGTAAGAATGCTATGTTGTCTTGAATAAGTAATATGTCATAAACATATACTATTCAGATAAAAAATTAATTTTTAATAAACCTATTGTAAACACATGTCTCCCATTCATTCTTAATGAATCCGAATTATTTTATAGATTCATCAAATCGAATGTTCTATAACCTGAATTCTTGATTCAATTCATAAATGAATCTCTACAACCTTCAATTATTTTTGTCATCACCTAGAGTCACAAACCCTTCTGGTTGTGTAATATAGACATATTCCTAAAGGTTCCCATTATGGAATGTATTTTTGACATCCATATGCCAAATTTCATAGTCATGGTAATTTTCTATAACAAGTAGGATTGTGATGGATTCAAACATGGGAATTACTGAAAAGGTTTCATCATAGTCAATTCTTGGATTCTATTTAAATGCTTTATCCACTAGGCTTTCATTATAGGTATTTAATTTTCCTTCCATGTCCAGTTTTCTCTTGAATACCCATTTTCACACAACATGATTTAAATCAACTAGAATATCAACTAGAACCCAAACTTGTTTATGATACATGGAATCCATTTCAAAAATCAGTTATTCTTTCCATCTTTCATCTTATGAGATTTATACTACCTATTTGTAGGAGATAGTTCCATTATTATTAACCAATAAAAAGTCACCATATTTTGTGACTGGAAAAACATATCTATCTTCCTCTCTTACCTATCTTATGCCCCTACATTGTACTAGTGTTTTAGGAACTAATTCTTCCATAAGGACCAATGGAATCTATTACCCAACTAACTCTTGTGTATCTTGATCACCAATTTCATCAAAGTCAACTTTATCCAACTATCTCTTTTTAGGATGTGATCCCTCTCAATAATTATGACTTATTCGGAAACAATCACGTTATTTTATGTGGGGTTGTATAAGTAGTATCCCTTTATTTCCTTGGGATACCCTATAAAGATACACTTTTTTATAGGGGTTCTAGTTTGTTACCTGAGATGTCCTTAAAAAGTTCCTCACAATCCCATTCAATTGTATGTGACAAAGAGGGTTTTATTCCACTTCATAACTTGAAGGTAATTCCATTTTCCACTTTAGTTAGTAATCGTTTTTATGTATATGTCACAATTTATAATGCATACCTACAAAAGGATAATGAAATATCTGTATGATTCATCATATGCCTTTCCATTTCTAACAAGGTATGATTCATCCTTTCAATAAAATCATTCCATTGTGGGGTATAAGGTGTAGTGAGTTGAGATAGATTTCCAAAATCATTCAAAAATTTGATAAACTCTTATCTAAGATATTCACCACCTTGATCCAATCAAATATTCTTTATCTTCTTTCCAATTTGATTCTCTATTTCATTCTTGAATTTTCTGAATTTATCAAAGGATTCAAGATTATACCTCATCAAGTAGACATAAAAAAATCAACTCAAGTCATTTGTAAAAGTTATAAAGTAAGAATACCCACCTCTAGATTAAAATAGAAATGGTCCATACAGATAAGTGTGTACTAATCCTAGAGTCTTTGTGGACTTTTCACCCTTTCCACCAAATAGAATTTTGTTCATCTTTCCTTGTTAACAATAATGACATCTTTCAAGTGGTTTTAGATCAGATGAGTCAAAATAACCATCTTGAAATATCTTTTTCAAATTATTTTTACTCATATGACCAAGATGGTGATTCCACAGACGGGTGTTATATAATTCATGTGAACATGATTCTTTTTCAATTTCCAATATTTCAATTTTGAAATTTAAAACATAAATACCATTATTTAAATGTTCCATAACCTATCATATGTTGTTTTTATAAAAGAAACAACTTTTATTTTAAAACATGAAAATAAACCCAACTGTATTAAAAAAGGATAAGAATGTTATATTCATTGTAATAGTTGTTACATAATAACAATATTTTAAAATGGAAATCAATATTTTTGGAAATAAAAAGTGGTATTAACCATTATATAGAGAATGCTCCCTCATACCATTGGGATCTTGCATATCCACCTCTCCTCTTGAAATATTTTGGAATATACTTAGTTACCACATTTGGATAAAGATGTGTGTGTACCACAAGATGTATATAATACCCAATGTGTAGATATCAAAACATCACAATCGATAATGAATTCACCTTTAGATTCCCCTTGATTCTGGGGGAAGTTATTATTCAAGTGGTCTTACTTTCCTCATGAAAAACATACTACATCATTTTCCTTACCCAGCCTCTGGATCTTACTCTTCATGGAAGGTTGGTGTTCTAGAGATTCAGAAATTTTGTGATTGTTGGGCCCCTTTGGGTTGTTCTTCCTTTTATTAATCATCATAAGGACAATGGGTTTGTCATCCCCCATATTCTTATCCACTTGGTGAATCAATGTAATATGTTCGGAAAGACACTTCTCATTGTTTATCATATTAAAATTAATAATAAAACTAGAGAAGGTCTTGGGAAGTGCTGAAAGTATGAGATCTATATGTATCTCATATCATAATTTAATCTCCAAGATGTCTAAGCATTCAATGTAGCCAATAATTGTCACGGACTGTCCCTCGGGGCCCGTGCCGTGAATACCCCAAGCCCGCCTTCCATAGGCCTAGGGATGGAGACTAGCACCGAAAGGCATATTACCTATAATCGGAAAGTCATTTCCTTTATAACCTGTAAACACATGCTACCAAGAACACAATAAGATACAAACACAAGTCAACTGTATAGAAAAAAGAGTGTTGGAAGTAAAATGGGGATGGAATAAAATCCCAACAGTAATGGTATAAGTACAACTGAAATACAATACAACTGAAGAAAAGAAAGAAAGCTACTGGGTTGTCCTCTGAGGTTTCTACCTGAAGTGTAGGTACAGATCACCTCCTCAGCACTCCATGTCTTCCCTTATCCTCTATGTACCATCACGCTGTATGGTCCACCTCCAGGCCACTTCCAGTCCCGGTACGCTTGTCCTCAGTCAGTGTTGTCCGTCGTCTACACAAAACACAACAGGGTGCGGGAATAGCACATGTAGCGGTGAGTATAATGATACTAATTAGGGACCGCGAGACCATTAAGGTCTCACAAAATCCACCAAGGATAAACCACACAACATGAAATGAAATGACAACTTGACTTTGGTATACGCCCATACATATACCTAAGTTATCAAGTATACCCATCTCAAACATGAGGAAACACAGAGTCCAACTAAAAATACCAAAGATCAAATGTTCCACAAAGGAAGGATTTCCATGATAGTAAGTACCACTCAGGTATTCCACACATAAGAATACCACCAAGGTATTACAAAAAAGGAAAGTACCACTCAGGTACAAACTCAACTCACACCATGTATTTCTTAGGTACAATAGTAGAGATGGTTAGATGTAACTACTGAATCATCTTACTCTATTAAGAGGCATACCCAAGAAGGATCCCTAATCATCATCAGAACCACGAAGGAACATATTACATCATCAAACCCACACAGGATCCTAGTACCTCCTCAGTTCATCGTCAGACCCACATAGGATCTCTCAGTGCGGACCCACATAGGATCGCTCGGTGCTAACCCACATAGGATCGCTCGGTGCGGAACCACACAGGATTGCTCGGTGCTGACCCACACAGGATCACTCGGTGCTGTCCCACACAAGATCTCTAGGTGCTGACCCACACTGGATCACTCGATCTTGACCCACATAGGATCATTATTCATTCGTCACGTCACAACAAACTACTGGGTTCCCGCACTAAGATTTCTCATCCCTGGGAGGGTTCTCTCCTCAAGCCACTAGTTGATACACCAACTGCCATGAAGACCCATGAAGAAGTAACCCAAAGAACCTCCATGTCATAGGGGTCTCAATGCAATAGACGGTGTGTCAATTGGAGGCCTGGTGTAATGCCCCGACCCCAGCTACCCAGAGTCGGTGCATTATTACATAACATTGGCATGATCACAAGAAAGATAAAGTCTCGAAAGACCGATTAGTTTAGTAGTCATGGAAACACTAGATATATTCATCAGTCTTACATTACATCATAAGGTAAAAAAACTACAACAACATCTTGTCTCCATATCCCCTCATACTATCCCTGCAGGTCATTCATAAATTACTTCTTCACATCCTGGGAAAAATAAAACATTGAAAGGGGTGAGCTCAGATGCTCAGTAAGGATAACAATATAGCATAAGCTTTCACAGATAAGCATAAACACTTAAAGAAATTTATAACTAAAACAAAAGCCTTTTAAACTTGAACTTCAGTATAATATGGAAAAAAATGAAATGATGTCATTTAATTAATCACATGGATATTCTACTAGTCGAATTATCACATGTAATATCAATAACCACTTTCATAGTGATGGAATGCATAATGTCAGACTATCATAACCACATAGCCAAGGCCTCGTGCCAAGACTACAAATAAGATTTTGTCAAGGCCTTGTGCCAAGACACTAGTTTGTCTCATGAGACCTACCGATGCATCGAGGAGCTATAGCAGGTTCCACCTGTCACTTACTAAGTCCAATGCATTCATTATATGAATATGTTTCAACATAACATAAACATTCATATTAAAACTAGCATAAGAAATGTCAATACTTTAACCACAAACTATGAATGGTATAAAAATAGCACATCCACAGTCAAACATAAATCATTCGATAAAATATGGAAGATTGTATTGTATCATATTAATCTCAATCAAGGATAATGAAGTATATTGACATATATGAAAATAATTGTCAAAACTATTAGAGATAAATATCCCCCTTTTTCTTGAAATCATTTAAAAGTCACACTATTTGTCAATAAGCCATTTAAAAATTGATTTTTCAATCAAAGTGTCCCATACCACTTTGAAACTTTTAAAAGTAATTTTAGTTTTAAAACATTAATGTCCATATAAAAAAATTCTTAAAACCATTTTTAAAACATCAACATTAATTAGAAATATTTAGAAGAATAAATCTTTAAAACACTTTAAAATGTATTTTACTTAGAGTTTCTAACCAAAAGAGAGACACTTGAATACAAATAATTGAGGTAATAAAAACTTTATAATATCATGAGAATAAAGGAATTCATGATACACTATTTCTAAGTACATTATATACACCATATAAAAGTGATTTGGTGTATAACAACAAAGAAGTCTCAATGGAATGTAAATTGAGATGAATTCTCTTATAAAGACCATATCCTTAGGTTAAGGATAAATCAATGACATAATTACGTGTGACAAATATAAATACACTAAATATTATTGGATATTCAGTGTAAAACAATCAAAGTACATTCACACATATTCTTGTAAAAACAACACCAATGAATTGGATGTTTATCTCAACAAATCGAGATTGAGTAAAAATTACTAGTATCAAGTTCATACCGATGACTTGAGAATTTATCAATGGATTGATTATGTGTATAAAAAGTATATCCACAGAAAGGGGAGTGGAAGTTATGACATAATCAAATGAATAGTTATTCCACACATAATCTTGTAGTAAAATAATCAATGAAGTATGCGTAAAGCCGAATGAGTGGAAATTGAAATTTCAAATTACCTTATCGATTAGGTAACTTACGAAACATAAACCCATGAAAGAAGGATCATACAATGATGATGTAAATATCCATAAATTAAAGTATATTACACAATGAATACAATCATGGGAAGTACACACACCATATGCAATAAATAAGTGGTGAACAATGGAATTCTCACGGAATTAAAAGTGAGATAAGAAACCCCTTACTTTGTACTTTTTCCTTGGTCGACGGTAGGTTAACCTCTTGTATAATGGTGAAATAATTGTTATTGAATTATACGAGAATAATTTACATTAATATGATATATGATATTTTAACATTGATTTTTTAATTATATCTTAGTATTATCGTCATTTCGGGTGTTAACTTACTCGTTTTCCTTTATATTCTTTGTTACGTAAGCCGTGTTTGTTATGGATAGTTTGTATATTATTCAAATATAGAATTATATAAAGTCCTTAAACATTATTTTTAATCATCAAATGAGAATTATACTTGAATGGATACGATGGAGAATGAATCTCATCGCGTTCGTGGAGACGGTAGTCCGTACGTACACACGTGCGACAATATCATTCTTTTGATAATAAAATAACATATAATTGGATGGTATATCATATATACAGAATAATTATCATGTTATATGTATTATTTAAATTAATTACACATCATTATTATACCCATCCAAATAATAATTTATTGAATAACAATTACACCACGACGTGGAGACGGTAATCAGTACGTACACACGTATGGTGACATGTCATTCAAAGGATGGATAGAATACTGAATATGGTTGTACCATATTTATAATAATATTAAAGTATATAGGAGATACTGGATTAATTATTTTAGAATGGGAAAACCAAGAAAGAAGAAGTGGAAGAATAATGGAACTTGAAAAAGGGTGGTGAAATCATTACCTCTTCTCCGGGTTCTTCCTTTTGATTTGATCAAAAGGGCTCCTTAAGATGGATTTATGACAAAAGGAAGGACCATATAATGAAGTTGGGGAAGTTGAGATAATATTTGGGCAGTGGTTGTCCAAACCAAAAGGCTTTGAAGGTGTTAATTAATGATAAGGGGGAGTGCCCTTTTATAAGAGGGGTGATGGGCACCTTTGGAAAAGCTAGAAATATTATTTTATAATAAATTCATATTCGTTTTCTAATGGCTCCAAAGTGTATTATTTAAAGGCTAAGGTGAATATAGGTCTAAAAACACTCAAACAATAGGATTTATATAGGTTTGGGTTACTATATTAACCTTATCTTTAAATATTAACTCTTAGTTAATTAGTTTCACTTTTACAATGTCTCTTTGTATTTTTATATTATATGGATAATAAACATACTATATACATCCAAGAGACCCCCAAGTGGTCCATTAATAATAAAACTATCCTTATATAAGTCTCTTGGCCGAACCTTAGATTTTTAGGAATTTAATATCAATTAATAATATAAAATTTGTTTTAAAAACTCTTTTTTGTTAATTTTGACACTATTCAATAATTGATTTTTTAAAAAATCATAACAGAATGATTACTTCGAAAAAAGTTAATTAAATAAATTATAACATGTCATATTATCCTATAAAATTATTTTTATTTATAAAAAGTCTGAAATTACATTTATTTGGGTATTTATAATATAAATTATTCTAATTTTTCTTTAATTAGGTAATTACTACATCACCATTGTGTCATCAATAAATTAACATATATATTGTCTAAAAATTATAAATAAAATACCATTATGTAGGAACTCTTTTTTTATTTCTAATGAATATTTATTTTCGAAAATAAAACATATATAACCCCATATAAAAATTGTTTTTCTAAAAGATGTATGCTTATGTCATTTTTGTATTTATTTTAAATTAATTAAAATAAAGTGTCCCTATCACTTAAAAGTGGCTCCATGGGGTCCCAAAATCGACCCAAAGATTCCCCTGGTTGGACATGTATCAACCAATAAGGTTAGGACATGTTTTAGGGTAATTTTTTATTATTATAATATTATTTTTTAACCCTTATTTACCGGATTTACCCTTTATCCATGGTAAATAAAATATTTACCGAAGTAATTATTCAAAATGTCTAAAAATAAAAGTTATCTATTTACAAAATTTGAACATCCTGATTCCAAATATGGAATCCATTTTTCCAAATTCAAAACACAGAAGTGGCAGAAATTAATTTAAAATTAATTCCCATTGTTAAAACAAAAAGCGTGTTTTTAAGAGATAATAACTATCAAAAGATTGGTACTTGTTTATGTTTGGTTTAATTGTGAAATTATGTCCGATGACAAACATTGAATTAAATGGTAAAAATATATTCTAAATATACTTTAAAACCACTCAAATTTATAATTTATCAATCATAATTATTTTGATTAAAAAAAGATGTTTTTAATTAAAATTTAGTAATTTTCACTATTCATCAAAATATGAAAGTTATCCGAAAAGTACCAAAATTTCACCCTAGGATAATTTTGATATTCAGAATCAAAAAATGATGTCCATTTTGAGAGATAGAATTTATAAAATTTCAAAAAGTAGGTATTACTATTCATAACAGCTAGTTTGATTGGTTGTGGTGTGTTAGAATCTCAAAGTTGTGTACAATGCATGCCATTGCATTATTCAAAGGGAAATGTACCATGGAAGCTTGAGGTGTTACATTATCCCCTCATTCAATAAATTGTGTCCTTGAATTTTTTTTAAAATTGGGCTTGATAATATAATGGAAAGTCCCACATCGGAAAAAGAGTCAATAAAACTATCACTTTAAAAGAATGGAAGAGAGGTATAAAGGTCATCCAAGATAACCCATACTTGGATTCCATGTAAAAAACATGGATATGGATGATAAACTAAGTGTTAAGTTCTGATGGAGAGGGATAGAAAACATGATCAGGAGAAAGTTAACAATAAGAAAACCACAAACTTGTGTTGGGACAAACGGTCATTAGTCTCCCAGTAAAAAAAGTAAACATACAACATTTTTTTTAAAGTTACATTACATAAAGATGAGGAATTCATTTTTGATATTGACTAAGAACATAAATAGATATACTTAATTTTTAAGTAGAGTTTCATTCTTTAATTAATTTCTACCACTAACTCATTTTTTTTACAATGAGAATTCAAGAAGACTTGGTCAGACAGGAAGATCTAGAATAAAATTCTATAGAATAACATGATCCACATAGGATAAACTATATATTTACCTTGTATTTAAAGATTAATCAAATCCAAAACCGTTAGTATAAGATCTGATGATCCCCCAAATGGCTATTCCATTAGAGGAAAAAAACAAATTTTAATTTCTAAAATTAAACCAAAAATACCCCAAAGTTAAATAAATACCATTCAGTAATCAATTGTCCTTAAAATCCTTCAATATAATCCAAAATAATATTGAAACCCAAAAATTATTAGAATTTGGTTATGTAGTCTTCCACGTTAAATTGTCTCTCTAAATGACATCAACTACTCTTAAAGTAACATATTTAAAAGTAATTAACCTAATCAAATATTCTTTATTATAGGATAATCATTTCCATAAATAACCCAAATCACTATAAATCCACAATAAAAACGTAGATAAAAATACACCATTACTCATTAAATGAAATCCCATAGAATTTTATTTTCCTTGGGCATATAGTGTCCCCAACAAAGCGAACATCTTCCAAAATAACATTTTTCACTTAATCACCAAATCATTTTCCGATACTAAGGGTATTCTCTTGATAAGAAATAAGATCCCAAATCAAATTATTATTGATTAATAAAATCATTTAACTAAAAATAATAGTCACATTAACTAGGGACTTCACGTAGTCCAGTGGTAGGCGATAAATCCCATTCACACTTTGGTTGTGGGTTCGATTCCCACAACTTTGTCCGACGCGACGGGTTGTCACACGGTCTCTGTGTTGTCATTTTTCAAAAGCTATATTTTGTAACATTACCAAAATGAGATAAATTCCTCAAAATAACCACAACATAATTTAACCACAAATCTTATCTCATACCTTGCATTTTCATACCAAATTTTGATAACTTATAATTGCCTCAAACCCAACGATCATATAAAACCAAATGTTTATTTATAACTATATCCATAAGAGAAGATAATTCTTCCTCAAATATCATTCTCACATGGAAAACTGCAGGGTTAAAAATAAAAGAAAAAATTATTCCAAAGTAAACCCATCAACAAGGAGAACTAATACTTTTTAAACATTTCTCCAACCATTTATTCCCACATAGCTTCTTCTTTGACCAAGAAAATATCCTATAGAATAGGGCATTCACTTGGGTAATGGTCAGGTCCCCTACATTTACGGAAAATGACTGTAAATGGATTATTGGGACCATTTTTATCTTCTTCCATAATACTCTTCATTTTTCTTCGACAATTCTTCACTTTATGTCCTTCCTTCCTGCATGTAAATCAATTCTTTGTCCCATTGAGACACTTTCATGGGTGTCTCCTTCCACATTTCCTGCATGATGGAATTTGAGGATTCCTTTCTCCATGGTCTCCACTACTGGAGCTCTTATCATTCATCACATTTCTCTTCTTTGTTGAGTCCGGGAATTGGTTAATATATATATTGTTGATCATATTTTTGGAAAATTGATTTGGCATAAAGACGATATCTTTTACGCCTATCAACATTCCATTTTTTCTCATTGCAAACATCGTTCCCACCTTGTACATCATTCTCAAAGTCACTATGACTTCCTTGGAATCCATCCATTGACTAAAACCAGAAAGCATTGTGTGAGTAACCGTAGTCATAAAATCATTTAGAGATTAACATGTCACCATATTCTCAATTTGAAACACATTAGGATTAAACAAAGTCATTTACTCTCATCTTATATATATAACACTTCAAATCGATTAGTAAAGAAAATGTAAATTATCCTAAGCATATCCCCCGGGACTGTCGTAACCAAGAGTGCAACAAGGACCATTGTTGTCCACTAGTTCCCATTCAAGTCTAGCTCAAAGCGGTGTTTTCGGGTTTTACCCCTAGGTACATATGTGCCAGAGCCGCCTCTACCTGCTCGTGTCCAGACAGGGATGTATTGCTCGGAAAACTCACAAAATATCTACAATACCAAAATTCTAGGGAGTTCTTCTATACTAATCCTCAAAGTTCATCTTAGGTCTACATGCTCTAATCAGAGTTTATCTAAATATAGCTTCCAAGGTTTATACTAAACTTCCTCTGATACCAACTGTAACGCCCCGACCCCAGATACCCAGAGTCGGTGCATTATTACATAACATTGGCATGATCACAAGAAAGATCAAGTCTCTAAAGACTGATTAGTTTAGTAGTCTTGGAAACACTATATATATTCATAAGTCTTACATTACATCATAAGGTAAAAAAACTACAACAACATCTTTTTTTCATATCCCCTCATACTATCCCTGCAGGTCATTCATCAATTACTTCTTCACATCCTGGGAAAAATAAAACAATGAAAGGGGTGATCTCAGTTGCTTAGTAAGGATAAAAATATATTATAAGCTTTCATAGATAAGAATAAACACTTAATGCAATTTATAACTAAAACAAAAGACTTTTAAATTTGAACTTCAGCAAAATATGGAAAAGATAAAATGAAATGATGCCATTTAACTAATCAAAAGGATATTCTACTAGTCGAATTATCACATGTAATATCAATAACCACTTTCATAGTGATGGAATGCATAATTCCAGACTATCATAACCACATAGCCAAGGCCTCGTGCCAATACTACAAATAAGATTTTGTTAAGGCCTTATGCCAAGACACTAGTTTGTCTCGTGAGACCTACCGATGCATCGAGGAGCTATAGCTGGCTCCACCCTTCACTTACTAAGTCCAATGCATTCCTCATATGAATATGTTTAAACATAACATAAACATTCATATTAAAACTAGCATATGAAATGTCAATACTTTAACCACAAACCATGAATTTTAAAAAAATAGCACATCCACAGTCAAACATAACTCATTCGATAAAATATGGAAGATTTTATTGTATCATATTAATCTCAATCAAGAATAATGAATGATATTGACATAGATGAAAATAATCGTCAAAACTATTAGAGAGAAATATCCCCCTTTTTCTTGAAATCATTTAAATGTCACACTATTTGTCAAGAAGCCATTTAAAAATCAATTTTTCAATAAAAGTTTCCCATACCACTTTGAAACTTTTAAAAGTAATTTTAGTTTTAAAACTTTAATGTCCATAAAAATAAATTCTTAAAACCATTTTTAAAACATGAACATTAATGAGAAATATTTAGAAGAATAAATCTTTAAAACACTTAAAAATGTATTTTACTTATAGTTTCTAACCAAAAGAGGGATGCTTGAATACAAATAATTGAGTTAATAAAAACTTTATAATATCATGATAATAAATGAATTCATTATATACTATGTCAAAGTACATTATATACACCATATAAAAGTGATTTGGTGTATAACAACAAAGAAGTCTCAATGGAATGTAAATTGAGATGAATTCTCTTATAAAGACCATATCCTTAGGTTAATGATAAATCAACGACATAATTATGTGTGAAAAAAATAAATACACTAAATATTATTGGATATTCATTGTAAAATAATCAAAGGACATTCACACATATTCTTGTAAAAGTAAAACCAATGAATTGGATGTTTATCTCAACAAATCGAGATTGAGTAAAAATTACTCTTATCAAGTTCATACCGATGACTTGAGAATTTATCAATGGAGTGATTATATGTATAAAAATTATATCCACAGAAAGGGGAGTGGAACTTATGACATAATCAAATGAATAGTCATTCCACACATAATCTTGGAGTAAAATAATCAATGAAGTATGCGTAGAGTCGAATGAGTGGAAATTGAAATTTCAAATTCCCTTATGAATTAGGTAACTTACGAAACATACACCCATGAAAGAAGGTTCATAAAATGATGATGTAAATATCCATAAATTAAAGTATATTACACAATGAATACAATCATGGTCATTACACACACCACATGCAAAAAATAAGTGGTGAACAATGGAATTCTCACGGAATTAAAAGTGAGATAAGAAACCCCTTACTTTGTACTTTTTCCTTGGTCGACGGTAGGTTAACCTCCTGTATAATGGTGAAATAATTGTTATTGAATTATACAAGAATCATTTACATTAATATGATATATGATATTTTAACATTGATTTTTTAATAATATCTTAGTATTATTGTCATTTCAGGTGTTAACTTACTCGTTTTCCTTTATATTCTTTGTTATGTAAGATTTGTTTGTTATGGATAGGTTGTATCTTATTCATATCCAGAATTATATGAAGTACTTAAACATTATTTTTAATCATCAAATGAAAATTATACTTGAATGGATACGATGGAGAATGAATCTCATCGCGTTCGTGGAGACGGTAGTCCATACGTACGCACGTGCGACAATATCATTCATTTGATATTAAAATAATATATAATTGGATGGTATATCATATATGCAGAATCATTATCATGTTATATTTATTATTTACATTAATTAAACATCATTATTATACACATCCAAATAATAGTTTATTGAATAACAATTACACCATGACGTGGAGACGGTAAGCCATACGTACGCACGTATGGTGACATGTCATTCAAAGGATGGAGAGAATACTGAATATGGTTGTACCATATTTATTATATTATTAAAATATATAAAAGATACTGGATTCATTATTTTATAATGGGAAAACAATGAAATAAGAAGTGGAAGAAGAAAGGAACTTGAAAAAGGGTTGTGAAATCATTACCTCTTCTTCGGGTTCTTTCTTTTGATTTGATCAAAAGGGCTCCTTAGGTTGGCTTTATGACAAAATAAAGGACTCTAGAATGAAATTAGGAAAGTTGAGAGAGTATTTGGGAAGTTTTTGGCCGAACCAAAAGGCTTTGAAGGTGTGAATTAATGATAATGGGGAGTTCCCTTTTATAAGAGGGGTGAGAGGCACTTTGGAAAAGCTAGAAATATTATTTTATAATAAATTCATATTTGGTTTCTAATGGCTCCAAAGTAGATTATTTAAAGTTTAAGGTGGATATAGATCGAAAACCACTCATCCAATAGGATTTATATAGGTTTGGGTTACTATATTAACCTTATCTTTAAGTGTTAACTCTTAGTTAATTAGTTTCACTTTTACAATGTCTCTTTGTATTTTTATATTATATGGTTAATAAACTTACTATATACATCCAAGCGACCCCCAAAGTGGTCCATTAATGATAAAAATATCATTATATAAGTCTCTTGGATGAACTTTAGATTTTTATGAATTTAATATCAATTAATAATATAATATTTATTTTAAAAACACTTTTATGTCAATTTTGACACTATTCAATAATTGATTTTTTTAAAAATCATAACAGAATTATTACTTCAAAAAAAGTTAATTAAATAAATTTTAACATGTCATATTATCCTATAAAATTATTTTTATTTATTAAAAGTCTCAAATTAAATTTATTTGGGTATTTATAATATCAATTATTCTAATTTTTATTAATTAGGTAATTACTGCATCACCATTGTGTCATAAATAAATTAACATATATAATGTCTAAAAATTATAAATAAAATACCATTATGTAGGAAATAGTTTTATATTTCTAATGAATATTTATTGTTGAAAATCCAACATATATAACTCTATGTAAAAATTGTTTTTCTAAAAGATTTATGCTTATGTCATTTTTGTATTTATTTTAACTTAATTAAAATAAAGTGTCCCTATCACTTACAAGTGGCTCCATGGGGTCCCAAAATCAACCCAAAGATGCCCATGGTCGGACATGTATCAACCAATAAGGTTAGGAAACGTTTTAGGGTAATTTTTTATTATTATAATATTATTTTTTAACCGTTATTTACCGGATTTACCCTTTAACTATGGTAAATAAAATATTTATCGAAGTAATTATTCAAAATATCTAAAAATAAAAGTTACCTATTTACACAATTTGAACATCCTGATTCCAAATATGGAATCCATTTTTCCAAATTCAAAACACAGAAGTGGCAGAGATTAATTTAAAATTAATTCCCGTTGTTAAAACAAAAAGCGTGTTTTTAAGAGATAATAACTATTAAAAGATTGACACTTGTTTATGTCTGGTTTAATTGTGAAATTATGTCCAATGACCAAAATTTAATTAAATGGTAAAAATATATTCTAAATATACTTTAAAACCACTCATATTCATAATTTATCAATATTAATTATTTCGATTAAAAAATTTTGTTTTTAATTAAAATTTAGTAACTTTCACTATTCATCAAAATATGAAAGTTATCCGAAAAGTAAAAAAATTTCACCCTAAGATAATTTCGATATTCTGAATCCAAAAATGAAGTCCATTTTGAGAGATAGAATTTATAAAATTTCAAAAAGTAGGTATTACTATTCATAACGGCTAGTTTGATTGGTTGTGGTGTGTTAGAATCTCAAAGTTGCGTATAATGCACGACATTGCATTATTCAAAAGGAAATGTTCTGTGGAAGCTTGGGGTGTTACACCTGGTATGTAAGTTATTAGCCTTTTTAGTCCTGACAGCCTAGTGGGATTTGTGCTCGATCCAACCCGACCATACCCCAACTTTATACAAAACTCAAATGGGGTATACAAAAGGTACCTTCTAGCTCCAAGGTTTCCAACACCACTGACAGTTCATCATACAGATGCTTTGTGCCAAAGGTATGGCCAAAAGAGCATATAAGGTCAAAGTTGGCCTGGGTCTTGCTCGACCCAGCCGGACCAGGTCTGGGCTGACCTGACCCAGTTCAGGTCAACCCGGCCTACTAGGTCTAGTCTGGCCCGTTGGGTCTGGGCTGGCCCGTGATGGGCGGCTCGGACCGTACTGGGCGGCCCGGCCCGCGTTGCGCGGTCCTGCCTGCGCTGGGCGGACGTTGGGTGGCGCGGAGGCCACAAGGCGGTGCAATGGCCGTGGGGGCTGTGAAGGCCGCAGGAGCCATAGAGGCCACGGTGGCCATGGGGTGGCTCGGGGTGGCACAGAGGCCACAAGGGCCACTGGACAACGTAGGGCAGCGCGGAGGCCGCGGGTGACACGGGGTCGCGGAGGCCTCGGGGCGGTGGAGGCTGCGGAGGGTCCGCAAAGCGGCGGGGTCCGCGGTGCGGTGGGGCGGCCACAGTGTGGCAGGGCACCGCAGCTGGCCAGATGGACAACCGTCCTCTCTGCGCGGTGCGGTCGTGCGCTATGCCTTCAACGGCGGCCGGTTCGGCCAGCCGCTCTTCGTTCGTCTCCGTGGCCTAAAGTCATCTTCTTCCATCACAAAGAATACGCCAAAAAAAGAATGATGGAGTGGTCGTCCCATGTTTCTTTGGCCCGCACCCTCCGCGTTAGAGTGGTAGAATGCGGCTCAACATAAACCTAGAATGAAGAACGTCAAACTCTACAACCCCTGACAATGATTATTCCCAAACCCGCCGAAAAAGAAATCATCCGCGGATCAACTAGTTAGAGAGTTGATCCACATTATTTGTTTAGAAGGGAAGAACATGGGAATCTATAATCACACATAATAAAAACACTACCTCATAGATTTGTTGACGGAGGTTGCGAGGAAAGAGATGATGTTATTGGGGATAGACATATGTCGGTGAAATCAGTGTTTCCTTGATTGTCGGTTTGTTGTCATTGAAGATCTTCCTCATTGGCGAGAGCGTTCTTTGTTGGGGCACACGTTCTTCATTGGAGAATGTGTTCTTTATTCGAGAGAATAATCCTCCAATAGTTCTCATCTCCTAATTCCACCAAAATGTGAAATAGCCAACTTGTTAATTTAATTTTATCAAAATAAATTAAGTTGGCATAAAAAAGATGGCATAATTAAAGTACTATGTTGGAACCATTAATTAGCTCATTTAATTGTCCCAATTAAATGGATTTGTGTTGGCATAATTAAAGTTGGAGGAGTTGATAGGTTTTCTCTCATTAAAGGGGTTTAGGTGGTCCCCGAATCTCAATTCAAAATGGGGGTTAGTTCAGGTGGTCCCCACCTCTTAACATCCAAATAGGAGGTTTAGGCTCGGTTGGTCCCCACCACCATAACCCATGTTGTGGGGTTTCAGAAATAAAAATGTTAGACATTTTTATTTTATTTTATTCTTTCAAGAAAAGCACAAAAATTATCTTTCACTCTCGACCCACTGTGATCGAGGTGAAGGTCTCCTTAAGCGAATAGCAGCACTGTGAGTTTAATAATGCCCTTAGATTTCAATTTCGAGCACTGGTTCAAAAGTTACAAAAACATGATTTCATGTTTACTGAACGCACCCAAAAAAAAGTTCATAAATTCATTCCGGGCACACCGGGCCTTGGAATCATGTGCCGTCAATTTTAGCGGACTCATAAAATTCCCATATATTTTTAAAAAAATTAAATGGAAATTACAGGTATTTACATTATCACCTTAGGTATTTTTATCCCTGAAAGCCACAACACAAAACTAGGAAAACAAGTGGGGGCACTGAGCATGAATCTGAGCCTCCCGCTCCCATGTGCTCTCCTAGAGGTTCTCGTGCTACCCGTGAACGCGCACTAGAGGTATCGACTACCCATGAAGGACCTGCTCATGTTGATCCTCAATCTCAACTGGAACCTCTAAAAAAATTTCCCCATCGTCGATGTCCAGCTCGTCGTGGTCGATGACGTGGGATGGGTCATGCACGTATCTCCTCAGATATGATATGTGTAAGACGTCATGCACCCGGTGCAACTGAGGGGGAAGAGCTAAGCAGTATGCCACCTCAACAACTCTACTGAGGACCTAAAATGGTCCGATGAACCTCGGAGATAACATTCCGCCTCAGCCAAATCTCTGTAAACCTCATTGGGGAGAGACCCATAGAAAGATGTGGTCATCATCCTCGAACTCCATTGGTCTCCATCTCTTAACGGCATAAGACTTCTTCCTGCTCTGTGCAGTCTTTATCGACTCCTGGAAGATCTTCACTTTCTCTATGGTAGCCCGTACCATCTATGGTCCCACTAGTGCTAACTCCCCTATGTTAGTCTAGCACAAAGGTGATCAACAAGGTCTCCCGTATAACAACTCAAAAGGTTACATCCCAATGGTGGAGTGATAGATGTTGTTGTCTACAAAATCCACCAAAGGCAAGTGATCCTCCCATCTACAACTGAAGTCGAGGACTCAAGCATTCAGTATGTCCTCGAGGGTCTAAATGGTCCACTCAGTCTAGCCATCCGTCTGAGGATGGTAGGTGGTGTTCAAACGAAGTTGTGTACTGAAAGCCTCCTGCAACCCCTTCCATAGCTGAGAAGTAAAACGTGCATCACAATCGGAGACAATCGTCGAGGCTACTCTGTGTATCCGCACAATATCCTATACATAGAGGCATCCGAAGCTCTCTACTAAACCCTGGTCTCTGATCAGTTGGAAGTGGGATGACATCGTGAGTCGGTCGATGATCAACCTGATAGAATCATGACCTCTAGATTTACATGGAAGTCCTGTCACAATTTCCATGGATATCCCATCCTACTTCCACTCTGAAACCTCTAAAGGCTAAACCAAGCCTGCTGGTACGTGATGCTCCACCTTCACTTGCTGATAAGTGAGTCACCGAGGGACAAACTCTGCAACTGCTTTTTTCATTCCCATCCACTAGTGCTGTCGTCATAGATCCTAGTACTTCTTCGTCACTCCAGGATGTATCGCTAGAGGGGATGTGTGGAACTCCCTCAACGCTTCCTACCGAAGTGACATTGGTACCATGGTACATCCTCTGAAGAGGATGACGTGCTCCCCACCTTCAGAAAATCCATCAGGTGCCTGTCCCGTGGATATTTGAGCACGTCGAGTCTTGCAGTCAATGTCCCCATGCTACGCCTCCCTAACTCGCTGAAGAAGTGGGGGAGTGACTGTAAGAGACTGAAGGAAAGCTGCTTCATCCCGATCTACAAAGGATATCTGCAAAGCGGCCAGCTGCTTTGTCACCTTGCCTAGAAGCTGTATACCAGTCCTCCTGCTGAGTGCATCTTCTACAACGTTCCCCTTCCCATGATTACAGACTATCTCAAAGTCATAGTCCTTGAGGAACTCAAGACAACATCATTGTCTTAGGTTCATATCCATCTGAGAGAATATATATCTGAGACTCTTGTGATCTGAGTAGACTATAAAATTCTCACCCATCAAGTAATGTTGCCACATCTTCAAGGAGAAGACCACTGCTGCTAACTCCAGGTCATGGGTAGTATAGTTCTACTCATATCGTCTCAGCTTTCAAGAACCATATGCGATCACTGCTCGCTCCTGCATCAGGACACAAGAAAGTCTGTTCCCTGATGCGTCACAGTAATCTACGTACCCTACACCCTCCTCTGGTAGTATCAATATGGGGGCACTAGTCAGCCTCTGCCTCAGCTTCTGAAAAATCTGATGAAATCTATCTGACCACACAAAGGGTTTCCCCTTATTTGTCAATGCTGATAGTGGTGTTGAAACTCTGGAGAAATCTTACACAAATATCTGGTAGTATCTGGCCAAACCCAGGAGACTTCGTACCTCCATCACACTCCTGGGTGGATCCCATGAAAGTACCGCCTTAATCTTCACTGGATCTACTGCAACTCTAGTCTCTGTTATGAAATGTCCCAGAAAGTGAACCTCTCGGATCCAGAACTGGAACTTCGAGAGCTTAACATAAATCTGGTGCTCTCGAAGTGTGTCTAGTACTACCTGCAAATGAGAGGCATGCTCCTCCTCAGTAGTCGAGTAGATCATAATGTCGTCAATGAAGACTACTACAAAGCAATCAAGGTGTGGATGAAAGATCATGTTCATGAGTCCCATGAGCACTGTTGGAGCATTGGTCATGCAGAATGGCATAACCAATAACTCATAATGGTTGTACCGACATCTGAAAGCTATCTTCTTCACATCATCGTCTTGAACTCTGAGCAAGTGATAACCTGATCTGAGGTCTATCTTCGAGAACCATTGTGCTCCCTTCAGCTAATCAAAGAGGTCATCAATCCTCGAGAGTGGGTACTTTTTCTTCACGATCACCTGGTTCAGGCATTGACAGTCAACACAAAGCCTCAACCTCCCATCTGCCTTCTTGGTGAACAAAATTAAGGCTACCCAAGGAAAAACATTGGGCCAGATGAATCCCTTCCCCTTCAAGTTCTCTAGAGGTACCCGCAGCTCATAAATCTCTGTTGGGGCCATCTGATATGATGGTGCAGATATCGGTGCCATAATGAGGTACAAGTCAATGTAAAATTCCACCTATCTACAAGGAGGTAGACCGAGAACATCATCAGGGAAAACATCCGCCTACTGGTCCACCACTATAGGACAACTTGGACTCTCCACATCAACTGCCCTGAGGGTAAGGCTATCCAACTGATGAGTGATCGGATATACTCTCCTCCAGGTAAGTCTATCATGTGCTGCAAAGGCTCCCTTATTTCTGGTAAAGGAAAAACTGGTCCCATCCATGCAGACACACTCCACTTTTCACCTAATACATTCAATCTGATCATGGACTGTAGATAACTAGTTCATACCCAAGATGACATCATAAGGCCTCGACTCCACTACTAGGAGATCCCAGCCAAAGCTCTCACCTCCTAGAGTAAGATCACACTGTCGGAACCAGTGTGTAATCATCGAATCCTCTCCTGTAAGAGTCTTTAGTTGTAAGGATCGATCCAATGGATCCATTGGAATCTCCGAGCTCCGAATAAGGGTAATGGAAATAAAAGAATGGTTGTAACCTGTGTCTATAATTACTGCAACTAAGGTGGAGTAGACAAAGATCATACCTCATATCATCTCTGGAGCACCGTGATTGTAGGCCTCAGCTGTTTGGAGATGAGATCGCCCCTGTCGTCCTACTCCTTGCAGTCATGGTGGACCTCCTGGTGGTGGTGGAGGTAACATCTCGAATCGTCTCCCACCACCAGCTGTACGACCAGCTCCTCTACCACGTCTACCTTCTCCCTGCGGACCTCCTCGATCGAACCATTGTCTCTACCTGGGTGGTCCTTTGACTATCTGCTGATCATCCGTACGGTAGGTCAGACAGTCACGAGCCATGTGACCCTGGTCGCTGCATGAATAACACTACCCTATCCTGGCATGACTGGCTCAGCCTCGAGTGCCCCGCACAACCGACCCGGAATCCTGCGGTCATCCACCTATAAGTCTAGTCCTCTTAAACTTCAGTGAAATTTATCTACTTCCAACTACATAATACTCTTCTACGGGATGACTGGGGGTGGGTCTCGCTGCTGGTGACTGCTCAAAAAAAAACTCTCCACTAAGAGGGCTCTCTCTAACACCCCCACCTGCGTCCGGATGCTGAGTGAGATCATCAAAGCCCTGATCTCCCGCCTGAGCCCCAGCTCAAAGGATAGGGTCCTATAGAATGGGTCTCGCACCATATCTGTAGAGTAGTGTGAGAGGTCAGTGAACCTCGCTGAGTAATGAGCCACAGTCATGCTGCCCTACTTCAGATGAAGAAGCTTCTGTATACAAACTATGCAAAGAGTCCCTGTAACAAAATCTACCCGAAACAGGCTCTCAAAGTCTGCCAAGAGAAGAATCACCTTGTCGTGAATTGGGAGCATCATGCTCCACCATCTGCCTACTACTTCTTGTAGTAGACTAGCGGAAAGGATCGCCATGAGATCAGATGGTGTCCTTACTAGTCAGAAGACTCCCACTATGGCCTCCAGCCAATCCTCAGCCACCTTTGGATCCATCTCTCCCCTAAAAATGGGTGACCTATGGTGCTGGAACTTTTCCAACATTCTCAAGTGGCATGCACCCTCTGCTACTAGGGCTAGTGGTATCGGTGGCCCAATGGGTAATGGTTTCGCTGGTGCCTCCACTAGTTCCTCTACTGAAAGCAAGCCCTGCACCGAGGCCTAATCGCTCGGTGGGCTATCAGTGCATACTACTCTCGACACCCTAGCTGGCTATCTTCATGGAGGAATCCTGAAAAGAAACAGGTGCGCCATGGTCAAAAATTTATACCTGGTGAGCTAGCTCAAAGAGATCACAAAGAAAACTCTTCAAAACACACACACAATTAGTGTTTTTCTACACTGAGTCAGAAATCAGAAGTCAGAGTCCTAGTGTTTGGATACGTCGGCCGCCACACCAACACTAGATTCCCTAAAATTAAAACCACACTCACTATAATTAACACTATTTCCTTTGAAAATAATGATCAGATTCCTATTTTATATGTTATAAATGACTCTTCTGATTCCAATTTTTCAAGACTTGTCCCCCGGGGCCCGTGCTGTGACTACCCCAAGCCCACCTTCCATAGGCCAGGGGTTGGCGACTAGCACCGAAATGAGTATTCCATATAACCAAGAAGGCATTTCCTTTATAACTTGTAAATACACACAACCAACCACACAAAAATATATGAACACAAGTCATATTTATAGAAAAAAGAGTGTTGAAAGTAAAAAAGGGACTGGAATACAAGCCAAATAGTAATGGTACAAGTATAACTGAAATACAATACAACTGAAGAAAAGAAAGGAAGCTCTTGGGTCGTCCTACGAGGTTCCTACCTAAAGGATAGGTACATATCACCTCCTCATCAATCCATATCCTCCCATATCCTTTTCGTACTGTCACGTCGTATGTTCCACCTTCGGAACACCTCCAGTCCTGGTACTATCATCCTCAGTCAGTGTTGTCCCTCGTCTGTACCAAACACAATAGGGTGCGGGCATAACCCATGCATGGGTGAGTATAAAGATATTCAGTAGGGACCCCAAGACCCTCAAGGTCTCTCAAAATCCACCAAGGATAAACCAAACAACATGAAATCAACTGACAACCCTACTTAGGTATATTCCCATACATATAACTAAGTTATCCAGTATACCCATCTCAAACATGAGGAAACACAGAGTCTAAATCAAAATCCCAAAGCTCAACTGTTCTATAAAGGAAGGAGTACCACGATGGTAATTACCACTCAGATACGCCACATAGAAGAATACCACCAAGGTATTACCACAAAGGAAAGTACCACTCAGGTACGAACTCTGCTCACACCATGTATTTCTTAGGTACAATAGAAGAGATGATTAGATGTGACTACTGAATCATCTTACTCTATTAAGAGGCATACCCATGAAGGATCCCTAAACATCATCATACCCAAATAGGATCTTAGTACATCTTCATACCCACATAGGATCCTAGTACCTCATCAGTATGTCATCAGACCCACATAGGATCTCTAGGTGCTGACCCACATAGGATCGCTCAGTGCTGACCCACAGAGGATTGCTCGGTGCTAACCCACATAGGATCGCTCGGTGCTGACCCACACAAGATCTCTCGGTGCTGACCCACACATGATCTCCATGTGCTAAACCACATAGGATCGCTCGGTCTTGACCCACATAGGATCTCTATTCATTCTTCATGTCACATCCAGCTATTGGGTTCCCGCACTAAGCTTGGTCGTCTCCAGGAGGGTCCGCTCCTCAAGCCACTGGTCGATACTACAACTTCCACCAAGTCCCATGAAGAAGTAACCCAAAGGAACACCACATCATAGGGGTCTCAATGCAACAGATGGTGTGTCAATTGGATGTCCGGTCTGTAAGTTATTACACCTTTTAGTCCCGAGGTCCCGATTGGATTTGTGCTCGAGCCAACCCAACCATACCCTAACATTATCAAAAACACAAATGGGGTATAAAAAAGGTACCGTCTCGCTCCAAGGTTTCCAGCGTCACTAATGGTTTGTCAAATGGATGTCTGATGCCAAAGTTATGGCCAAAAGAGCATATAGGGTCGACGTTGGCTCAGGTTTGGTCCGACCCGGCCTGGACTGACCCGACCTGGTTCAGGTCCACCCGACCTGCTGGGTCCAACCCAACCCACGCTGGGAGGCCTAGTCTGGGTGGCTATGGTGCGGCGCGAAGGCCGCGGAGTGGTGCGGGGCAGCATGGAGGCCGCGGGGGCTGTGAAGGCTGTGGGAGCCGCAGGGGCCACATTGGTCGTAGGGCGGGGGATACTGCAGAGCTCGCGGGGCAGCACGAAGTCCATGGGTAGCACGGGGCTAAGGAGGCTATTGGGCGGTGGAGGCCGCAGGGTGGCAGAGGCTGCGGAGCGGCGGAGGCCGTGGATGGGCCATGGAGCAGTAGGGGCCCCGGTGTGTGGTGGGGTGGCCACAGTGTGGCTTGGGCGTCACGGCTCCCCGGATTGCCAGACCTCCTCTCCGCGTGGTGCGGCCGTGCATCATGCCTTCGCAGGCGGCCGGTTCGATCGGCCTCTCTTCATTTGTTGTCATGGCACAAATCCATCTTCTTCCATCATGAATAACACACCAAAAAGAAGAACGACAGAGGGGTCGAGCCATGTTTGTTTGGCCCGCACCCTCCACATTAGAGCAGTATCAAGTGACTCAACATAAACATAGAATGAAGAACGTCAAACTCTATAACCCCCAGCAACTATTATTCCCAAACCTGTAGAAAAAGAAATCATTCGCGGATCAACTAGTTACAGATTTGATCCACGTTCTTTGTTTAGAAGGGAAGAACATGGGAATCCATAATCATACATAACAAAAACTCTACCTTGGAGATTTTTTTTCGGAGGTCGTGAGGAAAAAGATGATGTCATTGGGGATAGAAGGGCGTCGGTGACGTCGGCGTTTCCTCTATCATCGGTTCATTTTCGTTGAATACGTTCCTCATTGGAGAGAGCATTATTCCTTGGGGGAGCGTATTCTTTGTTGGAGAACACATTCTTTGTTGAAGAAAATAATCCTCTAATAGTTCTCCTCTCCCAATTCCACCAAAATGTGAAATAGACAACTTGTTAATTTATTTTTATAAAAATAAATTAAGTTGGAAAAACAGAGTTGGCATAATTAAAGTACTGCATTGGCACCATTAATTAGCTCATTTAATTATCCCAATTAAATGGATTTGTGTTGGAATAATTAAAGTTGGAGGAGTTGAGAGGTTTTCTATCATTAAAAGGGTTCGGGTGGTCCCAACCTCTCAATTCAAAATGGGGTTAGTTTAGGTGGTCCCCACCTCTTAACATCCATATGAGAGGTTTAGGCTCGATTGGTCCCCACCATGATAACCCATGTTGAGGGGTTTCAGAAATAAAAATGTTTGACATTTTTATTTTGTTTTATTATTTCATGAAAAGCACAAAAATTATCTTTCACTCTCGACCCACTGCGATTGAGGTGAAGGTCTCCTTAAGCGAATACCGGTGCTGCGAGTCCATCGGTGCCCAAAGATTTCAATTCCGAGCCCTGGTTCAAAAGATACATAAAAACTCTTGCACATTTACTGAACGTACCCAAAAAAAGTTCATAAATTCATTCCGGGCACACCGGGCCTCAGAATCAAGCGCCGTCAATTTTTGAGGACTCGTGAAATTCCAATTTATTTAAAAACAATTACATGTAAATTATGGGTCTTTACAATAATATTGAATACATAAGGCCCAACTAGAATAAACACTCCAAGAATAGTTATAAAAAATAATTAGAGATCTCTTTTCTCTCGTGTATCTCTTCTTGATAGAGATCCAGAAGGTGAGACATAATTCTATATGCATCCATGTAATCATGTTTCTTTAAAATATCATTGTTCATGGATGATAGAATGAAACATTAAACATTTTTGGTATCTTTCCAATGTTTCTCATAGAGAGACAACTCTTCATCAGTAGCCTCATTGTTAGGATCATTAGGAATTGGTTCTTCTGCCACATACAATTTCCTTTCATGGAGATGGATAACACATAATTTCCCTTTCCACTCTTGGAAATTTATACTGATGAAAAGTTTATCATTATCAGGTATAGATTTTAGTGCTATGTTTGAATTTTTTTTTCTACAATTAAGATGGGAAAAATTTTAGTACATTATTTGATAAAATTTAGAGAGATAAATAAATATTAAATTTATTAATCTCCCACTATTTTATTGAAAACAAATATCGCACACCATTATCTACAAAATATCCTATTTATTGGACATTATTGTGTAATGGATCCATATTCCCCTTCTCATTACCCCACCTTGGTTGGTCGGGAAACTTGAATGGTTTTAGGTAGGCATTCTAAATCCCAACATTATTAACTCACAGTTCCTTGATTTTTTTAGTGGACTCCCCAAACCTAAAATCCTTAAATTGGATTTACTATACTCTTGCCTCTCAATTTGACCATTTTATTCTTTTTTAGTCAACCCTTGATGTGAACTAATTGATTTCAACCCAAAAATTCATGTTATAATATCATAATAATTGAAATTGCCACAACTTTGGCTGGTTAAGCACATTGAACTATGGTTCGATTTTAACTAAAGTAGTGAAAGGATATATCAACCTACTATATATAATTGAGGGATTTTATATTTCATGTGTAAATTTCCAATTATTATCTTTATCACATGATTGTTAATATTAAGTGTATTTACTTAATTTATTAACAATGTATCAGATAATATTTATGAATAATCTAATTTATTTTAGTTCTATATTTCATGTTTGTTAATTAATCAATTCATGTGATCGTGGTAAAACATCAAGAATGAAATAACCATGAAACTTGGAAAAAATTAAGTAATAAATTGGAGTGGTGATGATCTTTAACTAATGGTTAGATTATCTAGCAGATGATCAACTAATACTTGACCTAGGGGAAAACACCTTGAACCAATTAAGGTTTGTGCTATAACTGTCAACCTTCCCACATTTTTATCTCTTTTGGATGGGTTTCACTTCAGCTGCAATCTTGAACTGCCTCCACTAGCTTGGGAGCTCCATCCATTAAATATGATTTTACTCATAATTAGGTGAGGGGAAGGGGTTTACATAATAGAAACCATGGGCTTGCATGCCCTTACATAATGGGATGAGAGATGACGCACATGACAATGATTTAATTTAATAATAAATTAAATGAAACTAATCGCATACAAAGGTCTAGTTTATAATCATGATTATCCAAATTCATAGAATGAATTATTAATTTAATTAAATTGGCATTCAATTATTATTGTTCTTATTTAAGATTAATCAGGCTCAAATCAATTAACGATATATAAAAATTTATAAATAATTATATGAGTGCCTTGATACCAATTTAAGGTTCTGGGTGTAGAGGAAGCACATGATGGGTCATTCAAAACATTTATTTCTATAATTCTTGATGATCAATCCAGGATTTACCCAAGGATGAACACCATAATCAACAAAATTGAATCAATGAAAATAGACAAGGGATAAAAATAAAGAACCAAGCGAAGATCATCACATATTATTTATAAATAATTTATTTAATTAAAGAATTATGTTTCAGGAATTATTTCTTTGTTGATGGATATGACAACCAATCTATATTGTACCATTGTTGTGTTTGTACTACTCAAGAGTAGATTCTTTCTAGAAGTGGTCCACACATATTCCACAAATCTCTAAACATCACCATAGGAATCTCTTAGTGCTAGTGCAGTAGATCCTAATGCCTACGTCATTCACTTTTTTTCTCCATGAGAATTTCTTCCAAATGATTCTCATTGATATATCTAAAATTGAGAGTGGGAGGTGGAGGATTATCACTCTGTATTCCTGGGATCATTCTTGGTGAGGGATCTCTCAAGGCCTTGACAAGATTATCTCTTGCTATCATTGTGCACAACACAAAATGAATTGGATCACTTTGAAAATAATATAATTGGGTTCATATATCACAAGAATTATATATAAATAATTTCACAAGCTCAATTTATTATTTATTTAATCCCTTGAGGAACCCTATGTCTAAAATAATAATATTATTATTATTTCTTGGAATGCGCTGAACTTGGGAATAAAATTCAACATTATTTATTCAAATAATATTCAATATATATTATTTCTCAGTGGACCATTAAACTTGGTCCTACATTTCAAAAAAATATTAATCGGGTCTCAAATAATTTCTATTTAATTATTAAATAAATATCACTACATTATTCCCCAATAAATAAATAAATATTATTTTCACTAAAAAAAATAAATATTTAATAAATATTCCGATCACATGATATTTTATCGAATAACTAGTGACATAATATATGAGATCATGAAAACATGAATAATTTTCAAACCTCATTTGAGAATAATATTTATTCAACTCGAAAAATAAAAAAAAAATATATTATTTAACTGTGATTCTGAATACACTTAATGTGTGTCCCTCTAGGCCTCTTTCCCAATGGCATTAGGTAAAGTAGCCTAATCTCCATGGTTAGAATCTAGAAATGTGTAAAGACTCCTATAGAGAAATAAGTTAATTCCATAATGACATAATACCTCATACAGATGCTCACTGTGTAATAAAATCCCTTTATCATGATATCTCTAATCAAGCAGGCTGCATGTTGGTGTCACCAACCTATCTACTCAATGTTTCTATCTTTTACATTATAAAAATTGAACTTTGTAATATAAAACCATAGACATGGATTTATTTAGGATATAACATTTACATCAAAGGGTATGTGATATCAAATTTAGTTAAATAATAAAAGGGAAAATCCTTTCTCACATTATTCATTAAGTTAATATTTCACATGATACACTTAATGTATCCTACCTCACCATGAAAATTTTCATCATAGTTTGTAAAAATATATCAAAGTATGTGGATTATAATACCCATTAATAATAATTTTAAAGTATAAGGATCAATATATACATTCATAGAGAGTAACATCAAATGACACCTATAAATTTTTATTTCATAATGGTGGGTCTTGTTCTCATAATATCCTACACTAGATATTATCAAGGGCGTACACCATGAGAAGGTGCCTCCAAGTAATATGATTATCTACCCCTAATAGCCTATATGTTTTTTACCTCAAATGACATCATCTATATATAGAACATATATTTAAGGATAGTTTCATAGCACTTCTAGGTTCTCATCAGATCGGGGAACTCCTATGACCTTTTAGTATGACAACTACTCTTAAGAAGTTATCATAGACTACATTATGAAGAAGAGCAATCATGATCTGAGATGGTGTTTATTAATATTCAAAACTATAAATAACGGTTATCATAAAGTACATATTAGTTGGTTATAGGGAACCAAATCCAATAATATAAAACTATTTAATCTATAATAATTCATCAACATCTCACAAAATTTCTCCACACATTTTATTCTTCCTGACATGTCATGTATAATAATTTTTTCTTTAACCTAGGGAAATTGAAAAAAAGAAAGGGTGAGATCAAATTCTTATTAAGGGAAATCATATATCAGAAACCATCATAAAATAAATATAGTATGAATAATATGGGAGGAAATAAATGATATTGAAATAATCCTATATAACTAATCACATGATCTTAAAGATAATCCATTATTGAAAATATAAATAAAGACATGGAAAATAATAATTGATTTCATAGTGATAAAATATATAATGTAGGAATTTTCTAGGCCTTGTGATGATACATTACATACCTTCAAGTCCTATGACAATACATATAATTTTTTTCAATACTGCATCTAAGACATCTAAATAAATGGGAAGGCATACACCAAACACCCAAGAAAGTTTGTCTCGTGAGACCAACTGATGCATCACAAGGCTATTATAGGCCCCACCCATCACTAAATAAGTCTAATTAATTCATCATTTTAAGGAATAGATAACTGATATAGTATATAACCAATATTATTTGGAATCAATATACATCCATACTGAAATAACATGTATATGGAGTTTTAATAATTCCCCAATCAATAAATGGGATAGATTTTTATTTAAGAATAACTAAAACAAATACCATATAGAGTAATGTGTATATTTTTAAGTCAATAATTTATCCTAAACATTTGATCTGTGGAATATTGGTTAACACCCTTCAATAAAAGGAATAAACTATAAAGTTTTCATTGTGGAAACAGATCAGAAGAAAACTTATATTTATACACAGTGGGTGATTAGGAAAGACAAAGGTAGTGATGGTTATTCCAATAAGAGAGAATGAAATTAAAAAATTCATCCTGAGAAAGAAGGTTGATGGTATAATTCAAATTATTTTGTTTATTAGGAATAAAATATATCAAAATATGTAATATTAGACAAAAACACTTTTTAGGAGTATTTGGAAAATTATTTTGGAAATAATAAATAGCCTTGAACATTTGAAAACATTTACTAAAATAGAAATATTTATAAAACCAAGGTAATGATGATTTCCTTTAGAAACCATTAAAATGTATAGATAATGTTACATAGAAAAATAAAAAATGGTTGAAATATTTGTTTACACATAAATGTTAAAAAGATATTCTTCTTGTACTTATAAAAAAATTAATAATACAGAAAACATTAATAATTACTTTAAACATTTTTTAATGAATTTAAAAATAGTATAAAATGAACTTTATAAATTTTTTTGGCATAACAAATTACATTTAGACAATCATTTTATGAATATGGTTGTGGAAGGAAAATATACATGACCAAAAATAAGAGGTGGGGTCGGTTTCACTTACAATAGGTAAACTATGATCTAAGTGGAAAAATATTGATAATAACTATAAAACTCCAAGAATACTAGAGTAGAATAAAATTATGGGGTTTTTATAAATAGATATCATAAAAATTACCCATATTTATTATCATTTAAAAATAATCCCGATTTGAAAGTGAGATTGAAGAAAAATCCCATACGGTAATAGTTTTGTAAGAATTAAAAGAAAATAAGAGGGTTACCATGAAATGGACATTCTGATATCATTAAATTATATATGTTAATTATAATTGTAGGTAATGAGGTATTTAATACACCATATTAAATGAATGATGGTGTGTAATATCAAACATGTTTCATGGAATTGAGAATAGTGACAAATAACCCTTATGACATAGCTATCTTTTCAATTGAAATCCATTTAAAGAAAGAAAATGATATTTCTCTTCAAACCCCATTAATTACATGAATAATCTAAAAAAATTAATTAAGTATTAATAATATTATATTAAATATATTATGGTGTGGAATAAGAATTATGTCTCAAGAAATTAGATTTGAGACAACGAACCTGTTGCCTTAATTTCTAAATTCTACTAAAGCACCCGGATATCATATATATAATATAACTATATTAATCATATATTTAAGAAAATTATCCATATATATAAAAAAATTTATAATCATCATCTATAATTATTCTCTACTTGTATTTTAGTTAGTTATGATCTATTTTAAATATCGGGTGTGAGTAATCTTGATCATTCAGAACTAGTTCCATAATATCAGTTTTGTTCTTCATCATTCTTCCAAATTTAATATTTCCAAGATCATTATTTATAATTATTTATAATTTTATCATTTATATCTATGTGATATTTATTTACTGTCATTAATGTTGAAATCCATGATAAGCATGTTTTGGTGATTTTTAATGAACAAATGTTGTTATCTTAATTAATAATAATATTATTAATGATACCATTATAGAAAAAATAAAATAATTATTTTCTTATTTATATCATTTATTATAATTAAATATGTTTTCCATGTAATACATGATGTTATTTTAAAGAATTGTTCAATTAGGCAGTTATACTGACCCAAACATGACCATACAATAATTAATGGTTATATATGGTAATGAAAGTTTTTTATTTTGGAATAATGTCAGTATTATAGAATAATAATTATTTTACCTAGATATTTTTAAGGTGATGGATATTATTTTAATATATTTCAACAAATAGGAAAGAAAATAGATGAAAAATGAGACACTTTACTTCATGTGGGTGGCAGTCTGCATATACCCACAATTAACATTTTCATTTTTCGACGAATGAGAGGGAATAAAGGTTGGTAATAATTTTTATTTTAATAAAAATAGTTATATTATATATTTCAATTTTATTCATCAATTCCATCCACATAATGAGATAATAGAAGTGGTAGTGAAAACTGGAATATGTCTCTTCATGGAGGTGGTAGTCCACACAAAGCATGAATGACGTTTTCATTTTTATTAATGGAAAATGGGAAAGGTTTTTAATGGTTAGTACCAGAATATAATGACATTAAGTATAAAATAAATACTTAATCCATCATATAATATTGGAAAAAATAAACACTAAAGAGAAAAATAGAAAAGAAATAATGTTAGGTAAATGTTAGTAATTACATTGAGAACATTGAGCTTCTCTTGTAGGATTCCTTAGAAAGGGAGGACTTATGAAAAAATATTGTTTAAAAAAGATTAATGAACTGAAATATTATTATATGGTAAGGAAATAGGGTGGATTTTCAAGGTAAAATAAAATTTATAGTGGTATTTAGGGGGTGGTGAGAGACCCCATTACCAGTTGGGAGAATATAAAGTTTGTAAATATTTCATCTAAATATAAAGTGGGAACATATTCCAAAATTAAAGAAGACTTAGAAATGGAAAATAATAGATTTTATATTAGGTTTGTTTTATTAACACCACAAGCAGTCAATTAGAAATATTTTTTTAATATCTTAGGCCTTTTACCCCTTTGGTTAACCATTTTTTACCATTTTGTATTTTACTACATTAACTAGTTTTTACCAAAATTCATTTTTATGCCTAAAAATAAAATGATCCTTATTAAATAATATGAACCTTATAATTAGAAAATTTGAAATCATTTTTATTAGATTCACTTTCTAAAATAGATAATAATAATTTTATAAATAATTAATGTATAATGTATTAAAAATAGTTTTAGAGAATAATGTAACATATGATATAAAATATAAAACATAGGTTTGTAATGTAAAATTGATATTATTAAATTTATAATATATCTTATAAAATAAATATTTTTTATATAAAGGAGTTTTATAAATTTCAATTTCATACGTATATACTATTTATGTAATTAAATTCATGGTATTTGAAAAAATGGTGTTTTTCACTATTCACATAAAAATAGTTATTTCATAAAAATATCAAAAACTCATCCTAAGTTAATTTTGAAATGATAATTTTAAAAATTAAGACAATTTTTCTGAATTCAAATTCTAATATTTGGGAATTTAACTTTTAAATAAAAACATAAAAATATAATGAACGTTGTTTTCATAGGAAAATAAATATTTAAAATATTAACTATGTTTATTCTTATTTACTATAAATTACTAATAAAATTGGTGTTAATATATTATCTATATCAATAATAACTTTTATCTATAAGATATTTAGCTTTATAAAAGAGCTTCATAAAAATCCAATTTTTGAAAAAATAAATTTTTAGCATAAAATGATCATATTGGTTATTTAGATAGACTAACTGAATTTTATCATTTAATTTTTATTAAAAAAGACCCTCATTTCATTTTAAAATATATTACATAATTAATTTTCCTATATTTTTACCCACCAGATATATGGAAATATTTTAATGGTTATATAATATTCTTTAGTTTTCCAGGTTCGGTGTTGTGTATATCACAATCTATGAAACATATTAGTTTTTAAAGGAGTATATAATTTAAAAAATTAGAGGTTTAAAAAAATAACTATCATTAAATCTAAGAAAAATATATAATCTAATAACATTAACATAATAATAATGGAAGAAGAAGTACAAATCCCCTTTAAATTTCATAATCTTCATGTTAATTATCTTTAGTAGGTCAATGCCCAATATTCACCAATTGAAAACTAAAACATGTTAATCTGACACTTACACATGATAAATAAATATAAGTATTGAATCGCCCACCTTGATAAAAATATCAAATGATCACAAAATAAGA
The DNA here is from genome assembly GCA_963277665.1 of Viscum album. Taxonomy (NCBI): domain Eukaryota; kingdom Viridiplantae; phylum Streptophyta; class Magnoliopsida; order Santalales; family Viscaceae; genus Viscum; species Viscum album. Next base: position 736,395,413 of record OY728127.1, on the reverse strand, counting down.
TGGGGTGAAGGATGGTGGTCACCAACACAGAACCTCACAATGAACCCACAAACTCTAAGGACATCATCCATCATTAAACCTCCATCAATAATTGAGGAAAAGTCTAAAAAATTATAATAGGACTATGATGGATTGAAATGAAATAATTAGATAATAATGAAGAGAATAAAAGTAGAAAAAGAGATACCTTAGATCAAAGGTACTTAATTCACAATGTAAATGACCAAGGATTGATTAGAGAATCCTAGGTTACTCTAAAACACTCCAAATAAATCCTAGGGTTTGAGGGAAGGAGGAAGAAATAAAATAAAATTTATAGGAACCCATAATTTATTGATAAATCTATAAAACAATTTATCCTAGTGTGACAAGGATTAATCTACCATAATGAGCCTAGATCTGAAGATCACATATAATCACCCAACATGGATCCCCTATTTACTCATGGTTAATGACCACATATTAGATTAGAATAACGAGGGTCATATAATTGAAAAGGGAATCACTATGTAATCCTCAAACCCCCATAAATTGTGGCTCAGTTCTTATCCCTCTCCCTCAACTCGATCTACCCCATACCTAGATCACAGTGCAACCTATGAACTGTAGTGAAATGAATCTTAGAGAGATAGAACTGATGAACATGAAAACCAAGACTACACAACATAGTACCTATAATCCTGGTACAATAAATACCTAAATGAGGTTAAACCAAACCTCGTATAAGATTAAAAAACTAATGAATACTTCATTCCATGATAAGACTCTCCACGCCACAATGAAACCCATATATTATTAACTCACAAGAATTCACATAATATCAATTTTGGTTTTATAAGGACTCAAATTTTTTTAATAATGGTGAAATAAATTAGAAACCTTAAAACCTAAGATATACCATGAATGATACCCAAAATCATGAAACAAAATATTATGAATATATGTACCTTTCATCATAGATAACTATTTATCCTTTTGTCTTTATCAAATATGATTGATTAAGATCACTAGGGTGAAACCATGAAATTCATCCATCCTTGATGTATCCATGGTCTAATTGAATAATCCATCATTTGATAAAGATCATTCTCATTATCATGGCATGATAGCTCATCTCGAAGTGATTATAGGTGAAAGAGAGATTCAGGTGTGAGAGAGTTGGTAAGAAGCAATGATAAGATCGAACTATCACCATCTCATGGTGATTATCTCTTTATATATCCATAAATAAATTACCATACATTAACTTATATTTTATAAAATATGATTTAATTCAATGTCTATTAATACATTCATGTCATGAATGCATTAATACTCACATGCCTTTTAACATATGAAATAACTCATTTAATAATGGAAAACAGGGAAGAAATGTGTGCAAATACCTTAAAATTATGATTTTCATTTAAGTAAGTGGATAATTGTCACATAACCTGGCTTATGATAGACAAAAAATATTCATATGATAAGAATTAATTCAATCCATTTCATATAATATGTTCTATGAACTAACTGTGGTACACCCTGGAATCGAGTAACCAAGTCAGACCCGGACATAACCTAGGGGTTTTATTGATCCCCCTAGAATGGAAATAATAACGAGGTCATCAAATGACTACAAATGGGAATGATTCCACCAAAGTAATAGTGATAAAAAAGGGTTCCACCTGGAAACCCTTTAGGACCATTCCATACATTAGATGACCTCACCACCAAATAAGGACATATAAAACAAACCCAAAACAAACACAACATAAGAAAGTAAATACAAGGCATAATAATAATCAAGACCAGTGAATAATACAATACCAAAAAGTATCAACATGATTATATTATTGAGAAACTAAAAATAAAACAAGGTAAAATATACAAAGCATAAATCTGAAAAGGATGATATATCAATGATACAAAAAAACCGAAGCCTCAAAAACAATCTCCATGAACCAAGTGAAACACATTGACTATCCTACACCTCATACCTAAACTAAAACCCAATGAATATCTAATATAGCTTAGAATAACCTGATAATCTTGTAAATATGATAAGAATGATGTATACAACCCAGTAGAAAAAGACTCATTGATCTATGTACACCCTTTAAAAGTAAAACTATACCATACTAGTTTTAATCTATATATATATATAATTATAAATTATTCTTCAACTTTTTAAATAAAAAAATAGTTATTCACACCATTAAAAAACTATATATAAAAAGTGGAAGGGCAATGGCTTAAAGGAGAAAATATTTTATTTTTAAATAAATAGGGAAAGAACCAGAGTTACCATTTTAAAATCATTTACATCCTTTAATATTGAATACATTTGAATACAAATAATTTTGAAAAAAAATCAGGGGAAAATAAGATATCAATAGAAAATCTTGGAAACCGATATACAATATAATAAATAAAACACTATAAATAGATAACAAATAACCTTCCCTAACACTTGGTATTAACCTCACTAGCCAAAACAAGGGGCATAGTCCCATACAAAGAAAAATCCTACATTAATGCCATTTTCTAGAGCATGATCATAACTTTTGTATCATGTGTAACTAGACTTCCCACATAGGAATTTAGTGTTTACCCATGAATTAGAAATCATGGTTAGTCTTATAGTTACTACATAACAGTATGTAATGAAAATAAAAAACAAGTCATAAACTCATCTCTAACACCCTCACAAGAAACATCCATAATTTCATGAGGTATATAAATAAAATACAAAATCCAATTCACCAGAAACCATCATATAAATATCACAGTAACCATTTATTTTACAAAAAACTTGGGATGTGTTTTAAAAAGTTTTAATTTTCAAAATGAATCATTTGGAAAGTTATATTTAGGCCTCATTAGAATTTTATATAAAATGGAATCACAAATATTGTTACTGAAATCAAAACACCCTTCATATTCCAACTATCAATTTCAAATATTTAACTAGGAATTTATACCAACACTAGGTAAGAATGGATTCATAAAATAGGCTTTCTAATTTGAAACCCTACGAAATCCCAGGCGCATTTGACGAAACTCAAAGAAAATAACCTTCCCTTCACAAATACTACTATTTATACTTGATACCATTAATGAAACAAATAAATCCTACATTTAAATAATCATGAAATTATATTTATAAAACTGAAGAGTTATAGAAGTGACCACCCACCATAAGCCTTGTCACCTCCATGAAAAAAAAGGTTAATTCACCTCAACCAAGCAAATATAACCTTAAAAGATCAAGAAGAAACTAAAAGATAAGAAATTTTCAATTAAAATAGTGCTATAGAAAAACCCTATGACATAGAGAGCTCACCATGAAATAAAAATATTAGGAAATGAAAAAACGTTAGAAATATGTTAAAATATGATTACCCTCAAAATTTGGCCTTGAATCTCAAAGAACGGCAATAATCCACCAATGGGGGAATTAGAATGAGGGGGGATATCCTGAGGGTTGTTTTAGTGAAATGGGGGACGAGAGGATCATTTTTTGGTGAAAAGCATAGATGGGTGGAATAATAAAATCAATTTTTTTCATGACCTGGGTGATTCAAATGGTTCTGCCCCATGCTTGGATAAAATGTGCACCAATTGTTCAATCCTCACTGGTGGTTTTTTGGAATTTTTCATAGGGAGAACACATTGTTTGACTGACCTTGAATCAACCATGAAATCTGGAACAAACCCAACTAAAACACTATCACATGGTTTTTGAATGATTGGTACTAATCTAATTATTTAACCAAGTGATATGAATTAAACCTCCTAAAAATCTAAAATTCAATAGAATTCAACATTTATGGAGAGATAAATAATGGGGACACATAAATAAATAAAACAATAGAGTAAATCTAGATCATAGTGTGACAATTATCTCTACCACAACAATTTATTCACCCCAAAAGAAACAGAAGGATCGATTGATTAAGACTAAGACTCAAAGTTTAACCTTTAAAATGACAACACAAACTGAAATATCAAAGACTATGGAACCAGAATATTAGCCTTAAATAAATCAATCATTCACTATTAAATAAATAGAAAGGAGTAAAAAATGATCCTAATTCTGGTAATAATTAACTTCAAAGGACTAAAGGTCAACACACCTATGGTCTCAAAAATATTGAAACAATGTTTTATAAATGGGAAAGGATAATTCCGATATAAAATATATCAAAAATAAGAAGCAACCCAACCTGATCACAAACATCCAAAAATAGACCATCAAAGGAGTGATCAAAATCTTTGGGAGCATCCATAATATGATGTGCAATTCAAATCCTTCCAAAATAAAATTAGGGTCGGGTTGGGTGGGGACAAGGGACTAACGAAATAAATAAATAAATAAACTCTAAGATGAGGAATATGGAGGAAAACACACCAGGTATGATAAAATATTCATCTATATATGGTTTTTTTCCACCATATTAGGAACCCTTGTGGAACCCCAACCACCAATGACTAAAGGGACACAAAAAAACTAGACCAAACTCAAAATCATAAGAATGAGAGGCTCCCAAAATATTACTATCCACCACCATTGAAATTTAGAATAACCATAATAAATTTACACCATAAAATAACTCACACAATACAAAAACATCATTATCAGTCTAAATCAACACACCGATAGAATGGAGAATAATACATCAAAAGAATCTTAAATGGTTATGGTGTCAACATTTCGCTCAACTGGTTGAACAAAAGGATACATTGAAGGAGAATATTTGACTCCACCTCTCTTATCATCAATTCATCTATAGAACTTATTTTGATATACCAAATGATCATAGATATGGTAGGTAATAGGTGATTCCTGAAAATAAGGTTTCTTATGTCCCTCCTTTATAAATTGGTGGAACCCCTAGGGCTTACTTCTAGAAAATTTATCCACGAAGAAAATTGATGGAATCTTGATACCACAATCTGATTACATAGTCTTGTCTCACATCCCTTTCCCTTTACTGGAGATTCTTCCACCACTACTTGGGATGATTGAAACATCAATCACTTTTGTAATTTTGGTCAAGCTTAATTCAATCCTCATGGAATGATTAACTACATCTTCATAAGTGTTGAGGCCAAGAGGAGACATTTACAAGAGAATATATTTCTAAATATCTATTTCAAAATACTAAACCTTCAAAGTATCATCCATATCCTGGTAAGGGAGGTATGGAACTCACTCAACAAAAAAATGGGAATGATCCATCATCATCCTACCACCTTTTTAAATCCAAAAAAACTACATTTCCTTCAGTATTTTCATAGAATTAGGTAAAAAATGTTGAACGAACAATGAATTGAAACCATACCAATAAACTTTCCTAAGAGGTTTATTCTATATAATTTACTTCCACCAGTACCATCTTGATATCTCAAGCATGAAGGTGGAAAACATGATTTTGACGAATTCGGGAAGACTAAGCTAGAAGAATGTATTATCAATGCTCTAAAACCATTCCTATACTTTCCAAAAGTCATGTTTCACAAAAAAATGAGATGGATTCAAGTTTTAAAATTTCCAAATAAAATTCCTATACTGAGGAAGAAGATGAAGATCACTACACTCCATAACTGGGGAAGACAAAGAAGATGACATGGAAGGATCTTGATCAACTAGAGGGTTTACATGAGGTAAACCACCAATAAATCCCTATTTTAAATCCATTAGTACTTAGTAAGGGAATACTCTAGAATAATGAAACATAAAATACAATCAAAACACTCTATATATTAAAACATTACTAACCCAAACATTACTAATAATTCAATCTAATAATCCATTTAAAACAATTCCCAGGATACCATGTAACCTAATACCAAAAAATAAATATCCAAAAATATCTAATAATCATCAAACTAATAATCATCTAATAAAATTTTACGATATTTGAGATTCATAATATTTCTTAGAAAATCACTTCAAATAGTCCTTTAAAAAAATATTTAATTAAAAACAATAATTTTTCCTTCATTTTTTTATTAAACATTACTTAAATAAATTTTAATCAATTTATTTTTCAAATAAAATAAAATAATTTCTAATATATTTTTTTTCAAAAACACTCTTAAAAAAATTTGGTTGATTCAAAACAACGTATCCTTATCAAATAAAATATTTATAAATTCTCAGTTTGTTTTGATTCTTAATACATTTAATAAAAGATTTTAATATTGTGTAAATTCTAACTCTCTTTTAATACAAAAAAAGATTTGTTTTTCAAAATTCAAATATAAACGGACCAAAATATCATTTATATCTCATATCAAACATCCAAAATAATATCAAAACTATGTAATAAATATTTGAGAAAACCCAAAATCATAAGGATCCAAAATACCAAAACATGGATGAAATAATAATTGTTCACATTTTGGTAGACCATACACAAACTATCTAAATATCACTAAGAGTCATCCAAAGGGGTATTCATGGCCTATGCATAGTTTCCAAAATAGTGTATTTTAATTATCCACCCCTAAATTCATTCCAAATTTTAGTCAAATTCATAGATATTCTAAAAATAAATCATTAATCTAAAAAAACACATAAACACTCAAACAAGAACCAAAAACCTCTAGAACATCAGAGGAATGAACTTGAACTTGAGACCTAATAATTCTAGACCACCCCGATATCTCAAGAGTTATCCTGAGAGGTGATGATTAGTCTATTTAATCATGATAACCCACTTGAGTTCTAATAATCTTATCTCCAATATACCTAACAACCCCAAATAATAAAACAAACTCAGGAACTTGGGACATCTTAAGAACGTAGGATCTGATACCATTTTGTAATGAACCAACTTCAAGACACCCCTAAACTGAGCTCCCAAACTGGTGCAAGAAATATCTAAGGGTTGTTCTCGATCCCATGGAGTTACTGTTACATTTGGAGACAATTCCAATAACAAAGTAAAAGGTTTTGGTAGAGTTTGTATCTAAAACTATAATATTATATCTAAAGTTTTAGAAGCTGATGGAGTAAAATATAATATAATTATTATATGAAAATTATTTAATTATGGAATGGAAGTGAAATTTCAAAATGAAATTTTTTTTAGTTTTTAAAAATGATTTGTTATTATTTTATGGAAACTGAAAGGAAAATATTTATACTATTGATTTTAATGAACTAACTATTCAATATGTTAAGTGTTTGAATGTTGTTTATAGTGATAAAATCCCTTTTCATAAATGTTTATATCATGTTAATTTCAGAATTTTATATAAGCTCCCAAAACATGAGATGTGTTACAATTTTCTTCCATGAAGAAAGAATAGCTTCATGCACTACTAAAAAAGAGGCCTTAACATCATTGACCTTTATCAATGCTAAAAAAAGAGGTGATAAAGGTGGCCTTTATCAGTACTAAAAAAGCGATGATAAAGGGTGCCTTTTATCAATGCTTTTATCCAGCGCTGATAAAAGGCACCCTTTATCAGCTTATTTTATTTAGCACTGCTACTAGGTTCCCTTTATCGGTGCTTTATTGTTAGCATCCATAAATGAATCCTTTATCGGTGCTTTTTTAGTACTCATAAAGATTGAATAAAATGAAATAATTAAATAAATAAAAATTAAAAGTTATTTTATTAAAATAATATTAAAATTTTTATTAATTAAATTTTTATTGATAAAAATGAATAAATTGATTATATGATATATAAATTATAAATACTAAAAAATTTTATATGTTTTATAGATATTTATAAATTAAAAAATTAAAAAATAACAAAAATAAGTAAATTGAGAAATGTATTAAACATTTTATTAATTAAATAATTATTAATAATGCTAATAAATAGTATATATTAAATATATATATATATATATGAATGTTTATAAATATGATTTATATAATAGAAAATATTTATGATTTACATTAAATAGTAATATATCTTGTGAATAATGGTTTATAATTAAAAATTCATATTAATTAAAAATACTAACTAATTGCATCGTGTAATAGAGGTAATTGAATATCGTTTGATTTTCAATTTAACATAGATCAAATGTATTATATTGATTTCACATATACACACTAAAAAAATTTTTATGGATGTAATTATTATATATATATATACTATGTTTTAATATTTTTAATATGTATTCATCTTTATTTCAATATATATCAATGTTTGATTATTTCTATTTTATTAATAAAACTTATCCAATTTTTCAATATTGTTAGTGTACTCATTTTTTATTATTCAATTTTACTTATTTTTAACATGCATGCACTTTAGATTAAATATTCATTAATAATGGTAAAAATATATTTTAAAAAATATTTATAAATAAATAAATTGATAAATGTATATTTACCATTTTTATAAATTTATAATTATAAATAAATAAATAATATTTGTTTGATAAGAATTTATATAATTATAAATAGATAATTATATATAATTATATATTAATAATTATAATATTATAATAAATTTATTTAAATAATGAAAATCTTTCTTATATTTATATATATATATATATATTTATTTATATATTTTTAATTATATAAATATATTTAATGATAAAATTATTTTTTTAAAAAAGTATTTATATAATTATAAATGAATAGTTATATATTCAAAGAATTATAAATTTCTTATTTTATAAAAAGTATTATTATAAGTATTATAATTATATATAATAATTATACTTCAAAAAGAAATATTATATTAAACAAATTATTATAAGTATTTACCAACGCTAAAGTTTTAGCGCTGATAAAGATAGATTTTATCAGCGCTTATTAACTTAGCACTGATAAATGGTATCTTTATCATCATTTTTTTAGAAGTGCTGATAAAAGTACCCAGAAATATATTAAGAACCTTAACCATTGTGAACCAATTTTCAATATCCAAAGCTCTACATAGAATCCACCAACTGCTGGCACACCTAGTTGTAGAATCCCTGCTCAAATCTAGGAAAGAATCAAGGCTCCAACTATTTTGAAGGCCTAAATCCATGGATCAAGTGATTTAGGGTAAAAACGAAACCATGGTTCCAACGAAATCCTGGTTTTTCAATATCTCTATTTTCCCTCAGTTATCTACTAAACCTTTTATTCAACATATGTGTATCCCAACCACTTTGTTGCATTATCCTATAATAAAACAACCCAAAATTCATTTATTTTAGATACATTTAATTATCATCTTCTCAGATAGCATGTGGCTCTCCTTCGGTACTATGTGACTTGAAATATTTGAGACCCAATATTGGGTCATGTTGGTGTGAGGTTTAATAATTTCCTAATATGTATATCCCATGACATCTACCTCTTTGAAATCCTAAACTTTTGAAAAAATAATCCATATAGTGGTCGGTGTTGTAATTGGTTTGGAATATTCTATTTCAAATCACTTAGGAAACTCTTTTTCATATTTTTATTGAGAAATTAATCTTCAATGATTTCCTTAATTCACCTATAAACTAAGGAAAATGTTTCCCAAATTATAGACATATCGATATCATACATCATATGATCCATAAAAATTTTCATTATGTGTTTTCCAATCCTCAAATATTATGTCTTTGAAATATATGAGTAAAAACATCCTTTGATCACTATCCTTCATGATGTAGAGGTTTTGATCAACTCTACCTCGCTAAAAACTAAGATTTCTTATGTATTGATCCAACCATAAATACCAGGTCCTGAGAGATTTATTTACCTTATGAAAATAAGTATTTAACTATAACACCTTTCTATCTTTTCCATTAATAATAAACTCATCTAGTTTCTCAATGTATACCCCCCCTTAATAACTCCATTGAGTAAGATATATTTCAAATCCATTTGGAATACTTTTATATGCATTTGCACTAAAATTGTCAGGAAAATTCAAATAGTTTCCAACTGGGATATTGGAGTAAATCTATCATAAATATAAAATTCATTTGATCTAGGAGTTCCCCTTTCACTATATCCATTATTTATTTTAAGACACTTTTATTTAGTCAATGAGTTTATTACTAAACACCCACTTGGTTCTGGAAACATTTTTGTCTTCTAACCTTGGAACAATTTCCCATGTCACATTGTTCTTGTTCGGATAAAGCACCTCATGCATATATTTGATTGAAATTTATTCCCTGTCAGGCTATCCAAATTATTTAGTATCTTCTTGGGAAAAATTGAGGTTTTTTGAAGAGTCTTACTCCATCAAGTTTTCACCAAAACTATTTGATAACCAATGAACATTTATTCTGGGATTTCATCCTTTATTTTATTTCTTACTATTGATAATCCCTCTTAATTTTCCTCACCATCAATATCTTATTTTATGTATACCTCATCCTCATTTTCTCCCACATATTATACTCAATTCAATATTAATTTCCCCTAATGTTTCATTATTATTTTAATTATTAAAAATCTACTTGTTCTAATTACTAAAAAATATCAATCGGTTTTATTTTTTTATCATAAAAACATCTCAACCCACCCTTGTTAAGTTAGTATTTAATTGTATCATTATCTAATACGATCAATTTTTCACTAACAAAAATAAATTGAGTCTTTCAAACATAATTATCATAAATTTTTACCTACCCCAAATAAAAAAATGGCATGACTAATTTTCGATACAATTATAAATATATAGAAATAATTAAAATGTTAACCCGCTCATTAATACTTCTTAAAAATAACTTAATTTCTTTCATCACTCATCTAATGAACACTATATATGTTTTACTTTAACCCACATAAAAATAGATCATTCTTTAAAATTTTCTTCTGGTTCCACCCTTAATAATCTTTGACTACCATTTATGTAATTCTCACAAATTGGAGGCATTACCCCTTTTAGATAACAAAATGGAGTATAAATGTTATCCTCATTAGTTTCATAACTTTAATATTTATTATTCCAATTTTTTTCTTAGGACTTGTCCCCTATTTATTTTATGTTTCTTGTATTAATCAAGGAATTTGTCAGCATATGGATTACTACTACTTTGAGTATTTCAAGAAACATAGGTTCATGTTCACAAGAGATGGAGGATGAGTTCCAAACAACAAAATACAATGATAACTATTCAGAAGATGATCTGATGAGGATGATAATTTTTTATAACTTTAACCTTTGATGAATTCAAAGGATAACACCTACCATAGTGGAGTAATTTTTTTCTTAAATTCAACTTCCCATTTTCTTCAATAAATACTGAAATTATTTGAAAAAATCAAATTTTGAGTTTACATTATTAGAATTATCTATTTCTATCAAAATTTCTAATTACTATATTAGGTGTATTTATTTTTTTATTTTACAAAATGAATATTTTATGAACCAAATAGGACATCTCTACGTTCTCGTGGATAATTCCAAGCTTCAATCCAAGGTATCTTATTTTCTCCTCATCCTACTCACTTGTTGTTTGATTGTTTGGTGAGATCTATTTTCATTTTTTATCATCATTGTTGCTCTAGTATTGGAATATAAATGTGGTCAAAAAAATTTCAAAATAAAATAATAATCCATTTAATTAATGTATGGTTTCATATTTATGTTTAATTTATTTATTTTTAGAATAACTCATATAATAATTATTTTTCTGTACAGGTGGATTCTTTTATTAGAGTTGGGGTGGTTTGTTTGAAGCTACTCATTCTCATGAGGGATTGATATTCGATCCTAAAATTGAGATAATGATAATAAGGAAATGTGTTAAGAATGTATACAACCATCAATAAAAAGTGAATTACTTCTCCTTATTTAATTTAATTTTTCATTGTTTTATCTACTATTTTTATGTTAATTTCCTTATCATTTTTAGCTAATACTTATTTAGTTATTTTCATAGATATTTTGGGAAGTCATGTTTTTTTTAGCAATCTTCAAAAAGCCACAAAAGAGACAAAATGATTATTTATGTCAATGTCATCATGTTTTCCATTTTCATTCCCTTTATTTGTCTGACTTCCAACGTTGTATATTGATTATACATTGTTAGCCAAAAACCTTTTTTCTTTGTTGAAATATAGAAGAGTGGAGGAATTTTATATGCCCATTGTGGTTACTTCTTGTGATATAATGGGTACATGAGCTTCCTCTGCTCTTCTGAAATTCAACAATGAGAAATGTATTTATGCTAAGAACATTGAGTCAATATATATGCAGGGTTGGAAGTTTGATATTGAAAAATAATGGAAACATATTAAAATTGGAATTTAGTATTTTTCTGAGACTTAGGACTTTTAGGAATTCACCACACCTCAATATGACACACGGTGTGACCAGAATGACTCAATGTGCTTCTCTTTATTAAAAATTTACCTTAATTTTCATAAAAAAACTAAAATACTCAAAACTAATAAAACATATTATAATTGTTTTTATACTTTAAGGAAATGATCCATAAGTCATTTGGGATGTTTATTAATCATTCTTACCTCAATTTGACTCATGGTGTGACCTTTATGACTCAATGTGTCTGTTATTAGTTTAAAATTGACAGTTTAGTTCAGAGAATAACACTCACTAAAAAAGAGTAAACACACTATGATTTTATTGATAATTTAGGAAATCAATTCATAATTTATTTTTTATGTTTAGGAATCTATCATATATCAAACTGATACAAGATGTGATCAATATGAGTCAATGTGATTGTTTCTAGTTTAAAATTATATTTTAGTAAAAAAAGTGACATACACAAAAATAAGGGGAAAATTCATATAATTTTTCTACTTTAGGAAAACAATCCATAAGTTATTTGATATGTGTTGGAATTAGTCTCTCGTAAATCTAACGAATATTGTGATTGGTATAACTCCCAGTGCATCTTTTTATTTAACATTGGCATCATTTTTAGTAAAAAATTAACCTACTTAAAACTGAGAAAACACATTCAGTTTGTTTTAATACTTTATTTAAATTATCCATAAGTCATTTTTGATGTGTAGTAATCATCCATACCTCAATCCGACACATTATTTGTTCATTACGACTCAATGTTTTCATTAACATTTTAAAATCGACAGATTGGTTAAAAAGTATCACTCACTAAAAACCATAAAAACATGCTCATATATTATTGATAATTTAAGAAATCAGTTCATAATTAATTTATGAGGTGTATTAACAAGTCTCATTTCAAAAAGATACACGATGTGATCAGTATGAGTAAAAATACATGTTTTCAGTTTAAAAAGATATCTTAGTAAAAAAGGAAAATGATGTACTCAAATCTAAGTAAACAAATTCATATTGTTTTTATACATTATAAAAACCCATAAGTCATTTGGGATGTTTAAGAATTATCTTCACCTCAATCTGATGCATGATGTGACTGGTACGACCACAAGTGCATCTTTTTAATTAAAATTGATATCAATTTTAGTAAAAAGAAAAACCAACCCAATCAAATCTGAGAAAATGCATTTATATTGTTTTGATAATTTTTTAAAATGATCTATAAGTCATTTTTGATGTATAGGAATAAGACGCACCTCAATCCAACACATGGTCTGACTGGTATGACTCCAAGTGGTTACTTTTTAAAAAAATGACATCAATTTTAGTAAAAAGGAAAACTAACCTACTCAAAATCTAGTAAAATCCTTTAGATTATTTTGATACTTTAATAAAATGATCCATAATTCGTTTTTTATGTTTATAAATCAAACCCACTTCAATCTGATATGTGATGTTCCTAGTATGACCCAATGCATTTCTTATCTGTTTGAAATCGACATTTTAGTTCAAAAAGTGTCACTCACTGAAAACTGAGTAAATGTTCTTGGATTGTTTCACTAATTTAAAAAAAATGATTCATAAGTCATTTTTGATGTGTAGATATTGATATCATGTCAATTTGACACATGATGTGACTAGTATGAGTTAAATGGTATGTTTCCATTTTAAAATATTATTTTAGTAAAATAGACAAGTGTGGTACTCAACACTTAGAAAATACATTCATATTATTTTGATACTTTAAGTAAATGATACATAAGTCATTTGAGATGTTTAGGAATCATCATCAACTCAATCCATCACTTGGTGTGACCAGTAAGACTCCATGTGCATCTTTTCAATATATAAGTTTCATTTTATCTTAAAATGTTCATCACATCGCCAAAATCGAGAAAATGAGCCCAAATTGGTTTCTCATAATTTTACTTGATATTACTTATTAATATCCTTATCATTTTTATCTTATAAAATTTTATTTATTATTCATGAAGATAATTTTTTAAGACGAACAAGAAATGTTGTGACATGCAAGAATCAACGACAACTAAATCTGATATATAGTGTTCCTAGTACGACTCCATGCAAGAATCAACGACACGCTGGTATGGACTAAAAACCTGAATGGTATTTTCAACACGAAGCAACATTATCAGTCTATTTCTGGTGATCCCATGGAGCCTCCGGTCTGGGTAATAGGGTTTAGAAGAACCGTCATTCCTCCAGCAGCTTTGGTGCTGATTTGGAGGATATGGAAGGGCAAACTCCCACTGCAGGCCATGTTACAGGGAACTGGTCTCCAACTTGCAGCAGTTTGTGTTTTCTTCTTGGAGGCGGATGAAACAGCCTCCCATATCCTTGTCTCTTGTAACTTTTCATGCAGGTTGTGGAATTACATCCAGGGAATCTTCAACTGCTATCTTAGTTCTGCTTCGGTTGGGGAGCTTCTACAATCCATTTTCCAAACCAAGTGCAGTGAGCAGGTTCAAAGACTATTATTGGCAGCCTCGTCATGCTTGATTTCCTTTTTATGGAAGGCAAGAAATTCCTTGATGTTCAAAAATATAAAACCCTCTTTTCATGATGGTGTAATGGTCATTCATCGTGCGGTTCGCAATGCTTCTCGGATTCACACTGGAACGATGAATAATGATGTATCTGATCTTGTGCTGTTGAGGTCTCTTGGTGTTACTGGTAGGGAAAAGAAACCGTTGATGATGAAATCTATTAGATGGATTCCACCCATTTCTCGATGGCTGAAGGTTAATGTTGATGGAGCAGCTGCTGGGGCGCCTGGTCCCTCCAGATGTGGTGGAGTCTTCCGTAATCATAGAGGCTTTGTCAAAGGATGCTTTTTCCATTTCATTGGAAATGGATTTTCAATTGAGGCGGAGCTCTGGGCTATGATAAAGGCTATTAGATATGTTGTCCAATACGGATGGCATGACTTATGGCTTGAGTCGGATTCATCTATTGCAGTTCAGATCCTTATAGAACGATCAAGGAACGTGCCTTGGAAGATGTTACCTGCTTGGGTTGATTGCCTACGTCTTGTAGACACGATTTCCCTTGAAGTTCTTCATGTCTACCGTGAGTCTAATCATGTTGCGGATGCTCTTTCCAAAAGGGAAATTCAATAGGTGAGCTCGTGTTGGTCTTTCATATCACCTGCGTTTTGTAATAGCCTTGTTCAGGCTGATTATCGTGGTGAGTATTACACTCACCTCTGTAGACCGTCTTACTGAACACTCTCTGTACTATTTACTTTTTAATTAATTTCATTGGGAGCAGGCTAGCGTGTCTCCTGATCTTCTTGGGTAAGAATATTTTTCTTATATAGGTGCGTTTTTCTCTAGAGTAAGGGTTAGGGTCAAAATACAATGTAAGACTTATATTTTTGAATTTTTATAATATTGATTTTTTAATTTATATGTGTTGTATATTTTAATTCATTTAAATTTTTTGTTTGTACTTGTTTTTGCTGATTTCATGGTGTTTTTGGTGTAGTGGTGTGCTATTATAGCACACTGAACTGGTGATGAAGTGTGTTGATGAAGCATACGGCAGTATGCTATTACAGCACATTGTCGTACGCCACTATATCAGTTCTTTTAGAATCGCTGATAAAGTATCACTTTATGAGTGCTTCAAAAAGTGTTGATAAAGTACCCCTCTATCACCTCTTTTAAAAACACTGATTAAGGACCCCTTTATCAATTTTTTAGTACTAATAAAAGACTATGACTTTTAATCTCATTCTGGTAGTCAATGCTTTTATAGTGATGATAAATTACATTATTAGCACAGTTAAAAGCATGATTTGTAGTTGTGATTTTGACACTTACATTAAAGGGAAGAAACATAGAATTTATTTTAGACCTATCAATCAAATAAGTACTAATAAACCCTTGAATTTAGTACATCTGGATTTATTTAGTCCTAATAAAATTTTTATCCATAGGAGAAAGCAATATACTTTAGTTATTATTGATGATTATAGTAAATTTACATGGGTATACTTTCTTGCTTTAAAAATTGATACATTATCTAGATTCACTACTTTAGGTTATTTAGTTAAAAATGAAAATTTTTTATGGTATTTTTTATTCTTAGTGATTTTGAAGGTTGTAGAATTCATAGAAAATCATATTAGGTATATGTTTGTTACATGGAAATTTTTTAATTTAATGACTATCCAAGAAGCAACTATCCATTTCTCTATATATTATAAAAGTTTAGTATATCTCTACATCAATTAGTTTCACTTAAATATTACATATTGAGAAAAAATTATTTGATTTTTTTATAATGATAATATTCCTATTTATTTTGATAATATTTCTTTAATTTATATTTCAAAAAATCCCTTATAATATTCCAGAACAAAGAATATAGATCTTAGATTTCAGTTTATTAGAGATCATGCGAATAATGGTGTTATTTTTTTAGAATTTATCCTTAATAAAAATCTATTTTCAGACATATTTTATAATATTTTAGTATCTGATTAGTGTGAAAAAAAAATTAAATTTGATCTTGTAATGTTGGAAATTTAATTATTTTATATTTTTATTTGTTTAAGGGGAGTTTTTGTTTTATCTTTTTGTTTATTTTCCAAATGGGGGAGAAAATTGGTTTTAAATGTTCAGATTTTGTAATGAAACAAAAAGGGGGATACTTTTTATTATTGTGTGTGTATTTATTTCGTTTTTTATTAAATGTTATTTTATGTTTTTAAATTATTAAAATCTCTCTTATCATGTTATGTGAATTTTTTTTAATCTCTCTATTTTTATTATAACTTCAGTTATAATAATAAGAAATTTAAAAGTGTTGTTTTATTTGAATGATAAAATGTTTATATAAATTTTATCAAACAAAAAATATGTATAATTATATCTCTATAATGTTCACATTTTTATTTGAACATGATACTTGCTTTTGGTTTCAGGAAATATTTTCAGTGTAAACTACTTTGGAGTTTTATTTTATATTTCACTTATAAATTATGATATACTGATTTGATTCTTACTCAAATTTTTATATTTTAAATCCAAATGAATTATATTCATTTCATTAGAATAAATGGAATCCTGACTTTATTTTTTAAGGGGTGTGTTGATTGTCTAACGATATTGCAACAGTTCTGTAATTCTGAATTTTCTAGAATTCAAAATAAATTTTGATTCTTTGGTATCTCATTAGATTCTAATTAGAATCACACATACATTATTCTTTTATAAATATAACAATTTTTTATTCAATTCATTAAACTAAATCAAACTCTAAAAAAAATCATTTTTATATATTAAAATATGGTCGATGTTTTACAATTCATTCTATAGTATTCAAAACATGTTTTCACTATATTTTGATGATATATCTCTATATACTTATCATAATTAAGAAATTATTGATTATTTGGAAATATCTTGAAATTATATTTAATTAAATATTCTGGACCTACTTCTAGGTTTTCCATTTAGATGGATTAAAAATTCAATAATGTTTTTGTGTCAAAGTTTGTACATAAAATGATGAATTACTATTCACCATTATCTTCCTCAAGCCTATTTCCTCTTTGGAAGCACCTAAATATAATTCTTATTCATGCATAGAAGACTTAATTCCCTTCATCATCTCTTCCAAGCTTCACCATGGTTTACCATTATGTTTATAGTCCATTGGTGGGTCTTACTTCCTTTAACAATAGATGATATTTTTTCCTTTAGTGGTTTCTTATTCACTTTTCTTCAACGTCGGATTCTTCATTTTTCTTAAATGGTGGATTATTCATTTCTCCCAATTAATAGTATTTTTATTTATCAATGGTAACTAATTTCTATGAATAGCGGGTTGTCTATTTTTTTCAAAAAATTGGTTATTTTCCTATTCTAATGATGACTCATATTTCCAACGGTGACTCATATTTCAAATGGTGACTCATAATTCCAATGGTGACTCATATCTCCAATGGTGACTCATTTTTAATCTAATGGTGGCTTATATTTTCTCCAATAGTGAATCATATTTACTCTAATGGTGACTCATATTTACTTCAATGGTGACTCATATTTACTCTAACGATGACTCATATTTACTCTCATAGTGACTCATATTTACTCTAAGGGTGACTCATATTTACTCCAACAGTGATTCATTTTAATCTAATGATGACTCATTTTTACTCTAATGAAGAATAATTTTATTACCAATGGTGATTCATTTTTTTACCAATGGTGCATCATTTTATTACGAATGGTGACTCATTTTCATTATAATGGTGACTTATTTTTTAACTAACACTGGCTCATTATTAAACTAATGGTAGGTTATTTTTGAACTAATGGTGGGCCATCTTTGAACCGATGGTGGGTCATTTTTTTAACTAACAACAGACCATTTTTTCCATGGTGGATCATCTTTCCAAGACACTTCCACATTCCTGGTATTAATTTTTTTCAATCACAAGGTATTGTTTTCTACTATCAATTAAAATTTCTTCATAATCTATTTTTTTTTTTATTTTGATAATCTGTATACTTTTATTAATTGTTTTAAGTATTTTATTGACTTCAAAAAATTAGTATATATTATATATAAGTAATGAAAATTATTATTATATAATTTTAATTACTTTTAAAATTTTTTTAAATTATTTTATTAATCTTGCGCAACACATACATCATATTTATGATATTCATAATATTTATATCTTGAATTGATTTTTAGGTATTATTTTTATCAAAATTAATATTTACTAACAATAAACAAATTCATACTTATTTTATGAAATTTAAAGTAGTATAATTATTTTTTCAACTAGATTATCCATTAAATTAAATTGTATATAATATTTTTTAAAATATTCTTACAATTGTTATGTGATTTATTTGAATTTTTATTATTATTTAATAGGTTATCCAAATTGGTTTGAACTATTCTTTATTTTTTTAATTCAACAAATATTTTTTAATTTTATTCTTGAGGGTTCTTTTATCTCTCCTAAATAATTCTATTATTTATTAATTTTAATTGATATACTTAGAGATTGTATTTTTAGTTATGTTTTATAGTCAATGAACATTTCAAATAGCTTCTTCTTTAATACTATAATTTTCTTCATGAAATAAAAATATGTGAACTTTCAACCTGCTTTAAAATTTGTAATGTCCTGTTTGATACCATATTTCATCATTTGGATGATCTCTCAAGTTCAAAATTTCATCTTCTTTGAATTTTACATCCTAGTTGAGATGATCCAATCTATTTCTCAAGAACTAGTACCTGTGTTTTTATTCTTCTTCAATCTACATCATCTAGTTACTTGAGTTTGAAACACTAGTTCCTACCTTACATGCACAATTTGTTTACCTTTTTATGATTTTACATACAAAATAATTTATTCTTCTCTTCCTTGGGTTGTGACTCTCAGATACTAAATTTAGGACTATTCAGGTTGTCAATCCCATTTACTATAGTCAGGTTGTAATTAGATTGTGAATCCCTATAAAAAAGTCAGTTTCCTGGTTATCCCTCCACTAGAAAATGATTTTGTTATTGGGTTGTGATTCTTCCTAAAAAATAAATATAGTGCACATGTATCTATCACTGTTCAGAGAGGTATAAGACTAGACTGGGTCTACTTTGTACCAAACTAGTATAAAAATATTTGTGTTCATTTCTTTATTATCTATTATAATTAATATTAATATTTAACTTATGTAATCAACTTATTCAATTTAATTTTTTTAATCCAGTATATTCACCCCTTCTAGACCATCTACCATTACCCTATGTAACCTAACTCCTAGGAAGGAAAACATGGTGCTCAATTCCCTAATCAAGAAGGATCATTCTCTCTTATACATGATGAGGATCGAAAAAGATTCAATACTCATGGATTTACAATGTATGAATCTTGAAATCATAATGTAAGGATAAAAATACCATATTTCCCAAATGATTTTTCAACCATCCATCCATGATAATATTAATAAATTCCAAAAAAATGATTCAAAACTGCAGATGAAGGTAATAAGTATACTAGTGTTCAGCCTTGATAATTATAGAGTTATAATTTTTATAACCCAGATATATATCCCATAAAAACCATAACTAATGAAGGAAAATTTGGATGATTCTCATACCACAGAATTCCCTATTAATTTAGGTAGTATATAGATATATAGAGATCTAAAAAAAATTATGGTGGGATAACATAAAAAGGAAAGTTATGGATTACACATCTCAATTCTTAGTATGCCATCAAGTTAAGTCTGAATGGAAAAATTCTAATGGCATGTTGCAACCATTACCCATACCAATATGGAAATGAGATAACATTTCCATTGATTTTTTTGGGACACCCCAAAACATCTATGGTCAATAACATTATTTGGGTTGTATTATATCTCATTATAGAGTCAGCACATTTTATCACTATCAAATAATACTTTTCTCTTGACCAAATCACCAAGATAAACATAAGAGAAGTGGTTAGACTGTATGGGGTACCACTTTCCATTATATATGATCGATATCAATGGTCTACCTCAAAAGTATGGAAAATTATTAAGAAACCATTGTGGATGGAGTGGATATTGAACACTGCTTATCACCAACAGGCAGATGGTTAGTCTAAGAGGACGATCTGAACTATAGAGGATATATTGAGATCTTGTTTGATGAAATTCCAAGGATGATAGGATCAATACCTTATATTGGTAGAGTTATCATATAACAATAATTTCCATTCCATCATTAAAATAGAACTATATGAGGACCTATATGGGAAGAGATATTTAAATCCAAATGTTGGGATGAAGTTTGATAAAGGAAGATAATTAGTCCTGAATATGTATAAGAAATGATTGAGAAGGTTCAAAAAATACAATTTCACATAAAATAAGAACAAAGTAAATAAAAGATCTATACAGATAATCATGGATGATATATTTATTTTTGAAGTTTCAGATAAGTTATTCTTATATATATCTCAAGGGAATTTGGTTATGGGTTTTGGGAAAAAAGGGATATTGATCATAGGGACATCAGTCCCTTTGAGATCCTCGATCATGTCGAGGTAGTTGCTTATTGATCAAGGCTACCTCCTAACCTCTCCCAATTAGATGATGTATTATATATATCCCTTTTGAGAAATTATATACTAGACCAATTACATATACTAAATTCATAATCCATATATTTGGAACATGATATCTTATATGAGGAAAAACTGGTGATAATTCTAGATCAAACAAATAAGGTGTTGTGAAACATGGCCACTCATCTCGTCAAATTTTTATGGAGGAATCAAAAGTTCACGGAAGCTATGTGGGAACCGCAGGTTGTGATGAGAGAAAATTACCCTCTCATTTTTCCCAATAATAAAATTTTGAGGTTGAAATTCAATTAAGGGGGTAGAATGTAATTACCCAAATTTTCTGGCTTCGTAAAATAGATGATATATTTGATAAAATTAATTACATTCTATACCTTATGAAAATAAACCACAAATTATTAATAGAAAATTATTAATTAATCTATAATAAATAATATGTTAATTCATTAAATATTTATAAGGTAAATAATTAATATTAATTGATATTGGAAAGATTATTTTCAATAAAATCTATTTTCGTTGTATTTTGTATTTTATTTTAAAAGATAAATTTAATAGTTTTAGAATTTAAATTTTATAAAATAAAATTAATTTTTTAATTCCTCAAATAAAAATTTACATACTATGAATTTTAGAGTTTTGTTTCTGAAAATGTTTTTTGTTATTAAAAAAATGGGTTTTTCAAAAATTATGTTCTATAATTTTATAATTATGTTACTTTGTCGTAGAAGATTAAAAAAAATTAGGTAGAAAAATATTTATTTAAGGAAAAATATTATTCATTTTAAAATATTATATGAACTTATAATCCATTTTCCAATATTTTTAAAAATAAATTAGAATGTTAATTTAATAAAAAAAAAGTATTTTTTGACCTTTCTCTCTAATTATGTGTTTAAATGATTAAAATAATGTTTACCTTGCCTCTAAATCCTCCTAAATTTTAATTTATTTTATAATAAATCAATTTATTTCCTTAAAATCAATATCCAAGATAAGTATATCATATATATAAATTAGAATATTAAAAATATTATTTTTATAAAAACTATTATTACGCGATTAAGAGTGTTTATTTTAAAATTAAAATTTCAAACATTTAGAAATTTTATGTATTATAATTAATTTAAAATTTAAAATTATAAGGTTCAAATTAGTTAAAATAATCAAATCTTAGATTTTTTATTAATGTTAATTACTAAGGTTAAAAATTAATTACTAGGGTAAAAGTTAATTTGGGTAAAAGGTTAGAAGAAAAGAAGACTTAAATAAATTTTAACTTATCATACAAAGAATGTGTGGGATTATATTAGAATTAATATTTTTCTTCACCCCATATTTGTTCAATTTTTAGTCATTGACCCTTAAATAGTGTCGTGGAATTATTAAAAAATAATTTGTGTTTCTAAAGGTTTTGTTTTATTCACTTATAAAAGGATACTACTTACCCCCTTTAATTTTACACTTAAACATAAAATTCATTTATTAAACTCTACATTTTTCTCCTCATATAACCCTCTCCTTCCCACATAAGCTTCTATTCACTTAAAATTACTTAAGGCCTTCACTTCCAAGGATTTTTCCAAGAGAAAAATCAACCTTCCAACATGAGTATTTCCTTCTCTTAGTCTTTTCTATTATTAAAATCCTTTATAAAATAATATATAAATTTGTTAATATGATGATACCATTATCATTATTATATGAAAATTTCATTATTTTAATTATACACAAAATATTCATTCCTTTCCATCCACAAAGGAAAAAAATAAAATCAACTATGCGAAAGCGCAGACTACCATCTCCACGATGTGATATAGTTTTTTTCTATCACCAAATATCAAGGATGGTGCAAAGGATGGATTTTAGAAATAAATTTTTTTATACATCACAAATTAATTTATTAAATTATCATTTTTCATATACAATAATTACCCCCAATCATTAAGAAATTGGATTGTTAATCATGTGTATGTGCGGACTACCGCCTCTCCAATCAATGAATTTCATTTTTCATAACCACCCATATTAGAATGTTATAAGAATATGTTCAATTACGATACATGATACTTATTAAATTTTCAATATTCTATAATGGTAGTATTAATATTATATAATAATTCTCTTTTACTGGTTCAATCATTATAACACACTCTTATTTAGGTCATGTTTACCATCTACTTGAGTGATGTTGTAATGTTTATGTCATGAATGATTAAGTAATTTCATATTTTGGTAATTCAATGTAATAATAATTTATCCATAAATTATAAATTATTCTAAATTAAAAATATTAATATCAAATGATGTTTTTAATATATCAATTTTATTCGTTAAACACACCAAAATGAGCTCCACTTTTATTTTCATCATCATAAAATGGTAACAAAACACTTAAGAAATGAAATTAAAAATTTATAAATTCTTTTAAAACAAATTTTAGGGAACCTACTAACATATAAGAATTATTAGCTTAGGGATAATAATGAATCACAAAACCCCTATTATAGAACTAGTTTAAAACGATCATGTTTTCTAAAACTTGATTATGAAAATAAATGAAAACTAACTAATAAAAATGTATTAAATATTTATAAATGAATTTTATAAAGGTTTAAATAAATAAATAATTTTATAAAATATGTGATTAAGATATATATATTTTTGATATGGGAGGCTATAGTTCATTCGACTAAGTGGGAGTAAAGGTAAGGTGTTTTCCTGGCTCAAATCTTTTACTTAGGTCATAATCACTTATATTTATATAAAAACTTTTTATGTATGATTATGTCTAACCTATGATAATATTATGTAATATTTACACCTTAATTTTAAGGGAAATCATGTTTCACACCAAATTATTCTTCCTTGATGAATCTATTATTTTTTGTAAAATAAATTTATATGATAATAATTCTCATCGCTTTTAATGGATTATTCACCCCCATATACACATTTTAACATCCCATGAATGTTCTCCATTCCATAGAGGAAACTCATTTTTTTAATCTCTAGTGATATTTATATTTCCCTTTATTTTAAAAATAATTTTTTGATGTCCTTTTAACAATGTGGGTTTTCAATAAATGTATTTTTAAATATTCCAAAGGCTCTTCTTTTTAATGGTAATATATTCTATCCATACACACCAAATTTTGTTATATGATTTATTTATTTTAAAGTCCTATTTATTAGAATTTTTTTTCAAATAAATGTTTTAATATGTTTCCTCTTCAGTTTATAATTTTTTTTAGAATATGACTCAAAAATCACATTTTTAAGATGAGATTATGAAACATTTTTTCAAGAAAAATACATTTTGTGATTTCTATTTAATTTTTTAAGGATTATTATCTAATAAATTAATAGTTCATAAATCACCTAATATATTATATTTTGAGATGATCATTCTTTTGGTATCAAATTATCATGTTTTTTATGTGATACTATGTGGAGAAGTTATGAAACCCATTTTCTACCCATGGATTATTTATGATAAGATTAATGATTTTATTTTAAGTGGCACTAATATGTATGAATGATGATGGGTTGGGTCCTATATCACACTTCAATACATTCGTTATGGGTTTATATCTTA
Source organism: Viscum album (assembly GCA_963277665.1). Classification (NCBI taxonomy): domain Eukaryota; kingdom Viridiplantae; phylum Streptophyta; class Magnoliopsida; order Santalales; family Viscaceae; genus Viscum; species Viscum album. The sequence continues at coordinate 736,370,457 of OY728127.1, read as the reverse complement.
AGAGATAATGATCCCTAGATATACTTGGTTTCATTCATCAAATTAAAAGGTAGAACAACTTGGATTTGTTCAAAAAATTAAAGTGTGGATGTACAGGGATTTTTTAACAATATTTTATTATGCTTATATTTGTGCCACTACTTCTATAAAATGTTAATTATTTTCATATTACTCCAATTTTTTTATATTACATGTTCTAAATATATTCTTCTTTCTTATGTATCGATTTCATGTTCATTATATGATTCGAATCCATGTTTTTATGACATTTTTTTCTTATATTCATATACCATGATCCTTAATGGCCAAGAAAGATTTTTTATCACTTATGATATTGTGATATTTTTATCTGATATTACTCTATTAATCACATTTTCACTCATATTTAAGATCTAACCCTTATGACTAGATGATATGTTTCCATTATTGGGAATTCGAGCTCTCCCCTTCTTATGTTTATATTCCATAGGTTTTAAAGATGACTATATCATATGAGATTTCCAGAAGAGGGTCTAAATGAGAATAATTATGAAAAAAAATTATAAGTGTTGTAAAATAAATTTTTTTGAAGCTAGTATCTAACACACTAAACCGTTTTATCCTTGGTTTGTGTGACTGTTTGTGGAATTTATTAATTAAACCATGAAACCAATGTATTATTTATGAATGATTATCCTAGGTCTCGATAACATTGGAACTTCTGAATAAGTGTAATGTATTCATACCAAACTTTATGCCACTTCATCAATTAGGAGACATCATTTGAATCTCATTGTTCAACCACGTCCCTTAGATTGAGAGGTTTGACATTTTCCTTATCCCATTTTCATCTAATGATTAATATATTACATTTAGGGTTTGGATGGATATTTCTCTCTGGGTTTATTATAAAAGGGGGATAAATGATTGTAAAATTAAATGGATAATACCTATAATTAGAGTGATCATCATGTGGATTAAAATATATAATCTAAAATTTAGTTTGAGTATATGTTATGAAAGTAAGGGTGAGACACAATCAATGGATAATGATGTTTTGTGAGAAAGAAGTTAAAATATCATGGAGAAAGAGAGTTATTGAATGAGGAATAAAATTAGGAATGAAATTAACTCTTAAAATATTTTTTTATACATTGATCATTGATTATATAGACTTAGAGTGATGGATATGTTATTTCATTTCTATCTATAAGAAGTAAGAAGATTTTGCAAAATTTAATTTCACTTTTGATTTCAAGAAAACCAAAGTGGGAGAATTTTTGAACCATGATGATACAATATTTAGATTGATGATTGTGTTCGTTGAAAATCTATTTATGGTTTTATAAAGGAGTTTGAATACTATGTGAAATGGTTTAAAGAAAATGGAATATATTTCCATTATTTACAAAAAATTTGGGAATGAAATATCAAAGAGGTTCAAATTTTATTTCGGAATCATAGGAATAGATTTCACGCTAGTAAAAACGTATTCATGATAGTTTAGTCAAGTGTTATTCTAATATAGGATTTTTAGGTACGTGAGACACCATGCCTATTTAGAGTTGTGCAATGTTTATTTGTGCACTAGTATGGTGATTCTCACTAGTTAGAGGCACCGTTAAAAAAGAGTTTTGAGAATAATGAATCATGAAATTTAATGCATTCTACTTTGTGGGATGGGTGGTGTTTTCCTATGATACTATATACCCCCTATCATTATAAACTAAAAATATTTTGAGTAGGATTAGAGGCTCTCTTTTAATGCAAGTCTGAATAGAACAAAAAAACTAGCATGCAATAGATCTGAGTAAAACATATGGATGAAGTGAGCTAAATTAATTGAATTTCATGATAAATACTTGAGTAAATCTAGTTTATAGAAAATGGGTTACATGAAGAAATTTCCAATAAATTCCGGCACAAATTAGGTTTCACGAACACAGTTCCATGAATGGGGTAGAGAAAAGGACTTGCACATGACATACTTGGGTGAAATCACTTGAGTAAAGGGATTTAGATGATCCATAATTGGGTTAATTCACTTTATTAAATGGATATATGAAAAATATTCTTGTTTGAACTCAAATTATAGAATTATATTCATAAAGGGACTTAATTTATCCTTGATTTTATTAATGTACTTGATCTAAGGATCTTGAGAAAACATTTCTCAGTGAACACTGAGGGAAGGAATTTCTCTGAAATGCAACCTTCAGGTGATAATAACCCATGTCTATCCTTGAAATAGTGAATTAAATTAGATAATAATACTCAAGACATTATATTGAAAATAAAAAGAAAACTTTATTGACCATATGGAGTCAAAATTCAAGCCATTAAACATAGGAAGACTTTATCCAAAGCTGTGAGAAAGAAGAAGTCGACTGAAATGAGCCAATGGAGGAAGTATTATTATCCTAGAATAAAATAGTAACTGTAGTGATAACGGAATAGAGTGAAAATATCCAATGACTTTTATCCATAAATCTAGTGAATATTATTAGATTCTAGTACACTAACACAACACTATTTGTATTCTCCCTGTATTATCCCATAGTGGTGAACCAAGTAAAATTTATGTGCTTTGTTTTCATTTTTTATTTATTTTTTTGGTGGATATGAAACTAAATATGATAGGTTTAACGATTTTCTACTAGTTTAAGAACATTATCCAATGAAATGAAAATAAAAAATTTGACACCCTGATTCACCTTTCCCCTCTTAGCTTGTCCCCGTTTTCAACAATAATACCATGTGAGTTCTCATCCAAAACTCTTTTTGATAAGCTCTAAATAATTTTTAAATAAGATCTCAGAGTCAAACTCAATACCAATTAAATCAACCACAAACTGTGAACCCATGATAATTTATATCATTAATAATTAATATGAATCCACTACTCTATAAATGTAAAAAATGGCCTTTGATAATGAATCGCTTCTACTCAATCTACAAAGGTTTATGGAATGATATCCACTAGAAACATGTATCTATATACTTTTATCCACCAGTTGTGTCATATACTATCATGGATTCTAGAATAGTTCAATTGTCCCGAACATTATGTAAACATGGGACATTGAGTATGTCAGTACGCTATATCATACCCACAAGTTCTCAATTCTCTGAGTATATACTAACCATCTCAAAGAATACATCACATGTCATTATTTTTTATGGATGATCACATCAATTTAACCTCAAATGAATAGATAAGCGCATTATATGCACTATATAGGTATGACCAAACACTTCCTTAATCTATCTTATTTGATGGAAAAAACTTAAATTCATCATATGAGTGGATAACTCTAATCTTGGTTTTAGTATATGAAAATACATGATTAGAAACCTACCCAACCACCCCTAAATTAACTAACATGCAAGGAATGTGAAAAAAGTCAAAAAAAAAAATATGAAATTTATCAACATAGTTATCTCACCATCCATAAGTATGAGGAATTCAAAATATGATCCATGCACCCTGGGAATACAAAATACATAGTGTGTGACACTCTATGTGTTATATATCATGGGTAATCTAGTGCTTAAAACCTATTTTGATTCACAAGGGCATATTATGTAACCTGATACAAGAATAATACTCCTGATAACCTTAATATTTCACCATAACCTATAATAATCAATTAAAATCATCAATTTGGAATAACGCAAAGTCATAATTTTGGAGTTCAATTATCATTACGCTTCATGAAATGTATATCAATACATACATGTATACAGTGAATGTGAAATAATGATGAATTATAGATTGAATTTTTTATAACAAGAGACATTTAATATTCTTAAACTACTTTAATAATTCTTAAAAAACCATAAATAAGTTACTATATAACATATCATATGTGATAGATGGTCAGATCAACATTATGTTTACTAAAATTTCAAGGGTTGTTTTAAACTCATTACATCGATATATAATTCCTATCAAATCTCTATGTGACCATATGATAAATCCATCCCACTAAACTCTTTTGTGAGTAAAAAATATAAATAAATCAAACTTTAAAATGTTGAGACTTATGCATTACATTCCTAAAGTTCAACTCCTTAAAAAAGTATTCAAACTCATTAACATCACAACATCCAATGTTATGATGATAATAACTTCCATTATATACTTAGAACTCTTTCTAAGTTCAAAATCATCAATATTTATTATAACTTATTCCATAAAAAAATTTCCTTGAAATATTTTATCTAAATATTTACCAACACATCCTAAAATACTTTAGGATCAAGTGACATTCACATTTTATTTTTACTAGTGTAGTCTTTTATTTATTAACTTTGAACTTATCTAAGTTAAAACATACTCCCACTAACCTCTAAGACACAATATTCCCTTAAAAATATTATTATAAGTTTCAAAAACTCCTTTTTGTTTAATAGATAACTATTATTTCCTTTTATTAGGAATATTAAATAAATAAAATTTTGAACACCATATCTTATATGGTATTCTATATGTTGAGAGAAATATCCTAAAAATAATACTTTTAAAATATTCCACTTATTGAGGGATTCAATCCCTAATATTTTAATAAACAACTACATAAATATTTTTTTACAAGATAAAACATTATCATACTCTTATTCTATTAAAAATATATTATAAAATTTTATCTAATCATAACCATGTGTACAAATGCCATCTCATATTAATCATAATAGCACTTGTTTATAAAAAAATTATCTTTTCATATAGATAAATAATATGACAATAAACACCCATTAATAAGATCTATTTGATCTTGATATAGCTTGATATATTCTTTTCCATTCACCTCCATGATTCAAAACCCCTTTTCTTTTTAATTTTAAGGAAAACTATAAGTTCCACAAATTATTTCCCAGATCATGAACTAGTGTATATTTTAAACACTTATAAAATACACATTTGGTTTCAAATACCCTTAAAAGTAAAAGAATTTATTTTTATAACACTAGTACCTCACATGGACATTACAAGGAATTTCTATAATCCTTATAGCATCTAGGTAAAACAAATTGACCTCATTCACATTGTAAAAACATTTCTAATAATAATCCCATAATTAATTTAATAGCCAAAACTAGCATTATGGAAACCTCTAAATTCTCCAAGTCATACCCAATCATATTGAGTATATGGGTTGAGATTGATGTTCCTTATTTCCCTTATGATATAATTAATTTGAAACCAAAATTGAATCTGTTTACGTTTCTAATAAAAATATCGATTTTCTTTTCAAATGACATCAATATTATATAACTCTAGAAGGGTTTACTCTAACACATAGAATTATCTTTTACCTAAGAATGATTATTATGTTTGTGTATTAGTATAAGGAGTTTCTTAAATTAAGGTCTTATTTTTTATAAAATTTATCAAAAAGTTATGTTTCACAGTGATGGTATAATTTATCTACAAAAGAATATTTTATTAGATGAGTATCTTTTTTTATTAATTTAATGAATACTTTTATTAATTGTTCTCCCACTAAAATGATAACCCCTTTTAAGTCCATCATGTCCATTAGTAGGATAATATCCATAATTCACTCATAAATGATTCCATATTAGTGTTACTCACACCACTTATCTATTTATATATGACATCATGTTAATCATATCATATATGACTCTTGGATGGTTGAGGAAAACACCCTTTTCCTAGTCCATCATATGCATAAACTCATTAATATTAATATATTATCCTATCCCAGAGGGGTTTTCCGATAAGTGTAACTTGTTTCTAATTGATGGATTTGGAAACACAACTCTTAGGGTTATGCATATCCTCTACCCCTTACACTAGATAATACAGGGGTACCAAACTTTAGTATGAACATACCCTGTTTGATGGACAAGGCTTGACATGTGTTTACTTTGAAAGGAATTTTACACTTAGAATTATTTTTAAGGTGATTTAATCTCAACATAATATATAATTTTATTCCCTTTATATGTCTTCACATTTCTAATGATTTAGTTTATAATATTGTCCCTTTCACCAAATCAATATGTTAAAACCATATTGTTGTGTAACTATTTACATACCTCATAGCTTGTGTTACAACTCCAATTAAAAATCAAACTATAGTCATACATATCCAAATTCATCTCATGCAAAAGGTATATAATTTTTTTCATATAAATTATTATACTAATATGAAATTAAAAATTCTATAAGATTGAGGCTAGAGGCATTGATAGTCTTCCCTCACATTTCTAGAAAATTCATATTCTTCAAGGCCAGTGAACATCCAGACCCAAAGTTACTCTACCCAAGGATAATTTACATAGTAGAGACTTTAATTTAAATAAAATTATAGAACCTAATTTGAATAAATCATAATTAGCAACTTAATTCAAGATCATAACCAAAATACAATCCAAAGTGAAGGTAGAATAAAACTAAATCATTTATCATAACTTGTATATAACTTCTTAGATATGTGCATGATAACTTATAAGTTGTTTAAAAAAACTAAAGTGTATATCAATTCATTATATAAACAATTTATATATATGAATAATAAACAAGGGAATAAAATAAATAAATGAACAATTATTATATTCAAATATGAGATACAATATTTATGAACAATTCATAAATAATGTTAATTATAATCATTTTATAATTTATCAATACATTATGGATATTCCATAGTGAAACAAATATAAACAATTTATATTTATTTCCAATATGGAATATTTCATAGTGTTTAATATGTGGAATTTACTTTGAATATATTATATTATATGAAATATAAACATTATATATTCCAAATCTATTATGTAAACATTTTATGAAATCTAAAAATCACATATTTATTATTATTTATTCGTTGAACACATCAATTATAAAAACCTCTATTGATATGGTTTAATAAATTTCTCAAATAAGGCTTATAATTTAAATATTTAAAATTAATATTATGAACAATTAATAATAATAAATATAAAATATTTTATACCTTTGCCAAATTTTTTAATTCATAATATTTTTATAAATTACCCTTTTAATTTCCATATAAACATTTTTAATATAAACTATAAGTCATGTCATGTAATTTTTAAAAGGTATTTGAATATTAATAATTAATAATTATATTTATTTATTTATTTATTGGTTCATAAATACCTAATTAATTAATTATAAAATTATAATTAATTTATTTATTAACTTTTTATAAATTCAATAAATATCCCAAAATAAATTTTTCTATTATTTTTAAACAATATATTAACCATTTAATTCAATTCTTAATTGAAATTAAATAAAAACTATTTTTTAATTATATATCTTTTTTAATGATATATACTCAGTCGTATGAAGTGACATGTCATGTGTGATTGGGGTTGTGGTTCTTTTTATCATATTATACTATAGATAATAATAGATCATATAAGGTGAAACTGATACACAAGACCTACATAGGATTAACAAAGATCATAAGCACCTTTGTGAGATTAGATTTCCATCTAGGCTATAAATGGCTACAACACGCCATGGTGTAATATTAAAAATGGCATGTATGAACCTACAAAAGTGTAATATAGTCACACAAAAACCTACACTGTAAAAATTATGCACATATTAGCTATCGCAACTTATGATATGCGATATGTAACATTAACCATTCTTGGAAATGGCCTGTACAGGATTAAATTCATGAAAAGTGTTATCCCGACATACGAAATACCTGCATAGGATTACCAAATTATTGAGAATCGTGTAATACAACATATTCTATACTATATTAATGATTTTATTCTCTATTTCTTGATACGTCATCTAATCCATTATACTCTATGAAAGCCTATATTATACGTTATGATATATTAAAAAACGAATGGATTTAATTGAGTCATTTCTTATGATATATCATATCATATGTGTTGGATATGAAATTTTATTATATGATATTCCCTAAGTTTTATCTTTTGATATGAATCTGATGTATATCATAGGCTATGTATATGGGTGTATGACTAACACCAAATCCCATGTTCTGTTTCCATCAATTATGGATAATCTATATGATTCATTTATGGATAAAAAAAATATAATAATAAATTAAAACATTTTACAAAATTATGAAACCCCAAAGGGAATGTGTTATGTGTAATTCATGTAGGCTTCAAATCATTGGTAGTCAAACCTCAGCCTCCTTCATTACGTAAAAGTGAATATGTATATAGGATGGGATCCTCTTATTAGTGGTAGCATGATGACGTTAATCCTTATCCAACCTCTCTTCAACCTTAATACCCCATTTTTCTTCATTGAGGTAGGTTCTGGAACAACTTTTATGTTTGGGGGTCCTTCAATAGCATACAATTATTCTAGTGGTTGGTGTTATTCCTATGAAGTTGAGATTATAACAGTTGTCACCTGATGATTTTCAATAAACATGATCCATCAAGATCAATAGAGATAGAGTATACGGTGAAAATGATATTAATATTTTATTTATATTATTCATACTACATGTTGGTTCAATGATGATAGATTGAGAAAACAAATGGGTTTCCTCCACCATGTTGATTATGTGATGATCCAAAAAAATCCATCAATGGTTTCAGGGAAACTTTTATCTTTAAAACAATATGTTGTTATACTATTTTCATAAAGAACATGGATATTTTAATGTGTTTAAATCCATGTCATAATATATTATATAACATCATTTAATTTAATCTATTTTATTTCTTATATAATTATTTTATTATCATTCATAGGGCACGATAGGATTTTATCATAAAGTATTATACAACCAAAACCAACAGTTATGTTTTGCGTCATAAGCTATGATATGGGTGATATCATAGGCTATGATTGGAATCTATGGTTTTAGAGACATAGAGATTTTAATAATAACAAATATATTGATAATATTGTTAATTAAGAGTGGGAATTATATAGGAGTCCTTAAGATATCAGTGTAAGGGGAAAGGGGTGTTAATATTTAGCACTTACCCTATCACTAGTTAGGGTCACTAGTACAAAAACATGCTTATTATATCTGTTTTTTATGCTTTTAAAATTTTTATTGAGGGGAATTTATTACAAGTTATGTAGTAGATATATTTTTAACCTTAGTTATTTAAATATGAAATTATAAATATTTACAACATCATTTGATATTAAAATTTATTTATTTATTATAATTTTTCATGTTAGTTTTTAAATAACGAACATGGAAATAGATCTATCACATTGTTTATTTAAATGACCAATGTAAAAAATTATCTTTCATGTTGTGTTTTTAAATAATTTATTTGAAATATCTTTTTTCACGTCAGTTATTTAAGAACAAATGTGAAAAATATTTGTGTTTGTGAAAAAAAAGTGAGAATGATGAACTGTTTTATAGAATAAAAAACAATAATTATAGTTTTATATGATAAAATAATTAGTTTTCAACTATAAAACTAAAAAAATTAATGATTTTTTAATTATCTAATGATAAAAATAAACAAAAATTAACAATGATATTAGAAAAAATTTAATGAGAATAAAAAAATCATTCCATGAATTTTAATTATATGAAAGAAAATTTGATAAATCATAATGTGAAAACAAATTCCTTCACTATTTTAGAAATTTTTCCATCATTTCACTAAAAAATAACACCCACACCATATTCTTAATGGATATCCATTCCTGATATGGAACATATGAATGATTAATAAAGGGATAAATAAATGTTTTCGAGAAAATTGTATGGGCATGATAGATTTAATTATGGAGGTATAAATATAGGATTGGGATAAAAATGGAGGAAATATTGAATAATGATATATATTTGTATATGTGAATAAAAAACATGAGAGTGAAATGTGAAAAAATGAACTTTTTGTGATCAGTGAGATGAATATGTAGGCAGGAAAGTGAAAGTGTGTTGGTGAAAAGTGAAAAACCAGAATTTAAGTGTAACAATTTAATTTTTATCATTGGTTATTTAAATAGTTGAAGTTAAAAATATTATGGGAAACATTTTTATGGTCAGTTATTTCAATAAGTAGCATTAGACATACCCTTTTTAATAATAGTTATTTTAAAAACCAAGGTTTAAAATATTCTGGAAAATATTTTTAAATTGGTTTTTAAATAACCGATGTTAAAAATGTTACAAAACTTTTTAATGTTTTCTTTTAAAATAATCATCATTAAAAGTATATTTCTATAATAATTTTGAAAACCCTTATTAAAAAAACCAATGTTAAAAATTCTTATATAGTAGATTTTACATCATTTAATAAATAAACAATTAAAAAAAATATTTTCAACAAAATTTAATAATAATAAATGTTAAAATATAGATGTTATAATTCATTTTTTTTTTCTATAAGTGAATATGGATATCTCATATAAAATGAAGGAAATTCATGTTATATTATACTAGAAACCCACATTAGATCAAATAGGATCTCCTGTAATGAACAAATGTGACCTATATTATAATTAATCGTTAGCACTGACCCTATCATTCCTTATGATAGGGAGGTCCATAAAAACATCTTCTAGTTTCAACAGCTACATAATGAATGTGGTGACCTAATAGGATTATAGCGATTTTTTCTACTTATTAATCACATCTAACTTTTATAGGATAAAAAAAGATGAATGATGATTAATAATTCCTTATATCAATTATAATATATGATTTAATCCAAAAATGAAGAATATTTAATTTTGGAAGAAATATTTATGTTTTATAATTTTTTTTATAAATTATTAGTGTTAGGCATTATAAATAAAATATTTTCATGACTAAATAATAGATGAAATTTTTATATTTATATCTCACATTTGAAGAATTAGAAATGTTTATTTATTTTTTATTCCTTTTGAATATTCATGTTCAAAAATTATTCATTAAATGTGAATATTTTGTATGATTTAATTGATATGATAAATTTATTCTCGTCAAATTTTTAGGACATGAACTATATTCTAGATTTGAAAATATAAGATATATTTTTCATTTAAATTTACTTATTTTTATAATTAAATTTTCTATATTGAGTTTAGTTGTTGAATATTGTTTATATCTATTAAGTATTAGATTTATAATGGGACTAAAATTTCTATTGAGTAAAAAATCCTTGTGTAGTGGGACTTTGGGTTGGACATCTCACTGGACTATAGGCTTGTTACTTCTATAGAAAAGTGGGGGTTGTCCATATGTGTCTCTAGGTTTACTCATATAGATATTATCAATTTAACGTAATTATAAACCTTTCTATGAAAATTTTTTATACATATACATGGGATGCATTTGGATATGTGTAAATATACTTGGATTATATTTTTGGGTGAGTAACACAAATTTTGGGCTATGTAAATACTTAAAAATTAATATGGTTTGAAATTATAAATTCAGTCGATGGAATAGGGATTCCAAAACTAAATTATTAGAAGCATGCATGCATAAAGAAAATACATGAGATAATAAAGATTATATGGTATACAGTAGTTATGAGTTTAATATAAAAATGATTTATATTAAATTAGTGTGACTTTAAAAGGAACCCCCTCAAATATTAAGTGTTAGATTCCTTATAAATAAAATAAATGAAAATATCGTAATAATCCTACCATGAAGTTGTATGCTAAAGATTGATTCCCATGGATTATCTTGAGTATGTAAAAGTTGAAATGGATAACCCTAAAATTTAGGTAATCAAGTACTATTTTAATATTTGGGTGAAAATTAGCTCGGAAACTCTATGAGATAGGATATAAGAGGAATAGTGTTGAGTTTATCTATACAACATTTTTGGGAAAAGGGTTGTATGTTCAACTATCATAGAGTCATATCTGATATGATTGGCATCATAGACTACCTAAAAAGTTATGTTTTGAGATGAACACTAAAGCGGACTCAAAATGTAGTGAAGTATGGTTCTTGGATCACTAAATATATATGATGTATTTGGTCAGAATTTTTAATGGGTTTTTTTCATTAAATGACATTAATGAAAAGATTGAAATGTGATATACACTATTAGATATGTTATTGTTGTAAATTATAGCATGAATCTTGTTTATAATTTTGATATCTCTTATAGGTATGAACTATAAAACTATTATAGATTGGTATATCAGTTTTATAAGTGTTCTAAAATGGAATCATTCTTATCATATGGTTTTGAATGTTTTAAAAATAAAATTCTCTAACTCTGGCTCATGGGTATTTCATACTGGGTGTGCATCACATATTTATCTAGATAAATACAAGCTTAATAATAGCATAAAATTAATGAAACATGAAGTTGATATGTGTCTTGTAAGTAGAGAAAGATTTATTTCATTAAAGGTATACACATATGATCTAAGTCTACCTTGTAGATTATATTTGGAATTAGAAAACTTTTATTATGTTCCTTACATAATAAAAAATTTTATTTTTGTAACGTTTTTGGAAAAGATGGATTTTTAAATCATTAATAAGAATATGAGTTATTTTATATATATGAGTGAAATTATTTATGGAATCAAAAATATTATAAATGGTTTATACAGACTCGATATAGATAATCATATTTATAAAATTTAGAATAATATATCCAGGGTTGATTCTAATCACAAATACCATTGACATTATCCCCATAGACATATAAATGGTGAATGAATTCAAATACTCTATATATATGTACTATTAGAATAATTTGATTATGAATTTTTTTACAATTTTTCATATTCTTTTTAGGAAAATTGATTAAAGTACCTTTTAGTGGAAAAGGTGAAAGGGCTAGTAAATTATTGGATCTTATGCATAGTGTTGTATGTGGATCGATGAGTACTTTGTTAATTAGTGGTTATAAGTATTTGGTAGCATTTATTGAGGAATTTAATTGGTATGTTTTTGTTTTTATAATGATATAAATGTTTGAAACTTTTAAAAATTTCAAAGAGATTAAAAATGAAGTATTGAATTATCTAGGAAGAAGTATTATGATTTTGTAATCAGATCATGGAGGTGAAAACATAAGTTGATTCACTGGTCATCTGAGAGATTGTATAATTTTTTCAAAAATAAATTCTCCTAAAACACCATAGTGTAATAGTGTGTCTCATACCCTGTTAGACATAGCTCTGTCTATGATGAGTCAATGTGACCTTCCTATATCATTCCATGGGTATGCTCTGGAAACTGATGCATTCATACTTACCTGTATTCCATCTAAAGAATTAATAAATATACTATATGAGATATCTATTAGGAAATGTTCTAATGTGTATTTTATAAAGATTTTCTGTTTTGAAATACTCATTCCATATTTTCATTATAATAATATTATCCCCAAGTCAGATAAAATCTTATATATTTGTTCTCCTAATGAGACTATATGATATTATTTCTACAATCCCACTCAACAAAAAGTGTTTTTAGACCAATATTGTGTTTTATATGAAATTAGATGCATGAATAAAAGAGTAAATGGTAGGATACTTATATTTTAAGAAGTTCAATACCAACAACAATGATGTTTTCTACAGTGGAATTTCAAACAGTTCCACAAAGAGTTATAGAAGAAGAACGAAATCAAGTAACATAAGAACCTAAAAGGTCTGATAAGATTTGTTAAGAGACTAATATATTTTTATCTCTCATGGAAAATACTAAAAAATCAATATTAATATATGATAAATATACTACCTATTGAATTCCATTAAGATTCCTCATTTCAAGAAATGAATAAATGATATGAAGTCTAAAATTGATTTCCTATATAATAACCAGGTTTAAAAATTGGTATAAGTAGCTAAATGGGTTATACCCATAGGGTAAAAGGGCATTTTCCAAAAATAAACTAACATGGATAATATATTATATATCAAATAAAATCACTTGGTGGTAAAAGGTTGCAAACAAATTCATGGTATTGATTGTGAAGAAACCTTTTCACCTGTTATGATGATAAATTGGATTCATATATTTATTTTCACAATAGCTCATTATGATTATTAGATATACAAATGGATGTCAGAACCAATTTTATTAATGAGAATTTAGTTGAGGATATATATATAATGAATCTTAAAGGTTTTGAATTACCATATGAGTCTATTAAGGTTTTCAATTTTCAATGGTCCAAATATGGATTTAAGGAAGACTTTTAGAGATAGAATGTTGGATTTGATAATACAATCAAAGAGTATGGGTTTATCAAGAATTTGGATAATTCGTGTGTGTATAAGAGTATCAGTGGGAGTGTTGTGGTATTTATGATATTTTATGTGGATGAGAAGCTTCATCTAAATAACAATATGCTGAATTTGTACTCTACAAATGTATGGTTGGTAAAATGATTTTCAATGAAAGAAACGAGTAATGAGGCCAACATACTAGGTATAAATGTATATAGAAATAAATTTAAGAGTCTGTTTGGATTGAATTAGAACACTTGTATTGGTAAAATAATAAAGAGGTTTATGAAGATTTTAAATCCTTATAAAGAGTATATATGGATGGATAAAATTCCTTATGTTTTTTTAAAAGAATATATCATGTATTTTATGTTGTTCATTCAAAATGATATCACATCATCTTTGAGAATAACATGTAGATACTAACCCAATCATTGCGAGAGTAACAAAATTATTTTCAATAACACCCTTAAGTAGTTGAGAAAAATTAAGTATATATTCTTGGTCATTGGAGGAGAATATAAGATCATTGTAAGGGGTTATATTTATTCTTGTTTCCAATATGATAAAGATGATTTGAGATCTCAATATTGTTTCATGTTTTGTCAAAATAGTGGAGTAATTAATTAAAAGAGTTTCAAATAATCCAGCGTAGTGGACTCAATAACTAAGGTGGATTATATTGTTGTATCAGATTATATGAAAGAATATATTTGGATCAAGAAGATAATTTCTAAAATTGTGGTGGATCCGAACATTATGTGATATAATAAGTATTATTGTAACAAATATGTAGCTATTTCTCAGTCTAAGGAATCTCAATATCACCAAAGGACCCAACACATCCTTCACAAGTACCATATCATTTGAGAGGTCATTGAGAGGGGTGATGTAAAGATCTATTATATGAATATATATGAAAATATAGTATATCCTTTGAAAACCAATTAACATATAAAATGCATGAGGGTCATGTTGAATCTCTTGGTACAAGATATATAAGAGATTAGATGTAATGGTTGTAAAATATATTTTCATTTTATAATAAAGGAAATCTCTAATTATCATCCATCCATGAGTGTTGCATTTATATTACATGAATTGAGGAATGATAATATCCCCTCAAAGTATGACTTTATGTTTTTCCTACTCAATGATCATCATAAAGTATTATGGGCCATTATGATATGTTAATATTGGTATGAGTAGAATATTTTAATTGATATAAAGAGTTGTATACGATATAAAAAGTATAAAATCATGTGGTAATATGTCACTAATGATTTTATTGAATGGTTCACCAATGTATATCACAAGGAATGTAATATGTCCATTGATATTGTTAGATGTGTATTATTAATATGAATCCCCATTAACCGATATTTTTGAGATATCTATCATGAAAACCATCATACTGTTATAACTTTATTATGAAATATTTGAGGCTTATCAAATCATGGGGTGGTTTGGTATGTTTTTGATCATGTAATAAATTGAAGCTTATCCAAGATAGAATATTTCCACTTGTATGATAAGAAAATTACATAGAGTACCTTGTTTGGATTAGACAAAGGAAATACATGACTATACTTAGCTGAATAATATGTGATGTGCTCAGTTACAAGGATGAAAGAAATTTGATTTATTTGTTCAAATGGGGCATCCTATTTTAGATAATCATGGATGTATGAGTTGAAATATACAACATTGATATCTTTCATTCCTATTGGTAAATTTATTTCATGTAAAATGGATTATATAAGTACATTTATGATGTACATGATATATCTTTTTTTGGACATGTTTGTATGGAGATATGAGACTATTTGATAAAGATCACACTAGAATGTTTTTTATCTTAAGTAGAGCTGATTTTTTTAGGGGATGATCTATGATTAAATCTATGAAATCAGGATTTTATATTTATTTTCAACACTAAAAGGCTCATACGGTCAAATAGTTAGGCCTTAGAATAAGGACTAAATTTCAGGAAAAGTGTTTGTTTTAAAATGATGAGAGCTTGATATATTGTATCCAAAAGATTTTGGATGGGTTCATAATTTTTTTTAGGTTTTTATAAAGTACTTATAAGATTTTAGTGAAAGTGGGATTGTCATATATTAACTAAAATATGGATATTGTGCTATAATATATCACATGAGTCACAACCTGGAATATGCTTGTGTTTTATATCGTAGACTATATATATCGGTGCATGGCTACTACCAAATAAACCACTTTTTTTCTTTTGATTATGGATTATCCTGATGATTTATGTATGGATACCCAAACATGTAATAAGATTTTGAAATATTAAAATAGTTTTGAAACTCCAATGGGAATTCATTATGTGTTACACATGTTTACTGCCAAGCATCATAAACCGACCGTTCCCTACCATCATTACCTGGAGCACATATATAGGATGGGATACTCCTATTAATGGTAGTAAAACTATGTTAATCCACATATAAAGCTCTATTTTACCTTTATACTACAATTTTCTTCTTCGTCAAATGTTTTGGAACACCTTTTGAGTTCATGGGGTCCTCTCATAGCATACAAGGATTAAAGTGGTCAGTTTCATCCCTCTAGATGTGAGAGTCTAATGGATATCACTCATCGATCTTCATCAAATATTCTACATAAAGAGAAATTTATATAGAGTGTAAAAAAATAAAGGTATGTATATTTTTATTTATGTTATTATTACTATATAATAGTTTTATGATAATAGATCAGGTAAACAAATGGGGTTCCTCCAGAGTGCAGTATGAGAAACATCTCTCTCATGATTGATGAAACTAATTCCAAGGTTCTATTTAATGAAATTAAAGGAGTAATCTACCCCAATTATAGTATCACTTATCACTTTCGTAAATTAAAAAATCATGACCTAGAGAAATATTAATATTTCTTATACCTGTTGAGAGGGGAACATAGCAACTAACTTCACTTCTTCCAGATATTCTCATCATACCTCCCATCTGTATCTCTACATCGTAGGTTTCGTCCCAATGGTGGGTAAGAATAATATCTCCTGTGATGCTCACAGTTAACATTTTTTTCATCCCCCCGCAATTTATTTCCTTTTATATTTAGTTTTTACATTTTATATTCAATAAAAATACAAAGCTCATTCAATTTTTTGATAGAATCCAGAAAATATATTTGGTTTTTTCTTTAAGAATTGAAATAAAAAAATATAATGTTGAAAATAAAAATTATAATAGGTTTAGGAATAAATTTAAGAGGTCTGATGGTGAATTTGTAATATCCTGTGATTTTAAATGAACACTATGCTTGATAGAGTACAAAAAAATCAACACTAGGCTTAAATGAACTGTGAAATATTATTATTTAAAGATGACAGTTATAACTTAGTCACTGAATTGGAAGCAATGTAAATGAATGAAAAAATTATTAAATATATATATTTCAGACTCAATGTAATGTTACTGATGAATTATTTGTAAATAATCACTCAATTGTTTATAAAAAATATTTTATATTTCAAAAATGCATTTTCATAAAAATGGTTTTTAATGTTTTTTAGTGAATAATATAATCAATTTTTTGAACTTTTAGAAATTTAATTTTAAAAAATGTTATAATTTTATAATACAAAAAGTTAAAATTCTCAGAGGATGAATTTTTGAGTATTTTATAAAAAGTATTATTTTTCAATTAATAGTGAAAATACTGATATTTATTGGAAACCATAACTTCTTTTCAGGTACATACAAGTCAAATTATATTTTTCATTAGTTAAAAAATTCAATTAATTAGTTTTTATTAAAAATAATCTAAGAAATTTTAGGAATCAAAACTATACTTGAATTTAATATAAAACATTTTTATACCTAAAAATGAAATTTTTCCGAAAAACCATTTTTCATTGGGTTTTCTGGCTTAATTTTAAGTTAAAATTTGTCAATTTTGTGAAATTAATTTTAAAAAATTGATTCTATATTTTGAATAATAAAAAATAATATTATTTAATAATTTCAACTTAATTTTTGTTTAGTGATTATAGTAACCATATCAAATCTTTATTACCATGTTAAACGTAAAATGGGTTAATTAGAGTTAAAACCGATGTGATAAGGCTTAAAATTAATTCAAAATCTTTCATTATTTTCATTGTCTGAGTATATTTTTTCTATATTCATCCAATATTTTAAAATATGCCCTTTTTCAATTTTTATTTCATTTTTACCTTTAAAATATTTCTATAACAGATAAAGAAAAAAGTGTCACTTTTGTGATTTTAACATCTATAATATTTTGTGACATGGATGAAAACAACTTATTTTAAACAATAAATGATTTTTTAAAAGATAAATTACTAATTTTATCATATTAATTTATCTGTAAATTTTAGTAATGAAATCATTACCTTAAGAACTTATACAATGATGACTCTGTGATTTTCTAAGGAGTAGAAAAATCAAGTAAATTATTTTAAAAAATTGTTAAATTGATATTTTCAGGTGATTTAAATTTTTCTAGGAATTATAAAGATAAATAAAAAATATTAGATTTATTTTAAATTTTTATATTATAATTACACTACTTTTATATTATTTTCAATGTCAAATTATGTGAGTAGTTATTAAAATGACATTTATAGTATTTTATATTTAATAAATTTTATTAAATTATTTTAAAATCATAAAAATATTAAAATTTGACAATTAGGATGATAAATAGTCTAGTATTTCATCCATTGGATATTTATTATACAATTTTTATATTATAAGTACAATTATAACCCTTTAATTTTGAAAAATTCATTACTGTAGTTAAGGTTAAAATTGGATAACTAAGGGGTTAAATCAAACAATAAGGTCTATAATGATATATAAACTTTTTTAAATATGATTGGATGATTATATTAAAATCATATCATACCTATATTCAAATTAATGTCATTTTCAACCATTTTACATAAGTTAAAAACATATTATATTATAATATTTCATGTATTTTTAAAAAATACATTTGATATTTAATAATAAACAATATTTTATTAAATGATTTATAATTCATAAAAATCAAATATTCATCCAATTAAATGTGATATTGTTAAAAATATCAATCATGGTCCATTTATGTATCACTTGTTTTTTTATGGTAATTTTATTGACCCATAAAGTTTAAAAAATGATATCACGATAATTGTAAAAAGGGTTAATAGGGGTCAAAACTGTTATAAGAGTGAAAAAATCACATAAAGTTGTTCAAATTTTATTTTATGAGATTATTTAGACTCAATATAATCCTATATTTTGATTATATCAATTTTGATCAATTTTCTGTGAAAATTATTATATATTAATTTTGTACATTTATAAATTTTAAGAATTCCCCTCCTCTCACTAACAAAAGGCCACCCACTATCATCTCTTCTAAAGACGTAAAGGGAATTTTTTAAACCAATATCTGACCAAATATTTTATTAACATCCATAACCATGATCTATAAGTCTTATTTCTGGAAGAATACAAACCTTAGAGGGAATTATGTGTAATACAATGGAATTTTCCTAAAGAAGGGGTCTAGATTTTAACCAAATGTTTTAATTTTTTCCTTCTTATTTCACCTTAAAATATTCTTAAAACATAATGAAATAATAACACCATTAAATTCCATATACTTTTATGCTTTATTTTAATTTCATAACCTATATCCATATCCTTGTTCCATCAAATGGGAATTGAATCTGTCGTTCATGTGTACAGTAGACTACCGCCTTGCGAACTGATAAAATTTGTTTCTCTTCACCACCTCTCACAGTTGGTTATATTAATAGATTTAATGTATATATATGATATTCAAGAAATAATTGTAATTTCTAAAGATAATATGTCATCTCTTTTCTTACCTTTAAATCCATTGAAAAATGATTACATCATTTGTGCATATATGTGGATTACCACGTCCATAAAATGATATAATTCATTTTTAATAACTACATCACATGGATTCTATATATTAGTGTATATTAAGAAATTATATTATTTTTTTCATATAATCATAATTATATAATGTTAAAATAGTATTCTTCTTCTTTCCATTAGGTTTATTGAAAAATAGAAATGTTACTTATGCGTACATACGACCTACAATCTCTATGATTGTAACATAGTTCATTTTTCATAACCCTATTTTATGGGCGGTTTTAAAATTATAATTTATGAATAAAAAATATAATTATGCAACAATTAATATTCTTGATATTATAAAAATAATGAACAGTTTAACCATAGTCAGCCTACCAAATCATTTTGGGGATATGATCTGAATATCATCAAAACATCTGATGTGAACTTAATTAATTAAGTTATGAAACATGAAAAGGTAATAAACTAAATAAAAGGAATAATAAAAATGAAAATTTTTCTAAATAAATTAATTAATTAACTTATTTTTATTATTTATAAAGATAAATAACCTATGTGATGAGTTGGACTCGAGGTAAGGGGAACTTTACTTTAAAAACTCATTTCAAATGTTTCTAAAGATATGTTTTTATTAATATTTATATTCCATTTCCATATTAGAAAAATTATTTTATGGAATTATTCATATAAAAATATATAAATTATAAATGACATTTTATGTCTCTTTTTTATGTCATTTCATGGTTTTTTAAAAGGAATATTTTTACGTACTGACTTTCTTTACATAAGGAAAACATGAATGTTTTCTTTCAACATATGTGGTGTCAATAACTTCTCCCACATCCAAAACCATTATTTGATATTTAGATTACTTTTTAATATTCCGTGATTTCCTGTAAAACACCTCTTTCCCTTTTTTTGGATATTTTAGTTTGAAAATTGGGATTTAAGGTAAATGCATATATAAAAATAAAAAACTATTTTACTTATGGATTTAAAAGATATTTTTTTGTTTTTTTCATGAATTTACCTGTTTTACATATATTATGGTCCTTAAAAATTGTTTATGATGATGATTGGTTCTATTATAAACTATTGATGGGTAGTCCTTTTATAAACCAAGTACAGTTGGTTATGTTTTTAATTAAGGGTGAATCCATTATGGTCATCCAATGCATTGGAAAATGTTTATGATCTCCATAGAATTATATTGGAAGCTAACCGTATTAGTTATTAAACTTGTAAGATTTTTTATAATAGTGATATGAATTTTATCTCATAATTAACCTACATGAATTTCTATGCTTGTTAGTGAATTTTCATGGAAATCATTTGATTTCAAAAGGTATGTTAATGATCATTTGTTTTAAAGGAATGATTACTCCCTTTAGGGTCAAATGGTATATTTTTAAGCAAATTTTTTTCATGGTTTCTCATGTTTTCTATGAAAATAAACATGATTATGATTATGATTTTTTGTTTTCTTATAAATTGTTTTACGAAAAACTGTGGACAATAACGTTGATTTCATGTGTAAGTAATCGATTGTTTGAGATCAAAGTTTATAATGTTAAAGGAAAACTATATTTTATAATATAATGGTTTTGAAAAGTATTAATGGGTTTCTTAATTCTTTTAGATTCCCGTTAATGTGTTTTTTTCTCATCACACATTTTATATGTTCTTAATACACTACAAGAAAACGGGTGTTTCGCGGTAGTTTTTTCATGGAGGTTTAAAAACCACCAGGAAATGTGTAATTTTTTTTAATTTTTTTTAAAAAATTTTGAGTATTAGCATAGGTTTTTTAAAAAACCACCATGAAATAGGGGCGGTTTGGGTAAAACCGCCGCGAAATGAAAGGAAAAAAATAAAAAAAACATGAGAAACCCTGAAATCACTAAAACGACGATAACTTTTGATCCGGGCATCCGTTGGAGGGCCACAACCAGTCTAATCGAAGCTCATGAAGAGATCTAGAGGCACGTATAAACAAAAGCATTAGATGGTATAAGGTGTGAATGATATGAGAGTTATAAGAAAGTTGAAAAATGTTCTCCAACTTCAAACGACCATAACTTTCATTTCGAGTGTCTGTTTGGGATCTACCACATATCAAATCAAAGATAGTGAAGAGAGATACACACTGGTTCGACCCAAGAAACCTTTTTTTGTTTTTTTTCCCCAAAAACCCCTCTGAAGGCCTTCGAAACCCCATTTCCATCACCGGTGTCCCGTAGAACTTATCTTCAAATGGACCTAACTTTCGATCCGCATGTCAGTTCAGACTCCTCCCCCAGCCATATCGTAGTTCATTCCATGAGAATCAGTTTGACTGGTCGTGGTGCCCACATGGACCCATAGATCATAAGTTATGTCCTATATAGTAGGTATCGGGTTTGTTATGTTTTTCGATGCCTCGTTTCTAGCACCCGTACCCTGTCAGTTTTTTTAAATGGTCGTAACTTCCAATCTGCCAGTCCATTCAGTCTCTTTCGCCAATAAGTTCAAAAATCGTTTTAGGATCTTTGATTTGACTGTTCGCGGATCTGGAACAGACTCTCAGATCATAAGTTATCTATGTTAATGAGAGTCCAATGTTTTTGTCACTTTATGACCATTTTGACGGGTTTTAACGGTTGCTTCATTTATTACTATTTATTTGGTTTTCCATGACTTGTTATCTTTATCAATAGTTTTTTGTGGGTTATTATGATGATGATGTTGAATTATTAAGGGGTTTTCTAGAGTTTTCATGAGTTTTCATGTGTTCTCATGCGTTCTAATGCTTCCTTCTTCATGCTTCTCCATCCGTTTTCGTGTGTTTTCCTGATTTTTCATCCCATATCACGCCTTTTCATACTTTTTCCTTGTGTTTCATATATTATATAATATATATTATTATATATTGCTTATTGTTTATTGTTTATTGTTTATTATTTATAATTTATTATTTATTATTTATAATTATTAATTATGAGTTATTAATTATTATTATTTATTATTTTTTTTATTTTTATTTATTATTTATTATTTATTATTATTTATTATTTATTATTTATTATTTATTATTTATTATTTATTATTTATTATTTATTATGTATTTATTATTAGCTATTATTAATTGTTGTTTATTATTTATTATTTATTATTTATTATTTATTATTTGTTTAAATATAATTATTCATTATGTGTAATTTATTATTATTTATTTATTATTTATTATTTATTATTTATTATTTATTATTTATTATTTATGTTGTATTATTTATTATTTATTATTTATTATTATATTTTATTTATTATTTATTATTATTTATTATTTGTTATTTATTATTATTTATTTATTATTATTTATTATTTATTATTTATTATTTATTATTATTTATTATTTATTATTTATTATTTATTATTTATTATTTGTTTATTATTATTTATTATTTATTGTTATTTGTTATTTGTTATTTGTTATTTATTATTTATTAATTATTATTATTTATTGTATATTATTTATTATTTATTATTTATTCTTATTTATTGTTTATTATTTATTATTTATTATTTATTATTTATTATTTATTAATTACTATTTATTATTTATTTATTTATAATTATGTATTATGTGTTATTTTTTATTATTATTATTATTATTATTTATTATTTATCATTTATTATTTATTATGTGTTATTTATTATTTATTATTATTTATTGTTTATTATTTATTATTTATTCTTTATTCTTTATTCTTTATTATTTATTATTTATTATTTATTATTTATTATTTGTTTATTATTATTTATTATTATTTATTATCTACTGTTTATCATTTAATTTTTTTATTTATTTTTTATTTATTTTTATTTATTTTTGTTATTATTTATTATTTATTCCTTATTATTTATTATTTATCATTTATTCTTTCAATTTTGTAATTTCGTAATTTTATTATTTTATTTTCATAATTTTATAATTTATGTAAATATTATTATAATTTATCTGTTATTTATTATAATAAACAGTAAATAGTAGTAAATAACTCAATAAATAACTAACAAATCAATAATTATTAATTATTAATTATTGGCTATTAATTATTGATTATTGCTTATTGTTTAATTATTATTGAGTTTATATCTATTAGTTATGTAATATTTGTTTTTTCAATTAGTATATATAAGTATATTAAATTCTATATATTAACCACATGACGAACTTGCTGGAGTGGTAAAGTCTTTGGAAAATATGCAAGAGGTCAGGGGTTCAAATCTCAACAAACGCAGTATTTCTTTATATTGCATGGGTATGTGCATGTGCATGGGCATGAGCATGCATGCATGGATAAAGTAAATAAAGTAATATGAATTAAATAAAATCAATATGAAATAAATAAATAAAATACAAAATATATAAATAAAATACGAAATAAAAAAAATAAAACACGAAATAAATAAATAAAATATGAAATAATTAAATAAAATATGAAATAAATAAAATACGAAATAAATAAAATAAATAAATAAATAAAAAAATAAAATAAAATAAATACGAAATAAATAAAATAAATACGAAATAAATACGAAATAAATAAATAAATACGAAATAAATAAAATTAAAAAAATTAAAAAAAATTAAAAAAATTAAAAAAATTAAAAAAATAAATAATAATAATAAAAGATAAAAAAAATTCAAAAAACCGCCGCAAAAAGTTCTATGATGGTTTTGAAAATCACGACGAATAGTTTCCCGACACAAAATTTAGCGAGGGTGTTTCAAAACCACCGCCAAACAATTTAGCGGCGGTTTAAACCGCCGTGAAACAAAAAAAAATTGTCGCTGAATCCGAATTTTTCTATAGTGATAGGGTTTATTTATAAGTAGGAATAACGATGAATTATTAATATGGAAAAAAGAAAATCTAGGTATAATATGAATAATACCCACTTAAATACATGGGAATTGTTATGAAATAATTTTTTATGATTAGTGTCCTTGGGTATGTATGTGATCCCACATTTACATTTTGATTTTTTATTTTTTGGATGGTTGAAATTGAGTCAAACTTTTTTGTATCAAATCTAGAAATGTAATGTAATAATTTTAGCACTGAATCTAGCAGTGAAGGTTCGGGGATGTTATAGTTGGTATAAGAGCAAGTTTTAGATAAATTTGGAGATTAGAATTTTTCATGTTAGCGTAACTTAAGAGTTATGGATACCATGATGGTTTTTTAAGTTTATGGTTGATCATAATTTAAAGGGTCTAAACATCCATTTTTAAGTTTTATGTTATGGCATTTTTAGTTGATTAATGATATTTTCATATATGTTTTATTGGGTTTAGGTATATGTAACCCTTTGGTATATCATTTAGTATTATTTCATAAGAACGCTACAAAATTTTTAGGAATGTAAGCTAAAAGGTATGAGATAATCCTTGAGGTTAAAAAATTCTTTAATGTTGATGTTATTAAGGATATTGTTTACGATGTTCATCATATTTTTTGGAATTTTATAGGATTTATATTAATATAGTTGTAGTAAAATAAAAATCCAGAGGTTGGGTGACAACCTGTCACATATAGCATGGTCATGGAGCTCAAACCCACAATCGATGAGCGATAAGAAATCATCACCTACCACTAGCCTCATTGATGTCCTAGTTAGTACGAAATTGTTTTTTTACTTATATGATTTCAAAAATAAAAATTAGTTTTATTTTTGAACATATGTTTTATCATGGTATTGAAAACAAATTTTGTGACTCAGTGATTAATTTTATTTTGGAAGAAGATCACTATAATTTTGAGGAACATTATATAATTTGGGTAAATAGAATATTATTGGATTTTATTTGATGAATAACTGTTAAATTGTATTTTGAAAGAATATATGATTTTAATGTGTCTTTATGGTGATTCTGTTTGTCTATAGAAATGATTATCATATCTTAGAGATCTTATGATTAGGACATATATTTTTTTATAAGACTTTAAGAGTGGTTGATGTTATTGATGATAAATATTAAATTTATCTTAGAACTATATGTGGTCAAATAATTATAATCATTTGGTTGCAATATTTATTAAGAATATTTTTAATAGATTTAATTATAGATATTTATCAAATGAACGGAGTTGAACTTTGTCTGTTATTATTTAATATTTAGAGATTAATTTTTCACTTATTCATATGAAGGATTATTCATTTGGGAATTATTGTGTGGAAACTATTTCAGTTTCGGTTAATATCTAAAGACATGATGAGGAGATTGTTATAATTTTTTGGATTATGTGATCCATTATAAGTTTATTTTAGTTCATCAATCATGAAAAACTCAACTTGAATACTTAACATTTTGAACAAAAGATAAGACTATGGTGAGAACTGATTAAAGGAAAAAATTAAACTTTTCATGTGAGAATATTTCCTTATTTTGTTAGTCTAGATTGTAATGTAATACCTTAAATCTAAGATAAGAATACTTATATAAAATTTATAGCATATTACCTTTATTCATGATGAATCAATGGTATTTTTCACATCTTTTTTGTTTACTTCTTCATGGTCATTAATTTTTTCATAATCATTCACTTTCTTGTTATAAATGTTATTTATCACTATCTATATTTATTTGGATATTAATTTATATCCATGTCCATATTTTAACAACCCAATAATGTTTATATATTTGGAAACCTAGGTATGTTTCATTATAGATGACCTTTATATTCCTGTTTCCCACTTTTCAAGAGGATGCTTTATCAACTCGTTTTATAATGTAGGATTTCACAAAAGGTATTTTAAAATGTCAAAACCTTGAATAACAAGAACTATTTACAATTTCAAGGACACAATTTATTAAGTAGGGGGATAATGTAGCATCATGATATTTTAAAAGAACATTATGTTTGATAGAATATAAAACATGAAACAATGAACTTAAACAAACCATGAAATATTATTATTGAAATATGGTCATTATAACATAGCCATTGAATTGGAGAGTGTGAATATTAATAACCACATTATCAAATATATTTAAATTTCCTTCTCAATAAAAATTTAATGATAAATTCTTACAAAAAAGCACACAATTTTTTTAGTAAATTCATATTATGCTTTAAGAATATGTTTTCTTCAAAAATGGGTTTTATTTATTTTTATATGAATTTTTTTAATTAATTTGTAGAAAATTTAAGAATTTTATTAATGAAAATAATATAATTTTTTAATATATCATGTTAATGTTACCTTATGATGTATTTTTTAAAATTTTATAAAAAGTTTGATTTTTCAATGAATAGTTAAAAATATTGATATTTATTGTAAGTTGATTTTCCTTTTCATGTACATACAAAGTAACATTCTATTTTGGATTTTTTTTAAAATTTAATTATTTCATTTTGAATAATTATAAACCAATAAATGTTTTTCAAATCAACAATATTCTTGAATTTGGAAAAATCATTTTTATGCCTAAAAAGAGAATTTTTTTTTTTAAAAAGCATTTCATTATGTTTTGCGGTTTCAATTTTAAATTAAATTATTCCAATTATTTGAATTTATTTTGATAAAATAGATTCCAAATTTTTAATCCACATAATTAAAATTAGTGAATAATATCAGCTTATTTTTTGATCAATATGAATAATAGTGATAGTAAATTTTTATCAACCCATTAAATGTAAACTGGGTTAATTAATTTTAAAACTAATGTTATAAGGATTAAAACTCATTAATGAAGTTGCATTAATTTTACTATATGAGTCTATTTTACACAATCATTCACGATTTTAAAATATGACCTTTTTCAATTTGGATTTTATTTTTACTATTATAATATTTAAGAAAAAGATAATGTAAAAAATGACACTTTATTACTTTTAATATCTATAATATTTCTTTGGAAGGGATAAAAAATCATGTTTGGTTATAAATTTATATTTTAAAGAAAAATTAATTATTTTAATCATAACAAATTAGTAAATAAAAAATTACCTTGATCGCTTATACAACACTGACTCAAAGCATGTGTAAGCATTAGAAAAATCAAGTAAATGATTTAGAAAAACTTTAAAAGTAAACTTTTCTAGGTTATTTAAATAATATCATGGAAGTTTTATATAAATATAAAATATTAGAGATCTGTGACCGGTTTATATCCTAATTACATTAATTTCATATTATTTTCAAAGTCAAAGTATGTGAATAGTTCTTAAAATGACATTAATAGTATTTTATGTTAAATATATTTTATTTAATTATATAAAAAATATTAAAAATATTTAAAGATGAAAATCTAAATCATTCTTCATTTATAAGACAATTTTCATCATATAAGTAAAATAATAACTCTTTAATATTGAAGAATTCATTATCGTGGTTAAAGTTAAGATTAGTTAACCAAGGGGTTAAACCAAACGATATAGTTTAAAATGAAATATAAACCTATATAAAGTTTATTTTATGATCATATTAATAACATATCCTTATTATCTTCAAATTAATTTAATTATGGAACCATTTTACATGACTTATACACATATAATATTATAATTTTCCATTTATTTCCAAAAATTAGAATTAATGATATTTTATAATAAATAATATTTTATTAAACAATTTAAAATTATCAAAAATCCTATATTAATCCATTTGAATGTTATATTTCTTAAAATATCATTCATGTTCCATCTATGGGATACTTTTCTTTTTATGGTTGCTTTATTGACCCCTAAAGAGTAAAAATATTGATATCACGGTCATTGTCAAAAGGGTTAACATGGGGTTAAAACATAACATAAACTTGTCCAAATTTTATTTTATGAGATTATTTATACTCATACTAATATTATATTTTAATTAAAATAATTTTGATCCATTTTTGCAGGAAAATTAATTTATATTAATTTAAAACATTAAGAAATTCCAAGAATTACTCTCCCCTCTGTTATAAAAGGTCAACCCCTATCCTCTCCCATAAAAAATTCAAGATCTATTTTTTGGTTAATTAATACCAAAATAAATTAATAAAATCCTTAACCATGTTCTATAGGCCTTATTTTACTTGTAATACTATCCTTATAGGGATTGATGTGTAAATCAATGGAGGTTTTTTAGGGAAGTGGTAAAACTTTTAATCAAATGTTCTAATTTTATTTTGTCTTATAAATCCTTAAAATATGTTTGAAAAATATTGAAATAATAGAACCAGTTACTTAATTCTAATTATATGTTGTTATATTAACAAAATAACCTATATCCATCCCCTTATTTCATCAAATGGGAAATGAATTCATCATTTATGTGTACGGGGGACTACTGCCTTTTGAACCGATTACATTCATTTTCCATTATCCCCACTCAAAGCTAGTTATAATGATGGATATAATATATACATATATATATATATATATATGATATTTATAACATAATTATCATTTATTAAAGATAATATGTCATATATTTTATTTTATTTTTTTCCATTGAAAATGATAATGTCGTTCGTGCATATGTGTAGATTACCACCTCCATGAAGTGATGTGATTTGTTTTTCATAGACACATCACATGGATACTATATATATGTTTATTTAAATAATTTATATTATATTTATTATATAATCATCATTATTTAATGATAATATAAAAATTACCTTTTTCCCATCATTCTCATTGAAAAACATAAATGTTATTCATGTGTACGTATGACCTACCATCTTCAAGATTGTAATGTAGTTCATTTTTCATAACCATCATTCATGGTTGGTTTAAAATGTATAATTTATTTATAAAAATGATAATTATTTAATTATTACTATTCTGGATATTATATAATAATTACCTCTTTTACCATAGTTAACATGCCAAAGTCATTTTGGATATATGAGTCGAATATCGTCAAAACATCTCATTTGAACTTAACTGATTAAGTAATAAAATTTAACATGATAAAAAATAAAATTAAAGGAATAATAAAAATGAAAAGTGTTCTTAATAAATTAAAAAATTAACATAAGTTTATTATTTTTGGAATATAAATAGCATATGTGATGAGTCAAGCATGAGGTAAATTACACTTTACCTTAGAAACTCATTTTGAGTTTTTTAGAGATCAATTTTTATAAATATTTTCCTTCCATGGGAATATTATTAAAATTATTTAATTTATTTATTTATATGTACATAAATGAATTATAAAGGTGATTTTATGTAAATTTTTACTTTTTTAGATGGTTTTCAAAAGGAATATTTTTTATGTATTGAATTTCTTAATAAAAAGAAGAAAGTAATGTTCTATTTTAATGTAGAAAACTTCAAAAAAATTATTTCTATCACAACCATTATTTTCTATTTGGATTCCTCTATAAGATTCAATGTCTTCTTCAAAAAAACTTATTCCCTTTGTTTTGGTTATTTTACTTTTTAAATTGTGTTTAAAATAAAATGGAAATATCAGTATCCCAAAAAAATACATTTGTGTTGAAAAGATATTTCAATGAAAGTATTTTATGTGTTTTATGCATGTTACAGTCCTTATATATTATTAATGATTATGGGTGTTTCCATTATAACCCCAGTATAGGTAGTTCCATTATAAACTAAGGACTGGTGGTTATATTTAAACCAAAGATGGGTGGGTCTATTATAGACCTTAAATGCCTTGGGTAATGATTATGTTCTTTAGAGAATTATATTGTAAGTTGACAATATTAGTTATTTAAATTTTATGAGTGATTATAAGAGAGATATAAAATTATTTCCTAAGGAACCTATATTATTTTTCTATTCTTCCTATTGATTTTCATTTAAATAATTTTATTTCAAAAGGTAAGCAGATGATATTTTGTTTTAAAGGATTTATTATTCCCTTTTAGGGTAAAATTATACGTTTTTAATATAATATGTTCCATGGGTTCTCATATTTTCTATGAAAAATTGCATGATATTTATTTTGCCTTTATATTTTCTCATAGAGTGTTTAATACAAAACTATGGACAGTAACGTTGATTTTATCTATAATTAAATGATTATTTAAGCTCAAATTCGATTATGTTAAATAAAAACTATCTTTTATGATTTCATGGTTTTGAAAAGGACTAATGTATTTATTTCATTTTTTACATCTCTATTATTGATCTTTGTGTGCTCATCCTATTTTTTTAAAAAAATTCATAGGGTTAAAGGATGAGTAGGAAAAATGATGAAGACATAATATGGGAAAAAGAAAAAATGGCAATATTGATAATAATTCTCACTTAAAGCCATGGATATTGTTTTGTACGAGTTTATCCTAATTCCTTAGAAATATAAACCTAAAATTTCCATAGGTTTGTAAGTGATCCCATATTTTCCTTTTGATGTTGTATGTTTGGTATGGTTGAGATTAAGTCACATTTATTGATATAAAAATCATAAATGTAAAGTTTGTATTTTTATCACCAAATATAAGAGTGTTGTGTAACACCCCAATCTTCCATGGTACGCTTCTCTTTCAATAATGTAATAACCTGCATTGTACGCAAGTTCGAGATTCTAACACACCGCGACCAATCAAAGTAGCCGCTATGAATAGTAATATCCACTTTTTGAAATTTTATAAATTTTATTATTAAAATTGGACTTCATTTTTGGATTCGGAATATCGAAATTATCCTAAGTTGAATTTTTCATTTTTTTATGAGAACTTCCAATTTTTTATGAATAGTGTAAAATACTAAACTTTAATTAAAAACAAATTTTTTAATAAAAATAATTTATTTTCATAAATATATTATTTAGTGGTTTTAAAGTATAATTAGAATATAATTTTACCATTTTTTCCAATGGTGGTCATTAGAATTAATTTCACTTTGAAATTGGACATAAACAATTGTCAATCTTTTGATTGATATTGTTTCTTAAAAACACGCTATTTGTTTTGACAATGGGAATTAATTATAAAATTAATTAATAAAACTTATATGTTTGTAATTTTTTAAAATAGACATCATTTTTGAATTCGGAATATCAATTATATCTTTGGGTGAGTTTTTGCTATTGTTCTGAGAAACATCAATTTTTGATGAATAGTGAAACCACTAAGTGGTAGTTAAAAAACTAATTTTTCGTTCAAATGAAACTTTACCAATTCTGTGAATTGAATTTGAAAAATCTGACATACATGGTTTTCATTAGTAAGTAAAATGTGCTTCAATGAGATGTAAATAATTTTTGGTGAATAGTAATTTTTATGTTTTATTAATTGCGATTAAAGGTAATTAGTGTAATTTAAGGTAAATAAAATATTATAATAATATGAAATTACCTTTAAAATTGTCCTAACCTTATTTTATGAGTCTTGTCCGACCAAGAAAATCCATGGGTCAATTTGGGGACCCCATGGAGCCATTTGGGTAAGAAAATGAAATTAATAACATTTTATTTAAAGTAAAAATAAAATTGTCACAAACATGTGTTGTTTTACTAAAAAAATTATTACATGGGGTTATATAAGTTAAATTTTAGACTATAAGAACTCATTATAAATGTAAAAATATTTCCTACATCATGGTAATTTTTTTATAATTTTTAGGAATTAAATAAATAAATTTATTTATGACACCATGATGATGCAGCGATTACCTCATTAATGAACAATTTAAATAGCATGAAGAGATAAGGTAAAATATAAGACTTAAAGTTCTCTAAAACTTATTGGATGGTTATATTTAGAACCCTTATCACCTTATCCTTAAAATATATCATTGTGGGACCTTTAAAATCCGAAAATCACTTCATAATAAAGTAACATTTCATGACTTTCTAAGAGTGCCCCTCCTCTCCTCTTATAAAAGGCCCCCACCTCTACCACCTTATTCACACCATCAAATCCATTTGGCTCGGCCAAACTCTACCCAAATACTCTCTAAACTTCCCTCTCTTACTCCTAGAAGCCTCACTTTGGGCAGAAGTCTTCCCATGGAATCCTTTGGCTCAAATCAAAAGGAGTTACCCGATTTTAAGGTAATGTCTTCTCTTATGTTCTTTTGTATTATTTTGCTTCTCCAACCCCTTAAAATATTTTTATTCCTTTATTTTGTAATGAAAACAGTATATTCAATATACTAGGATGTTTTTATGAGAAGTATTTGATTTACAATTACACACACCTTCTTCTAATAGTTAAAGAACATATTGTTTCTATGGGTGGTGAATTATTGCCTCACGAAATGATGATTGTTCAATATTCTTTTAACACCTCTCATGGTGGCCATTAAGATGTCACTATATTTATATATGATATATATTATGTTTATTTTTTCATTATGCTTATGTATTTTTCATTTATGGAATACCTTTATGATTTCCATTATGGGTAAACACGATAATTTCATTTTAGGAAGTGCGGACTGCCGCCCCCTCAAAGTGATTTGAATCGTTAATGCTATATGTGAGATGTATAAAGGATGTAGTAAATGATATTATATATGATATTATAATGAAATTATAACATACCTTTATATCATTATGATTTCATTCCATTAAATACGAAAAAGAAATGAAAGTAGCGTTCATGCATACGTACGGCTTACCGTCTCCATGAAGAGTGCATTTCATTTCTTACCTATAAATGTTATGTAATATTATAAATGAATTTATATACTAGATTTATATGATATATATGATATCTACATCATTAATATAATTCTGGATATAATGGATATTTTACCACATGAACAACTTGTAATTATAAGAAGTTTATTTTTGACTCTAGTACCAAAGATCG
This sequence comes from Viscum album, assembly GCA_963277665.1. Classification (NCBI taxonomy): domain Eukaryota; kingdom Viridiplantae; phylum Streptophyta; class Magnoliopsida; order Santalales; family Viscaceae; genus Viscum; species Viscum album. Next base: position 736,336,631 of record OY728127.1, on the reverse strand, counting down.
ACAAAACGACCGTTATTGACTTAAATAATTACATAATGTTTATAACATGGAAATAAGTGATATAAAAATAATAATGAACTTGAAAAAGGTTCTTAAGCAAGTATAAATTAACTCTAGTTTATTATTCAGGAGGTTAAAGAACGATCGAGTCAAGTTGGACACGAGGTAAGGGACTTCATCTCAATCTCTTTTCATTGAGGAATATTTTGTTTTATACACAAATTTCCTTTATACGGTGTATAAACCCATTTTACTTTTACTTTTATTCAAAAGGAATCTTTTTATACGAATAATTTTTACTAAAAGACAAAATGAATGTTTTGTCTTACGTAAGCAGCGACAATGACTTCTCTGCCGCCGTGACCATTATTTGAGTTTCAGCTCCCTCTATAAGCCATAACTTTTTTTAAATGAAAAATAAATACCATGTTTTACTTTTATTTTATTTTGGTATTGAAAATGGTCTTTATAATGTTTTTATTATATCAATGTGTTGTATTGATATCTTGTGATTGAAATTTTGAAATGTTATGTTTCCTTTATGCATGTTTTATGTGATATGATTATGTTACTGTTTATGATATGTTTAAACCTTTTAATATAAGGAATGCATTGTACTTAATAAGTGAAGGGTGGAGCCCGCTATAGCTCCTCGACGCATCGGTAGGTCTCATGAGACAAACTAGTGTCTTGGCACAAGGCCTTGACAAAATATTATTTGTAGTCTTGGAACAAGGCCTTGACTATGTGGTTATGAAATTCTAGCATTATTCATTCCATCATTATGAAAGTGGTTATTGATATTGCATGTAATTATTTGACTAGTAGAATATCCATGTGAAAAAATAAATGGAATTATTTCATTTTAATTTTTCCATATTATGCTGAAGTTCAAGTTTAAAAGGCTTTTATTTTAGTTATACATTTCCTTAAATGTTTATGCTTATTTATGCAAGTTTTCTCTATATTGTTATCTTTACTGAGCATCTGAGCTCACCCCTTTCTATGTTTTATTTTTCCCAGGATGTGAAAAAAAAATTTATGACTGACCTGCAAGGATAGTCTGAAGGGGATATGAGTGTGGACTGTGGAGACTATGTTATTGTATTATTTTCATGTTACGATGTAATGTAACATTTATGAATGTATCTAGTGTTTCCAAGGCTACGAAACTAATCGGTCTTTCGAAACTTGATCTTTTGTGATCATGAAAATGTTATGTAATAATGCACTAACTCTGGGTAACTGGGGTCGGGATCATAGGCAGGTTAGTACTAACCTTTGAAGATAGATTTAAATAAACTCTGATTAGAGCACATATCCCAAAGATAGACTTTGAGGATTAGTATAGAATAACTTCCTAGAATTTTGGTATTATATAGATTTTGTGATTTTTCCGAGCACTACATCCCTGTCTGGATACGAGCAGGTAGAGACGGATCTGGCACAGATGTACCTAGGGGTAAAACCCTAAAACACCGCTTTGAGCTAGACTCAAACGGGAACTGGTGCATGATAACGGGCCTTGCTGCACTCTTGGTTGCGACACTCCCAGGGGATATGCTTAGGATAATTCATGATTTGTTTACAAACCATTATGAAGGGTTTATGAGTATATACTTCCTCAATGAAAACATTTCTTTTTATGATTATGGATTATATCCATAAATAGTTCAATTTATGTAAAGTGTTTTAGAAGTATGGAATTATGTATTGCGATTCATAAACTAATCTAGTTTATGACATTGTTTAGAAATAGAGCCTAGTGGAAGGAATGGAAACTGTATCAATGCACTCACTCCATGTAGGGATTTCCCTCCTACTCAAGATAATTATAGTGGAGTTGGTGATGCAACTGGTGTTGATCAGCAAATCACCATACTGGGACAACTCACTCAGGTTATGAATAATAACCTTACTCATATGAAGAACCATGATCCGCAACGTTGAGGATCAATGTTAGATCGCTTTATGTGTAAAAAACAACCAAAATTTAGTGGGAGTAAAAATCCATTAGTAGCTGAGCAATGGATAAATTCCCTAGAGAAAATATTTCAAGCTTTTGGGAGTAGTAAAAGGGAAAAAGTTACCATGGCAGTTTACCGCCTCACTGGAGATGCTGATCAATGGTGGTCATTGATACAAAACACGAAGGAAGATGATGAAGTATCAAATATGGAATGGAGGTAGTTCAAAGGGCTTTTCTTAGAAAAATACTTCCCTCGTGACCATCGAGTAGATATGAAAGGAAATTTTTGAGTCTGAGACAAAAGGAGGATGAGAATGTCGCAAAGTATGAGGCTAACTTTACAAGGTTAGCGAGGCATGCGGCAGATTATATACATAAACCAAAAAGTAAGATTGACCGTTTATTTGATGGGTTAAAACCATTTCTCCGTCGATCATTAGTATCACAATCTTTCTCAACGTATGAAGATATAGTCTCATCTGCTATCAAGACATAAAAGAAATTCTCTAAATCTTATGACAATAAAGTAAAGCAAGAGAATAAGAGAACGGTGGAACAAGAGACATATAAAGGGAAAAAGGGAAAGAATGATTTTCCATTATGTGATAATTTTGGGAAGAATCACCCCAGTAGTTTTCTAAAAGGAATGGGAGTTTGTTATAAATGTAGATAAAAAGGTCACCAGGCTCGTGATTGCAAGGGAAAGAAAGAGGCTATCAATGTTGAATGATACAATTGTAGGGAAATGGGGAATTATGCAAATAAATGTCCTAAGCTTCAGGGAAACTTACCTCATAAAAGGACAAGGGATCAAGGCCAATCTTATTATGTTACTACAATTGAAGTGGAATAATTAATGTATTGGTGCTTTTGGACTCAATGATTATATTTTGGATATAAGAATAATGTGATATATATAAGGATTGTACTGCAGTAATTGTTGTTTTCATTAAGGTTTTAATATGATGAAGGTAATCATATTTTTAGTATGTGACAATAAGATAAACTTTACTTTGTTTGGGGAATCTGATTATACAATTGATTTTGGAATTTAGAGACCTTTTAGAAAAAGTCAGGATAGCGGTATTTTGTATAACTATAAAGGTTGGAATGGATTAAGTATAACTTTGGATAGTATTTTTTAAGGTTAAAACATTTCTTAAGATTATTTTTGGAATATTATAATACTATAGTTTTAGGAAAAGGACAACCTGCAGGTTGTGGGATAACCCATTACATCAGACAAAGCTGTAGGAATTGAACCCACAACCATATTGTGATAGACCTTTATTACCTACCACTAGCCTACAGGAAGTCCCTGGTTATTAAAAAATAGTTTTCTTAATATAAATGGTATGTGTTAATATTTGGAACCTTTTAGGATTAGGATAAATATAATATTTTTGATTTCTATTATCTTTTTGAGGGAAAGATGGGTTTTTGGTAGAAATTAGTTGAAGGTTGAAACTCTATTTGTCAAGTATATATATATATAACTCTATATTATTCTATGAATAAATTAATTATTAAACTTTAGGAAAGGTATATTAAAAAAAATTTGTCATCCTAATACCCTATGTTTTATTTAACTGATGATATTTTAAATCACCATAGATTGAAGGCTTTGAGGCCCTCAAATTTTACACTTGTTTGTGATTGATGACCTCAATCACTCCCTACAAATATTTACATTTTCCCTCAAATTATTTGTCTCTAATTTCCACCAATGTTCTCCTAATCAAGATTATAATTTGGTGGTGACTTTTTCATTTCCCTTTCCCCCTTATTAAGGCTAAATTTTATTAACCTTATTTCCGATGTGGGTTTTTCACAAAGGTATTTTCTACTTTAAACCTTTTATTTTTTAAGAACAATTTCAAATTTCGATGATGAAATTTATTGAAGTAGGGTAGAATGTAACACCACAATCTTCCATGGTACACTTCTCTTTCAATAATTCAATAACTTGCATTGTTCGCAAGTTCGAGATTCTAACACACTCCGACCAATCAAAGTAGCCGTTATGAATAGTAATACCCACTTTTTGAAATTTTATAAATTTTTTTATTAAAATTGGATGTCATTTTTGGATTTCGAATATCGAAATTATCCTAAGTTGAATTTTTTGTTTTTTTCGGAGAACATCCAATTTTTTATGAATAGTGTAAAATACTAAACATTAATTAAAAACAACTTTTTAATCAAAATAATTTATGGTGATAAATTATATTATTTATTGGTTTTTAAGTACAATTATAATATAATTTTACCATTTTATCAAATGGTGGTCATTAGAATTAATTTCACTTTGAAATTGGACATAAAAAATTGTCAATATTTTGATTGATATTGTTTCTTAAAAACACACTATTAGTTTTTACAATGGGAATTAATTATAAAATTAATTAATGAAACTTATATGTTTCCAATTTTTTAAAATATACATCATTTTTGAATTCGGAATATCAATTATAGATTAGGGTGAATTTTTGGTATTGTTCTGAGAAACTTCAATTTTTGATGAACAGTGAAACCACTAAGTGGTAGTTAAAAAACTAATTTTTCGTTTAAATGAAACTTTACCAATTCTGTGAATTGAATTTCAAAAATCCAACATACATGGTTGTAATTATTAAGTAAAATGTGGTTCAATGAGATTAAAATAATTTTTGGTGAATAGTAATTTTTATATTTTATTAATCGCGATTAAAGGTAATTAGTGTAAGTTAACATAAATATAATGTTATAATAATATGAAATTACCTTTAGACTTGTCCTAACCTTATTGGATGAGTCATGGCCGACCAAGACCATCCATGGGTCAACTTGGGGACCCCATGGATCCACTTGGGTAAGAAAATGACATTAATAACTTCTTATTTAAAGTAAAAATTAAATTGTCACAAACATGTGTTGTTTTACTAAAACAATTATTACATGGGGTAATATAAGTTAACTTTTAGACTATAAATATTCATTGGAAAGATAAAATTATTTCCTACATCATGGTAATTTGTTTTATAATTTTTAGGCATTAAATAAATAAATTTATTTATGACACCATGATGATGCAGTGATTACCTCATTAATGAACAATTTAAATAAAATGAAAAGATTAGGTAAAATCTAAGACATAAACTTTTCTAAAACATATTGTATGGATATATTTCTAACCCTTATCACCTTATCCTTGAAATATATCATTCTTGGACCTTTAAAATCCTAAAATCATTTCATAATAAAGTAACATTTTTAATGAATTTCCATGAGTGCCCCTCCTCTCCTCTTATAAAAGGCCCCCATCTCTACCACCTTATTCACACCTTCAATGAAATTTTGCTCGGCCAAACTATGCCCAAATACTCTCTCAACTTCCCTCTATTCCTCCTAGAAGCCTCACTTGGGGCAAAAGTTTTCCCAAGGAAGCCTTTGGCTCAAATCAAAAGGAGTTACCCCATTTTAAGGTAATGTCGTCTCTTATGTTCTTTTGTTTTGTTTTGCTTATCCAACCCCTTAAACTCTTTTTATTAATTTATTTTGTAAAAACACCATTATATTAAATATACTAGGATGTTTTTATGAGAAGTATTTTATTTACACTTACCCACACCTTCGTCTAATGGTTAAAGAACATACTGTTTCTGTGGGTGGCGAATTACTGCCTCACGAAACGATGATTGTTCAATATTCTTTTAACACCTCTCATGGTAGCCATTAAGTTATTACTATATATATATATGATATATATTATTTTTATTTTTTCTTTATGCTTCTGTATTTTTCATTTATGGCATACCTTTATGATTTCCATTATGGGTAAACGCGATAATTTCATTTTAGGAAGTGTGGACTACCGCCCCCTCAAAGTGATTTGAATTGTTAATGCCATATGTGGGATGTATAAAGGATGGAGTAAATGATATTATATATGATATTATACTGGAAGTAAAATATACCTTTATATCATTATTATTTCATTCCATTAAATATGAAATATAAATGAAAGTAGCATTCATGCGTACGTACGGCTTACCGTCTCCATGAACGATGTATTTCATTTCTTACCTCTAAATGTTGTGTAATATTATAAATGAATTTCTATACTGGATATATATGATATATATGATATCTACATCATGAATATAATTCTGGATATAATGGGTATTTTACAACATGAACAACTTGTAATTATAAGAAGTTTATTTTTGACTCAAGTACCAAAGATCGACAAAATGACCGTTATTAACTTAAATAATTACATAATGTTCATAACATGGTAATAAGTGATATAAAAGGAATAATGAACTTGAAAAAGGTTCTTAATAAAGTATAAATTAACTCTAGTTTATTATTCATGAGTTTAAAGAACGATCGAGTCAAGTCGGACCCGAGGTAAGGGACTTCGTCTCAATCCTCTTTCATTGAGGCATATTTTGTTTTATGCACAACATTCTTTTATACGGTGTATAAAACCCTTTGACTTTTACTTTTATTCAAAAGTAATCTTTTTATATGAATCATTTTTACTAAATGAAAAAAGGAATGTTTTGTCTTACGTATGCGGCGACAACGTCTTCTCCACCGCCGTGACCATTATTTGAGTTTCGGCTCCCTCTACAAGCCATAACTTTATTTAAATGAAAAATAAATACCATGTTTTACTTTTCTTTTATTTTGGTATTGTAAATGGTTTTGATAATGTTTTTATTATATCAATGTGTTGTATTGATATCTTGTGATTGAAATGTGGAAATGTTATATTTCCTTTATGCATGTTTTATGTGATACAATTATGTTATGGTTTATGATATGTTTAAACCTTTTAATATAAGGAATGCATTAAAATTAATAAGTGAAGGGTGTAGCCCGCTATAGATCCTCGATGTATCGGTAAGTCTCATGAGACAAAGTAGTGTCTTGGCACAAGGCCTTGACAAAATCTTATTTGTAGTCTTGGCACAAGGCCCTGACTATGTGGTTATGATAGTCTGGCATTATGCATTCCATCATTATGAAAGTGGTTATTGATATTTCATGTGATTATTCGACTAGTACAATATCCATGTGAATAAGTAAATGGCATTATTTCATTTCAATTATTCCATATTATGCTGAATTTCATGTTTAAAAGGCGTTTGTTTTAGTTATACATTGCCTTAAATTTTTATGTTTATTTATGAAAGTTTTCGCTATATTATTATCCTTACTGAACATCTGAGCTCACACCTTTTTATGTTTCATTTTTCCCAGGATTTGAAAAAATATTTTATGAATGACCTGCAGGGATAGTCTGAAGGGGATATGAGTGTGGACTGTGGAGACTATGTTATTGTATTTTTTCACTTTAATGTAATATATCATTTTTGAATGTATCTAATGTTTCCAAGGCTACTAAACTAATCGGCCTTTCGAGAGATGATATTTTGTGATCATGACAATATTACGTAATAATGCACCGACTCTGGGTAACTGGGGTCAGGGTGTTACAGTTGGTATTAGAGGCAGGTTAGTACTAACCTTGGGAGCTAGATTTAGATAAACTCTGATTAGAGCACATAGCCCTAAGATAAACTTTGAGGATTAGTATATAATAACTTCCTAGAATTTCGGTATTATAGAGATTTTTTGAGTTTTATGATCAATACATCACTGTCTAGATACGAGAAGGTAGATGCGGCTCTGGCACAGATGTACCTAGGGGTAAAACCCGAAAACACCACTTTGAGCTAGACTCGAACGGGAACTGGTTCACGACAACGGGCCTTGCTACACTCTTGGTTACGACACTCTCGGGGGATATGATTAATATAATTCATGATTTCTTTAGAAACCATTAGTAAGGGTTTTTGAGTATATACTTCCTCAAAGAAAAAATTTCTTTTTATGATTATGGATTATATCCATAAATAGTTAAATATATGTTTAGTGTTTTAAAAGTGTAGAATTATGTATTTCGATTCATAAACTAATCTAGTTTATGACATTGTTTTGAAATGGTGCCTAGTGGAAGGAATGGAAACTATATCAATGCACGCACTACATGTAGGGATTTCACCCCTGCTCAAGATAATTATAGTAGAGCTGGTGATGCAACTGGTGCTGATCAGCTAATCACCATACTGAGAAAACTCACTCGGGTTATGAATAATAACCTTACTCATATGGAGCACCCTGATCCGCAATGTGGAGGATCAATGTTAGATCGCTTCATGAGGCAACAACCACTGACATTTAATGGGGGTAAAAATCCATTATTAGTTGAGCAATGGATAAATTCCCTAGAGAAAATATTTCAGGCTTTAGGGAGTAGTGAAAGGGAAAAAGTTGTCATGGCAGTTTACCGCCTCACTGGAGATGCTGATCAATAGTGGTCATTGATACAAAACACGAAGGAAGATGATGAAGTATCAAATATGGAATGGAGGGATTTCAAAGAGATTTTATTAGAAAAATACTTCCCTCGTGACCATCGAGCAGATATGGAAAGGAAATTTTTGAGTCTGAGACAAAAGGAGGATGATAATGTCGCAAAGTATGAGGCTAACTTTACAAGGTTAGCAAGGCATGCAGCAGATTATATACGTAACCCAAGAAGTAAGATTGACCGTTTATTTGGTGGGTTAAAACCATTTCTCCATCGAGATTTAGTATCACAATCTTTCTCAATGTATAAAGATATAGTCTCTTGTGCTATCAAGACAGAAAAGGAATTCTCTAAATCTTATGACAATAAAGTAAAGCAAGAGAAGAAGAGAATGGTGGAACAAGATACATATAAAGGGAAAAATGTAAAGAAGGATTTTACATTATGCGATAATTGTGGGAAGAATCACCCTGGTACTTGTCTAAAAGGAATAAGAGTTTGGTATAAATGTGGATAAAAAGGTCACCAGGCTCGTGAATGCAAGGGAAAGAAAGAGGCTATCAATGTTGAATGCTACAATTGTAGAGAAATGTGGCATTATGAAAATGAATATCCTAAGCGTCAGGGAAACTTAACTTAGAAAAGGCCAAGGGATCAAGGCTAATCTTCTGTTGTTATTACATTCGAAGTGGAATAATTAATGTATTGGTGCTTTTGGACTCAATGATTATATTCTGGTTATAAGAATAATGTGATATATATAAGGATTGTACTGTAGTACATGTTGTGTTCATTAAGGTTTTAATACGATGAAGGTAATCATATTTTTAGTATGTGACAATAATAGAAACTTTACTTTGTTTGGGGAATCTGATATTACAATTGATTTTGGAATTTGGAGACCTTTTAGAGAATGTCAGGATAGAGGTATTTTGGATAACTATAAAGGTTGTAATGGATTAAGTTGAACATTGGATAGTATTGTTTAAGGTTAAAACATTTTTGAAGATTATTTTTGGAATATTATAATACTATAATTTTACGAAAAGGACAACCTGTGGGTTGGGGGATAACTCGTCGTGTCGGACAAAGCTGCAGGAATCGAACCCACAACCATAGTGTGATAGGCCTTTATTACCTACCACTAGCCTACAGGAAGTCCCTGGTTATTACAAAATAGTTTTCCTAATCTAAATTTTATGTGTTAATATTTGAAACCTTTTACGATTAGTATAAATATAATATGTTTGAGTTCTATTATCTTTTTGAAGGAAAGATGAGTTTGTGGTAGAAATTAGTTGAAGGTTGAAACTCTACTTGTCAAGTATATATATATATACCTCTCTCTTATTCTATGAATAAATTAATTCTTAAACTTTAGTAAAGGGATATTAAAAAAAATGTGTCATCCTAATACCTTATGTTTTGTCGAACTAATGATATTTTAAATCATCATAGATTGAAGGCTTTTAGACCCTCAATTTTACACTTGTTTTTGATTAATGAACTCAATCACTCCCTACAAATATTTACGTTCTCCCTCCAATTATTTGTCTCTAATTTCCACCAATGTTCTCCTAATCGAGATCATAATTTGGTGGTGACTTTTTCATTTCCCTTTCCCTCTAATTATGGCTACATTTTATTATCCTTATTTCCGATGTGGATTTTCCACAAAGGTATTTTCTACTTTAAACCTTTTATTATCGAAGAAAAATTTCAAATTGCGAGGATGCAATTTATTGAAGGAGGGTATAATGTAACACCCCAATCTTCCATGGTACGCTTCTCTTTCAATAATGCAATAGCTTGCATTGTATGCAAGTTTGAGATTCTAACACACCGTGACCAATCAAAGTAGCTGTTATGAATAGTAATACCCACTTTTTGAAATTTTATAAATTTTATTATTCAAATTGGAATTCATTTTTGGATTTGGAATATCGAAATTATCCTAAGCTGAATTTTTTGTTTTTTCTGAGAACATCCAATTTTTTATGAATAGTGTAAAATACTAAACTTTAATTAAAAACAAATTTTTTAATAAAAATAATTTATAGTGATAAATTATATTATTTAGTGTTTTTAAAGTATAATTAGAATATAATTTTACCATTTTATCCAATGGTGGTCATTAGAATTAATTTCACTTTGAAATTGGACATTAACAATTGTTAATCTTTTGATTGATATTGTTTCTTAAAAACATGTTTTTTTTTGACAACGGGAATTAATTATAAAATTAATTTATGAAACTTATATGTTTGGAAGTTTGTAAAATAGACATCATTTTTGAATTAGAAATATCAATTATAGCTTAGAGATAATTTTTGGTATTGTTCTGATAAACTTCAATTTTTGATGAATAGTGAAACCACTAAGTGGTAGTTAAAAAACTAATTTTTCATTTAAATGAAACTTTACCACTTTTGTGAATTGAATTTCAAAAATCCGACATACATAGTTATCATTAGTAAGTAAAATTTGGTTCAATGAGATGAAAATAATTTTTGGTGAATAGTAATTTTTAAGTTTTATTAATCGCGATTAAAGGTAATTAGTGTAATTTAAGGTAAATATAATGTTATAATAATATTAAATTACCTTTACACTTGTCCTACCCTTATTGGATGAGTCATGGCAGACCAAGAAAATCCATGGGTCAACTTTGGGACCCCATGGAGCCACTTGGGTAAGAAAATGACATTAATAACGTTTTATTTAAAGTAAAAATAAAATTGTCATAAACATGTGTTATTTTACTAAAACAATTATTACATGGGGTTATATAAGTTAAAATTTAGACTATAAATATTCATTGGAAAGATAAAAATATTTCCTACATCATGGTAATTTTTTTATAATTTTAGGCCTTAAATAAATAAATTTATTTATGACACTATGATGATGTAGCGATTTCCTCATTAATGAACAATTTAAATAAAATGAAAAGATACGGTAAAATATAAGAGTTAAAATTTTATAAAACCTATTGTATGGGTATATTTATTACCCTTATCACCTTATCCTCTAAATATATCATTGTGGGAGCTTTGAAATCCAAAAATCATTTCATAATAAAGTAACATTTCACGACTTTCCAAGAGTGCCCCTCCTCTTCTCTTATAAAAAGCCCCCACCTCTACCACCTTATTCACACATTCAAAGCCATTTTTCTAGGCCATACTATGCCCAAATACTCTCTCAACTTCCCTCTCTTACTCGTAGAAGCCTCACTTTGGGCAGAAGTCTTCCCAAGGAAGCCTTTGGCTCAAATCAAAAGGAGTTACCCGATTTTAAGGTAATGTCTTCTCTTCTGTTCTTTTGTTTTATTTTGCTTCTCCAATCCCTTAAACTCTTTTTATTCCTTTATTTAGTGACAAAAAAAGTATATTAAATATACTAGGATGTTTTTATGAGAAGTATTTGATTTACACTTACACACACCTTGGTCTAATGGTTAAATAACATATTGTTTCTGTGGGTGGTGAATTACTGCCTCACGAAATGATGATTGTCCAATATTCTTTTAACACCTCTCATGGTGGCCATTAAGATGTCACTATATTTATATATGATATATATTTTGTTTATATTTTCCTTATGCTTCTGTATTTTTCATTTATGGCATACCTTTATTATTTCCATTATGGGTAAACACGATAATTTCATTTTAGGAAGTGCGGACTACCGCCCCCTCAAAGTGATTTGATTCGTTAATGCCATATGTGGGATGTATAAAGGATGGAGTAAATGATATTATATATGATATTATACTGGAATTATAATATACCTTTATATAATTATGATTTCATTCCATTCAATACGAAATATAAATGAAAGTAGCGTCCATGCGTACGTACGGCTTACCGTCTCCATGAATGGTGCATTTCATTTCTTACCTCTAAATGTTATGTAATATTATAAATGAATTTATATACTGGATATATATGATATATATTATATCTAAATCATGAATATAATTCTTGATATAATGGATATTTTACCACATGAACAACTAGAAATTATAAGAAGTTTATTTTTGACTCAAGTACCAAAGATCGACAAAATGACTGTTATTAACTTAAATAATTACATAATGTTCATAACATGGTAATAAGTGATATAAAATGAATAATGAACTTGAAAAAGGTTCTTAAGAAAGTATAAATTAACTCTAGTTTATTATTCATGAGTTTAAATAATGATCGAGTCAAGTCGGACACGAGGTAAGGGACTTCGTCTCAATCTCCTTTCATTGAGGCATATTTTGTTTTATACACAACTTTACTTTATACGGTGTATAAACCCCTTTGACTTTTACTTTTATTCAAAAGGAATATTTTTATACGAATCATTTTTACTAAATGACAAAAGGAATGTTTTTTCTTACCTATACAACGACAATGACTTCTCCGCCGCCGTGACCATTATTTGAGTTTCGGCTCCCTCTACAAGCCATAACTTTCTTTAAATGAAAAATAAATACCATGTTTTACTTTTCTTTTATTTTAGTATTGAAAATGGTTTTGATAATGTTTTTATTATATTAATGTGTTGTATTGATATCTTGTGATTGAAATGTGGGAATGTTATGTTTCCTTTATGCATGTTTTATGTGATACGATTATGTTATGGTTTATGATATGTTTAAACGTTTTCTTATAAGGAATGCATTGGACTTAATAAGTGATGGGTGGAGGCTGATATAGCTCCTTGATGCATCAGTAGCTCTCATAAGACAATCAAGTGTCTTGGCACAAGGCCTTGACAAAATCTTATTTGTAGTCTTGGAACAAGGCCTTGACTATGTGGTTATGATTGTCTGAAATTATGAATTCCATCATTATGAAAGTGGTTATTGATATTGCATGTGATTATTCTACTAGTATAATATCCATGTGAATAAGTAAATGACATTATTTAATTTTAATTTTTCCATATTATGATGAATTTCAAGTTTAAAAGGTTTTTTTAGTTATACATTGCCTTAAATGTTTATGTTTATTTATGAAATTTTTCGTCATATTGTTATCCTTATTGAGCATCTGAGCTCACCCCTTTCTATGTTTTATTTTTCCTAGGATGTGAAGAAATATTTTATGACTGACCTGCAGGGATAGTCTGAAGGGGATATGAGTGTGGACTATGGAGACTATGTTATTTTAGTTTTTCACTTTATGATGTAATGTAACATTTATGAATGTATCTAGTGTTTCCAAGGCTTCTAAACTAATCCTTCTTTCGAGACTTGATCTTTTTTGATCATGCCAATGTTACGTAATAATGCACCGACTCTGGGTAACTGGGGTCAGGGCGTTAAATGTTGGTTTGAGGATCTTATAGAATTATAGTGGGTTAGATCATCATTTAAATTTTTTATAAATATACTAACTCAATTTACATACTAAATATCATTTATACATGCACTTTCTATTTTTTCCATTTGTATAGAATTTCTAATCTGCTCAAGAAACCTTGATCAGACCAAAAATTCCATAATTATCCTTGGTGAATGGGAAAGAATACTCCTCAATTGAGTGAATTGACTTACCCACTCACCAACCAGCAATTACATACTTTTTTTCGATTTAAATTACATGAAGTTACTAGTATTAAGTGTGATCTGAATGAAGGGACACATTTAAGTTCAATAAGTATGTAAATGGAGTAGTTTTAATAGAATGTAGAGTATTGATCTCACCCTCTACACACCATCTTCACTATCACACCAGAATCATAGAAAATAGAGCAATAAATTAAAACACATAAATTCTAGTGATCCATTGTGATTCGCCTTAGACCACCCACTAGGGGTCATCCTTCCATGGTCATTGAGTTTGGGATCACTATGACACCATATGGATAAAAAACTAAGTAATTGATGGAGAAGAGAATGAAAAAATTGAAAATATGAATAAAAAACATGAATTATGACGGAGATAATTATAATAAATCCTAAGATAATAGAAACCAAGAAAAATCCAAGGTCTTTATCTCTTTTTAAATTGAGAGAGTATGAATAAATTTATAGTCATTAAAGCACCTTCCCTTTATTCCCCTCAAAATAAATGTTATGTAGTGAGAAATTCTTCCATTCGGATGGGTTCTGTGTGTTGAGGTCAATGGTCGTGATTGATTTTCTCAAAAGTATAATTCCTACTTATAAATATTTCCCATGATCTCACCCATACTCCTTTTAAAATAATACCAGTATATGTGTTTTTCCTCTTCATTGGTGTAGAATAAAATCATCCGCTTTTTGGTTCTTACATGAGGAGATTCATGTGATGGAAATTCGTATAGATGAATTGGGCCTCATCCTTATTGCATTTGGGATTTCAATAGTACCTTAGCTCCATCCGGGTGGGTGAATTTTAATATCAGTCCTCAAGTGTTGCCTTTTTTTTCAACAAAAATGGTTTAAAGACACTTCTTTATCTGGTGTAGTATCTAGTTTCTTCTCTTTTTAGAGGGTTCATGGTCTGGACAGTGCTGGAGATGGAGCTTCTTGATATTTTCTTGAAATTATACCTCAAATGATTTCCAAGGATATTGGGTATAAAATTGATCTCAGATGTGGGTTCAAGGTGGTGTGATGCATTGATTCGACTTGGGATTGGTCTATAGAAAACTTGACTTCTTAATTTTGAAGGAATCACTACACTAGACTAGGAATATGAAATCATTAGGAACTTGGGTCAAGCACCAGGTGTGCATGGGCCGACAACATCACAACTAGTGCATGAGGAAGTAATTATAGCCCCCCTATATTCATTCTCATCTTATAATAAGGAATTATAAATAAATAATCAGAACTAAAAATAGATATTTGTTCAATTCATCAGGGATCTTATTTATGGATGAAAAGTTCATCATCTCTCAACTCTAGTTAGTGTAAAGTATAGGTCACCTTTTTATCTAGTAAATCCGCCTCATATTCAAATATCTAGACATTGAATTTGGATTCTCCATCTCATTAAAATTCAATAGGTTCACTATGTTCATATTTAATGAGGTACTCTAGTCCATCACCTTCATAATTTAGACATTTTTTGTGAAATTAGATATGGGATTCCATTCCTCATGTATGTTTACCATTGAAACCTACAGGTTTAAGGGATCTCAATTAATGAACAGGTTCAACCTATTTCAACTAAAATATTTCAATCTTCAAACAGTTTCAGCCTCATTACAGAAAACATGATCATATATCAATTCCACATCGATCGATGCTTCAATATGTTTATTCTCTTGTTTGAGTTTGTTCATGATCAATTATTCATTTTCCTCTTGATTCAATTATCTTTCATATCCAATATTGGTTTTTGGATCATGGTTTAATAGATATGGATGTTCATTGAGAGGATTCCATGGTGGAAATAGCCATGGCCTTTTCTTGGTCACAAATTTTTTATTTCATGGTTGCAGATAGCCATAAATGTAGGGTCTGGATGATCTATAGAAGAAGGGTAATAATAAATTCAATGCATGTAGGATAGACTATTATTTTCTTATAGAATGGATGATCCATGGATGAAATTATGGTAAGCAAATGGTTGATGGGAATTTCCTTCTCACTATCAAAATAGACAGATGGTCCAATGGATGGAATGACAGAAGACCCATCACACAATCACATGCTCCTATGGAAGTCTCCCATAGTAGCATTGTCCAGAGTAGCATGAATTGGCATGGTTGCAGAACCATTACATGGTCAAAACTTACTAATCACAGTCACAGACTAGATTTGAATTTTTTTCCTCTAACTACACAAATCACTTAAAA
Organism: Viscum album; assembly: GCA_963277665.1. Taxonomy (NCBI): domain Eukaryota; kingdom Viridiplantae; phylum Streptophyta; class Magnoliopsida; order Santalales; family Viscaceae; genus Viscum; species Viscum album. The sequence continues at coordinate 736,320,510 of OY728127.1, read as the reverse complement.
AATCAAGTACATACATTTATCTAATTAATTAAAAATTGATTGAACATTTGCTAGAAAAATTAAATTCCCTTGATAAATTAATTCCAAAATTAATTCCAATGTTTTCCAAATCACAATTAATTTTTAACTCATTTAAAACACATTTTAAAATTTCATATCGACATTTTAAAATTTATAGTTTAACCAAGACAATTTTATTCATTCAAAATCTTTATATACACTAAATTTTATAATATCCAAACTTAAGTCAGGGCTTCTTATTTAATTCTAAAAATAATAATTAATGTTAAAAATTTTAATCTAATCATCAATAAAGTCAAGAATTATAAAAAATTCATCAAATCATATCAATTACCCATGATTTACTTAATTATGGGGTTAATTTCTATGAAATTCAGACAAATGTTTTGAAAATTATATCTCACATTACTCCCCCACACTTGAACTATTACACTGCTAAGAAATTTTATCACTACTTTTACAAAACATGTGAGATTATTCAAGTATTTAAAAAATTTCATAAATCAAAATAGATTTGTAATTTCACATTTCATTATGAAATTATATCAACAAATTGTAAAAAATTAACTCATATTAGTTAAAAATAACCAAATTAATAGTGAAAAAAATATTTTGGTTCTTTATATATAAAAATTAATCATTCCTTATAAATTCATTTAATTTAAAAGGCATGAAGGTATCATATACTCATGAAATTAATCCTTTAATATATACCAAAAACCGTTCATGACCAACCTTACTAGAATTTAAATGTCACTCTTCACTCAAGAGAATTTATTTGTATGGTGTTGTGATCATACATATAAAGTGATTATTTACTATAGGATTGAGAAAATTCACATCTATCCCCATGTTGAATCATGATAATACAATCAATTGTGGGGGATTTAAAAAGTTTGTTTTGTGAATCAAATTTAGTGTTGAAAAACATCATAGGTAGAAAATAGAGAGGGTATGACACTTTAAATATAGTGCATGGACTATCAAGTAAATCATAGAAGAATATGTCATACAACCCCTTATAGTTATGAAACCCACACTCCCATCAGTTTCTTTTATTATCTGTGATCCATCGGTGATGAAAATGAATCCAATAAATGTATCACATTTATTCTCTATGTGTTTTTCTTTTTTTTTTGTTTACACTTTTTTATACATTTTTTCAAGGAGAAAAGGTTTTTAAATGAATGTAAGGAATGGTGATAATGTCATTCTATTTATTAGGGTCACGAATCCCTCAAATAATGATTATAAATATTTTAAACCCATTCCATACCTTTCATTTTCTTTTTTTATGCACATTTTTTCAGAATAATAATATGATAAAAATATAATTTAAAAATAGTGACCCATGACCATTGATATCTTTCTCTCAAATTACCCAAACTGATGGCTCTCACCTCTCACATCCCCCTTTACATGTAATTCCTCCTAGAAAAAAACACATTGAATCCCCTTTACCCCAAACTTAGGCTTGAATCAATTATGAAAAAGTATTTTTAGATTGAGGGTAGGTAAGTGTTAGTTTTTCTTTAAATACAGCTTAAACTTATAAGGATATTCATTATTATCTATGGGATTAACTAGGATTAATGTTCATGGTTGGTCTCAAATAAAAATGAGGGGATAACCAATCAAATTCTTCAATCATATTGAAAGTAACTCAACGTTTATAAATATTTGAGAGAGAATAAACAAAAGTTTTATTTTATAGAGAAATCACATGCCTCTCTAAAAAATTGAGTGTACTAGAAAGATGATTTCAATTTGGATCAAAAACCTCTTAGGATGGGAGTTAAAATTGTGTTCAATCACTAGTGGTTAATGGATTTTAGTTTCTAGTAAAAAACATAAAGATGATTAATTATCATTGCCCACGAGGACAAATACACTCCAAAAATAATTTTATCTTTAAGGATTAAATAATATGATCAAGCTTCTCATAATCACATGGAGTTCAAAAATTACATTGATTTTTCAATTCATCTCAATGAAAACGTAAAAAAATTAACTCTTTGTATAGAGAATATTTTTATTGGGTTTTTTTTTCACAAAACATTTACTAAAAATAGAACATAAGACGAAACAAAATATTGAAAACAATGAAGATAAAATATTCCCCCTCCCCAACACATAATTTTATTTATTCTCGCAATATAGCTTAAAAAATTATTATATATATTTCAAGTATATTTTAAGATATAAAAAAAATACTAAAGTGGAATATAAAGTTATAATCAAGATGATGATATTTATTTTCATGTGGATAGCATTGGGAATTAGTGATTCCCCATGTTATTTAGCCTCCATTGGTCCCCATTCAAGTTTTTAAGATGTTTTCCAAAATAATTTTTGTAAGAAAAAAATGCAGTAATTAAAATTTTCTTCAGAATTGTAGACATTACTGAGAATAATGGAAAACTATAAAAAATTAGAGTAGGATTATTAGGTAAACCCCCCCCCCCCAAGAGCTGTTGTAGTTTATTCTGTCCATAGCCAAACTAAATTGAGATTATCCCCATTCCGTTATTGGGTTGTTCTCATGTGATAGGAACCACCACATTCTTCTTTTTTCATAGATCTTCTAAATTTGTTTATACTTTTGTAAGTCCCATTTGACTGTAAAGTGTGGGTCTATCCCCATATATAATGACCCAAGATTAATGTAAATAAAAAATAAATCATTTTTTATAGAATACTTAAAACATTAAACCAATATATTCCCAAAAACCATATTAGTTTAGTGCCTTTGGAAAATTAGAACACAAAATTCTAGTCTGGTGAGAGATATTCAATATTTTCCAAAAATATATTCCCCTTTACTAGCCCTATTAAAAACCTTTATTTATAACCTAGGGAAAATAAACATAAAAAAGGGGTGAGGTCAGATTCTTGATAAGGGTAAATAAAGGAGATATGTAAGCATAAAAAAGGGGTGAGGTTAGATCCTCTATTTTCCATAAGATTATAAACAGTCATCATATCATAACCCATTAAATGAAATGGGTATCATAGAAATTTCATCATATCATTGCCTATGGAAAATGGATAGGTCTCATAATCATTTCCTCTAAGCATATCTTATAAAAATAAGCAGGTTTGAAAATCATATAACCCATATAAGGGAAACACGCGACATAAAAATAATTCAATCAAAACATAAACCATTCAAGAAATAATATGAATAGTATACCTAATAAATAATAAACTATAACAAAGTATGTTAACTTATATGGGAAAGGATTTTTAAATATCACTTGAAACATGACTTTTCATTAAAAATCAATTTTAAAAACTTATAACTTTTTCAAAATCCTTTTCCTTGAAAACCTCTTTGAAAACACATAAAGGAATAATTAAAAATAATTTAAAACATTTTTTATGGAAAATATCCTTTCCAATTTGAGAAGAACTTTTTAAAAGCATAAAATGTTTTGAAAACATTTTTCCTTTGATAATACCCTTGAAAACATATTAAGAATCCTTGAAAACATTTTTGAAAACCATTTTATTTGAAAATACTTTTTAAACATATAAATAAATATTGAAACCATTTTTAAAACATTTTACTTGAAAATATATTTTAAAATCAATTAAAATTATTTTTAAACATAATTTTTTTTGAAAACATTTTTAGAAAACATGGTTTTGATCGAATATAGATTTCTGACCAAAGAGAGAGATAAAGTTGAATATTCTTAAAAAAAATTATTAATTTTATTAAATACCAAAGAGTGGAAAATGGTAATAAACATGATGATATCATGAATAACATAAGATAATAAAATTAATTAGGTTTCTTTAGATATGGATCATAATATTTTATCAATGGAAGTATAATTAGAAATAATCCTGATAAACTATGAGATTTTAGCAATATACTATTACCACTTTGGTGATTTTAAATTATAATACACATGCGCTAATACCATTAAATGAATATTAAAATATCATTAAACAATTATATTCATGATATAGAATGTGAAAGGGCAGTATATACACCCCCATAAAAAATATTTCTCCATAACATGGCATGTATCTCAAGCAAGACAAATTGAGACAAAAAATACACTACCGATTTAGTGACTTTTTAACCATACAACCCCTAAAAGAAATATCATAAAATGGATATTTAAATACCCATAAGATTAATTATTTTAATGATATAATAAATTCATGGTAAATATGAACATTTCACAAAATAGTGGTGAATAAGGCATAAGTCTCACAAAATTAAAAGTGAGATGAGGAAACCCTAACCTTAAATTTTGAATTTATTTATACATGTTAAACCATACTATATAATAAGTATATTTTTATCATTAATATACCAAATAAAAATATTCTTATATATAATACCAAATATTATTTTATTATTACTTTATATTACCTATTTAATAATAATTTCATGTTAATGTTACGTTTCAGATAATGTCTGCTTAAATTTTTTTCTTATATGTTTTGACTTTTAATTCTTGATCCTCTTACATAGATCATGATTTAATAATTTAAATAATTTAAAAAATGGTGAAAATATTATATATATTCAATATATATATTTCTATAACAGTTAATAAAGTATATGAATATAAATAAGAATAAACTGTTCATGGATATGGTAGGCCATACGTATGGATAAACATTTTTTTCATTTTGTTATCATCTTGAAATAAAGAAAGTAAATGAAATATATATGTATATATATATACTTATTATTGTATCATTATTATTTCATATATTTCATATACTTTTACTGAACCAATCCTTAATACATTCCATATATATTATGAACGAATCACATCGCTTTGAGGAGATAATAGTCCACACATCCACAAACTAAGTTATCATATTTAAAAAAATATAGAATATAAATATATGTGTTATATAATAGTTAAAAATTTATAAATACATCATAAATATCCTATATATCATATATAAATATAGTTCCATAATAATTCCCAACAATGAGAGGTGGTAAAGGAAAAAAACGAACAACATCGTTTCATGAGGCGATAGTTCGTTGTACATAAGAATGGTAAGTTTGTTACCCATTCGATGAAATTGAATCTCGGTGTAGGTTGAAGACTTAGAATAAAAATGTATTAGTATATTTATGATACTTATTTTTTTATATAATCTTGGAATATGAATATTTTTTGTGGTGGAGAATGAAAATAAAACAAAGAAGCTTGAGGAAGTATGCTACATCTACTTTGGGTAACTCTTATTAGTTTTCACCAAAGGGCTTCCTTGGTTAGATTTATTCCAAAAGGGAGTATTATAGGATTAATATTTGAATATTTGGATATTTTTTAGTATGTTTTAGAAAATCCCATGGGATTTAGAGCTATGAATGGGTGGGAGGGGTGAGTGCCTTTTATTGTTGAGGAGGAGTGACATTCTTGTAAATTTTTTGTAATGAGAATTCCACCCACGTTTTTTTAATGTAAAGTGGCTCCAATAATAATCCAAATTATATCCAATTTATTATAGTATCAAAATACCAACATCAAATTTATTTTGGACAAGTTTCAAGGTCATTTTGGGCCTTGAGTTTAAGTCTTAGTCCTTTGTTCGGTAATTTTTTTTTCTTAATCATTGTAATTAATTTTAATAATATTCACTAATATTTTTTATAAAAGAATACTTTGGCCTTATTAGACAATATATTTATAAATTCCATCATAGGAGTGGCAGAAATTAATTTAAAATTAATCCTGTAGATGGGACGATAATGCAAGTTTTCAAAGTAAAAAGGTCCAAAAATTTGAAATGTTTTTATATCCAATTTCATTTTGAAATTGGATATAGTGACCTAAATTAAATTATGTTATTTATATTTGATATAAATAAACTTTAAAATAAAACTAAAAACATAATTTAACTATAAAAATAAATTAGTTGAAAAAATAGTTTTGAATTAAAATTTAGTGTTTTGTATTATTCAATAAAAAATAAAACATCTTAGAAAAATAATAAATATTCACCCAAAGTAAATTTTAATAATAATATTTAAAAATAAAGTTTATTTTTTCAAGTAAAAATTATAAAATTTTCAAAAATCTAATTTAAAATGGGTTCTACATTAAAAGGCTTTAAAATTGCCTTTTAAAAAAAATACATCTTTTTATTCATAAAATTTGATTTATTCTTATCTTATACCTGTAAAATTTTATTGAATATATAATATATAAATTTTATTTAAAACATTTATCAAAATTAATGTGTTGAATTAATTTAGATAAAATTGTTTTTATACAAGGAAAAATAATTTCCTTAAAAAACAAATTTCATTATTTTCAAATAGGTATTTCATTCACTTATTCTAATTTATAACCAAAGGATTGATTTTATAAATATGTGTAAATAATATTTTCACAATTTATTTAATCATATTAATAACTTCTATTTAAAAGACTAGGTGGTAGCTATAATTATATTTTAATAATAATATTAATAGCATATTATAGTTTAGTAAAAACCCAGCCTTGTGTGTGTTGCAAGATATCAATGGGACTAGGTATTGTGGGTAATACAAGCCAAACATTATTTTACGTGTACTGTAAGATAATCTAAGTGTTGTGTGTAGTTCAGGATTAAATTGGTTTTTCACATAACAGAAGACAAACTTAGTGTGTTTACATAAAAAAATATCCAGTGTTGCGTGAAATGAAAATATCAAAAAAATTAAATTAATTTGAAAAAATATCTCACAAGAACTTGTAGTGTAACATTATACCTCCATTAAAATTAATTTCACCCTTTAAATTCATCTGGGTTATCAATGTTTTAATACATGAAATTTCCTTCCATAGAAATCCACATTGTAAAAATGATTACTAAAACTTTCTTTATAAAGTAAAAGTTAGAATCATAAATGTTACACAAAGTAACTCACATATATGATAACATGGGTGGAAAGTGAAAATATGTACATGTATGAAAAGTGAAAATAATTAAAGGGATTTAAAAATATCACTAATCATAATAAATTGGGTGATCAATAGAAATTTAACATTCACAAAACCATAAATTGAAGAAGCATAAAATTGGTCATTGATATCATCAAAAATGATGATTATAAGAAAACATTTTATTTCAAGTGACTTTTCCTAAATAAGACATACTTACATGATTTCATTACATTACTTATGAAAAATATCGTCCTTTAATTGTGCCTTGATCAATTCACACTTCATTTCATACTCTATGGAGGAAATATGAATTTTTCATTCCTAGAGAACTAAAAGATCATGAGATCCCTAAATTGAATGATAAGTCATTCCATCTATCATTAGTTAATATCATATCAAAATGGTGAGTTCATGTTATCCAATATTCATAAATCCTCATGTTTCAAGATAATACTTTAATCTCTAAAACATCATCATATGTTTAACATAAACCATTCCATAAATGGTTAACCTTATAACAATTACAATATATGAAAATCTGAAAAATTATAATTAATGTCACTAAATCATATAAACATTGAGCCCCCATATATCATAAAGTATCTCTTTGTTGGAACATTCCAAACATGTGAGTATCTTTATTATATATTCTCTTAAAACATGGTAATTACCTGAATTACCATAAATCCTTTTGGAAAAATATCCATGCTTCCTTATTCCAAAGATTTATGGATATATTCCATAATCCAAGAAGTTGTAAACTGCATCCAATATAACATAACCCATGTTTTTAACAAATCCTTTATCAGTTTTGATGTCATAAATACTATCCAATTTACATTATTCATATCATCATCTCTTTATCGATATAAAATATCATTTTATCATCCTCAGGAATATATTATGGGTTACCTTTCCTTAATGTGACCTTTCCATTAATTCATTTTTCTAGGTCATTAGTATCATTTAACACATTCTTGAAAATACATTAAAATATCATACAATCAATCCTTATATACTTCATGATTAATATAACATAATCTTTGAATTCTAAAACATATACATTTCAATCATCCAACTTTATTCTTCAACCATTACTCAGACTTTATTAACTTATTCCATAAAAGATATTTCTTAGAATATGAAATATGAATCATGTCTTAAGGTCCCTAAAACTCAATCTAATCATGCTTGAGTAGTTTAATATATAAAATATTGGAAGAATATCTCATAACTTCGACATGTCATTCACAGTCCCTTTATCTTCAGCAGTATAACTGATACATGTATCATCTTCCGGATTTTCTTCAAGGTATTTCCACTAAAGAAATCTATTTTTATAAATCCCACAATTTCCACATCTAAAACATTCATTGTTAACCCAGTTCATTCTAGTCCCTTCCATTGACTAGAACCAAAAATCATAGTGTGAACAACACTTAACATTGTTAAAAATCACATAATTGTGAAAATTTACATATTAGATATCTAAATCATGATACCTTCTTTAATATATGTAACTTTAGGTTTATGCTAGGTTACTCGTAGTCTCATTTTATTAAAATTCATCATGATTGTTTGTAAAAAGTTTTTGAATTTCCAAATAATATCCCCCATGAGTGTAAAACAAAGTGTGTAGCAATGTCTGTTATCGTTCACCAGTTCCTAATCGAGTCTAGCTCAATATGATGTTTTCAGGTTTGTTACCCCTATGTACATATGTGCAAAAGACACATCCAATTTTAGTATCCAAACAGGTATGTAATTTCTTGGAAACCACTTTGTCAATACATTACAAAAATTCTGGGACATTTTCCTATACTTTAAATCATCCTTGGACTTATCCTTATAGACATTCCTAAACACATATTTAAAGATATACTTAGGGATATCACTAATGATTTCTCATCCTAGTTTCCAAAGGATGAGTAAACCTTTTCAATAAAACCAACTATAATGACCCAAGCTTAACATAAATAGTAATTTCATAATTTTTTTCAGAATACTTAAACATTATACAAATAGAAACCAAAATACCATATTAGTTTAGTGGCTTTGAGATCATGAAATACAGACTTCTTGTCTGGAAAAATATAATCAATGTTTCCCACAAAGATCTTCCCCTTTAGTACCCCTATTAAAAACCTTTATTTATAACTTGGGGAAAATAAACCTAAAAAGGGGTGAGCTTAGTTTTTCAGTAAGGGTATACAAGGGAGATATTTAACCATAATCATGAGCAGAAGTGTATCAGAAAATTATCATAAGATTATAAGATCATACCCCATATATCAAATATCATAAACATGAATCATTTCATAAATATTGGTAGATCATAAGATATGAATCATAAAGTAATCAAGAAAAAATTCAATGAAATCATAATATAGGAAGAAGAAAAGGAATTGTGGCATGCACATCAGCTTATAACATTGTGAACATGTATATGTAGAATCATGTTTACTCATTATGTTAAGGACATGAAATCAAGGCCTCATATAAACTTATTGACATGAAACTAGGCCGATGTATAACATTGTGAAAATGTAATCACACTCATGCATAAAATTTTAGACATGCATTCAGATCCATGAATAACATTTTGAAAATATAATAAGGTTCACTCATAGTATTTTGAACATGTAATCAGGTTCATGCATAAACTATTATACATTGAACTAGGCCCATGCATAACAATGTGAACATGTAATCAGTTTATTGCATAACATTATGAACATGTAATCAGGTTCACACATAACTTTGTTAACATGTAATTAAGTTAATGCATAAAACATATACTCAAGAGTCAACCATCATTACCTAATTCATTGGAGGGAGATATAACCCCATATCATAAAATAAAATCATACAAGTGTTTGACATAATATTATAAACAATCATCATATCATAACCCAAAAAAATGAAAATGGTATCATAAATATTTAATCATATCATTACCTATAGAAAAGATATAAGTATCCTAATAATTTTTTCAAAGCATAACCCATGAGAAGAAGTGGGTTTCAAAATCATATAATCTATGGAAGAGAAATGAGTGTCATAAAAATCATTCCACAAAAACATAACCCATTCAAGAAAAAATATGAATGGTATTCTTGGATAATATCCCAGATAATTCATAAACTATAAGTAATTATTTCATCTTGCATGGGGAAGAATTCTAAAACATCAATTAGAACATGAATTTTCATTAAAAATAACTTTCTAAAATATATAAATTTTTCAAAAAAAAATTCTTTGAAACCCACTTTGAAAACATATAAAGGAAAAAATGAAAATAATTTAAAACGTTTCTTGAGGAAAATTTCCTTCCCTCTTTGCAAAACACCTTTTAAAAACATATAAATTTTTGAAAACATTTTTCCTTTGAAAATAACCTTAAAAACATATAAATAAATATTGAAAACATTTTTCTTAAAAATAATTTTTGAACTTATAAATAAATATTAAAACCATTTTGATAAAATTTTATTTGAGAATATGTTTTAAAATAATTTAAAAAAAAATTTAAACATAAAAAAAAAATTGAAAATATTTTTATAAAACATGGTTTTGAAAGAACATAGATTTCTGACAAAAGAGAGAGATAAAGTCAGATTTTCTTAAAAATGATTTCATAATTATATTGAGTAAAAAAGAGTGGGAAATGCTACTAAAAAATGAAGATATCATGAATGAACATAATATAAGAAACTTCATTAGGGTTCTTTAGAGATGGATTATAAGATTTCATTAATGGAATCGTAATAGTAAACAATCTCGATAAACGATGAGATTGTTGTAATAAATTATTACCACTTTGGTGACTTTGAATCATAATATAAATGAGATAACAATATTACATGAAGATTAAAATATCATTAAATAATTATATTCCTGATATAAAATTTCAATGGTAAGTATATACACCCCTATAAAAATATATATAGGTGTATAACATGACATATTTCTCAAAGAAGGAAAACTGAGACAAGAATTACATTACCTATTTAGTAAATTTTATACCATAAACCCAAAAAAAGAAAGATAAACAATGGATATGTAAATACCCATAAGTTTAAGTATAATAATATTATAATTTATTCAAGTTAATTATATATTCCAAAAAAAATGAGTGGTGAATAAGGCATAAGTCTTTCAAAATTAAAAGTGAGATGAGAAAACCCTTACCTTAAGTCTTGATTTTCATCGTACACATTCAACCCTCATGTATAATAAATATAATTTTATCATAAATCAACAAAATTACCATATTATTATATGTAATACCATATATTATTTTATTAATACTTTTTATTTCCCCTTTAATAACAATTTCATGTTAATCTTACATTTCATGTAATATCCACTTTTTTCATATATGTTTTGATTTGTTATTCTTGATCCTCTTACATAGATCATGATTTACTTATTTAAAGAATTTAAAACATTATTTAAATATCATATATATTAATTATATAAATATTTATAATAATACATAAATTAATTTAAAATGAAATGGAATACCCCATTCCTGGAGACAGTAGGTCGTACGTACGCATGAATGATGTGTCCATTTTATTATCATATTGAAATAAAGAAAGTAAATTACATATACATATATATGTGTATATAATGATTCTATTAGAATTATTATGTCATAAATATCATATAAATTTACTAAACTCATCTTTAATACATTATAAGTAGAGTGTGAATAAATCGCATCGCTTTGAGGAGGCGGTAGTCCGTACGTCCACAAATGAAATTATCATATTTACACAACATAAAAAGAATAAAGGTATGTGTTATATAAAAATTACATGTAACATAACAGATAAATAAATAATAATTAATTTTCCATAATTATTCATGTTTGTGAATGAAATACAAATTTTACTTTAAAGGGGTTTCTATGTTCGATGGTGTACCTGATACGCAACAACGTGTTTCTTTTAATTCTTACGCCGTACACTAATAATATTATAATATTATTTTAAATTGTAGTTAATTCCTAGTCATTTTATTGGAAATAATGAATAAAACTAACTAAAATATGATTATACATGTTTGTTAAATGTTTTTACATTTATCCAATAAAATTTAGAGGCTTAAAATGTTAATGAATCTAATTTTAAGCATAATTTACTTTAAAAGGTTGATTTACCACCTTTTGATGTAGAACCCTATTTAAATAAAGTTTTGGTCACTTTTTTATGTTCTATTTTAAAAAATAAAATTCTTCTTTAAAATTGGGACATCAAATTTTACTTTGGGTAAATTTTTTGTATTTTTCTGATAAAATTCATTTTTTATGAATAGTGAAAAATACCGTATTTTAATTCAAAAGTGACTTTTAATATAATTTATTTATATGGTTTGATTATCTTTTTTATTGGTTTTAAAGTGTAATTATATTATGTTTTTACCATTTAATCCAATGTTGGTCATTGTAATTAATTTCACTTTGAAATTGGACATAAACTAGTATCAATCTTTTGATAGTTATTGTTTCATAAAAACACGCTATTTGTTTTGATAACAGGAATTAATTTTAAATTAATTAATGAAACTTCTATGTTTTTAATTTGGTAAAATAGACAACATTTTTAAATTTGTAATATTAAATATATCTTAGGCTAAATTTTTGGTATTTTTCTGAAAACATCAATTTTTGATGAATAGTGAAACCACTAAGTAGTAGTTAAAACTTACATTTTCATTTAAATGAAATTTCACCGCTTCTATGTATTGAATTTTGAAAATCCTATATACATGGTTGTTATTAGTAAGTAAAATTTGGTTCAATAAGATGAAAATAATTTTGGTGAATAGTAACTTTTCACTTTTACTTACCGCAGTTAAAGGTAAAAAGGGTAATTCAAAGTAAAAATAATATTATAATAATACAAAATTACCTTAAAACTTTTCCTAAACTTATTGGATGAATCATGGTGGACCATGGTCATCCTTGGGTCTATTTTGAGACCCCATAGAGCCACTTAAGAGGGATAATGACACTTTATTTTTATTAACTTAAAGTAAAGACAAAAATGACATAAACAAATATTTTTTCGTAAATTAATTTTTACAAGGAGTTATATAAGTTATTTTTTCGACTATAAATATTCATTGAAATTTTAAAAAGATTTCCTACATCTTGATTTTTTTTTTATAATTTTTAGACATCAAATAAATAAAATTACTTATGACACAATACTAGTGCAGTGTTTACCTGATTAATAAATGATTTAAATAACTAATATTATAAAGATTAAAATAACATCCAAAACCTATACAATTCTTATTGGATGAATTTATTTATACCATGAGTCATCTTACCATTGACCTTAATGAGTTTTTAACCTTTAAAACTAAAAAAAATTATATAATAAAATAACATTTTCAAACTTTCCTAAAGAGCTCCTCCTCTCTCTTATAAAAGGACACCACTTCTAACCCATTCCTCACACCTCTCAAGCAACTTTTCTCGTCAAACCTATGCCCAAATAATATCTCAAGATCCCTATCCTCCTCCGAAAATCCTTACCTTTGGTAGATGGCACTTCAAGAAGTCCTTTTGGTTCAAACCAAAGGGAGTTACCCAAATTAAAGGTAACAATTTTTCTTAACTTATTTTCTTTTATTTTACTTATAAAACCCCTAAAATCATTTTATTCCTTTCTTTTATAACAACACCAGTATCCAAAATATACTAGGATGTTGTATTGATAAGTATTATAACTACACTTACACACACCATCATCTAATGGGTGAAGAACATACTATTTCTGTGAATGGAAAACTAACGCCTCATGAAACAATGATTGTCTGATTATCTCATACCGCCTCTCATGGTGGACATTAAGATGATACTATATTTATATATGATATATATTATGTTTATGTTTTCTTTATTCTTCTGTATTTTTTTATATCATACCTTTTTGGTTTCCATTATGGGTAAACGTGACAATTTCATTTGAGGAAGTGCAGACTACCGCCCCCTCAAAGTGATATGACTCGTTAATGACATATATGGGACGTATAAAGGATGGATTTAATGATATTATATATGATATTACATTGGAATTATAATATATTTATGTATCATTATGTTTTAAATCCATTTAAATAAGAAATATAAATGAAAGTAGTGTTCATGCGTACGTACGGCTTACCGTCTCCATGAACGGTGCATTTCATTTCATACCTCCAAATGTTATGTACTATTATAAATAAATGTATATACTGGATATATATGATATATATGATATCCAAATCATGAATATAATTTGGTATATAATGAAATTTTGACCATGTGAACAACTTCTAATTATAAGAAATCCAATTTTGACTCAAGTACCAAATATCGAAAAAAGAAAGTTATTAACTTAAATGATAATAAGTGATATAAAAGGAATAATAAACTAGAAAAGGGTTCTTAAGAAAGTAGAAATTAAATTTACTTTATCATTTAGGAAATTAAATAACGAACGATTCAAGTCATATACAAGGTGAGGGACTTCGTCTCAATATCCTTTCATTGAGGCATATTTTGTTTTAATACACAATTTTCTTTTATACACTATATAAACACCTTTGACTTTTCATTTCATTCAAAAGGAATCTTTTTCTAGGAATAATTTTACTAAATGACAAAAAAAAATCTTTTAACGTATGCGGTGACAATGACCTTTCCGCCACTATGAGTATTATTTGATATTGGGCTTCCTTAACAAGTCATAATGTTTGTTAAAAGGAAAATAAATACCATATATTTTTTTATGTGTTTTGGTTTTGAAAATGTATTTGAGAAAGCATTTATTATTTCAATATCTTGAATTGATATATTGTGATTTCAATGTGGAAATGTTATCTTTCCTTTATTCTTGTTTTATGTGTTATGGTTCTTGGTCATTGTTTACGTAAGCGGGTGGTTTCGTGATAAACCTAGGGTGGGTGAGCCCGAGATAACTCTCCAATGCATTGGGTAACGTGACAGAGGTAAACGTGAATGTTTTTTCTAAGAGATTTAGGGAATATACTATGATGGGTATTCCAACATAACTCTCTATGTAACTGTGATAACTACAATGTATGTATGATATGAATGCCACAAGTTACCTTTATGATTTATGTTTTCTATGTGTTATTCATAAATATTATGATTTCATGAGGTATGTTAAAGAGATTTTGTTATGTATTCAATGATGAACTAATATATTCTTTCTTTGTTTTATAACCCTTACTGAGATTTTTATGCTCATACCAAGTTTTGAATTGTTTTTCACAGGACCTAAATATGAATAGGGTCAAAGATGGGATCAAGGAAAAGTCATGCTATCTAAAACATGGGACTATACATGACTCTTTTTTTCAAGAGATTTTATTTTATGAAAAAATGGAAACTCATTAGAAGTGCCTACCTTGTAATTTTTGAGATGTAATGTAATTTTTATAGCTTAATTCTCTAAAACTCTAAACCTAAAAAGATATTCAATGTGAATTATTCATTTAATTCAATATTAGGTAATGTTTAAGGTCGGGTCCTTATAGTTGGTATCATAGGTCAGTTTAGTTATCTTTAAGAGTTAGGTTATTGTTAAATTGATATCAATAAATTACGTTATGTTAATATTGAAATGTTATAGCATTTACATATTACCATGTTTCTTCGCCTAAGATATTTCTGTGTTCAAAATGGTTTTCCTTAGAGGAGACAAGGCAACTATGTTGGGATGACATCGGGAGGAAAACAACCTTCCAAATCAACAACCTGAGATGGTTGGAATCAGAACTGAATAGTTTGTTGTAGTGATGGAACAATTGACTCAGGCTATAAATGGTGGTGGTATCCATGCACAAGATTAGCCAGATCGAACATAGAGGAACATGTCAATAGTGGAGTAATTCATGAGGCAACATCCCCCATAATTCAGCGGATCATCTAGCCCTATGCTAGAAGAAGGGTGGATTAAAGCACTGGATAAAATTTTTGATGTCATGGGGTGTTCATAATATCAAAAGTTTTGTCTTGTTGTTTACTGTTTTTAAGGTGAAGCTGATAAATGGTGGTTGATGGTGAAAAATATCAGGGATAGTGAGGGGATTTATGCTCTTAATTGGGATGAATTAAAAGGTATGTTTCTTGAGAAATATTTTCCTAAGGTGGTTCATCTTAGGATGGAAAAAAAATTCCTAGAATTGAGGCAGGAGGATGACTCAGTGGATACTTATGAATCAAAATTCTATCAACTAGAAAGGTATGCTCTAAATTTCATACGAGATCTTGATATTAAAATCAACCATTTTTACTCAGGATTAAATCCAACGTATCAAAGGGATTTAGCTTCTCATGAGTTCAAAAGTTATGAAAAACTTGTTCGTTGTGTAGAGAAGGTGGAAATAGAGTTTGCTGATGATCAGGTGTTCTTTGAAAAATAATAGAATAAGAGGTCGAGGTGGAAGGAAATAGGGAAGAACTCTTCAAAAACTTCTGATGGTTAGAAACTTATGTTTTTAGTTTGTGAAAATTGTGGTAAAAATCATACTGGGGAATGTATTTTGAATTCGGGTAAGTGTTACCGATGTGGTAAAATGGGAAATAAGGCTTGTAATTATACTGAAAAAGAGTAGGGTAATGGTAAGAAAAAAAATGATTTACAGTAAGTAAAATGTTTTAAGTGCAATGAAATGGGTCATTATGAAAATCAGTGTCCAATGAAGAACTCAACTGAGGGAAAGTAGGTATAATACAAGCATAAAGGGGTGGTGATGTCCTTTGCAACTACTTTAGTAGATGTTGGTCCATCAAATAAAGTAGTATCAGGTATACTATTTTTTTGTTCAGATTGTGCCAATGTGTTGTTTGATTCAGGGTCTACACACTCTTTCATTTTTGAGAAGTTTTCTAGTAAATTGGGAATTCTATCTCAAGATATGAATACAGAACTTAAGGTAAAAACACCGGGATAAAATATTGTGACAAAAAGAAATTATAACAACCTTAATATCCTTATGTGCAAAAAGAATCTACCCGCAAACCTTATTGTGTTTCCTCTAGTATAGTTTGATGTTATTTTGGGTATGGATTGGATTTCTATTTGTGATGCTAAGATTGACTACAAATCTAAAGAGGTTTCTTTTCAGAAAGATTTTCAGTTTGTGTGCAAGAATGAACCCTTTCTTTTAATAACATATCTGGAATCTGAGAAACTAGTAAAATATGGAAATGAATGTTACCTTGCACATATTGTTGAAAATAAAGGAACTATTGAAATTAATGATGTGCCAGTGGTAAATGAGTACCTTGATGTTTTTATTGATGAATTTCCTAGTATTATACCTGATCGGGAAGTTGAATTTATTTTTGACTTAGTTCCTGATGATAAGAAAATCTCAAAACCCCATTATCAAATGGCTCAACTTGAACATTTAGAGTTAAAGAAGCAATTACAGGAGTTATTAGATAAAGGTTTCATTCAACCTAGCACATCACCATGGGGTACTCCTCTCTTGTTTGTTAAAAAGAAACATGGTTCAATGAGACTTTTCATTGATTATAGAGCATTGAATAACATCACTATTAAGAAAAAGTATCCTTTGCCTCATATCGATGATTTGTTTGATCATCTCCTGGAAACTCAGTATTTTTCGAAGATTGATTTGAGGTCGGGGTACCATCAGTTGAAAGTAAATGATGCAGATATTCCGAAGACCGTGTTTCAGGCTAGATATGGTAATTATAAATTTGTAGTTATGCCTTTTGGTTTAACAAATGCACCTGATGTATTCATGGATATTATGAATATAATTTTCTGTGAGTTCTTGGATAAGTTTTTGGTTGTGTTCATTGTTGATATTTTGTATTTTTATAAAAGTAAAGAGGAGCATGAAAGTCATTTAAGGGTTGTCTTGCAAACCTTAAAAGAAAAGAAACTATTTGGGTAGTTCAGCAAGTGTGAATTTTGGTCACAGAAAATTTATTTCCTTGGTCACATTGTTTAAAAAAATGGCATAAATATTGATCCTAATAAAACAATAGTTTTTAAGAATGCCCAAGACCCACAAATATAACCAAGATCAGTAGTTTTCTTGGTTTGGTAGGGTATTACCGAAGGTTTGTTTAAAAGTTTGTACGGTTATCTAGTCCACTGACTAAGTTAACTCGAAAAGGTGTTAAGTTCATTTGGAAAAAAGAATATGATGATTGTTTTTAGGGATTTAAAAGAAGATTGGTGAATGCTCCAGTTTTGGAACTACCTTCTAGAAATGGTTAGTTTTTTATTTACAGTGATGCTTCGTTGAAATGACTTGGTTGTGTCCTTATGCAGAATGATCGGGTAATTTCTTATGCTTCACGTCAGTTGAAACCACATGAGTTAAATTACCCTACACATGGTTTGGAATTAGCTGCTATTGTTTTTGCTTTAAAAATTTGGAGGCATCATTTTTTTGGAGTAAAATGTGAAATATATACTGACCACAAAAGTTTGAAGTATATATTCACTCAGAATGAATTGAACATGATACAGAGGAGATGGTTCAAATTAATTAAGGATTATGATTTCACGATTTATTATCACCCAGGAAAGGAAAATAAAGTGGTTGATGCTTTGAGTCAAAAAATTAATGCTTCATTAACCATGATACATTTGGAACAAGATCCTTTAGATTTTGATTTGATAAAATTTTTCATAGAAGTTATTGGTGCAGAAAATTATTCTGTTTTATTTTAGGTGTCAGTGAAATCATCTTTATCAAACAGAGTAAAAAAAGCACACCAAAAAGACAGTGAGTGGCAGAAAAAGGAAGAGTTGGTTCAGAATAGTAAGTTGCCTAAATTTAACATTGATAATGATTGTGTTTTATGGTTTGGGAAAAGATTATGTGTGCCTTATGATTCATAGTTAAAGAATGAGTTGTTATGTGAAGCTCATAGTTCTCCGTTTTCAATTCATCCTGGCAGTACTAAGATGTACAAAGATCTTCTTGAGTATTACTGGTGGGATGGAATGAAAAGAGATATTATTGATTTTACTATGAAGTGTTTAACTTGTCAGCAAGTTAAAGCAGAGCGGAAATTACCAAAAGGGATGCTTCAGTCTTTACCAGTGCCAGAGTGGAAATTGGAAAATATATCCATGGACTTCATTATGGGATTACCAATGACATCTCGAGGTAATAATTTAATCTGGGTTATTATTGATCGGTTGACTAAATCTGCTCATTTTATTCCTATTCGAGATACTTTGTCTCTAGATCAACTTTATCAATTGTATGTTAAAGAGATAGTCAGGTTACATGGTTTTCCCCTCTCTATTATATCTGATCATGATCCCAAGTTTACTTATAACTTTTGGAAAGGCCTTCAGAAGTTGTTGGGTACTGAATTAAATTTTAGTACAGTTTTTCATCCTCAATCAGATTAGCAGTCAGAACGAACAATTCAGTTCTTGGAGGATACGCTACATGTTGTTTACTGAATTACCAAGGAAGTTGGGACCAATGTATTTCTTTGGTTGAATTTTATTATAATAATAGTTTCCATTCCAATATACAGATGGATCCATTTCAGGCATTATATGGAAAGCAGTGTCGGACTCCAGCTTTTTGGATGAAGTAGGTGAAAGGAAGATGATGGGACCAGGATTGGTAGAATAGATGGCAGAAAAGGTTCAGTTGATTCAGAAGAACATGGGAATAAGTCAGAGTAGGAAGAAACGTTATGTGGATAACCAGAGGAAGGATCTCTTTTTTGAGTTAGGTGATCATGTCTTTCTTATAGTTTCTCCATGGAAAAGTGTGATGTGTTTTGGTAAGAATGGAAAGTTGAGTCTGAGGTTCATTGGACCCTATGAAATCCTAGAGAAAGTTGGATCAGTTGCATATAGAGTGGTTTTACCTTCATGTTTTTCCTAGGTACACAATGTTTTTCATGTTTCGATGTTGAGAAAGTATATGCAAAATCCATCTCATGTTTTAAGTCTAGAGGTAGTTCAGTTGGAAGAGAATCTCTCTTATGAGGAACAACCGGTTTAGATTCTTGACCATAGAGAGAAATTGTTGTGGAATAAGGTAATTCACCAGGTAAAGGTTCTATGGAAAACCCATATGGTTGAAGAGAAAACATTTGAATCTGAATATGCTATAAAGGATAAATACCCCCATTTATTTGATAAGTGAATAAAATTGTGAGGAAGCAATTCCCAAAAGGGGGTAAGGATGTAACATCCTAGGTAAATAAAGAATAAGGCATTTTCCATAATTATTCCTATTTTTTAATTATATATTAATTTTACTTTAAAGGGGTTGTTATGTTAGATGGTGTACCTGATACACAACAACGGGTTTCTTTGATATCATACATTGCACACTAATAATATAATAATATTATTTTAAATTATAGTTAACGCATGACCATTTTATTGGCGGGAATGAATAAAACTAACTAAAATATGATTATACATGTTTGTTAAATGTTTTAACATTTATGCAATTAAATTTAGAGGTTTAAAATGTTAATGAATCTAATTTTAAGCATAATTTACTTTAAAAGGATGATTTACCTCCTTTTGATGGTGAACCCTCATTAAATCAAGGTTTGGTCACTTTTATATGTTCAATTTGACAAAATAAAGTTCTTTTTTAGAATCAGGACCTCAAATTTTACTTTGGGTAAAAAAAATTATTTTTCTCATAAAATTCATTATTTATGAATAGTGAAAACAATTGTATTTTAATTAAAAAGTGTCTTTTAATATAATTAATTTATG
This sequence comes from Viscum album, assembly GCA_963277665.1. NCBI lineage: Eukaryota > Viridiplantae > Streptophyta > Magnoliopsida > Santalales > Viscaceae > Viscum > Viscum album. The sequence continues at coordinate 736,299,797 of OY728127.1, read as the reverse complement.
TGGTTATATTATCTTTTTTATTGGTTTTAAAGTTTAATTATATAATTTTTTTACCATTTAATCAAATGTTGGTCATTGGAATTAATTTCACATTGAAATTGGATATAAACAAGTATCAATCTTCTGATAGTTATTATTTCTTAAAAACACACTATCTGTTTTGATAACGGGAAGTAATTTTAAATTAATTAATGAATCTTATATGTTTTGAATTTGGTAAAATATACATAATTTTTTAATTCGGAATATAAAATGTAGATTAGGCTGAATTTTTGATACTTTTCTGAAAAACATCAATTTTTGATGAATAGTGAAACAACTAAGTAGTAGTTAAAAACTGACATTTTCATTTAAATAAAATTTTACCACTTCTGTGGATTTAATTTAAAAAATCCAACATAAATTGTTGTTATTATTAATTAAATAGGGTTCAATAAGATGAAAATTATTTTTGGTGAATAGTAACTTTTGACTTTTATTTACCGCAGTTAAAGGTAAATAGAATAGTTCACGGTAAAAAGAATATTATATTAATAAAAAATTACCTTAACACTTGTCCTAACCTTATTGGACGAGTCATGACCATCCATGGGAATCCTTGTGTATATTTGGGACCCCATGGAGCCACTTAAGAGTGATAATGATACTTTATTTTAATTAACTTAAATTAAAGACAAAAATGACATAAAAAAATATCATTTAATAAATTAATTTTTACAAGGAGTTATATAAGTTACCTATTCAACTATAAATATTAATTAAAAATCTAAAAATATTTCCTATATCATGGTATTTTTATTATAATTTTTAGACATCAATTATATAAAATTACTTATGACCCAATAATGATGCAGTGTTTACCTCATTAATAAATGATTTAAATAAATATTATTATAAATATTAAAATAAAATCCAAAACCTATCCAATTATTATTGGATGAATTTATTTAGACCATGAGTCATCTTATCTTCAACTTTTATGAGTTTTGGATCTTTAGAAACCGAAAATCATTATATAATAAAATAACATTTTCAAGCATTCCTAAAGAGACCCTCCTCTCTCTTATAAAAGGACACCACTTCTAACCCATTCCTTACACCTCTCAAGCCCCTTGGCTCATCCAAACCCTGACCAAATAATCTCTCAAGATCCCTATCCTCCTTCTATATGTCTTACCTTAGGAAGAAGGCACTTCAAGAAGTCATTTTGGTTCAAACCAAAGGGAGTTACCCAAATTAAAGGCAACAGTTTCTCTTAACTTCATTTCTTTTATTTTACATATAAAACCCCTAAACAATTTTTATTAATTTTTTTATAACAACAATAGTATCCTCAATATACAAATATTTTGTTATGAGAATTATTATAACTACACCTACACACACCACTATCTAATGGGTGAAGAACATACTATTTCTGTGAATGGAAAACTAACGCCTCACGAAATGATGATTGTTTGATTATCTCCTACCATCTCTCATGGTGGCCATTAAAATGACACTATATTTATATATGATATATATTATGTTTATGTTTTCTTTATGATTCTGTATTTTTCTTTTATATTAGACCTTTATGGTTCCCAATATGGGTAAACGTGATAATTTCATTTAAGGAAGTGAGGACTATCGCCCCCTAAAAGTGATATGACTCATTAATGCCATATGCAGGACATATAAAGGGTGTAGTTAATGATATTATACAGGATATTATACTAGACTTATAATATACCTATGTATCATTATGTTTTAATTCCATTAAAAAAAGAAATATAAATGAAAGTAGTGTTCATGCGAACGTATGGCTTACCGTCTCCATGAACGGTGCATTTAATTTCTTACCTCCAAATGTTATATACTATTATAAATAAATGTATATACTAGATATATATGATATATATGATATTTAAATCATGAATATCATTCTGTATATAATGAAATTTTTACCATGTGAACAACATGTAATTTTAAGAAGTCCATTTTTGACTCAAGTACCAAATATCGACAAAACAAACATTATTAACTTAAATGATAATAAGTTATATAAAAGGAATAATAAACATGAAAAAGGTTCTTAAGAAAGTAGAAATGAAATTTAATTTATCATTCATAAGATTATATAATGAACGAGTCAAGTCGGACACGAGGTAAGGGGCTTCTGGTCAATCCCATTCTATTGAGGCATATTTTGTTTTAAAACACAATTTTCTTTTATAAGATGTATAAAAACCTTTGAATTTTAATTTTATTCAAAGGGAATATTTTTCTGCAAAGTTTTTTACTAAATGACAAAAAAGAGTGTTTCTTTTAACGTACACGGTGACAACAACCATTCCGTTGCTGCGAATATTATTTGATCTTTGGCTTCCTTAACAAGATGTAATATTTGTTAAAAGGAAAATAAATGCCATCTAATTTTTTTATGTATTTTGGTTTTGAAAACGGTTTTGAGAAAGCATTTATTATTTCAATATCTTGAAATTATATATTGTGATTTCAATGTGGAAATTTTATCTTTCCTTTATGCTTGTTTTATATGTTATGGTTCTTGGGCATTGTTTACGTATACGGGTGGTTCCGTGATAAACCTATAGCAGGTGAGACCAAGATAGCACTCCAATGCATTGGGTAACATGATGGTGGTAAGCATGACTATTTATCCTAAGATATTTGTATAATATACTATGATGGGTATTCCAACGTAACTTTCTATGTAGCTATGATAGCTATAATGTAAGTATGGTATGAATGCCCCAAGTTACCTTTATGATTTATGTTTTCTATATGTTATTCATAAATCTTATGATTTTATGAGGTATGTTAAATAACTTATGGTATGTATGCAATGATGAACTAATTTTTTCTTTCTTGGTTTTATAACCCCTACTAAGCTTTTTATGCTCATCTCAAGTTTTCAAATGTTTTTCAAAGGACCTAAAGATGAATAGGGTCAAGGATGGGATCAAGGAAAATTAATGCTGTCTAAAACATGGTACTAGACATGACTCTTTTTTTCAAGAGTTTTTATTTTATGAAAAAAATGGAAACTCGGTATAAGTGTCTACCTTTTAATTTTTCAGATGTAATGTAATAGTTATGGCCTAATTCTCTGAAACTCTAAACCTGAGAAGATCCTCAATGTGAATTATTCATTTAATTCAAGATTATGTAATGTTTAAGGCCGAGTCCTTATATTAAATAAGAATAAACAAATCATATATATCATATATATCATATAAAAAATTTGTTTCCATCAAAAGTACCAACCATGATAGGTGGTAAAGGAAAAAACAAAAAACATCATTTCGTGATGTGGTAGTTCACCGTACACAAGAACAGTAAGTTCGTTACACATTTTATAGAAGTATTTGTAGGTGTAAGTTGAACCATTAGAATAAAATATATTTGTATATTTTGGATACTAAGGTTATTATATAATAATATAATAAGAATATTTGAGGTGGTGAGGAATGAAAATAATACAAAGGAGCTTGAAGAATTATGTTACCTCTTCTTGGGGTAATTCCTATTAGTTTGCACCAAAGAGCTTACTTGGTTGGATTTATGACAAAATATATGACTCTAGGATGAAGGGAGGGATTTTGGGAGATTATTTGATCATATGTTTGGATATAAAAATTTATTGATAGGTGTGAATAAGTGGGATGGGTGATTTCTTTTTTATATTGGAGGAGTGGTATTCTTGTAAATTTTTGAAAAATGAATTACACTGATGTTTTTCCCATGTCAAGTGGCTCAAATAATAATACATATTAGATCCAAGATATTATAGGGTCTAAATATGAATATACAGTGTATTTTTATCAATTTTCTAGTTCATTTTGGGCCTTATGTTTAAGGCTTAGTAATTTGTTATGTTAGTTTTTTCTCCTAATCGTTATAATTAATTGTAACCACTTTCACTAATAATTTTTGTCAATTTTTTTTCTATATTATAAATTAGAAATTATTATTATTTAAAATATGTAATCGATTTTTCCAATTTTTAATCAAATAGTTGGGAGAAATTAAATTAAAATTAATCACTCGGATGAGACGACAATGCTGGTTTTTTAAGAAAAAAGGTCCAAAATATTGAGATGTGTTTATAACCAATTTCATTGTAAAATTGGTTAAAATGAACTATTTTAGATTAAGTTGTTTATAATTTATCAATTTATAATTTAAAACCAATATTAAAACATAAATTAATAATATAAATAAATTATATGTAAAAGGGGTTTTGAATTAAAATTCAGTAGTTTTCACTATTCATCAAAAAATGAAACTTCTCATAAAAATAAAATACATTCACCAAAAATAAATTATGATATTCCTTTATTCAAAAATTAAGTTTTATCCTTTCAACTATAAATTATTTAAGTGTCAAAATTATATTTAAAATGGGTTCTCCATTAAAATGCGGTAAAACTTCCTTTTAGAAAAATACATCTTTTTATTCATAAAATTGGAATTATTCTTATCATATACCTATCAAATAAATTGGATTAGCATCAAAAATATTTATTGAATATATAATATATAAATTTTGTTTGTAAAATTGGTCAAAATTTGTTTATTTAATTTATTGAGATAAAATTGTTTTTGTAAATTGAAAAATAGCTTTCTTAGAAAAGTAATTTCTTTATTTTAAATTATTTCTTTCATTCACTTATTCTAACTGATAATAAATGGATTAATTTTCTATAAATGTGTAAATAATATTTTCATAATTTAGTTAATCTTATCCATAACTTACATTCCAATGTTTATGTTGTAGCTATAATAATATTTGAATAATCATATTAATAGTATATTGTTGTTCTGTAAAAAATAAGCCTTATGTGTAACACACGATATTTAATAGACTCATTATTGTGTGTAATAAAATCCAAATATATTGTTTCATGTACCTCTAGATAATCTAAGTTTTCTGTGTAGTGAAAGATTTACTTTGTGATTTGTATAACACAATACAAACTTAGTTATTTTATATATAAAAACTATATTAAGTGTTGTGTGAATTGAAAAATATAAAAAGGATTAAATTAATTTGAAAAAATATTTGAAAAAATGTTGGGGTGTTACACCTTAATAGTGTAAAACATCTTTCAATGTGGGGAAATAAGGATAAAATAGGAGTCCTCGTGTTTTTCGTCATTACCTACCTTCATATGTTCTTCCTGTTGGATCACTATTGATGGAAAATATTAACAGAGGGGGTGAATTGTAATTTTAAAAAATAAATAAAAATACAATAAGAGTTTATAAAAAATTAAACAATAGTGAGTGATGATTTCTTGATTTTTGTTTCCGTAGAAATAAAAAGTAAATAAAAAAGGGATTTATAGTGCTTTGGATGACAATGATCCTAGTCTACACCTCAATATCCTCTACTCCTTTAGGAGATTAGTACCAACTAATAAAGTCACTTTTAAAGGTGTGAGAACCTTTTTAAAGACTCTTCCTTTTAAACAACCTGGAGGAACAACCTAGTCTTGATAAAAGATACCAAACTAGTTTGTTAGTCCTGAATTTTGACCAGGAGTCACAACCCTATCTTCCTTTTAGGAGGTCGAATAACCATAAATAAAGAAATAATTTATTTTAATGGGAAAATCATAAACCAGATATAATGAAATTACTAATAGAAGGAAAAAATATTACTTGAATAAAACAAAAACAAAAAATATTGAAGATGATCAAAATATTGATGAAGTTTAATCTTGATTATTGTTGATCACATGGAAGGAACAAGTGTTGAAGTTGAAGTCCTTTAATGATCATAGAAGGAGTGTAGAAGTTGCAGAAGGTGGTGAAAAAATAAAAGCAGCATAATATTGAAGATGAATAACAAGAGATATGTATCAATGATATGAACTAGGATATATTTTTATTTTTTTATGTAATCTTTGGGATCATTAAAATAAGATATTTTAGGAGTGTGTCCATGTACAATATCTACATGACACTTGTTAGTTCATAAAAATATAATATTATGATTGTTACCTATAGATTTTTAAGGACTCATTGAAAAATATAAAATAATAATCAGGATTTTTATTTATTCATTGAATATTAAAATAAAATATTTAATAAATTGAGAAATTCATTTTTAAACAATTTAAAATTTAAAATAATTAAAAAATAAATATAAAATTATAGATTATACATGCAATAAAAATGCAGTAAAAACAGATCAACATATAAACTTTAATCTACAAGAAATAGATTACATAAAAATATGTTAGAATATATTATTTAACATTATAAATTTATTTCAACATAAAATAATAATACTATGATAAAAATAATTCATTTTAATAAAAAATAAATAATAATTTTTTTAAAAAAATATACAATTTTAACTAATGATGGGTCATTGACTCACCATTGGAACAAATAACGGAGGCTCGTGACCCACCGCTAGGTTACAATATTGGATAAAGAGATTATGACCTATAAATAAAATTTTAATCAAAAAAAAGAATTATTAAAACATTAAATTCATTTAAATCATATAAGTTGTCAAAAGGAATCATATGAAGTAATAAATATCTTATCAACATTGTAATTCTAACAATGACTCATGACCAACTGTTTCATGAAGCCAGTGGTGTCTTATAACCTACCATTGGAAAAATCTAATGATGGATCATTGAAATTTATTAGAAATAAATATGATGAAATAAAATAAGAAAGATAAATGAATAATATAGTGATAAGAATAAGAAACAAAATAATAATAACATGAACTAGTAAGAAAAATTATACCAATATCTAAATTATAAAAGGAGATCTCATTTTGGAGTTGAAGAAACTATTTTCATGAATCTATTTAAAACATCCAAAAAAATTAATTATTTAGTTAAGATATACTAATGATAAAAATAAAGAAAAACATAAAAGAATTAGAGTTGTAGCAAACAAAAAAAGGAAATAGGAGCTCGATGGAGAAGCTCCTGTTAGTGTGATGAAAAAGATGCATTCTAAGGGATGTACAAAAAAAGGAAGACACCACTAGTGGGTAAGAATTGAACCACTGTTGATATCCAATGGTTGGTAAAATAACACTTCCATGATGTACAATGGAGGGTAAAATGACTCGCCGTTGGAAACATCCAATAGATACTCAACACCCACCATTGATGTCTAATGGTGGGTAAAAAGACCCACCATTGGAAATACCAATGGTGACATGATGAACAACCAACAGGGAATATCACAACTATTAAAACATCCTCAAGAACAAAAAGATGAAGTGATTTTGTATAAATACTCAAATTAACAAAAGAGAATAATAAGAGGTTGAGCAGGAGTAAGACCTAAAAAAGAAGAAGCTTAATGAATAGATAAAATTGAACCAGATTGTCACATAGGCTTGAGGAAACAATGAAAATTAAGAAATGATGGAGATACTTTGGATCTTGATAGTGAATGGGATATACAATAATCATTTTGTTAGGGAAGATGACTGAAAGCTGATAAGGAAATGAAAAACATGCAGGAGTTTAAATGAAGCGTGGAATAAAGAAATTAGATCAGATAGATGAGATTAAAAATAAATAGAAAGGATGACCCATATTTACTGATGGATGAACAATAACATTAAAAACTAAATCCTATATCAAAAAATGATAAATGGAGGCCACGTGGTATATAAATGATGAAGCATGGATCCTTGGTTTATAATAAGACGCCAGCACTCATACTTGGTGGTTATGGCCCAACAGGTGACCAAGTCCAACTCTGCCTATGGGCACACACCATGGGGCCTTATACATGAGCCTCGCAAGCATAAGGTGTGCACTATGTACACATAAAAACAAATCCTTTTTATGGGTCTTCTATTAGTTGGCCTTCCCAAGGGTTTGACCCCAGAGCCCCCTACGTGGTTTAAGGTTAGCTGAGTCCTCGCCAAGGATAGAAAATAATATTTTACTAAAAAAATAAATTTAAATTAATATAAAAACATACATCATGAATTATTATTAAAACATTTTAAAAAATAACATTATAATTAAAATTACATAATAAATTACAAATATACATAAAAAATGTTAATTAATTAAAACACTTGAATTTTAATAAACATGAGAATTTAAAAAATGTGAAATGGAGTAATTTATCAAAAAATATAATATTTTAAAAGTATTAAACCAATTTCAAATACTGAAAAACTTCCCCTTTTTGAAAATTAAAAAACAAAAAAATTATTAAAATTTCAATAAAAAATCTCCTCCTTGAAATTCGTCAAAAAGTACATTAAAATTTAGAAGAAGCTCATTTTTAATTATTTTAAAAAAAAATAAATAAGTATTTTATTATAATAAGAGTAAATAGTTATATAAATAATTCAAAGAAAGTAAAAATAATATGGTGTAATAGTTTAATAAATCATTTTTAAATAGAGTGATCTAATTATTATTTAATCATAGAAGAATATAACATTTTCAATTACATATCAAATTTGAACCATGTTTAAGAAGAGTGATCACACTAAAAAGGATTCAAATATTCTAATATACCCAATTCAAATTTCATCTTTTCAAATTTAATTGAGTCTAAGGGTTTTGTAAAGATGTCAGCAAATTTTTTCATATTATGAACCAATTCCAAATATATATCACCTTTATTTACATGATCACTTGGAATGTGAAAAATCAAATCTATTTGTTTAGTTATAAAATGTTGAAGAAGGTTTTTAGAAATTAAAATAAAACTTGATTTATCACATTAAATATTAATTTTATCAAATCTGATATTCAAATCATACAATGTTTGTTTAATCCATATGCTCTTTGAATAGTAACTAGTAGCAGCGACATATTCAGCTACAACAGTTGATAGTACTATTGAAATTTGTTTCTTAGAGCATCATGAAATTAAACATCTTCCTTAAAAAGAATCACATACCTATAGTTATTTTCTAGTCAAGTTGGCATCCTCCAAATTTAGAATCACAGTAAGAAAGTAAATAAAAAAATTTCTCGTTAGAATAGAATAGTCCAGTGAATATAGTACCATGTATATATATTAATACTCTTTTACAATATTTAAGGTGACTTTCATTAGGATTCGACTGAAACCAAACACTTAAGAAAATAAATAAAATGATGTTTGGTCTAGAAGTAGTGAGATATAGTAGGATTTATATCATACCCTTATACATTTTACTATTAATTGGCTTCCCAGAAACAACTAAGTCCAATTTAGAATTTGTGCTAATAGGTTTTTTCATAGTTTTTATAGAATCAAGTCCAAATATTTTTATAGGTTCTTTATCAGGCATGAATTGATTTAAGAAAACACCTTTATTTATTTGATTAATTTCCAAATCAGGTAAAAATTTACTTCTACTATTAAGGTCATATAAAAATCATTAGTCATTAGATTAGAAAAATCACTACACAGAGAGTCATTTGTTGATCAAAAATTATATCATCAATATATATACATGTAATCAATATATCTTTTGAAACCCTTTGTATAAAAAAGGTTCTATCTACCTTACCTTTAACAAAATTATTTTGTAATAAAAGTGTGTAAGACTTTTGTAGAAAGATATTGGAACTTGTTTATGGACATATAAGAATTTATGAAGTGTAAAACCATGATCGGGGGAATTATCATTTTCAAATATAGTGGTTGGATTACATAAACATCATCTAAAAAATTCTTATTTTAAAAGTTACTTTTACACCCATTTGAAATAATTTAATGTTTTCAAAACTAGAAAATGATAATAGAATTTTAATGTCTTCCATCCAATAAATAGAACAAAAATAATATTAAAATTCAGTTCCCACTTCATTGTAATAACCTTGAGCTACTATTCTTTCTTTATATTTAACTATGCTTATAGCTTTATAATGTTTATTATGAAAAATCTATTTAGTTTCTATGACAGGTTTACCTTTTAGAAAAGAAACTAAATCCTTTAATTTATTCCTTTCAAATTTATTTAATTCATCATGTATGAAATTATTCCAATTTGAATCAATCAATGAATTTGTCAAATTGATTGTAAGAAAGTGATCAACAAAATTAGAACTGGCACAGTAAAGAAAAATAGATTTTGTGGTTCGAATTCCATATTCAATATTACCAATTACCTTTTTAATAGGATGATCTTTAATAGTTTTTCATTCCTTTGGGTCAGTTTTAGAAGAGGTATTCCCCCTTAAATTGATTGATTATAATTATTTTGGTCATTATCTTTACTAAAGTTAAATTCTTAAAATTAATCATTTTATTTGAAAGATTCAAAATCCTTTCTATTAGAATTTTTCTCATTAAACTTAACATGCATAAATTCTTCAACAAATAATGATTTATTATTGAAAAATCTATAATAATTACAAAAATATGAATATCCTATTAATATCCCTTTATCTTATTTAGAATTATTTTTTTAAAATTATCTTTTGTGTTTAAGATAAAAAATTTACATCCAAAGATCCTAAAATAACCAACTTTAGGTTTATATCCATTGATTTTTTAAGGGGTCTCATCTAGGAAATTTCTAAATAAGAATATATTTAAAAAATGGAATGATGAATTTATATACCCTGCCACAAAATATTTAGATAAATTATATTTCATTATCATTGACCTAGCCATTTCTTGAATAGACCAATTTTTTCTTTATACCACACCATTTTTTTGTGGTGTCCAAGCGACTGAGAAAAAGTGTTTATATCCATTTGATTAAAAAAAATTATCAAATTATAAATTCATAAGTTCATAACCTCTATCACTAATAATAGTTATGATTGCTGTTTTTTTGAAATTTTGGAATAATTTTACAAAAAGTGAAAAATTTGGATGAAGTTTAATTTTTATAAGATGAGAAATAAATCCAAAAAAAAATATATTGTAATCATATATAGTTACAAAAACATATTCTTTACCCCCAAAACAAGAAGGTACTATAGGTCCAAACACGTTAAGATGATGTAATTCTAAAGATCTAGAAGTACTAACATCATTTATAGATTTAAAAAATTCATTATGTTGTCTACCTTTTAACTAATAATCACATATGGAAAAAATAATTGTATAAACTTGGGAAGTGGAAAAACCTATTCATTCTTTGAAAGTTTGTGAAATAATATGAAATTTTATTGTTCAATCTTCCTATAACATAGAATTTCATTTTCTTCTATATATTTTAGACACTTAACCTTTTTTTGTGATAGACTAGATAAATTAATAGTATATACAATTTATTTTCTATTTATAAAAAATTAAAACTAATTTATTTTTCCCAACAATACACCTGTCATTTTCCAAAATAAAATTTAATCCATCATCACAAAACTGTGATATACTTATAAGATTATTTTTTTAAACCAACTATATATAAAAATTTTGAAATAATAAATGTTTTATAAAAACAAACTTCACAAATACCTTTAATATGGATTTTAGAGTTTTCTCCAAAAGTAAGAATGCCACCATCACATGAATTAAATGATAAAAACTTTGAAATATCACCTTCCATGTGACTAGAGCAGCCACTATCTGTGAACCATGAGTCATTGACACTTTTAAGGTATATTTCTTGAAATTAAACAATTAAGGAGTTATTTTTGTACCCATTCTAACTTGGGTCCAACTAGATTAGTAGCATAAAACTTTGGCCGAAAAATATATCTTAAACATTTATTAGTGGTTTGTTTATAAAGTAAATCATTAGTGATAAACTTTATATAAATCCCAAAATATTTTGGTAAATATAAGTGAACAATCATTAGCATAATGTTCTTTCATTATTCATTTAAGAAAGGTTACACATGAAATAATTCCTTTTGATATATTGAAAAAGTCCATTTTATCAAAACATAGAGTTGTACTTCTATATAAAAAACCATTTTGGTTGGTATTTAGTTTAATTAAAGAAATAATATTATCATATTATTTTTTCCTTTTATAAAATTATATAGTTACACTTTAAGATTAAAAAAAATCCATTTTTAAATCTGTATTCTTCTTTTTTATAGTTTCTAAATCTGTAAAAACATTTTCATTTGATCCAGAATGTCTATTTCTTAATATTTTATTTTCATTCTTCAATTCCTTATATTTATTTTCTACTTTAGTAATATCATCATCAACTATATTAAATACCCTATCTTGATCTTCATAATTTATGGACAGAAAGTTTTTAATCCTTTCATTTTCATCTTTTTTATTTAGCAATTTAGAATTACAATCCTCTTTAGTTTTATCATTCTGGGAAATACGGACATTTAGATTATCACATTTCCTTTTAATTATCTCATATTCTTTGATCAACTTATTATTTTTTATTTTCAATTCTGTATAATTTTCAATTATTCTGACTCCATCATTATTTAAATATTCATTTTCTTTTAGAAATTTCATAAGTTTAGAATTTATAGAATCAGAATAATTAAAAGAATCTAAAACAATTTAAGTTTCATTTCCAGATAAAGAATTATGATCAAAAAATTTTGGAGTTATTAATTGAGTAAAGAGATAATAATTTACCTTCCATGTAATTCACATTAGGGAAAGATTATTTGTCTTCTATTCACATATAATATCTCTACTAGAGTTATAACTATCAGAGTAGTCCCAACCTCCAAACAAAGATTGTTTTTCCTTTCTCATTTTTTATTTGTCTTTATTTAGATGTTTTTGTTTTGGGAAGTTAGTCCTTATGTGAACTTTCTTCTTGAAATCATAAGTGGTTAATTCTGAAAAAGTATTATTATTATTATTATTACCTTTCTTATAGTCCTTTATGGAATTCCACTTGAACTGGCTTATCCCACCATTGATTTCCATAAACTTTTAAAACTTCTTACTAAACTGGGAAATCTCCATGTCACTTTTTAGACACTCATATTCATAGGAATTAGTTGAACCAACTATATCAGATTTAAAAGTAATACATTTTCTTTTAGTAGACTCCTTATCAGCAATATTATTCAACTGTAACACATACTACAACAAAGATCCTACGATTTCATCTAAATTATACTCCTTTAGATTATTACTCTCATCTACGGCCACCTTCTTTTCATGCCATCTCTTTTGAAGATCTCTCAGTATTCTTGAGATTTGAGAAGTGTTGTCCAAGACCTCTCCAAATGAACTCATACCTTTGGTGATATTTGTGAGCTGATGAAACATCTAATTTATGGGTTATTTATCTCCAATCATAAAGTATTAGTATTCTTCTCAGAGCATTCCAAGACCGGTTCTATTTAGCTTTTTGGTTCCATAATTAGTCACTTGTATTATCCTTCATAGCTCATGGTCAATCTTACAAGATGAAACATGGTTATAGTCAATTATACTTATATTACAGTGAAAAATAATTTTATCTTTGTAATTCAAAATATATATTACCATATAATTACCAATAAAAGTCTCCTGATCAACCTTGGGTAGCTCATATGTCCTTTCCCTGATTTTCCAGTTATCCACACTCAATTATTTAAAGAAGGATTCCATTCAATATTTCAAGTATCCATAGTCACCCCCATCAAATAATGACGGTTTTTGTGGTATCCATCCATCATTAGCAGTGACACTTTCCCTCTTAAAAGAGAATTTATCTTATGTTCCTTTGAATACTAAGTTTAGGATTCTATATTAGAACATAGTTAAAAATAAGTAGTACAAATAATATTCTAAAATATTAATATAAATAAAGATTATAATTAATTATATACATGGCCGTGATACCAATTGTTAGATCATTATTGATGGAAAATATAGATAGTGGGGGTGAATAGTAGTTTTAAATATAAATACAAATAAAATCACATTTTATAAAAAAAATTAAACTATAGTGAGTGATGAGTTTGAGAGTTATGTCGCAGTGGAAATAAAAAGTAAAAACACAAGTATTTATAGTGGTTTGGATAAAAATGATCTTAGTACAGTCCTCAATCTCATCTACTCCTCGAGGATACTCATACCCACTAATAAAGTCACTTTTAAATGTGTGAGAACCTTGTTACAAAACCTTCCTTTTGAACAACACAGATGCATAACCTGGTCATGATACATGAGACCAACCTAGTTGGTTAGACCTAGATTTTGATTGGGAGTCACAAACCTTACTTCCTTTTAAGAGGTAGAATAACCAGAGATAGGAAAGACTTACTTTTGATGGGAAAATCATAAACCATACCATAATAAATTAAAAAATAGAATGAAAAAATATTACACGATAAAAAATAAACACAAGAAATATAGAATATGATCATAATTTATATGAACATTAATCTTGATGATCATTTGTAACTTGGAAGGAATAAATATTGAAGTTTAATTCCTTCGGTGATCACAAAAAGAGTTTGTAAATTTCAGAATATGGTTAACAAATGAGAGCAACAGAATGTTGAAGAGTAATCATAAGAGATATTTATCAATGATCTGTACTAAGATATGTTTTTATTCCTTGAATAAATCTCCCAGATCATTAAAATAAAATCTTCTATGAGTGTATCAATGTCTAATTTCTACATGACACTTATTAGTGTATACAAATATAATATTTTGAATATTACCTATAGTTTGTTAAATCGTCACTAAAAATATAAAAGAACAATTATACTCAATCTTTTTTCATGGAATATTAAAATAACACATTTAATATATTTTTAAAATCATTTGTAAATAATTTATAATTAAAAAATAATTATATATATATGTATAACATTTCAAATTATACATGTAGTAAAAATGCAGCAAAAATAGAGCATTGTATTAAAATTAAACTAAAAATAAGAGAGTACATAAAATAATGGTACAATATAAGTTGTAACACTATAAATTTATTTAAAAATAAAACAATAATACTATGATCAAAATAATTATTTTTAATAACAGAAAATTAAATAATAAATAAAAGTTTATAAATATAAAATTTTATCTAATAGTGGGTCATTGAAATATCGTTGGAATTGAGAATGGTGAATCATGCCCCACAATTGTGTTCTAATGGTGGATAAATAGATTATAACCCACCATTCTAATTTTGACCAAAAATAAAAAGTGTTAATCAAAAATTAAATTCATTCTAAGCATATAAGAATTTAAAGGATTCATATGAAGCAATAAAAAATTTTCTCACTGTTGTAAGTACAACGGTGACTCATAACCAACCATTGCATGAAGCCTGAAATGGCTTAGAACAAACCCTTGAAATAATATAATAGTGTATCATTGAAACTTATTGGAAACTAGTTTGATGAATCAAAATAAGAAAAATAGATGAATAATAAACTGATATGAATAAGAAAAAAACCTGGAACAATAATATAAAATAAAATGCTATAAAAATTAAGAAAAGACCTATCCTTTTAGAGCACAATGAAACTATTTCCAAGATTCTTTAAAAAATATCTGAACAGAATGAGTTAATTATATATTCTATACTAGTAAGAAAATGAAAGGAAAAAAATAATTAGAGCAGTAGAAAAAAAGGAAGGAGGAGATTTATAGAGAATCTCTTTTTGGAGGGATAAAAAACTCATTTCCAAGGGATGTACAACAAAGGGAAGAAACCATTGGTGGGTAAGAATTAACCCACTATTGATGACCACCGGTAGATAAAATCACCAACCATTGATTTCCAACAATGGGTAAAATGACAAACCCTTAGAAATATCCAATGGAGAGTCGATACCCACTACCAATGTCCAATTTTGGGTAAAATACCCACCATTGTAAACATGAATGGTGACTTTATGAACAACCAATAGGGAAAGTTCCAACCATTTAAAAAACTATAAGAAGAAGATGATGAAGTTATTACTGTATGAAAACGTGAACAAAGAAAAGAGATGAATAATAGGTTGAGCTACAGTTATACATAAGAAAGAATAAGCACAAAGAAAAGCAGAAATTTAATGAGATAGTCTCATAGGTTTGGGGATACAACAAAGATTATGAAATGATGGAGATACTTCGCATAGAACCGGGGAACTGGATAGAAAGTGGTCAATCTATCAAAGAAGGTGACTAAATATTGAGAAGGAAATGAAAAATGCAGTATAGGATAAAAGAATTAGATCATATAGATGAGATTAAAAATAAGAAGTCCGGATGTTCATGATTTAATGATGGATGAACTGTAGCAATAAAAACTAAATCCCCCATCAAAACTAAGAAAGAGATGTCGTGTGGTATATCAATGATGAAGTGTGAATACCTGGTTCAAAATAAAACACAAGAACTCATACTCATGGGTCATGTCCCTATAGTCGACCTAGCCCAGCTCTGCCTGTCGGTGCTCGCTAAGGGGACTTATACACAGGCACCACATGCATAAGTCCTGCAATAGTTGTTGTACCTCTCGAACCCCTCAAGGTTTTATTTTCATGATCACAATCACCCTCATATTTATCTAATCCTCTTTCAAGTGTTTTTGGATTGATAGGAATCAAATCAGGTGGCCAAGGAATTGGGCCAAGAAAGAAAGAAGGCAGAACTGGTCTGAAATCCAGACCACCGGCCAGCCGGTGGCACACCAGCGGCCAGCCGGTGGCACCTGCACTCGAAGGGAAGCCACTGCTTCCACACCGGCCAACCGGTGGCCTTGTACCGGCCAGCCGGTGGCACTCAGCCCCAATAGTGAAGGCTACTGCCTCACCACCGGCCAGCCGGTGGCTCTAGCACCGGTCGACCGGTGGTGCCTGGAAAAGAAGACTCAGCCTCATCCAAGGCACCGGCCAGCCGGTGGCCCTGCACCGGCCAGCCGGTAGCCCAGTCAAACTAGCCGTTGGGTTTGACCAGTCAACCCACTTTTGGCCTCCAACGGCTCCGAGGACTTCTCCAACGGCTCCTAAGCCTCCCCAAGGGTTCCATGCCTATAAATAAAGGCCAAGGAAGCCCCGGACACTAACCGGAACTATTGTGAAGCCAACGGACACTTTTTCCATCATTCGGCAATCCTCCGGCGGACTTCCTCAAAGGAACCCCAAGTGCTCCATCCATTTCCAATCCAAGGAGCACCTCAAGAAGCTTGGGAAAGCACGCTACATCAACTCCATCATCCAATTGGTGCCCAAGTCTTCCTCCAATACGGTTTTTCTTGTTTATTTTATTTTGAGCTTAAAATTGGGTTTGTACCTACAAACCCCAAACACTTTTCTCATCCCCCTTTCTTTTGGGTTTCACACCACCACTAAGGTGTGAAGAGGTTCTTCAAGCCTTTCCTTTTAAAAGGCTTGTGTTTCGGTGACCTAGCCTTCACCCGTTAAAAAGGCTAGTGGGTTCTTGCTAAACCATTAAAAGCAAGTGGGTTCTTGCTTAACCACCAAAAGCAAGCTGTAATAGGTCCTAGTGCTACCTCAAAGCCTAGTGGGTTTCTTGCTAAAACCATTGAAAAGCAAGCGGTAGGAATCTCTCAACGGTTGAGTTGGGAGCGGAGACGTAGGCCGGGTTTTGGCCGAACTCCGTTATCAATTTCTTGTGTCTTGCCTTATTTATTTCCGCTGCACTTTACTTTGTTTTTTAATTTGTTAATCAATTTTTTAAAAGGCAATTCACCCCCCCTCTTGCCATCATTCCCTCCTTGGGGTGTTCTTCCGACCCAACAATTGGTATCAGAGGGCGTATTTGAATAATTCCCTAAACCGGTTTCAAATTAAAGATCCTATTTTTTTTTTGATGGCTTCTACCGCTTCTTCCTCCCAATCCCCCGAAGGTCATTCTTTGGATCGTGCTCCATTTTTTGATGGAGCCGATTATTCTTTTTGGAAAACCCGCATGACCACTTTTTTAAAAAGTATTGGCTATCCTATTTTTAAAATTGTCATGCATGGTTATTCATTTTCTTCTCCCGATGAATCCAAATGGACCCCCGCCGACATTGCAAATTTCGAGCTTGATGGCAAAGCCATGAATGCTCTTCATTGCGGGTTAGATAGAAATGTTTTTAATTGTATTTCTTCTTGCACTACTTCTTACGATCTTTGGAAGTTTTTAGAACTTACCTATGAAGGTACTAGCGAGGCTCCAAAGCAAGAACCCGCTCAAAAGCTAGAACCCGACAACAAGCAAGAACCCGATGCAAAATCCGTGCCCAATTGCCCACTCCACAAGAAAAGGGCCAAGAAAAAGGAGAAGAAGAAGGCTTCAAAGGCAACATGGAGTGATAGCTCCACCTCTTCATTCTCCTCCTTCTCCTCGAGCGACCAAGGTAAAAAATGCCTAATGGCAAAACATGAGGTATCTTCCTCCTCTTCCTCCTCCTCCTCTTCTAGTTCTTCAAATTCTTTCAATCATTTGTCATATGAAGAACTCCAACATGTGCGAGACCAATTAGAGAATGGTTTTCACGAACTCTCTTCAAAATTTGTTTCTTTAAAAAAGTCTTTCAAAAAACTCTCCTCCGAAAAAGAACAACTTCTCAAAGAGAAGGAGGAGTTGACCCTAAAAATCCAAAACCTCCCCGATGTTGATTCCTTGGAATCAACCATTAAAGACCTTAGGGAATCTCTTAGCCAAGTTCACCCAAGGTGAACAAAATTTGTCCAAACTTTTAGGTTCTCAACGAGTATCTAGAACCACCAATGGACTTGGCTACACCAATATAGCTTCCTCCTCCCATGCACCCACTGTTTTTGTAAGGGGGAGCTCTAGTTTTAAATTTTGTAATTATTGTAAGAAACCCGGGCACCTTATTTATGAATGTAATTGTAAAAATGCCCGGTACGGCCAACCAAAGTCTATTTTCTTTTCGAACGAATTTTATAGGAGAAGACCCGCTATGAGACAAGTATGGATTGAAAAATCCCTTCTTGCGAGTCTCTCCGGGCCAAAAATTGTTTCCTCTCCCCGGTGATTTATTGTTTTTATTTAGGGGGAGTTAGGTTTGTTTAAGAATTTTTGTTTTATTCAAACTTTCAATTTCAACTTTTGGTTTCAAATTTCAAATTTTCAATTGGTTTTTGATTCAAAACTTTCAATTCAAACTGTTATTCAATTTTCGTTTCAAATCTTTCAATTTCCAAAATTTCAATTGATTTTCAAATCCCATCCCTCGTTTTTCATCGAATCCCTCAATCAAGTTTTATGCCCCATTCTATTTTGATAATCACAAAGGGGGAGAAATTCTTGATTGATTGGGGGAAAAATCTTTTAAAGCATGCCTCTCATTTTAAGTCCTTTACATTAATTGTTTTGGTGATTGTGATCATCAAAATAGGGGGAGATTGTTGTACCTCTCGAACCCCTCAAGGTTTTATTTTCATGATCACAATCACCCTCATATTTATCTAATCCTCTTTCAAGTGTTTTTGGATTGATAGGAATCAAATCAGGTGGCCAAGGAATTGGGCCAAGAAAGAAAGAAGGCAGAACTGGTCTGAAATCCAGACCACCGGCCAGCCGGTGGCACACCAGCGGCCAGCCGGTGGCACCTGCACTCGAAGGGAAGCCACTGCTTCCACACCGGCCAACCGGTGGCCTTGTACCGGCCAGCCGGTGGCACTCAGCCCCAATAGTGAAGGCTACTGCCTCACCACCGGCCAGCCGGTGGCTCTAGCACCGGTCGACCGGTGGTGCCTGGAAAAGAAGACTCAGCCTCATCCAAGGCACCGGCCAGCCGGTGGCCCTGCACCGGCCAGCCGGTAGCCCAGTCAAACTAGCCGTTGGGTTTGACCAGTCAACCCACTTTTGGCCTCCAACGGCTCCGAGGACTTCTCCAACGGCTCCTAAGCCTCCCCAAGGGTTCCATGCCTATAAATAAAGGCCAAGGAAGCCCCGGACACTAACCGGAACTATTGTGAAGCCAACGGACACTTTTTCCATCATTCGGCAATCCTCCGGCGGACTTCCTCAAAGGAACCCCAAGTGCTCCATCCATTTCCAATCCAAGGAGCACCTCAAGAAGCTTGGGAAAGCACGCTACATCAACTCCATCATCCAATTGGCGCCCAAGTCTTCCTCCAATACGGTTTTTCTTGTTTATTTTATTTTGAGCTTAAAATTGGGTTTGTACCTACAAACCCCAAACACTTTTCTCATCCCCCTTTCTTTTGGGTTTCACACCACCACTAAGGTGTGAAGAGGTTCTTCAAGCCTTTCCTTTTAAAAGGCTTGTGTTTCGGTGACCTAGCCTTCACCCGTTAAAAAGGCTAGTGGGTTCTTGCTAAACCATTAAAAGCAAGTGGGTTCTTGCTTAACCACCAAAAGCAAGCTGTAATAGGTCCTAGTGCTACCTCAAAGCCTAGTGGGTTTCTTGCTAAAACCATTGAAAAGCAAGCGGTAGGAATCTCTCAACGGTTGAGTTGGGAGCGGAGACGTAGGCCGGGTTTTGGCCGAACTCCGTTATCAATTTCTTGTGTCTTGCCTTATTTATTTCCGCTGCACTTTACTTTGTTTTTTAATTTGTTAATCAATTTTTTAAAAGGCAATTCACCCCCCCTCTTGCCATCATTCCCTCCTTGGGGTGTTCTTCCGACCCAACAATAGTCACACATAAAAACAAATCCACCTTTTGGTTATTCCTTCAGTTATCCATTCCATAAGGTTGACCCTAAGGGGTCCCCTATGTGGTTGAGGGATAGCTAGGTCCTCACCAAGGATGGACTATAATTTTTTATTAAACAAAATTAAACATAAAAAAGTAAAAATATATATATTAGGAAGTATTATTAAAATAAGTTAACAAATATCATTATAAATATAATTACATAAAAGTTTATATAACTATAAATAAAAAATATTAACTAATTAAAAACACTTGAATTTTAATAAACATAAGAATTTATTAAAATGTGAAGGTAGAGTAATTTTTCAAACCATATAATATTGAAAAATATTAAACCACTTTTAAATAATAACAATTCTTAGTATTTTTTAGGGGGTGCTTCTTCTTCAATTTTTATTATCTATTTTCCTAAAATATTAAAGCCTCTTTTACAAAATAATGTGGTCACACCATGTTATCTTATGAATCCTAAATTTTATCTTCAAGATTTTCCACTTCATCCATGGGTTCTTCATCCTCCACTACTAGGGACTCTAATAACATGGTTGAGTTTGCAAGATTAAGACATAAAAGACCATGAGAGAGTTTATCTTGCACAAGATTAATTTAAAAATAGTCAAAATCAATGTTATCTTCCTCTAAAGTATAATCTAACAGTTATAAATCTATTTCACTAAAATAATGGGGGATGTATACCAATTGAAATCAAGAAAAAATAATTGTAAGTGAGTATTGAGTTTTTTAATACCCCTCAAATTTACTAGTTGGTATCACTTGTTTCTTTTGGAGTTCCCCTGGTAACATATCAAAAATTTATAGGGGAGTAGTATATTTTAATAATTCCACCTCTATGATTTACTCTTATTATATTGGAGGTTTTATTTTTGGTTAATCATCCAAAGTCACCCCCTTAAGTTTTTAGTCTTTGATAATCGAATAATATTTTCTCAAACAGGTTCAGAACTTCAACTAAGGTGAGTTCATTTTCAATATGTTCACCTGTAACATTACTATTAAATAATCATTTGTTCATGACAGTTAGTTCAAGAATCATTTTTTATTGTGCTTCTATAGTTATTTTTATTAATTTTGAAAGCATAAAATTATTTACAAGGTGAAAAAGCAAATTTAATCTCTAACCTAACTCTAAAAAAATTATTCCAAGTTGATTATTTGGTTTTCACAAGTCAAGTTACATCATAATTTTTATTTGAAACATGGAATTCAGTATAGGGCATTCTAAGTTTGTTTCCTAATGAGTGAATATGGTTTAGTTCTTCACTATCTCAATAACTTGGGTATTTTTGTTTTGTTTTTGATGTTTTGAAAATAGCTATAAAATAAGTTTTTTATGAATTGTGAATAGAAAAAAATAGAATGCAAATATAAAATTAAAAAGGGTTACGAAATAAATGTAGGAGGTCCTAGGTTGTATTCAAGTGGGTTGGATCATTATTTATATTTGTTCTAAATCTCTCAACTAAATTCACTAACTTAATGTCATTCATCCACCCACCCTATACTATTTTTCTTTTTTATAGAATCACTAATCTTCTCATGAATCCTTGATAATATCAACTATCCCATAATTCTCCTGGGTGAATGGGCAATCACAATCCTCAATTGAGTGAATGGGCTTTGTAATAGGCTGGGATTTTATGATGTGTTTCTCTTTAAATAAATTTCTTTGAGAGCTTGCATTGCTTGCTACACCTAGTTTAGAAGAAAACAAAAACTTATTAAAATATTTTTATATTAAAATTATATAATTTTTTAATTTGTATTTTCAATATTATCTTCGGTTTTAATTTTTGGAAATTTCTAAAAATATCAATTTCTCCGTGAATAGTGTAAAATATCATTTTTTGTAAAAATGACATTTCTTAAAAAAAGCCTCATTATGATTTTAATTTAATCCTAAATTAACATAATATCCCTTTATTAAGATATAATCTAATTAATTACATTTGAATCAAAATAATTGTTGATTTTTTTATAAGTCTATTTTTGGACTTAAAGATGCTTTATTTTTAAAAACTATTTTCCTCTGTATTTCATCTTTTTACCTTAAATTAATTTCTACCACTTATGTGGATTAAATTTTATAAATTTTTTTACAAATTTGGAATTATGTGGTTCAAAATTAGTAGATGGTTTCCTTTTATTTTTTTCATTATGAATAGTAACTGTGGAAAAATTTATCATCTCAAAAAAGTGTAAATCATGTATTTAAGGTTAAAAGATAATGTGATATGACAATTAATTTTATCTAAAACATTTTTTTATCTTATTTGATGAGTTTATTTTGACATTATCATCCAATTCCCAAAACATTTCAACTTTATTCCATTTTTCTTTGATTTTGTGCATTATATTATTTTAAGAGAAGAATAAAAACAAAATATCACACTCTTTAATTTAGTATTCAAATATTATTTATAAGGGTAAAAAGATTTTATATTCAATTTTAAATGATAACTTTAAATATAAATTAATTTTTTTATCATATTAATTTATTTTAAATTTTAATTTATGAAAAAATTACCCTAATTTCTTGCACAATACTGAGAGAGTATTAATTCAACTGGTAGAAAAATAAAATAAATGATTTTAAAAATATTGAATTTAATAAAATTTGGATGATTTATTGTATTACATGATTTTTATATATAAATATAACATATTAATTATTTTTTAAAGTCTTATATTATAAATTCATCTTTTTCTTGATATTTTGAGTGTCAAATTAAAATAATTGTGTAAAAATGACATTAATGATATTTTCTTAAAAGGATATTTTATTAAACTATGTTAAATAATAAAAATATTGATATAGGAAAAGGGGGAAAATATATAGTCTAAAATATCATACCTTTCCCATTTATGATCCAATTTTCTCATTATAAGAAAAATTATAACCCTTTAATATTTAAATAGTCATTTCCACAGTTAAGGTTAAAATTAGTTAACCAAGGGGTTAATCCAAATGATGAAGTTTAAAATGATATATAAAACTAAAAATTTGGTTTTATGATAATATTAAGACAATATAATCATTATATAGAAATTTATTCTATTTTGGAAACATTATAGATGAGTTAGACACATATTATATTATAATATTTCTTGAATTTGTAAAAGTGACCCTCTACAAAGTTATAAAAGGACACCACATATCTCTTTTCTTTATACCCATTTGAGACATATATATCCAAAAAATCATGAAAAATACTCTTATAGACATCTTTATCCATGTTTTGGAGGATATGGTCTTCCCAGCAGTCTAACCCTAGGTCCTGAAGAGAAGATATAATGGAGCTATTTCAAAAGAGAGGTAATTACCTTCACTGAACACTTTCATTTTTATTCTTCTATTACAACCTTTTTTTATATCCTAAAAATGAAAAAATAATACCACTCGTATATAACATATAAAACGATTTTATTATTTTGATATAATAATATTTATCCATCTCTTTCTCCATTAAGTGGGAAACAAAACCATCGCTCGCATGTACGTCAGACTATTGCCGTGCGAACTGATGTAATTTTTTTCCATTACTACCTCTATGGATTGTTATAAATATGAAACTAATGAAAATATATGATATTTATGAAAAATTTACAATTATGAAATTTTAATGTCATATCTAGCTATATACCTTCTAATCTCTTGGAAAATTATAATATCACATGTGCGTACTTATAGACTACCACCTCCATGAAGCGACATGGTTTATTTTAATTTATGACTTACATGGATGGTAATAAGTATATATTTATTGAATATAGATGATATATATTATATAATAATGATTTTTTATTGGTGATTTATTATTTACCTTTCTTTGGATCCATTGGTCAAAAAGGGAAAACAATGTTCATGTGTATGTAGGGTTTACCATCTTCATGAATGGTTTGTTTTTCTATCCATATCTTTTATAGATGATTATATATATATAAAATTAATATATATTATATTAATATCCTTATTATCATTATATATATGATGTAACCATAATAAGATTACAAGTACCATAACAACTGAATCAAAACTTAAATGATAAATGAAGTAGTTAACACTAAAAACAATGACAATTATAAAATATTGTTAAAATATATGTGATATGAAGTTATAAATAGATCATATATCATATTATAGATATGTATATTTTTTTTATTTAATTATAGTAAATATAAATTTATTATACAGGAGGATAAATGCACATGTTTGGTGAGGTATTTCTTCTCGATTTCCACTACATTGAAACATATTTGTTATATTGAAACTATTTATTGTTATATGGTGTATGTAGTATCCATTTGATCTATTTAATGTGAATATATATTTATTCATTATGATTAATGTTTCAATTATAGTTTTTTCTTTCAAGTGGTTATAATTTAAAAGTTACAAAATAGGTACGAATATATTTTTTATTATCAATTTTGGGGATTACACTTATTTTCATTAAAGGAATCTTTATAAAATAAATATATTTTTTTATACTCTAAATATTTAAGGAGTTCCCAAATTTAATTCCAACTATTCCCCTCTTTGTAACTCGGATCGTGAAAATAAATGTCTAAAATAAATTTTTATTTTATTTCTCTTTTTGATCGGGTATATTTTTCTTCCATATCCATATTTTTAAAAATTGTTTTAAAAAAGTACTTTAAATTTACTCAAATTATTTATTAAGGAAATTTATTCTTTACTTTTCAAAATTTTTAGAAGGAATATTAATAATTTTTTCAAAAAGGATCATTTTTTAATTTCTTTTCAAAATTCAAAAGGAATGTTTCTTTTAAATATTTACTGTGTTAATGTTTTTCCCATTTCTATAAACATTTTATAATATTTCAATTATTATACAAGTTTTCCATGGTTTTATAATGAAAACTCTTTACTGAAATATTATGTTGATTTTTTCTTCCATTTTCTTTTATTCACCAAATGATGTTATTTTATTTTAAAACCTATAATTCTGATTAATTGATGGTCATATTTTATCTTATATTAATTTTGGGGCCATTAAATTTCTCTTGAAACATTCACTTTATTGTGATCAATTTTAATTACACATTACATTTCTCTAAAATATCCATATTTATTGTGTCATGGATATTATTATTACCTAAACCATATACCATTTATACATATAATATTTTTTTGTGAAAGTTACTTTATTAGGTGGGGAAATAATAATTTATTTTATTCATTAATCAATATAGAAATTTATACATAAGGCATATTGTTTAGGAATTGAATTGATCATTCAATATATGAGGAATGCATTGGACATGTAATTATGGTTGGATCCTTATTATAGATTTCCCCTCGATACATCAACATGTCTCATGAGATAGAACAGTTGACTATCCTTATTTAAATGGGTTTTGGGTGTATACCTACCCATCGATTAAACTTTCTTAGTGTAAGGGATTGGTGGTAAATATATCAGGATATTTGAGATCATGAAGTCCATTATTATGAATTTCCTTTATTGAGAATTCAATTATTATGATCCATGATTTTACTACGTTGATATCATCCATGGATTCATTTCCTGCTTAAGTTATTGATTAAATGTAATGTGTTTTCAGTTATATGGACATAAAAATTGATTATTCCTTGTTTTCTCATGGTAGCTTCTACAACATGTAACCCTTACTGAGCATCTAATCTCACATTTTATTTTTTTCCTTTCTCCAATATATGAATAAGGAGTCTTTTAATGACTTCAAGGATTTGGAATGTTTTTTATGTTTTATATTTTAATCTCAATGTAGAAAATGGGGGTCATGTATGTATCTATTTCTTAAGTAATTCTAATATATTTGGTCCTTGAGGTTTTGATCTTCTGAATCATATGCTAATGTAATAAAGTTTTCACTGGCTCATGGTTACTAGATTTTAGGTTTCTACCATTGGTATTAAAATAATTTTTGTAGAAACCTTGGTAACTAGATTTTAAATGAACATAGCTAACATGATATTTAATATAATACCTTATAGTATTTGATAAATTTTACAATTAGAGAGATTTTAATTTTATGGACTAATATTCATGATGATTGTGAGGTAACTTGGTGTGTGACATTATTCAGTTATGGAACCTAGTAGAAGAAATGGAATCAACACCCATAAACAATGTAGGTATTTACCTTCTATGAAAGAAAATACATTTGGTGCTATAACTATGCAGGTTATGGCTTTATTAGGGAGTTTTATTCGTGTTATGATGAATAACCATGCATGAATGGAGAAACCTATTGTTATATAGTGTGATTCACCAATAATGGAACACTTCATGAAACAAAACCCTAAATATATTAATGGAACTACTAATCCATTGGTATTTGAAAATTAGATTAAATCACCCAAAAATATATTCCATGTTACGGGATGTAATGAAAATGAAAATTTTATTTTAGAAGTGTATTGTTTGAAAGGATATTTCAATCAATGGTATTCATGGATCTAGAAAACTAAGGACTCTAAAGAAATTGAAATCATGTAATGGAGAACTTTTAAAGTTGTATTATTTAATAAATACTTCAATCAGGTTTAGTGAGCTGAAATTGAGAGGAAGTTCCTCACTTTAATGAAGAAGGAAAAATAATGTGTGGTGGAGTATGAGGATAAATTTACAAGACTATTAAATCAGGATTTGAACTACATATGTAATCCAAAAAAGAAATACTGACCATTTCTTTGATTGTATTAATCATAGTCTCCAAAGGGCCCTAGTTTCATAAAAAAATTAATTCAATGTTGATATATTATCTAGTTCCATTAATAAAAAGAATTAATTTTTTAGATTTATATCTTCATGGTAAATCAAGAGAAGAAGAGGTTAGGTAAGAACCAAGAAAAAGAGAATGCATCAATGAATAATATTGGAACAATGTAATTTCCATCATGAAAATTTTATGGAAAGAAACATCCAAGAAAATTATTGAAAGTTGTGAGAGTTTATTATAAGTGTAGAGATAAGGGTCATACCAATAATTAACATAAGAAAAATAAAGAAACAACTATTATGTAGCATATCAACTGTAAAGAGGTTGATAATTTTTCAAACTAGTTTCCTAAGCATCAAGGGAACTTACTAGAGAAGAATCCAAGTATAGAAGGCCCTACATATGGAATTACTATAGTCAAAGTGGAAGTTCCTAGAGATTTTTTGAAATGTACACTTATCATCCACTCAAGAACTGAAAATGTTTTATTTTATTATGTTTCTAACTAATATTTTATATTTGAATTATTTTTTAAGGTTATCACATCACCACCTTAATGATTAGATGTTTATTTGATAGTAAAAACTCCCAACGGTATAATGATTACATATCAAGTCTATAGATCCTATCTAATACAATTTTGTGGGAATTTTATTCCCATAAACATTGTTATTATTCATATAGTTTAATTTGATGTAATCTTGGGAATAGATTTGCTCTCTCAGTATAGAACCCATATCAACTATCTAGGAAGAAAAGTGACATCTGATATTATGAATCAACCTATGATAGTTTATCAGTGAAAAGTTGAACTTAAAGTTGTGATGGAAATTACTTACATCGAATGGGTTTTACTACCTATTCATAAACGATAACTATATTATATAGTTGAGGATAAACTCAACATTGAATATATTCTTATTTTATTATTGTTTTTATATCATTCAATAAGAGTTCCCTAGTATTCCCTCAGATCATTAGGTTGAGTTTTCAATAAAACTCATACCTAGATATACACATATTTCAAGAACTCTATATATAATTGTCTAAATTGAGTAACAGGAATTGAATAAGAAACTCTAGAAGAATCTAGATTGGGGATCCATTCATCCCAATGCATCACCATGGTGTACACCTTTTCATATTTTTAAGAATAAAGATGGATCAATTACTCCATGTAACCAATTTATGTAGTTGTTTCATCAATGTATCTATTTTATCACATAGGGAATTCATCGATGTAGGTGATTTCTAAAAATTTGATTCTATGATGTAGCTCATTCATGTTGGGGTTTCTTTCATGTAGCTAATTGATATAGTATATTGCTTGACATATCCATTTATATGTAAAGTTTATTTCCTCGTGTAACCAATTTTGAGTACATAGTAAAATTTCATAAAAATGTATGTGATTTAAGAACTATGAGAAAAATGACTTAAATAGACATAAAACCTAATGAAAAAACTTATAAACAAAAATCATCAGTGCTATATAAAGGGGATTTGAGATCATCAAAACATAATGTACATGGGATATGTTGGAACAACATTAGTTGTCCAACAATCTCAATTTTTTTTATAACAAAACCCATTAAATGATAAACCTAAAATTTTTACGGATATAAAGAATTTTTTATAGAATCTATGTAATATATATATATATATATATATATATATATGTTTCTTCTAAAATTTTTTGTTTATCCTTTCTTCTCACACATAATCAGATTTATCCACCATTAGTTCAGATGACTTCTCCCCATAAGGGTACATCACCCCCTTTTTTCATTAAAAAGGGAAGGGTAATGAGAGGGAAAACAATTTTAATATAGGAATTGGAGTAATGAATTGTTTAATTATAGTACTTATCATAATTTTAATTATGGAAGCACTGAATTTCTAAAAATTTCAACAAATAAAACATTGAAAAATATAGAAAATATTAAATGAAAAAAATATATTTAAAAAAATTAAATGAAAATAGTTGCTTTAAAATCTAACAAAGAGATAAAATACATGAAACAAAATAAATCAATAAAACTAATTTCATTAATCATGAACTTGGTAAAAAATTATAAATATTCATTATAAAAAATTAGAGACATAAAAATCAGTCAGGTGACCCTAGTTTGTGTATGGACACAAAGTTAAAAGAATGTTTCAATAGATGCTACTTAAAGGATGGATAGGGATGAGAGGTAGGAGGAGGTTCCATCATTAGAGGTGGTACCACTTTTCTAAGATCAAAAATAGAACTCTCTTCATATCCAACTACTGATCTGTCTCGGGGTCTTTGGTTTTGGGACCAAGTTGACTGGAAGTCATTTTTGGGATGATAAAAGAAGTTTGTAATGATTGTTTTGTTTTTTTATTAAAAAAATAAAAAATCACATTACTTCATAAAGTTATGGTGATCAGATGATAGTATTAAAGGAAGCATGGTAAGCTGAATATTAGATACAGGTTTAACAGAAATTTTCATAAGTTTTAGTTATCTATTTTGAAGATTTTTTATGAAAGAAGTTTTTTTAACTTACATTGTGTCTTTAAGGAAAGTTTCATTCAGTATGAGGAAATGTATTAGAGTCTAAATATATCTATACTGAATTTGTTGATGATTTTATAATTTGTAATTATCAAATATCACAAGTTTTTTAAGAAAGTTATGATGAAAGCCTTATGAAATAAAGGGGAAGAATATATGTTTGGTACCCTAAGTCAGATTATTTTATTCCAATCATAACACTCTAAAAGTAATGAATGTTTCATGGTACAAGAAGAAGTTTGTGGAAGAAGAATGGTTGGATAGTTTTAAATATTTGTAAAGAAGTGACACAAATCCATTAAATTAACTAATTTATAAGACTATCTAATCCATCAAATGAAATAATTCATAGGATCAATCGTCAGTGGTAATGTTTGGAAGTCACTGCTGACACCGGTACATAGGACATGTTATGTTGTAAATCAATCATATGCATGAAATTTTGTGGATGTAGATAATAAGGTGGAGTTCATTGGGACTGATTAATATAAGAAATTCAATGACTAATCCACTAGATGATGATTGGAATATTTGGAAGTCACTGCTGACACCGGTCTACAGGACGTAGTATGCTGTAAATCAATAATAGCCATGAAATTTTGTGCATGCAGATAAGAAATTTGAGTTTTTTGGGACTGATTAATATAATAAATTCAAAGACCAATCCACTGGATGATGATCAATAATGTAGTCAACAATTTTCAACAGGTTTAATTATATTAAAATTATGATAAAAGATAAATAAACTTCAATTTTTTTCCATGTCGTTCAAGACTCATAAGACAAGAAGTGATGCAGACTCTTCGATCTAAAGAAAAGAAGAAAAGGAGAACTGCATGAAGAGTTTTAGAGAAGTTTTTTTCATGGGGGTATTTAAAGTTGATGTCGAAGTGTTGTCGAAGGAGTGTTGATATCTTTAGAAGTTACAATGATATTTATGGGAAAATAAAATAAATAGAAGTTTGTTGAAGTGGAAACAATTTATATGTTAGAATGGTTTCAATATTTTAAAAAGCTCAGAAATTTATATTTATTCAACAATTTTTTGGTACAGATCATCAGAATGAGAAGTTTTGTTTTTAGTTGGTACGAAGCATCGGTATGGGGTTGCATTCATTTTACAAGTAGTCATCATAAAGAGTCATATTCAGTCTTACTTATGTTTTCATTTTAATGAACTTTGTATCGGACTAAATAATGTTTAGAAAGTACAAAGTTATCTCATGTTGTGATAATATTAGAGAAGGTTCTAGAAGAATTGAGAATAATTGATAAGCGCTGCAAGCGTCAAAAATGAAGTCAAAGTAGAAATGAAATTTATGTTTTGAAAATATTTTTGAGTAGGAAATTATTTTTATATTCCCTCCCAAATCAATTTTGGCTCTCCTATAAATATAAGAAATTACATTATACAATTTGACACTTGTACTGTTCATTTTTGAAGAGAGAGGGAGTGAAAGTGATAATTTTTTTGGAAGATAGAATAGGTTTTTAGACAATTGTTTCCTAAGAAACATATCTGAATAGAAGAAGCATAAGGAAGGATAGTAATAAGAGTTTACTGGATTAAACTGAGCCATCAAATTCAAGTATTAGGAAATTTTTAAATCGGTTAAAATTTTTTAGGGTGTTATTTCTTATCTGTTTTCGGTACTGAGAAATCAGATAGAGGAATCCAACTAAAAAATCATAATGATTTTTCTTAAAAAAATACAAAAAGATTGTTTCTACCTACTGTTAGGTACACAATTGAAGCATTAATTTTTGAAGG
This sequence comes from Viscum album, assembly GCA_963277665.1. Lineage (NCBI taxonomy): Eukaryota > Viridiplantae > Streptophyta > Magnoliopsida > Santalales > Viscaceae > Viscum > Viscum album. The sequence goes on along the minus strand of OY728127.1, from coordinate 736,268,249 downwards.
TATTAAAGTGTAAGTTGATAATGTTACACAGTAACTTTTTTTAAACCAACTGGTGTGATGGTTTAATTACATGTTACTCAAACTTTTATTACATCATTGGTGATGTAAGAAGCACATGAATTTTTGTATTGATCACAATTCCTCACAGGTGTAAATGTATATCCTATATGTTTTATACACACAAAAGGTTTTTTTTCAAGTGAATTTTATGGTGTTGGATTGTTTCTAAACAATTATGTGGACATAGCTACTCTTGTTTAGTAGTGAACTTTGTAAATACTTATATTCCTATGGATGTGTGATTGTTTTGTTTTCAAAAAAGTGATAAATCATTAATAGGATGAAAAGGTTGTTTCAAAAGAAATAAAACCTAAAATAAAAAGATAAAATTAATTCACCCCTCCCCATCTCAATGATGTATTCATCCTGATTGGGAATTTTTAATTGGTATCGAAGAAAAGCGGTGAATCTAGTCATCAATTGAAAGTACTATCTTATCTATAAAGATAAAATGTTTTCATATCTTATGTCTCTTATGTATGAATTTTTGGAAGCTATTACAAATGGATTTTATCCAATTTATGAAAAATTTAATCTTACATATGTGGATAAGAAGAATTTTAAAAATGATAGATGTGCTAATAATGATTTTCTCTCATGACTTTCTAAAATTTATTTTCTATTAGTAAAGGGAGTTACTACTGGAAAAGGTATATGGTAAAAGTTTAAGAAATTTTATGAATTCAGTACAAAGGTGAAGAATGACAATCTATAAATACAAAGGGTGAAATATTAAGATCTTAATATGGGTGAGTATGAATCTATTCATGACTTCTTTACAAGGGTGAATGATATTGTTTTCATAATAAAAATTTCTTGGTGAAAAGTTTGAAGACTCAACTTTTATTGAAAAGATCTTGAGAAATATTCCTGATAAGTTTGATTCTAAAGTTTCATCTTTAGAAGATAGATATATTGAAACTCTGTCTTTGTATGACCTTCATAGTACTATCGTTACTTATGAAATAAGAAGGAAGAATGTTGTGAAAGGTAAACCAAAGGTTTATCAAGAAATTTTCTTTAATACAACCAAGTAATAAAAGTCTAATAAGATTCTTGAAGCTAAAAAAGATTGTGATTATGAATCATAAAATTAGGTTTGTAATAATATTGATGAATTTTTATCCTTATTTTCTAAAAATTTGTAAATAGGTACAAAGAATTATAAAGGAAATCCTACTTTGAAATGTTTCAAAATTGGAGTCATTGGACACTTCTCTTCTAAATTTCCTCGAAGAAAGAATGAAGAAGATAGTGATGAAGATGAATGAAGATTAATAATTTCTTGAAAGAAACATGATGATAATTCTAAATCCTTTTTAGTGGGTAAGGATAAAAAGTTATCCAAATCTAAAAGGGGAATATTTTTGGCTAAATATTATGAAGAAGAAGATAGTAAAGCTAAGGCTAAAAAGTTTACAGAAGTTCCTAGAGAAATTACTTATATTTCTATAGTTAATGATGAAGATTTTGGAAATAATATTTCTAAATATTATGATACTGAGTTAGAATTTCATTTAAAAAGGGAACTAAAATAATATATAAGAAAGATTGTTAAACATTAAAGAGATATCAAGAATTTTAAGAAAGTAATTCATAGAGAAAACAAGGAAGAATATTTTCCAGAACATAAAGATAATTTACTTGAATAGATTTATTTTCTAAATAATAAACTTGATAAATAAAATAATCAAAATGGTCATTATGAAGTATATTTGAAATAAATATAAAACGAGCTATAACTTTTTCAAAAAAAGTTTTCTAAAGGTTAGTAGGGAGTCACATGTTTCAAGAACATTATCTCTTGAGTTGGTAAAAGATATAGAAAATGTGAACATATGAATGATCAAAAGTTACATTAAAATTTTTAGAAGAAAGTTGAGAAAATCATGTATCTTGAAAAAACCAAAAAAATTTGAAAATTTATATTTTTTTAAAATTTCCTATTCCAAAACAAAAGTTTCTACCACATCTGATTCTATTAAGGATGGAAAGAAATCTGAATTGAATAATTTTTTGGCTGATGATAGAATTTTTGGGTCTCCACTATGTTATATTGTGATATATAAGAAATATTATGAGAGAAATGTTCACAATTTTGATAGAATGGAATTTATAGAGGAAAGTAATATTTTTATGGTCACTGCTAGTATTGTGGTGGATTTGGACATGTAGAAAATATGTGCCAGTTCAATAAACAACATTAAAACTATCCCATAAATTAAAAATGGAAATGTTTGAGGGGGATTTAATCCTCTAAATGAAAAAACTTTAAGAAGATTGTTTTGAAGAAAACTCAGAAGGATTTTATGAAACATGAAAATAGATTCCAACCTTTAGAAACTATTTTTGATAGATGTGAACAATCTTGACATCTTGAAAATGGTTATCTTGTTTTTCTACTAGAAATACAAATAGTATTTAACAATTATCAAAATATATAAGTGTTTAAATATAAAGTTAAATAAAAAACTCTTTTTATAAAAAGAGGTGTCAAAGATACCAAATTAGAATGACCCTAGATCTTGTATAATGGGTGTTCTTCTATCATAACAGGAGATTTGAAATTTTCAATAAAGTAAATGATTTCAAAGAATGAACACTGATGTTTGGAAATGATGAATCCCTTAAAATCAAAGGTGTTGGATCTTCTATTATTGGAAATGAAAATTTGAAATCTAATAAATCCTTATTTATTAATGGGTTGAAACACAATCTGTTGAGTGTTTATCAACTTTTTAAAGAAAGAAATAAATTTTTTTCTTGAGAAAAATTGGTTTTGTTGTGAAAAGATAAAAAGATAAAAAAGTTTTAACAAGAGGAAAAAATAAAAAAGGAAACTTATTTCATGTTGGATAATTTTAGAATTCATGTTACTTTAAAATAATGGAAGAAAATAAGTTATGGCATAAAAGGTTGTGACATATGTGTAAGAGAAACATGAGAATGTTATCAAAGTGAGAGAGTTCCTGAGATATTCTTGATATATCAATAAGAAGAGATTAGTGTAGTTTTATTTTTAAAAAGGGGAAGATAAAAAAAATCTGTACATAATAATGTTGATATATATTCAACTCAACCCCTAAAACTTATTCATTCTTATATTTTTGGAATGAATAGAAAACAATAAACATTCCTAGATAAGTACTTCATTTATTTTATTGATTATTTTACTATCACTACTTGTGTTATGTATTTGGAACATAAATCAATAGCTCTAAATATGTTTATGAGTTTTAGGAGAAGAGATAAGAAGTAATGTGGGTATTTTATGAAGAATTTGAGAACCAAAAATAGTGAAAACTTCAGAATGTTTGATTAGAGAGGTGAAGATGGAATCTTTCTTGGATATGCTTCATATGGAAGAGGTTATAGATTTTTCAACAAAAAATTGGATTATTAGTTGATTTAGTTTATGTAAAATTTCTTGAATAAGATGAGGAATATACTATACAAACTCATTTCGGTGAGGAATATGAAGAAGATGAAATAATTTTTGTTATAAAACCTGATAACGACATAAATAGTTGTGATACTCAATAGGTGGAAGAATCAGATTCAACTATTTCAAATGATGAAGAAGGAGTTCACACATCTCACCCTACAATGAAGAATATAGTGGATGATAAAAACATAATTAGTGATCATAATAAAAAGTTTCAAATAAGAGAAACATCAAAATTTATTACACATACTTCTTTTTACTCAAAATTTGAGTGGAAATATGTGAATGAAGATTTTGACCTCTATAATGGATTCAATCTATGAATTTTCAGATCCATGACTTCTTTTAATGGTACTTTTCATTTAATTTTTATTCTTCTTTTATCTTGGGGGTTTCACATACATTTTTTGGGGAAATTGTGGGTTTTCAAAATTTGGGTCAAATTGTGAGCTCATTTCCAGATTTAAAAATAAATTTTGTTTCTTTTATAACGCTTTATTTTTTCAAAATTTTTCACCCATTCCACTTCAAAATTGGAATAAATTGGTATATTTAAACCAAAATATTAATTTTGACCTCATAAGAATTCATAATCATGATGGATTTGGGTATTTTATCAAGGTATTGGGACAGCCCGTGGGCTCATTTCCTACATTAAAATATTTTTTAAAATTTTCAATATCTCATTAGTTTTTATGGGTTTCCAGTGATTCCAACTCTAACCCAAGACCACCTACCCAATTCATGTCCTCATACTATTCTCCTCCTATTTGGAGCTCTTATTCATCACAAATTAGGGAAAAACTTCTCTAGATTCCTCAAATCGTCCAGATTGGAAGAGGTAACTTGTTTCTTTCATAACTCCTTCAATTTTTACTATTTTCCACCATTTTAGTTCTAAAATGACATCTTAATAATTATTTTAACCTAACATTAATTTTTTTTCTGTTTGTAAATTCATCTACTAGTGTATTTGGTGAATTTTATTCAAGATATCTCAAGTAATTGGGTTCCCTCTCATGTTCCTCCCATTTTCTTATGGTTTCTTCCACTTTTCTTGATGTTCTAAAATGTCCAGAAGTTATTTTTCGTACCTAGGGGTTTATTTTATGTCTTTTTGGTGAAATATTTTGGATTAGGGCTCGATTTCACTTCCTTGTGGTGCGGTGATGGTGCGGTTGAAGTTTCACACCAAGATTTGGAGTTTTGGAAGAAATGGTATGTGGTTCCATGTGTAAGCATTTCATGATGAGTTATCTTTCTTTATTTACTTATTTTTAATGTTACTTATATGTTTTTTATTTTTTGAAAACCATTTTTGATGGAGCTTTTTAAGAGGTTAATTTTATAGTTTCACTTTTGTTTCAAATTCGGTGTTTTCCATGTCTAACTCTTATGGAAATGTTTGGGTTCATTTTATGACCTTCAAGAGTGGTTTAATAAATGTTTTCAGGGATTAAAAATCTATTTTGGATTGGTATTGGTGAGATTTTAGCCTTGAAAAGGTGTTTTGGAATGGGTTTTTTTGTGCAAATCATGGTTATACCCCTTGGGATTGTTTTATGAAAATTGTAAATGATTTATTGAGTTAAAAATGTGGGAAAAGGATGTACATGTATTTTTTTTGTGAGTGTGTGCACCTAATATGTAATTTTTAAAGGTAAATAGTTGATTTAAGATGTTAAAAAAATTATAATTTTTAATAAATTGTTTATGTGTTTTGTTAAATTGCAATAAACGTGTGAAACATGTTTGTGAGCTATTTTGTGTGAGTATGATGTGAAAAATGATTTTTTTGTGAAAAGAGTATTATGTGACATGTGTGTAGGTTATTTGGTGTATTTTATACTTTTAAGTGGTATTTTCATGTGAAAATTGTATTTCATGGCTTGTGGAACTTGTTTGAGCACAAGAGGGAAAACCTGGTTATCTAGGTGGGTGGATGTGTACTAGTTTTCTAGTGATCCCATGGGGTTTGGCGTCAATTTCAAGTAAAATTTTTGATAATGAAAACAATAGATAAACTATTATGATGTTGTTTTTGTTTTTTTTTTTGGAGCCACTATGTTATGGGTATGATCCCTACTAGTGGCTAGTGTGCATGAGAATGAATATTGTGATAGTTACTTTCACTAAGATACAAGGTACCTGGGACCCACAGTGAGCTAGTGCCTAGGGTTCATTTTCCCATTGCTTGTTCTCATTAGATACTTTATACTTTTATTTTGAATACAATATTTTTGGCTATAAATTTCGGTATTTTTATCATTCTATTTGGAATTGTGGATTTCTTTTAAAATAGACCACTTGAAAACTGTTTTTTATTTAAAGTTGCATCTCTTTAAAATTCTTACTAGTATTTCATGTTTATGAAAACTTGAAATATTTTCATCTCCGAATGTTTATCACATGAAATCTTTTAGTGGTGGCATCCTATTGGGCTTTGTCTCACACCCTACTTACACCTTTGGGTGTAACTAGATTTGTCTATTTTTGTCGCATGTTTGGGAAAGCTTTTAGTGCTAGTGGTTCGGGTTTTTAGTGGTCCTTCATGATGTAGTGTTGTGGAGATGGATTGAGGGTGGTGACGTTTTCCATGAGGAGGTTCTTGGGATGTCAATTTTTTGTTTCTTCAGTTGTTATAGTATTTTGGATTTTTATAAAATTATGTAATTCAATTAAGATTTTTTGTAAAATATGGTTTGTTTTGAAAAATCTAGATTTTTTATATTGAGTTTTTTATTGTTTCATGTTTATATACTTAAGTAAATCATTCCCAAATTTAATTTTATGATAATCAGAAACTTGTTCCAGCATGTGGGGATCGGGAACACCCTTCAGGTCTTGCCATGGTCTGGGTTTGGTGATGGTTTTGATGGAGAACAGATTTGGTTTGTGACAAAATGGTTCCGAGGAGGTTTGGGTTAACTCTTTGGGTCATGTTATTCGGGGAAGAGTCAAAATAGTCCAGATTTAAGATTATTAGGGATTGAAATTTTTATTACAAGTGGTGTGCCTAGCCAGCACACCTTATGACGTGATTCAAGTTTCCCAGGGAAGTCAAGTTTTATATGAGTTTTTTGGTTTTCTTGGTTTGATGATGATTAGGAGACATGAAATAAGAGTTGTGTTAATGGTCTCAGTGCGCTCGCAGGTCCTGGTAAGCCATGTGGAGATGGGACTATTTCCCTAGAACACTCTCTGTGATAGTGAAGTGATTGGCATGTGGCCTCCAACCATATGTCCAATTCACCCATCGAAACTGGTTTCCTTTCACATTGTCTTGTGTCTCTTTGTGTTAGAATCGTAAAAGTTTGGTTTTAATAAAAAATTACTTGGTATTAAGAACCAAAAAGTTTTTGTGAAATGATTTTCTAATAAATATGTAATGTTTTGATTTGTCAAATAGTGGAATTGAATTTTCATAATTTTTTTGAAATGGAAAATGGTGTGTTTACACCTATTTTGAAAGAATGAATTATGTTAAAGTTGGTTTTGAAAAAGTGTTTCCAATATATTTTTCTAAACTATTGAAAGGTGTTTTAATGGGATGGAATGTTTTGGAGGTCATGTGTGGAGTTTGGAAATGGATTTTTATTTGGTAACTAGAGCACATTTGAAAATTTTTATAAAACTTTTGAATCTTGTTTTAAAATGAGAAGAGTTGAGTTCCCAATTTAATTGGGATTTATAAAATGGAGTTTGTCATGAAATTTGAATTGTTTTTGAAGTGGACTGAAATGTTTTGAAATTAATGTACATGAATTAGAAGTGAGTTTTTCTTGAATTATTGGTGATGTTTTAAAAAAATTTATGAATCATTGGAACCTTGTTTTATATAATAATAGATGGGTTTTTCATTTAATGGGTGTTGATCAAATGGTGTTTGTCATAAAACCAGAAGTTTTTGGAAAGGGTTTGTGATGTTTTGAAATTTATGTGAATTACTTGAAAGTGAGTTTTTATTTGAATGATTGTTCCTTTATGAAAAGTTTTGTAAGATATAAATTTGGTTTGATTTTTTGGTTAGTGGTTGGAGAAAAATGATGTATTGGTTGACTGTTTTGGTTTTGAAAAGTGGAAAGAATTTTTGTTTTAACCTTTGGTATTTCCATGTGAGACCACATTCATGGGGTTACATGGGATGATGGATGGTTAATGGCATGACTAGATGGGTGCCATGATGGATATGAGGAGGGTGCCAGTGTGGTATGGAAACATGAATGTGTGAGGCCCATGGGGTACCATTGGAGGATACGCTAACTATCAAACCGTTTTTTTTCAAAGAGATGATTTTAAAGAAAAAAAATGACACCTTGATGACTACTTTGGGTTGGTGTGTCTTATGTGTTTTTTGAAATGTTGTTGTTGTGGGATGTTTTGACTCCAAGAACCCCTCTTGTTTGAATGGTGTTTTGGGTTTGTGTTTCTTTGGTAAGTTGGGTTGAAGGGCAGGTTAGTGGTCTCTTTATGAGAAATGTTTCAGGAACCCTTTACGGTGGTTCCTTTCATGTGTTTGGATCTGATTTGTGGTATGTTTCAACCAATGGACCATATTGGTTGGGTTTAGGGGGTTCTCTCATTAGATAAGGCATGACCCAATTAAGAGTCAATGAATGACTGAAGTGCAGCCCAGATTGTTTCGTCATTAGAAGATCCTCTAGTTAATCTATATAAAGAATCTTTTTCTCGAGATTTGGATATTGAGTCTTCACCATTTCCTTTCTTGGTTTTCCAGATCCCCTTGTAGCAGGATAGTGCTCGTGGAAGGTTGAAAGATACCATAATTTATTTATTTACCTGATTCATCAAAGGTGAAAGTAGTCTGGGGTTGTTAGTGTGGATGGTGTCTAATACGGACTTTGGGTCCCTCATAGTCTCTTCAAAGCAAGGGTTCACGTTAAACCACCAGTGTGGGAAATTTGGTCATGAGAGACTATTATGGCCACTTTTTGGAATTGCGTGATGTTTGGGGACATTTCATAAGGTCCCTCTCCATGTATTTTTTCCATCAGTCGTAATGGTCATGTTCTGTGATTCCTTGGGATCTCGTGTGCTCATTTGACTATAAAGGTGATGTTGTACAAACTTTTGTGAGTCTTTGCTTTGTTAGAAGTGTGTCTCCTATTGGGAAATTTCGACATCCTTTTTTTAGAGGAACGTGTTTCTATGTACCCTTTCCTATTTCCCTTTCTCATCCGAAGAAACAAGGGGTGATGTGTGTGCATATTCTAAGCACTTGTTTTAGTGAAATCTTAGGTTAGGGTAAAGTGAATTTGGAATGTGTTATGTCTTGGTGAACCCATATGGGATCAGGGTATATTTTTCATGGCATCGAAAGGAGAAGTTTCATTTGGGGGGTTTCCAAATCCAAATTGTGAGGCCAAAAATGATTCAAACATTTGAGCTCCAGCCATAGGTCATGGAGTGAAGTTGGCACATAGTTAGGTAAATCCCTGGGTCATTAAAACCTTTGGTTTAATTCTTTTCCTCATTATGAAAGATGGTAATAGTTTAAACCTCTAGAGTCATCATCTTGTTCAAATTGTTCCCATTCTATGGTAGATGTGGGAGGACCTTGTTTACATGTTGTAGCCTGAGTTCATACATTCCCCCTATGGTTTCCTTTTAGCGTTTGATAGAAACATTAAAATTTTGGCTAACCAGATTAAAGCACACGGTTTCCGCACAGTTAGTAGAAACTGTGCACTAACCTAGAAAACTGTGTGATAAGATATAGTAGCTAGCACATGGTCTCCACATGTCCATGTTCCCTGGATCATGTAACCGTTCAAAGTTTCCCCTTTGGACATAATTCTCCAAATGGTTAGTGTCACGACCCGTCCTCGGGGCCCGTGTCGTGACTACCCCAAACCCGCCTTCCATAGGCCAGTGGATGGCGACTAGCACCAAGGCGTAAATCCCGGTAAAAAGGGAAGGCATTTCCTTTGTAAAGTAAACCAAAAACACCACAGAGCAAGCAGACAGAAGTAAACACTAAGTAAAAACTGAGTACAACAGTAAGTGCGGAAAAGCAAGTGGGCCAGTATACAAACCCAAACTGAAAGTAAAGTACAACTCGAAAGGGAAAACAGCAACTGAAAGTAAATATGCAACATCGAGTTGTCCACTGTAAATCCCACCAGAAGGTTGGGTATAGATATCCTCCACATCTCCTCAGGTCTAGCCGTCCGCTCCGAGTACGCCTCGCCCAGTGGTCCACCTCCAGGTACTGTCCTGCTCCGCAAGTCTCAAACACGATCAGCGCTGTCTGTCGTCTGCAACCAACACAACGTAGTGCGGGCATATCCCGTGCAGGGGTGAGTATAAGCTACTCAGTAGGGACTCTGAGACCCCCGAAGGTCTCCCAGAATCCACAGAGTATAATCCACAAAGCAAAGATACAATCATGAAGTAACATCCGACAGTGCTTAGGTATATTCCCATACATATACCTAAGTCATTAATTATCATTCGGCTCCAACATCGGAGCCCAAGTACAACCCAGTCCACATAGGAAAGCAAAAATTAAATCCACACAGGATAGTACAACACAATCCACAAAGGAAAGCAAAACAGGGTTTCAGCTCGCACAGGTATACTTCTTTATATGACGATAGAGATGATCAGATATTGCCACTGAATCATCTAAGCCATCGGACCCACAAAGGATCGATAGGTACTAACCCCCGCAATGACCCACAAAGGATCTGACCCACATAGGATCAATAGGTAACTAACCCCCGCAATGACCCACAAAGGATCTGACCCACACAGTATCGATAGGTAACTAACCCCCGCAATGACCCACAAAGGATCTGACCCACACAGGATCGATATGTAACTAACCCCCGCAATGACCCACAAAGGATCTGACCCACACAGGATCGATAGGTAACTAACCCCCGCAATGACCCACCAAGGATCTGACCCACATAGGATTGATAGGTAACTATCCCCCGCAAATACCCACACAGGATCGGACCCACACAGGATCTGTAGGTGCTGGCCCACACAGGACCGCTAAGCGCTGACCCACACAGGATCGGACCCACACAGTATTGGTAGCACTGACCCATAAAGGATCGCTGAGTGTTGTAGTCATCGTTGTCGAATCCACTGAGGATCTCTCCACAATCGTCGTCGAATCCACTGAGGATCTCTGCACAGTCGTCGTCGTCGTCGCAGCCAGCTCTAGGGTTCCCGCACACAGCATGCTCGCTCGGGAGGGTCCGCTCCACGAGCCGAGGGCTGATACATCAAATGACACATAGTCCAGGGTTGATGTATCCAAAAGTTTTGTATCGTCAACAGGAACTCAACATCGCAGACGGCGCATCAATCAGACGCCCGGTCTGAGAGTTATCGGCTTTTTCGTTCGAGGGGCCCGATTGGTTTTTAAATCAAAACCAACCCGACCGTACTCCACCTACGTCCAAACCTTGGGCTGAGTAAGCCAAAAGATCCATCTCACTTAGAGGAATCCATCAAAGTCGACGGTACGTCAATCGGACGTCCGGAGCTCAAGATATGAGAGTTTCCTCTTCGAGGGCCCGGTTGGTTTCGTATACGAACCAACCTGGCCGAACCCAAAGTATTCCGAAACCTCGAGTGCGATATACCAAAATGACTGTCTTGATGCAAGGATCGCTTCTCTACTGACGGTGTGTCGTCCAGGGTTGGCTCGGCCAGTTACGGCCGAGCGGCGCGGGGGTGCGCTGCCCCCGCGTGAAGGAGAGCTGCGGCCCCGTGTGGGGCTGCTCTGTGTCACCGGATGCGGCACAAGGTCGCGTCCCTTCCTCTGCGGTCCCGCGCGGCCGCGGGACAGGCCAGCGCCGCCGCGGCTTCAGCCGGGTGGGTCTTCCCGGCGGCGCGCTGGGCGTCGCCGCATCCTGGCGGCCGGCCGCTGCCGGCCGCCGGCGTGTCACGCCGGCGGGGGGTTATGCGGACCACCGGACGCGCTCTCGTGGTCCGATTTGTGCGCGGTCTTCGCCAGTGCTCGTCTCGGGAATCGTTCTTCACTACAAAGCCATCAAAATTAACTTGCGGCCCCGTTTGTCATTTCCCTCCAATCCACGCATAACAACAAGAAGGTCGGTGGGTTCGGACTTGTTCGTTGGTCCGCACCCACCGCGTTAGCGGTTTTTAAAGTCTCACAACAATTATATTTAACAACCAGGGATATAAATCAAGAAGATTTAAAAAGAAACAACCCATACCTCGTAGTTGTCGTCAGACAAGGGTTCTTCGTAGAATTGACCATCGCGGAAGAAGAGGATCGTCGCGCCGCGGAAGGGCGTCGCGTCGTCGCGGTATACGGCGTCGCGTCGACGATCTCCAAGGGTTTAGGAAAACAAACAGATTTAATTTCACAAATTAAATCCATGTTAAGGATAAAAACCACAAAGTAATATAAAATATTTGTAATCTCCTACCTCAAGCAGTTGATCGAAGATTTGTCGCGGGGAAAGAATCGTCGCAGAAGAACATCGGGGGGAGGAGAATCGTCGGCGTCGCGGTACACGGCGTTGCGTCATCAATCTCCGAGGTTTTGGGGTTCTTCATCGCCATTCGTCGAAGGCCGGCATTCTTCGCGTTCTTCGCGTTCTTCGCGTTCTTCGCGAAGAAAGATGAAGCTCTTCTAGCTTCATAGATTTCTCCAAATCCTCTCAACAAGACACCCCTCAAAAGACAAGTGTTGGTCTTATTTTATTATTATGCCAACAGTTTGAAAACATGTTAAGAAACGAACCATTAATTTGGTGAATTAATTGTAACGACTTAACTGCCCATTTAATAGGGGTGTTAAGAGTTTTAGAAAACGCACCAGTTGACTTTCATTAAAGAGGGGTTTTTGCGGGTGCGTTACTTAGAGGAAAAGAAACAGTGGGGCTCGTACGGTCCCCACCTCACAAATATCCTACTAAGAGGGTAGGATATTTTGGGTTCCACCCTATCCGCTTCAACTTAGCTTAAGCAGTTTAAAGTGGCTTTAAGTGGCTTTAAGTGAAATAAAATAAAGTTGTCGCACCACTTTATTTTATTTTCTTCACTTAACCCCAAAAAATTAAAAACCACACCCGAGCAAACGAAACTCCAGAAGAGGCGTTTCTAAGAAAAAACTGGCGCTGCGATTCCATCGGTGCCCTCGAAATTTGATTCTGAGCACCGGTTCAAAAGTTAGAAAAACCCGCTCATTCGTTCACTGAATGTACCCGAGCCAAACTTTGGAAAATGATTCCGGGCACACCGGGCCTCGGAATCACGTGATGTCAGAAACTTCATTCTTGTAAAATTCCAAAGAAAATTAAGAAAAAAAATTCCCTTGAAATTTACAGGTCTTTACATCACTCCCACCTCAGGGATTTATGTCCCCGTAAAGATACATCATAAACTAGGGAAACAAATGTGGGTACTGAGCACGCATCTGAGCCTCCCGCTCCCAGGTGCTCTCCTAGAGGTTCCCATGTTGTCATCTGATGCGCACAAGAGGAATCGACCGTCCACGTAGGACCTTCTCCTGTCGATCCTCGATCTCCACCGGGACCTCCGCAAAAGTCGCCTCATCATCAACGTCTAGCTCCCCATGGTCAATGATATGCGTCGGGTCGTGCACGTATCTCCTCAGCTGAGATACGTGGAAGACGTCGTGTACCCGGTGAAACTGAGGTGGTAGAGCCAGGCGATAAGCCACCTCGCCAATCCTGTTGAGGACCTGGAAGGGTCCGATAAAGTGTAGAGATAACTTTCTGCCTCGGCCAAATCTCTGTAAACCACGTCGAGGTGAGACCCGCAAGAAGACGTGGTCGCCATCCTTGAACTCTTGTGGCCTCCGACTCCTGTCATCAGAAGACTTTTGCCAGCTCTGAGCTGTCCTCATCTGCTCCTGGATGACCTGGACCTTCTCTGACATGGCCCGGACCATCTCTGGTCCCACAAGTGCTGACTCCCCAGGGTCTGTCCAGCACAAAAGAGATCTGCAAGGTCTTCCGTACAACGCCTCGTATGGTGCCATCCCGATGGTGGAGTGGTAACTGTTGTTGTACGCAATCTCCACCAAGGGTAGGTGGTCCACCTAGCTACGACCAAAGTCGAGGACACATGCGCGGAGCATGTCCTCGAGAGTCTGAATGGTCCTCTCCGTCTGACCAGCCGTCTGAGGGTGAAAGGCAGTGCTCAGACGTAGATGCGTCCCGAATGCCTCCTAAAACCCCTTCCAAAGCCAGGAAGTAAAGAGAGAATCTCCATAGGAGATGATAGATGATGGCACACCGTGAAGTCGTACAATCTCCTGAACATAGAGACGCCCCAAGCTCTCCACTAAGCCCTGCTCTCTGATGGGTAAGAAGTGAGCTGGCTTGGTGAGTCGGTCGACAATCACCCAGATGGAGTCGTGACCTCTGGAAGTGCATGGAAGTCCAGTCACGAAGTCCCTAGATATCATGTACCACTTCCACTCTGGGACCTCCAAGGGTTGTACCAAGCCTTCTAGTACCTGATGCTCTGCCTTCACCTACTGGCAGGTGAGACATCGAGAAACGAACTCTGCCACAGCCTTCTTCATGTCTGGCCACCAGTGCTGTTGTTTGAGATCCTGGTACATCTTCGCCACTCCAGGATGTACAGACAAAGGAGAAGTGTGAAACTCTCTCAGCACCTCCTCCCGTAATTCAACTGGTACCAAGGTATGTCCTCTGAAAAGGATGTTGTGCTCTACTCCAAAGGAGAAACCATCAGGTGCCTATCCTGAGGATATCTGTGCACGCCGTGTCTCACAGTCAGCGTCCCCACGCTGTGCCTCTCTGACCCACTGCAGTAGTGGGGGAGTGACTATGAGTGACTGAGGGAAGGTTGCTCCATCCCTATCCACGAAGGATATCCGCAAAGTGTCTAGCTGCTCTGTCGCCTCTTCGAGTAGCTGAATGCTCGTCCTTCTGCTGAGATCATCGGCTACTACGTTCCCCTTCCCAGGAGTATAAACTATCTCAAAGTCATAGTCCTGGAGGAACTCGAGCCATCGCTGCTGTCTCAGGTTCAGGTCCTTCTGAGAGAAGATGTACCTGAGACTCTGATGGTCAGAAAAGACTGTAAAGCGCTCCCCTATCAGATTGTGTCACCAAGTCTTCAGAGCGAAGACCACTGCTGCTAACTCCAGGACATGGGTAGCGTAGTTCTACTCATGCGGCCTCAACTGACGTGATCCATAGGCGATCACGGCCCGCTCCTACGTCTGGAAACATCCAATTCCAGTCCCGGATGCATCGCAGTAGACTACATACCCTACTCCCTCCTCAGGAAACCTCAAGATAGGGGCGCTGGTCAATCTCTGTCTCAGCTCCTGGAAGCTCTGCTGACATCTTTCTGACCACACAAAGGGTTTCCCCTTCTTTGTAAGAGCTGAGAGTGGTGACGCAACTCTGGAGAAGTCTAGCACAAATCTCTGGTAGTATCCAACTAGTCCCAAGAAACTCCGCACCTCTGTCACGCTCCTGGGTGGCTCCCAAGCTAGCACTACCTCGATCTTCGCAGGATCCACTCCAACTCCCGCCTCAGAGATGACGTGTCCCAAGAAGTGGACCTCACGTATCCAGAACTGACACTTCGAGAGCTTGCCATAAATCTGGTGCTCTCGGAGTGTGTCTAGTACAACACACAAGTGGTAGGCGTGCTCCTCCTCAGTCGTCGAGTATATCAAAATTTCGTCGATGAAGACCACGACAAATCGATCAAGGTATGGCTGAAAGATCCTGTTTATGAGGCCCATGAACACTGCTGGAGCATTGGTTACGCCGAATGGCATAACCAAGAACTCATAGTGGCCATACCGACATCTGAAGGACGTCTTCTGCATGTCCTTGTCCCGAACTCTGAGCTGATGATAGCCTGACCTGAGGTCTATCTTTGAGAACCACCGTACTCCCTTGAGCTGATCGAAGAGGTCATCAATCCTCGGTAGCATATAATTGTTCCTCATCGTCACTTGGTTCAGGCGACGATAGTCGACACAAAGTCGCAAGCTCCCGTCTTCCTTCTTGGTGAACAATATCAGGGAAGCCCAGGGTGAAACACTGGGTCAGATGAATCCCTTGCCCTGCAAGTGCTCCAACTATACCCATAGCTCTCGAATCTCAGCGGGGGCCATCTGGTACACTGGAGTCGATATCGGGGTTGTCCCGGGGTACAGGTCAATATAAAATTCTACCTCTCTGTGAGGAGGTAGCCCTGGAACGTCGTCGGGAAATATGTCCGCAAACTGATCCACCACTGCAGGAAAACTAAGACTCCGCATGTCAACTACTCCTAGGATGAGGCTAGCCAACTGATGAGTGATGGGATATCCTCTCCTCTGAGGAAGTCCATCATGTGCTGTGAAGGCTCCCTTCTCGCCGGTGAATGTGAACCTGCTCCCGTCGGTGCGTACACATCGCACCTTGCGCCTAATACAATCTATCTGTGCATGGAATGTGGATAACCAATCCATGCCCAGGATGACATCGTAAGGCCTTGACGCCACTACAAGAAGATCCCAGCCAAATCTCTTGCCTCCTAGAGTAAGCTCACACTGTCGGCACCAGTGCGTAATCGTCGAGTCTGCTCCAATAGGAGTCTCTAGCCGTAAGGATCGAGCCAACGGCTCTGTCGGAATCTCCGAGCTCCGAACAAGGGAAGCATCTATGAAAGAGTGACTCGCTCCTGTGTCTATAAGAACTGCAGAAAGGGTGTAATAGACACAGATCGTACCTCAAATCATCTCGGGTGCGCCGTGGTCATAGGCCTCCGCTACCTGGAGTTGTGCCTGTCTCTGCCCGCCATCTACCTGTGGTCGGGGTGGACCTCCTGGTGGTGGTGGTGGTAGAGCCTCAAAGCGTCACCCACCACCTGCTGCTCGGCCAGGTCCTCTGCCTCGTCCGCCTGCTCCTTGCAGACCACCACGGTCGACCCTCTGCCTCTGCCTGGGTGGCCCCTCAACCGTTTGCTGCTCCTCGGCATGGTGGGTCGGGCAGTCACGAGCCATGTGACCCTGCCCACCGCATGTGTAGCACTGCCTGTCTCTCGAAAGACTGGCTCTACGTTGTGTGCCCCGCACTGCTGAGCCAGTGTCCTGAGGTCCTCTGCGTGGGGGTCTGGTCTGCCTGGACCCCTGAGTCATCCGTCGACTGCCTGCCGCAGAAGACTCTACTACGTGCCACCCTGCGGTAGGTCTCGCTACTGATGAAGGCTCAGCAAGGAAGCTCTCGATCAAAAGGGCTCACTCCAGTACTCCTGCCTGAGTCGGAATGCTGAGGGAGATCAGCGATGCCCTGATCTCATGTCTCAATCCCTGCTCAAAGGTCCGGGCCTGGAAGAATTGGTCTCGTACCATGTCGGTTGAGTAGCGAGAGAGATTGGTAAATCTTGCCGAGTACTAGGCGACCGTCAAGCTGCCATGCCGCAGCTGAAGAAGCTCCTGGATGCGCACCGCATGGAGGGTGGCCAGGACGAACTCTGAGCGGAAGAGGCCCTCAAAGTCTGTCCAGAGAAGAGATGCCTCATCGTGCACTTAGAGTATCAAGCTCCACCATCGGCCCGCTTCCGCTTGCAGTAGGCTCACTGCGAGGATCACCATGAGGTCTATTGGTGTCCTCACTAACCGGAAAACTCATATAACTGCCTCCATCCAGTCCTCGGCTGCCTGGGGGTCCGTCTCCCTGTGGATCATGGGCGGTCGCTGGCGCTGGAACTCATGTAGTGCACTAAGCCGATGTGCATCGTCAGCAGCTGGGGCTGGAAGCATTGGTGGCTCAGCGGGTAGAGGTACCACCGGTGCCTCAGCTGTCAAAGGGCCCTGCACCGAGGCCTCGTCGCTCGGTGGGCTGTCGTCACGCTCAACTCTCGGAACCCTAGCTGGCTGCCGTCGTGGGTCCATCCTGAAAAGGAAACAGGTGCGCCACGGTCAGAATAGTATACCTGGTGATCTGACACAAAGTAATCACAAAGAAAACTTGAAACACACATGCAATCAAGGTTTTCGTGCATTAAGTCGGAAATCAGAAGTCAGGGTCCTGGTGTTCGGATACGTCGGCCGCCGCACCAACACTGGACTCCTTGGACTGATAACCACACCCAATACGCTCAACATTGTTGCTTCACATAGAAAAGATCAGAGTCCCAAGGTTCTACGGTAGAACCAAACTCCTCTGACACCAATTTGTCACGACCCGTCCTCGGGGCCCGTGCCATGACTACCCCATGCCCGCCTTCCATAGGCCAGGGTCTAGCGACTAGCACTAAGGCGTAAATCCTGGTAAAAAGGGAAGGCATCGCCTTTGTAATGTAAACCACAAACACCACAGAGCAGGAAGACATAAGTAAACACTAAGTAGAAACTGAGTACAACAGTAAGTGCGGAAAAGCAAGTTGGCCAGTATACAAACACAAACTAAAAGTAAAGTACAACTCGAAAGGGAAAATAGCAACTGAAATTAAATCCGCAACGTCGAGCTGTCCAATGTAAATACCACCTGAAGTGTGGGTACAAATAGCCTCCACAGCTCCTTGGGTCCAGTCGTCCGCTCCGAGTACGCCCCACCCAGTGGTCCACCTCCAGGTACCGTCCTGCTCCGCAATCCTCAACCACGATCAGCATTGTCCATCGTCTGCAACCAACACAACTTAGTGCGGGCATAGACCGTGCAGGGGTGAGTATAAGCTACTCAGTAGGGACCCCGAGACCCCCGAAGGTCTCCCAGAATCCACAAAGGACAATCCACAAAGGAAAGATACAATCACGAAGTAACATTCGACACTGCTTAGGTATATTCCCATACATATACCTAAGTCATCAATTCTCGTTCGACTCCAACATCCGAGCCCAAGTACAACCCAGTCCACACAGGAAAGAAAAATGTAAATCCACACAGAATAGCACAACACAATCTACAAAGGAAAGCAAAACAGGGTTTCATCTTGCACAGGTATACTTCTTCATATGATGATAGAGATGATCAGATATTTCCACTAAATCATCTAAGACGTCGGACCCACAAAGTATCGATAGGTACTAACCCCCGCAATGACCCACAAAAGATCTGACTCACACAAGATCGATAGGTAACAAACCCCCGCAATGACCCACAAAGGATCTGACCCACACAGGATCGATAGGTAACTAACCCCCGCAATGACCCACAAAGGATCTGACCCACATAGGATAGATAGGTAACTAACCCCCGCAATGACCCACAAAGGATCTGACCCACACAAGATCGATAGGTAACTAACCCCCGCAAAGACCCACACAGGATCGGACCCACACAGGATCTGTAGGTGCTGGCCCACACAGGACTACTGAGCGCTGACCCACACAGGATCAGACCCACATAGGATTGGTAGAACTGACCCACAAAGGATCGCTGAGTGCTGTAGTCGTCGCCGTCGAATCCACTGAGGATCTCTGCACAGTCATCGTCGAATCCACTGAGGATCTCTGCACAGTCGTCGTCATCGTCGCAACCAGCTCTAGGGTTCCCGCACACAACATGCTCGCTCGGGAGGGTCCACTCCACGAGCCAAGGGCTGATACATCAACTGACACATAGTCCAGGGTTTATGTATCCAAAAGTTCCGTATCGTCAATAGGAACTCAACGTCGCAGACGGCGCGTCAATCGGACGTCCGGTCTGAGAGTTATTGGCTTTTTCGTTCCAGGGGCCCGGTTGGTTTTTAAGGAAAAACCAACCCAACCATACTCCACCTTCGTCCAAACCTCGGGCGGAGTAAGCCCAAAGATCTGTCTCACTTAGAGGAATCCATCAAAGTCGACGGTACATCAATCGGACGTCCGGAGCTCAAGATATGAGCATTTTCGCTTCGAGGGCCCGGTTGGTTTCGTGTACGAACCAACCCGGACAAAACCAAAGTATTTTTAAACATTGAGTACGATATACCGAAACGACCGTCTCAATCCAAGGATCGCTTATCCGTTGACGGCGCGTCGTTCGGAGTCCCGTAGCTCACGTTATGAGCAAAAGACCGAAAAGGTTCCGAAAACGGGGGTATGGGCCCGGACCGACCCGGCCCAACCACCCTGGGTCGGCCCCAACCGGGTCGACCCGACCCGGGTCCGGGTCTGACCCGGACGGCACGGCCCGGCCCGGCCGCCGGGGTCGGCTCGGCCAGTTACGGCCGAGGGGCGCGGGGTTGCGCTACCCCCGCGTGAAGGAGAGTCGCGGCCTCACGTGGGGCCGCTCTATGTCACCGGATGCGGCGCAAGGCCGCGTCACTTCCTCCGCAGTCCCGCGCAGCCGCGGGATTAGCCAGCGTCGTCGCGACTTCAGCCGCGGCGGGTCTTCCCGGCGGCGCGCCGGGCACCGCCGCATCCTGGCAGCCGGCCGCTGCCGGCGTGGCGCGCCAGCGGGGGGTTCTGCGGACCACCGGACGCACTCCGGTGGTCTGATTTGCACGCGGTCTTCGCCAGTGCTCGTCCCAGGACTCGTTCTTCACTTCAAAGCCTTCAAAATTAACTTGCGGCCCCATTTTTCATCGCCCGCCAATCCGCGCATAACAGCAAGAAGGGTGGTGGCTTCGGACTTGTTCGTTGGTCCGCACCCACCACGTTAGCGGTTTTTAAAGTCTCACAACAATCATATTTAACAACCGGGGATATAAATCACAAAGATTTAAAAAAGAAACAACCCATACCTCGTAGTTGTCATCGGACGAGGGTTCTTCACGGAATTGACCGTCACGGAAGAAGAGGACCGTCGCGTCGCGGAAGGGCGTCGCGTCGTCGCGGTATACGGCGTCACGTCGACGATCTCCGAGGGTTTAGGAAAACACACAGATTTAATTTCATGAATTAAATCCATGTTAAGGATAAAAACCACAAAGGAATATAAAAGATTTGAAATATCCTACCTCAAGAAGTTGATCGAAGATTTTTTGCGGGGAAAGAATCGTCGTGGAAGAACATCGGGGGGAGGAAAATCGTCGGCGTCGCGGTACACGGCGTCACATCGTCGATATCCATGGGTTCGGCATTCTTCGTCACCTTTCGTGGAAGGCCGGTGTTCTTCTCGTTCTTCGCGTTCTTCGCGTTCTTCACGTTCTTTGCGTTCTTCGCAAAGAAAGATGAAGATCTTCTAGATTCAGAGATTTCTCCAAATCCTCTCAATAAGACACCCTTCAAAAGACAAGTGTTGGTCTTATTTTATTATTATGCCAACAGTTTGAAAACATGTTAATAAACGAACCATTAATTTGGTGAATTAATTTTAACGACTTAAATGCCCATTTAATAAGGGCGTTAAGAGTTTTAGAAAACGCACCAGTTGACTTTCATTAAAGAGGAGTTTTTGCGGGTGCGTTACTTAGAGGAAAAGAAATGGTGGGGCTCATGCGGGCCCCACCTCACAAATATCCTACCAAGAGGGTAGGATATTTTGGGTTCCACCCTATCCGCTTCAACTCAGCTTAAGCAGCTTAAAGTGGCTTTAAGTGGCTTTAAGTGAAATAAAATAAATTTGTCGCACCACTTTATTTTATTTTCTTCACTTAACCCCAAAAAATTAAAAACCACACCCGAGAAAATGCAACTCCAGAAGAGGAATTTCTAAGAAAAAACCAATGCTGTGATTCCATCGGTGCCCTCAGAATTCGATTCCGAGCACCGGTTCAAAAGTTAGAAAAACCCGCTCTTTCGTTCACTGAATGTACCCGAGCCAAACTTCAGAAAATGATTCCGGGCACACCGGGCCTCGGAATCACGTGCCGTCAGAAACTGCTTTCTTGTAAAATTCGAAAGAAAATTAAGAAAAAAAAATTTCCTTGAAATTTACAGGTCTTTACAGTTAGCGCATGGTTTCCCAAACCATGCGGCTGTGCCAAATCTTTAAATTTTGGGGCCTTTTCATGTCATCCAATGATGTTCAGTTAAGATGGTTGGTTCTTATGGTGGGGATACCCACTATGAGTCTCATGTAAGTTATTTTGGAAAATTATAATGAATGTATACCCCTTTTGGTGGGAGTCTATTCAGACCTCCCCCTGTTAGTGTCCCGATTCTATGTCAGAAAAAAATGAGTTTCCCCTTATGGTGGGGAGTCTGTCTGTGTCTCCCTGTATGAGTAACTTGGTTTTTCCTAGTGTTGGTCTGTAAATAGGTAGTATTATTTGGAGTTATTTAACCTCAAACTTATTCCTTGAGTAAACATTGGGATTGGGGTGTGCACAATGGTTTTGTTTAAGTAAGACTATGGTGACCTCGTTCGTTTTTTTGTTCATTCCCGGTAAGTTGCTTGAGTCTTGTTTGGATAGTGTTTGAGGTGTTTTGTTTTGGGATATAGTTTGAATATTCTTGATAGTTTCATAAATTAGTGTATGTTTTGGTTGGTGAGAGTATTCCTTACTTTATTGATCAATTAGAGGTGTTTTGGGCATTTTGGGGGTGGGTGAAAGTTGGCAAAGGAGTCCATTTCAGCCTTTCTGTTGGGTTTGGTTTTTTGATTTTGGCCTTGTTGTGGATTTTTGTGGGAATAATGTTTTATGGTGGAGAGAATTGTCACATAAATGAATTATTTGAAAGTTATCTTTCATTTAATTTCCATTCTTGATTTATTTTGGGGGTTTCCCATGCATTTGATGGAAATTGTGCATTTTCAAAATTTGGGCCAAACAGTGAGCCTATTTCCAAATTTAAAAATCAATTTGGTTTCTTTTATAACTCTTTCATTTTTCAACTTTTTTCACCAATTATATTTCTCAATTGGCATACCTTGGTATATTAAAACCACCATATTCATTTTGAGGTCATAGGAATCCATAATCATGATGAATTTGGGTTTTTTATCAAGTTATTGGGCCAGCCCCTAAGACCGTTTTCTTCTTTAAATTAATATTCTAATTTTTCATTATGTCATTCATTTATTATTATTTTTTTGTAATTCCAACTCTCACTGGATACCACTTAACCAAGGTGCACCCCCATTCTCCTCTCCCCATCTTTGGATCTCATATTCTTCAAAAATTAGAGAAAAACTTCTCAGGATTCCTTAAATCATCCAGATTTAAAGAGGTAACTTGTTTCTTTAATAACTCCTTTAATTTTTACTATTTTCCACCATTCTTGTTCATACATGACCTCCTCATCCTTATTCAATCCTTAATTTAATTTTTATGTCTATAAATTCAACTAATGGTGTATTTGGGGCATTTTCTTCAATATATCTCAAGTATGTGTGTTCCCTCTCATGTTCCTCCCATTTGCTTAAGTTTTCTTTCATTTTTCTTGAGGTTCTAAAATGTCCAAAAGTTAGGGTTAGTACCTAGGTTTTTATTTGGGGTCTTTTTGGTTAAATATTGTGTATTAGGTATCGATTTCACTTACTTGTGTTGCGGTGGTGGTTTGGTTGAAGTTCCGCACCAAGATTTGGAGTTTTGGCACGAATGGTAGGTGGTTCCTTGTGTAAGAATTTCTTAATGAGTTAGATTTATTGATTTACTTGTTTTTAATGTTTCTTATCTGTTTTTTATTTTTCTAAAACCATTTTTGATGTAGTTTGTTAAGAAGTTAATTTTATAGTTTCACTTTTGTTTCATATTGGGTGTTTTCCATGTCTAACTCTTGTGGAAATGTTTGGGTTCATTTTATGACATTCAAGAACTATTTAATAAATTTTTATAGGGATGACCACTCTATTTTGGATTGGTCTTTTTGTGGTTTTAGCCTTGAAAGAGGGTTTTGAAATTGATTTTTTGCGAAAAACATGGTTATACCCCTTGGGACTGTTTTATGAAAATTGTAAAGGATTTATTGAGTTAAACAAAGTGGGAAAGGGATTTTCATGTACTATTTTGGTGAGTGTGTTCATCTAATATGGGTTTCTGAAAGATAAAGCGGTGATTTAAGATGTGAAATATTTTTACAATGTTTAATAAATTTCTGAAGTGTTTTATTAAATTGTACGAAAGGCACAAAACACGTTTGGTGGATGTGTACTAGTATTCTAGTGATCCTGTTGGGTTTGGCCTTAGTTTCACGTAGCAAGTTTGAAAATGAAAACACTAACTAAATAATTATGATTATGATGATGATGTTGTGGGACCACTAGGTTATGGTTATGATCCCTACTAGTGGCTCATGTTCACGAGAACAGATATTGTGAGGATTACTTTTGCCGAGATACAAGGTACCTAGGACCCACAACTATCTAGTCCCTTGGGGTAATTTTCCCATTTCTTGGGCTCATTAGATAATTTATACTTAAAATTGGCTTATGGTATGTTTTTCTAGAAATATCAGTAGCTTTGGAATTCTATTTGTAAGTGTGGAATTCTTTTAAAATAGCCCACTTGAAAACTGTTTTTTTATTTAAAGTTGCATCTCTTTAAAATTATTTTTAGAATTTCATGTTTATGAAAACATGAAATATTTTCATCTCTAAATTTTTATCACATGGAATATTTTAGTGGTGGAATCCTACTGGGATTTGTTTCACACCCTACTTACACATTTGGGTGTAAGTAGACTTCTCTATTTTTGTCACAGGTTTGGGTAAAGCTATTAGTGAAAGTTGTTCGGGTTTTTAGTGATCCTTCATGATGTAGTGTTATTGAGATGGCTTGAGTGTGGTGCCTCTTACCATGGGGAGGTTCTTTGGATGTCCATTTTGGTTTTCTTCAGTTATTATAGTCTTTGAGAATTATTTTAAATTTTGTAATTCAATTCTGAGTTTTTTCAGAAGATGGTTTCTTTTGAAATATCCAAATTTGTTATATTGGATTTATTTATTGTTTCATGTTTATAAAGTCAGGTAAATCATTCCAAAATTAAATTTTATGATCCCTGGGAACTTGTGCCATCCCACAGGGATCAGGAACACCCTTTGGGTCTTTCCATAGGTTGGGTTTGGTGACGGTTTTGATGGCGACTAGATTCGGTTCGTGACATGAATGTAGAGCTAGATTAGATTGAGTAGAATGATAATTAGGAAATCATACCTAAACCAAATGAAAGATATATTAGTGGTAAAAAGTGGGTATTATAGAACAAGTTAAATGAACATGATGAAGTTTTAAGATGGAAATAAAGGTTAGTGTGAAAAGGTTACTCATATATTGAAGACATTGAATTTTATGAGACTTTTTATCTGGTGGAAATGTTAGAATCAATTATAATCTTTCATGCTATTATTTCACAATGAATTTACAAAATATTTCATATGGATATGAAGTCAACATTTTTGAATAGAGAACATGATGAAAAATTTTATACTAAAAACCCATGTGGATTTGTTATTAAGAAGAAAATGAGTTATGTGTGTAAGTTGAATAAATCCTTGTATGGTCTAAAACAAGATTTGAGGGAATGGTATTACAAATTGTATACCTACATAAGAAATATGAGTTTCAATAAAGGAAGATTCGATAGTAATATTTATATAAAATAAATTCAGAAGATTTACCTCATTGTAATTTTTTATGTTGATGATATTATCTTTTCTGGGAATGATGAAAGAACTTGTAAAAGGATTGATTAAGAAATTAAAAGGTTCTTTGAGATATCCATGCTTGGTGATATGAAATAATTTCTTGCGTTAAAATATATAGAATAGGAAACATATATTTCTTTCTCAAGAAAAGTATTATAAGGATCCTCTTAAGAAGATTGTAATTGAAAATTTGAAAGCTATTTCCAAGAAAATTTCAGTGAGAACCAAGTTGACTAAAGATATGGAAGGTATGGAAGTTGACTCTTAAGAGTTTCAGAAGATGATTGGAAGTTTTTTATATCTAAATTCTTTAAGACCAAAAATTGGTTATGTTGTTACCTTATGTGAAAGATTCCAAAGTGGTCCAAAATAATCACACCTATTGGCTAGAATAAAAATTCTCAGATATATAAAACTCACATAGATTTTGGAATTATGTATGATAGATCAAAAAGTATAGATTTGTTTGGGTATATATGTTGATTGGTGAAGAATAACTGATGATAGGAGATCCACATATGGTGAAGTTTTCTTTCTATGGAAAAGCTGTATTAGTTAGAATACTAAGAAAAAAATCATTAAATTTTATCATGTATGAAGCTGAGTATGTTTCTTCCACTCAATATGCCACACAAATCATGTGGTTGAAGACTTAGTTGGAATAATTACTTGTTGAAGTGAAGTTACCCTTGATCTTAGGTGGTGATAATCAATGTGTAATAAACCTTACAAGAATCCCCGTAAAACATTATCATTAAAAAGATATTGAAATAAAATATCATTTCATCAAATATCATTTGGAGAAGAATGAACTCAATATGTAGTATGTTCCTATATCAGAACAAGTTTCTTACATTTTCATAAAACCTTAACTAAAGGAAGAATTTTTCAAATTGAGGTTGAACATGGGAACCCATCCTCTTTCTATCCAAGGATGAGGTATGTGTTTTTATCTCATATATCTTCTTTTATTTGGATATTGTTTTCAATGGGAGATAAAATTTTTATAAATATTTCCTTTTATACGTGCTAAACCATTTAAGGAAGCATGTATATAGGGGTTGTGGGTAAGCTGTGAACCCCAAATGTAAGTGTGGGAACATTTTTAACCATTTTCTTTTAAATTTTGTAAAAAAAATCACAAAAATGGAATAGGTTTCTAAAAAGGTGTAAAGTTTTAAAGGTTGTGGAGTTCCAAGAATATTTTTTTTAAGTCACTACTTTTGGAAATCGTGGTTTTTCTATCCATGATTCTTATTTCCTTCAAAGAATATGATCATGTAGGATTATAATTTTTGATAAGTAATCCATAGCATAAGGAACATAGTTTAGTGATTTATGAACCTCAATTGACAAAAAAATATAAACGGGGTCTTTTTTGGATTAAGTTGACAGAAATTAGTTTTTGGGATGATGAAGTGTATCGAATTTTGATTGACTCCATACACAATTTGAGGATTTATTGCTAATTTGTAATTATCAAATATCATAATTTTTCTTAGAAAATTATAATTCAAGACTTATGAAATAAAGGGGGGGGAAATGATTATTACCTTAAGTCATATGATGTTATTTTGATTCTAATGTTCTATAATTCATGAATGTTTCACGGTACAAGTATAAGTTTTTGGCAGAAGAAAGGCTGGAGAGTTTGAAGTGTTACTGAAGTAAGGACATTGATCTATCAGATTGACAGATTCATCAGACTATCTGATCCATAAAATGAAACAATTCATAGGATCGATCATCAGTTTTAAAGTTTGGAAGTTTCTAATAACCCTAGTTCAATGGATGTGTCATGCAAAAAATCAATCATAGGTAGGAAAGTTTGTGGACACAGAAAATAAAGTAGATTTTGTTGAGACGTATGTGCGTAATAAATTCAAAGGCTAATCAACCATATGATGATTGACAATGTAGTCAACCATTTTCATCAGGTTGAATTTTACTATAATAGGGACAAGAGAAAAAGGAAACATTGATTTTTTTTCAAGTGATTCAAGATTCATTAGGCAAGAAGTGGTGTCAACTCATTGACCTAAAGAAAATAATAAAAGGAGAATTATTTAAAGACTTTTGTGGAATTGTCTATCAAGAGGGTTTTTGAATCTATTTATAAAGTGTTGCTGAAGGAGTATGGATATCTTTAGAAATTGTAACGATTCTTATGGAAAAATAATCTCAATATAAGTTTAACTAAGTTGAAAAACTATTTATGTAGAATGGTTTAAATGTTTTATGAAGCTCAGTAAAGTAAATTCATTCATATTTTAGTTAGTATAGAGCATCATAATGAGATGGTTTTTTTATTAAATTGGTATGGTGCATTAGTATGAGGATTCATTGATTTTACAAGTAGCCATATTAATGATCATTGTTCAGTCTTATATATTTTTTCATCCTAATTAACATTTTAGAAAACTGAAGTTCGGTTAGAAAATCCAAACCTAACAGATGGTGTAAGAAGATTAGAGAAGGTTCTAGAAGATTTGAGATCCACTGATAGAGTCAAATATAAAGTTGAAGAATAAATGAAATTTAGCATTTGGAATTTTTTGGAGTGGGAAAATTTTTTCCGATTTATGTCCAAAACACTTTTTGATATCTTATAAATAGAATAAAATACATTTTACTCTATGACACTTGAATTGTTCATGTCTGAAGAGAGTGAGTGAAAGAAATGAATGTTTTAGAAGAGAGAAGAATGTTTTAGTCAAATTTATCCTAATAAAATTATCCATATAGAAGAATCATAAGTAAACATAATAATTAGAGGTTATCTAATCGAGCTGATCCATTATACGCAGGTTTTCTGAGAAATTTTGAAGTGGTTTAGAACTGTTTTGGCCTATTATTTCTTATTTTTTTTCAGAACTGAGCAATCAGAAAAATGAATCAGACTGAACAATAGGACTGATTTTTTCTAACTATGTCCAGAAAGGTCGTTACTACCTGATACTGGGTAGGAATCTAAAGAATATTTTTGAATGTATTCAAGTAAAAGTTGATAGGGAAACATTATAACTTTTTTTGAACCAACTGGTGATGGTTTCATTATTTTTTACATACACTTATATTACATAATTCGTGCTAAAGGAAGAACATGCACTAGTGTATTGATCATAGTGCTTCACAATTGTGATTGTATATCTTACTTGTTATACACACACAAAATTTATTATCATCTAGTTTATTAAGTGTTATTGTATTGTTTCAAAACTATTCCAAGGGTGTGGATACTCTTTTTGAGTAGTGAACCTAGTGAATACCTGTGTACCTATGGATGCATGTTTCTTTTGCTTTTAGGAAAGTGATAAATCATTAATAGGATACAAAGGTTGTTTCAAAATAAATAAAACTTAAAATAAAAAATAGAAAAGATTCCCCCCTCCCCCTCTCAGTGATATATTAATCCTAGATGGAAATTGTCATTTTGATCGGTGTGTTGAACACTTTCTCAATATTTTCAAAAGAAAGACTAAAATTATTAGAACATTTAGGGAAAAAGTATAGTTTGTTTGGAGACCCAAAGATATAGCTTCTTTTCCATACCACTCTATAGTTTGATTAGTACCATCCTTGGATTGTTCTTACTTATAAACGATGAGTGGATCAAACACAACATACATACTTTTCATGGAATCTCTAAAATTATCTAGATGTGGTGGTTCTAATGGTATTCTTTATATGTGAAAAAATATAGAATATATACATAGATCAATCATATTGATGATATATAATTTGTATAACTCAAATATGGTAGTGAAGGATGGTCTATGCATCTAAAAAATTGATAATATACCATTATTTAGTATCCCTTTAAACATTTTAACATGGATGGAAGAGATCCTTTGAGAGTTTTGAGCCAAAAGAGCAGTAGACTGAGGGCCATATGAAGTAACTAATGGCTTTGAATATAGTTTTTCATAAATTTTATATACTTATACTTAAAATAAAATAATAATACCATATAAATATTTCAACTTATAATCTACATGGGCTAGCTACTCTACTATCACTTGAGCTACCTCTTGAATATTAGTGGGAGATGTTTGAGGAAATGAGGCACTACCGGAAGTTTTACCAGGAATAGGTGCAATGGGAATTGGTGCAACTCCTGTAGAAGAATCTAGTTTCACTAAAGGAATAGGTTTGAGAGGTTTATACACAATATGTTCTCTTTTATTATTACTAACTAGAATATTAAGGTATTTTTCCAACTTGGTGGAACTACAATCCTCTTATGAAGATTTTATTGTTATATCTTCAACTCTTTCAAAAAATTTGACTAGCATATGATCAAAATGTTGATGGTTTCTATTAATTTTTCTAATTGATCAAGAAAAAATATCACTAACTCACTTAGTCACTACAAAGGTCTCTTCCACATGACAACCAATAGTTTCCTTATGATAACCATCCATATTATCTTGAGACATATCAATCCAAATACCTGATCTTCTGATAGATTATTTGGTATCCTAAAACATAGTTGATAGATCCATTTTTAACTCTTGCATAAGAAAATATGTGAACATATCACATTGTAAATATTGGATCTGATAATTTACTAAATTTATATCTAAAAACAAAAAATCAAACTGATCCTTGAGATCTAGAGGCACAAAGGGTGAAAAGGTAGATAGTATATCAGTTGGCTAAAACCAGTTTATGAATTCAAACTGGATTACAATAACATTTCTTAATGTTTGGAAACACTCCTTAATTTATATCCTAAAATATTGATTTTCATCTAAATCATTCTATGAAATATCTGATTGAACTATTGCAAGAGTCCGAATAATACCCTTTGGAGATTCAACAAGAATTCCAATCACATTCATCTCTAACTTGGTAGTATGAATATTTTTCCACCCACTCACGTGGGCTATAATATCCTCATGATTTCTTTTCATTCTCCTTAGAGGTTGCTAGTTGCACTGGTTGGATAGGTTGAATGTTTTTTTATCAAATCTATTTGGGCCACCATCATCCCATCTAGAATTTCAAAATTAGCTCTAGAAAATGAATTCTATTTGAACTTCCTGATCTCATACTTAGAAGATATTTCCTCCTTCAAATATACATAATCTCCATTGAGATTATTAATCTCTAACATCGAAACTAAAGAAAAGTTCTATATGTTATTTTTTGTATCATAACTTTCTGAACACTTTATCATGGATAGAGAATTTTCATGCACGTGGGGAGGTGATGGAACAACCTCTGGAGTAGGTACAAAACACTAGATTCATACAAAGTCATATTCTTAATTCCATCTCTATTAATATGTGATCTATAAGAGATTGGATCATCTATTTTATGATCAATATCAGATTCTAATCTTTCTTCAACACCTAGAACACTTGGTACTATTTCAATTGGTCTCTCCACATGATCTACATCACTTGTATCAACACTAGATCAATATGATGAACTGATTCAACAGCTTTAACAACTTTAGACACCTGTCTCTGAAATTCTTCTTCCATAGAAGGTCTGATCTCTAACACTTGAGGCTCTAGTATGGAAGAAACTAACTGAAAAACTTCCCTAACAGGAACATTCTCAACCAGTTTTTTAGCTCAAGTTGGTGAGGTAGTGGATGGATTCTCCTGCGTTAGTGTTTAAGTTTCTACAACTTCTTATCCTGTAGGCCTTAGGGAATTTGAGGCTCCATCCCAATTGTAACCAAACATTTTCAGAAAAAAAAATAGAGAGAGTATTACTCTAGTAACATTTCACTACTTATACCTCATTGTTATCACCTTCATTATTCAACACCAAGTCGATAATTCATCCATATGGGTGATAGTGTAACTTTCCTTTTCCCTTGGTAGCAGTGATTCAAAAACCGCATTGTATATTGAGAAAGGTTCAAGTTCTGGTTATTGATTAGGATATATATGAGATAAATTTACAGTAACAAAACTTTATCCATTCCACTGCCTCTCTGGTCAATCCAATTCTAAATAAACTTATATATTACTTTCTATTTAGATTCTAGATCATTCAAAATATTCTTCTCAAAATCATATCTTTCAAAGAGAGACTTTAATACTTTAGTTGGTTCCACTATACTGGTACCAACTAGAGTTTGGCTAAAACTAAACTCATCCTTTTGAGGATAGTGAAAGACTTCATCCATTAACATATAAGAAACAAGAATATATTTTCCATTCACATTTGATGACATCACATCCTCTACTTTACCGAACTAAAACTATGAATTTTGTATAAACTCATTTACTTCATCCTCAATAATGAACCATGATTTATTCTCATCAAAAGTTAATTCTCATCATTATTATTGAAATAATTTCTTTAAAAACATTATGGTTCATCGAAGACAAGACAGATCTATGTCCTTCCCGACTAATACTCTCTATAGTTCACCACCTAGATTCATTTTCTCGGAAGATCCAGAACTTCCATTATATCCTCACTTGGACTTCCCCATTGTAGAAGCATTGGTTGTAGGTTGAGTGAAAACTGAGAGAAATAAGGCAATTATTTCGATTTTGGAAGAAGGGATGTAGGTTAAAGGCAAAGAGTTCAAGGGTTGGTTTTGGATTTTAGGTCACATTTCTAATTTTAAAACGGGTTACCATCCAATTTAGGTTTTAGGGTTGATTCCAACTTAAAATAAATAAAATAAAAAATAAAATAAAATAAATGAAATTTATTTTATAAAATAGAATCAAGATTGATTAAATATATAAGAAGAATGATTTTTTCAAATAAACTAAAACAGAAGAAATTCATTTAATTTCCATAATGCATCAAATACTAATAAATTAACAACAAATAAAGAAATTAAAATACAATTAAAAAGTTAAATTAATTTAAATTCAAACAACATTAATTCTATTTTAATTTAATCAAAACATTCACTATAAAGGGAATTATTAAAAATACCTACTAATTGCTTCTCAATAATGATAAATTAAAGAGTGCCATCACCATTTCGAGGATGATATCTTAAGAAATGATGAATTATATCTCTATGATTAGTTCTAGAATAGTTTATTGGATTCTTTGAATTTTTGATAGAACTAGTGTTATCATGTTTAATTTATTATTTATTATAATTAAATCCAAAATCTCTTAAGTTATGTTTTATCCATAATACTTGTGCACAACCACTACCAATAGCTATATATTCTACTCCAATAGTAGATAATGCAATTGACTATTGTTTCTTAGTAGACCAAGATATTAGAGACTTACTAAGAAAATGGTAGGTTCTTGAGGTACTCTTACTATATATTATACAACCACCAAAGTTGGAATCATAATATGAAGTAAAATATAAATCATAATTTTTAAGAAAAATTAAGGAAATATAACTTGTTCATTTTAAATACCAAATTTGTTCGTATCTTTAAAATGAGATTACATGGGATTATATTATAATATAGTACATGAGTATACTATAAAAATAATTTCTAGTCTTGTAACAATGAAATACAGTAGATTCCCAATTATTTGTATATATATCTTGTTTCCAATTGGTTTCCCAACTTCATCCAAATCAATATTTTCATTAGAACTCATAGGATGGATCTGTTTGAAAATTATGTAACCAAAAATTTTGATTAGATATGGAGCTCTCAACTTCACGGCTACTCCTTGGGTTTTGTTTCATCGAACAAAATAATTTCTGTTGATTCCTGAGCCTCGTAGCCTCATGGTGGGTTTCGATCCCGAATTGGAAAATGCTTTTGGAAGTCCGGTTATCAAAACACATGTCGAGGAAGTCTTACCGATCGAGAGGCCAAAAATGATCTCCTTACTGGAAGTGCTTAAAGGCATAGATCTATGTAGTACAACCTTGATGAAGGTTCCTCTTTAAAATCCACTCAAGGATGCAAGAATTGTGGTTGAGGCCACCCCATAAGTGCTTCAACAACGCTCGTAACTTTGTAAGTTCTGACTTATGGGTCATATTTCTTATATCAAAGGTGATAATCCATGGTTGAAATTGAATTTTAAAGCTAGGATTGCACATTTCTAGGGCTTCATATATTGGAAAATTGTTCCAATTGGTAAAGGTTATTTCAATATGCTATTAAAATTGCAAGAAGCTCTTGACCATGTCTGGAAACTTGAGAACCTTCAACTCAAATCGGGAGTTTTTTGCATATATGAATGGGATTACATGTTCAATTTGCATAACACTAGGAACAGAGTGGTTCAAATCTGGGTTAGGCTTCCTGGAATCAACTGGTATTTCTAGCATCCAAAGATTTTGAATGAAATTTCCTCCTGCTAGGTACCCCTCTCAAAATTGATCAAAGAACCCACGATGATGAAATCAGATTATATTCTAGGGTTATGGTGGAGGTAGATATTACTGTTAAACTCTCGGAGTCCATTATCTTCAATGCAAATGAATATAGAACTGACGTCCAAACTATGTTTGAATTCATTCCTCCTTATTGTTAGATTTCTAAAATTATGGGATGCTCTTTGCTTAAATGTAGGATTGTTAAGAGTCATGTATCTTAGCCAACTAATGATGGATGGATGGATGTTCGAAGGCACAAAAATTAAACTATTTTTGTTGATATTCCGGAGGCCTCCAAGAAAACATCAGTGGTATGGGTGAAGAAGCCCACCTTTCTTGGTGAAAACTGAGGTTTCACATGGGCGAAATTAGTGGAAGATGTGGAGAACTTGGATGTTGATCAGTGCATTTTGGAGGATATTGAACAACTTGTTATGGATTCTTGTAAGTAGTATCAAGTTGATCCATATTCTGGGGATTTAGGTCGAGTTACTTTTGTTCATTCTGGATATTCTTCCTCTCATGAAGACCCTTCTAATGGTGGTCTCAAGGGGAAAAAATTGGATATTAAAGACGTCTCTTACCTGCACCATGAGTCTCCTCAAGCCCCAAATGGTATTGGGAAATCTGATGGTGGTGAACCGGTGTGTGAGACATAGGATCGTGGAAAATGGATGCATGCGGCAGCTGTTCATAAGGTTGAAGCAGGAATATCCTCCATGGATGCTACTACTCAGACTTTTCTGGATGACAACTCAGGTACTTCTGCTCTCAAGAACATAAATTATGTTATTGATAATGACTAGGATATGGACACTCACATTTCACTAGGAAAGTGCACTACCATTTGATTGGCTTCCCTGAATGAGATTTTAGGTGGAGCTCAGCAAACTGTATTTCCACTAACCAGTGAACCCTAAATAGTAGTGAACACATAGAACTCTCCCAAAAAGGGCTCTATCACTAGTAGGGATCACCGAAAGGGAAAATCAGAAGTGGCTCAAAATAATTTTTTGACATTATTCAAGGAACCTGTAATGTAAGTGGCCTCAAAACTTCCTAGACAGGTCTCTATTACCCATGTGGTTAACCCCTTTATTGATTCAATGGTCGATCACACTGACCCCCATGTCATTGTGGAAACACCTACAAAAATCAATCTACTACTATTACATGTGCTTTTAATAAAAACTCAGTTACTTTTATGAGTAAACAGGTTAAGAGGACCATTCATCCTTCTTCCCAAAATGTTAAAAGATCATAAAGGAGGAAGGGATCGGGTGGATCCAAAAAGGAAAAAGGGGGTTCTACTGTAATAATAGGTTTTAATGGATTACCTTTTCGGGAAATGTTAGGGCATTGTGGGCCCTGACACCTTTTCTATGCTTAAAATATTTATTTTGACTCATAAGCCTAAATTTTTTTCTATAGCTGAACCAAAAACCAATTATTCTTTGATGTTTAGACATCTGTGTTCATATGGTTATAATTATCTTGGTGTTTCAAAACTAGGTCATCATTTGAATCTCTTTGGATGTTTTATCATGGATCTTTAGAGAATGTTAGTTCTTTCAATTCTTCTAATGTTTACTTGTGAATTTTATCTTGGTGGAAATGTTAACTTTTTTACTATGATCTATGCTAAGAATAGATATCAGGATCGTAGGACCCTCTGGAAAGATCTCGTTGATTTATCTAACAATATACATGACCCATGGATTGTGTTAGGTGATTTCAATGCTATTATTACCTCCAGTGAGAAAATTGGCCCATCCTTCTATTCCATTTACTATAAATAATTTTGAGGAGCTATTGAAGATTGTAACCTTTTAGAGATTAATCTCACAGGAACCAAGTACACATGGTATAGAAGACACTACAGTAGGGTAGTTTCTAGCAAACTGGATAGGGTTGTCACTGATACACAAGCACTGGACTATTGGGACACCATTTCCAACATCACTTTACCAAAACTTATTTCTGATCATCACCCATCCTTGTCAGTCTTTGTTCTAAAAAGATGAAATCCATTCTACCTTTTAGATTTAACAATTCCTATTCTTCTGATTTGGATTATTCTATCATCATTAAAAATTATTGGGATTCTATGAACCATCATAAAGATTATTTTGCCTATATTACTAAGTTAAAGCACCTCAAACAGTGACTTAAGGGATGGTGCAATGCTAAATACAAACAAATGGATAAAGACATCTCAATCCTTGAGAATGATCTTTCCCATATTCCAAACAACACCACTTGCTCTGACTTCTCTGGTGATCCTCAAGATGAAATCAACACCACCCTAAAATTGAATTTTCTCCTTGTCCTTAAAGACAACATTTGTAAGCAAATTTTCAAAGCTAAATGGCTTTCATATGGTGAAAGAAACACTAAGTTTTATAACTCTATTCAAATAATAAAGAAAGTTTTTCATCCTGTTTCCTTCCATAGGGACAACGACACCCTCTTTGACTCTGAGGAGTCCATTTCTATTCATGTGGTCAACTACATTGATAATATTTTCAATGGCCCAAATATCAATAAGTACCTTCTTCCTAAGGTCATTCTGATTTGGGTGAATGAGTAAGACAATCTTTCTCTTTTAAGAAACCCACTTGACCCCGAAATCAAAGACATGGTTTTCATCTTTAATCCTGATAGTGCTCTGGGACCTAATGGTTTTAATAATGGTTTTCTTTAACATCATTGGGATATTATTCACATGGATGTGTGCAAACATCTTAAATTATTTTTCCCAATGGGTTTCTCCCTCATGGTCTTAATGTTCAATTCCTTACCTTAATTCCAAAGTGGCCAATGATTATGAAATTCATCTCTTCCAACCCATTTCCTTTATTAACTCACTTTATAAAATCACCAAAAAACTACTTTCCAATAGACTTTCTTCTCTATGTCAAAAAATTATTTCATGAAATCAATTTGGTTTTATAAAAGGAAGATTTATACAAGATTTCATTTGCCTTGCCTCGGAATGTACCAACATTCTAAACAAAGCTAACATAGGAGGTAATGTTTCCATTAAGCTTGATATTAGGAAATCCTTTGATACAATTGACTGGAGTTTCATCTTCAAGGTTTTCCAAGCCTTTAGTTTCAATGATATTTTCATCAGTAGTATTAATTCCTTGTTCAATTCGGCCTCTATTTACATTCTTGTAAATGGATCCCCTAAGGGCTATTTTAAATTCCCCAAGTGTGTTAGGTATTTTTATCCTTTATCTGTAATCCTATTTTCCATAGTAGAAGATTACCTTGGAATAATTATCACTTTCCTGGTTGCTCAAAACAAACTTAAACCCATTCGGGTGACTAGAAACATAAGTGTACCTACGCATCTATTTTTTGTCGATGACACCATTATTTTCTTACAAGGTGATAAAAGAAATATTAAAAATATTAAAAATGCATTGTCTCGGTATGAAGAGCTCTATGGTCAATCTATAAGCTGGAGTAAAACTTCTGTTTTCTTTGGAAAAAAAATCTCAAAATAGAAAAATGACATTATCAATAGTCTTGATATCAAAGAAGCATCGTTCCCCTTCACCTAACTGGGGGTTCCAATTTTTTGTGGAAGGCCTAAATCCATATTCCTTTACACCATTTTTACTATGTTGTCAACTAGTTGTTCGCCTGGAAGGCTAAATAACTCTCCATGGCTGGCAAGATTTGTTTGGTGAAATCTACTATTGTTTCTAAATTGGTCTACTCGCTGATGATTTATAAATGGCATTTTGGTCTTCTTAAGAAAAATAATGTTTACATCAAGAATTTTTTTTGGACTGTCGACATTCTTGAATGAAATATTGTGACCATTCCCTGGGATGCTTTTTTCAAACCATTAGATAAAGGTTGTATTGGTATAAAAATCCTTTAACTCTTTAACGATGCCCATCAAGCTATACTTACATGGAGACTGATTAAAAACAACTCTAAATCCATTGATTTTCTTAGAAAAATATTCCTTGAAAAACTTATGAAAGGCAATTTGAACTATATCCAATCTTCCATATGTCCCTCCACTAGACAATCCTTTGAAAACATTATGGTTAAATCTAGATGGATGGTTAGTGTAGATTCTTCCATGAATTTTTGGCTGGATAATTGGATTGGTGTCCCTCTAATTTCTATGTTACCTCCTAACTCCACCCCAGTTAACACCAACTGTACTATAATGGATATCATTCATTCTAGTAACTTCAACCTTCCTGGAAACTTCATGCATATTATTGACAATTACTTCTATTCTAATGCTGATGATTTTCTTATATGGGAGCCTACTCACAATGGGGTTCTTAAATCAAAACTTTTTTATAATCACAATCTTGTAATTCTAGATCTCATCTTTGTTTGGTTAAAATATTTTGATAAGTCCTGGATTAAGCCATCAAGACTCAATCTTGTTTGTCATATTTCCCACAACAGTGTTCCCACTGAAGTTTGTCTTCAATATTTTAGAATCCAACTTTGTTCAAAGTTCCACTTTTTCCACCAGCATAGAGAAGATGCTAACCATCTATTTTTGTCTTATGCTACGACTTCAGCACTTTGGAGTTATATTACGTACTTTTTTGGCTGCATATGGTTACACTTTAACTATATTAGTGCTCAATTAAAATTTTGTGTGGAGCTTGACTATTCGCAACAAATCAAGAATCTCTTCTTAGCGGCAGTCGCAGAGCTCCTCCATGTGATCTGGTATGATAGAAATTCCATTATCCACAAAAATTACTCATTCATTCTTAATGATGGTTAGATAAGAATTCTAATTGCCATTAAGGATGCCACTTCGATAGAGAAATACTATTATGACAACTCCATTGGTGATTTTGAGATCCTTCGTTATCTTAGAGTTGATGGTATCTACAGGAAACTGAGGCACACCATCGAAGTTTTTTAGAAAACTCTGCTTCTAGTATGGATTAATGTGAATGTTGATGGAGCTTCCAAAGGAAATCAGGGACCTACTAGTTTTGGTTCTATCATCATAGATTTTATTGGGCAGTTCCATGGATGCTTCTTTGGAAGCCATGGTATGACCTCATCCTTATAGGCAGAAATGATGGGTGTGATTCATGTTGTGGATTTCGTCAAGAAAAAGGGTTGGAACAACATCTGGATTGAGAGTGACTCAACCACCATTGTCCAAGATATTTGGAATGGTGTATTCCATCTCACTTGACCTCTCACTACACTCTGGATGAGATGCGTGGCTTCGCTTCAGGAGATCAACTACATTGTCACTCATACCTTTTCTGAAGCGAATAGGGTTGTCGATGGTCTTTCCAACATGGGTATCAGCCTGGGCATTACTTGGAAGGTGTATCTTTCTGTTGAGATTCACCCTTTTTATGAAAGGGATTGTAATAAGATTTTTTATTTCAGACTCATGTAATTCCTTCTTTTTTCAATAAATTGTGTCTTGGTCTTAAAAAACTAGAACTCATAGAAGATGTATATACTTTATTGTTTTCAAGTCCAAAACTCTTATGTATGTAAATTATGTATTTATAATGATTTAACACATTCTCAAAGTCTTTTTTGGTAAATATAAAAACCAAAAACATAATTCAACTCACCAACCATGCTCATTTCAACATCTTTTTGCATGATTTCTGAAAAATCCTTATAAAATTTTTTATTTATAGAACCAAAAATCATATCATCAACACATATATAAACTAGGAAAATATCTAAAGTTGATGTTTTATTGCAAATAATAGGTTATACCACTCCTATTACAAAATTATTTAATAAAATAAATGAACTTAAATGTGCATACCATGCTCTAGGTTCTTGTTTAAGGACATAAAGATTTTTTATGTTTGAAAACTGGAATTAGAAAATGAGTATTTTTAAAACTATAAGGTTGTTCAACATAAACTTCTTCCATAATAAAACCATTTACAAATGAATATTTTACATCCATATGATATAATTTTTTATCCATGTGTTTAGAATAGGATAGGATAATCCTAATGGTTTTCAATCTAGCTATGGGTGAAAAAGTCTCTTCATTATCCATTTCTTCCTCTTGGTTGTAACCTTTATCTACTAGTCTAGCCTTATTCCTTGTGATCACACATGATAATCATGTTTATTCCTAAAAAGTAATTTTTTAATATAATAATATAGTCATAGGGTATATTAAATATTTCCCATACCATGTTCCTACTGAACTGGTATAATTATTATTTCATAAATAAAACCCAACTCTCTTCAAATATGTCTTATTTTATAGTTTTAGGTTTTAGTTGAGATAAAAAGGCAAGAAATTCTATAATTTTTTCAATACTTATTATATTTTTAATTCCTTTATCTAAGATTACTATAACTATTTTTAAGGGATGATGCTTCAATGTTATAGGCTATCTAGGTATCACACATTCAGGTTCACTAGTCTTCTTTCAGTTAGGATTTGGTTCACTAAAATCAAGATCCAAATCATCATCCTTTTATTGATTCTTTGTTTTGAACAATAAGAATTAAACCCGTGTTTTTTAAATTATCTTCCATGATAAATTCTCAATGTAATAATTTTTTCATCATTCTCTTTTTGAAACATTTTAAATAAAACTTAAAAACATAAAATAATATTCACTCTCAAAACTCAAAAAATAAAACCCAAGTAAGACGGGATAAATCAGTAACTAACACATAAAAAAATAATTTAATCTTAGGTTTTCTATTCTTGATAGCCCAAAACAATCATGTGAATAAATTGAAGAGGCCTAGATATAGAATCAATTTTAATTGATTTAAAATATGACATGTGTTGATTTTTCATTTTTTATGCATCTCATAGTTTTTATTTATTCAATTTATGTTAAGGTAAATATGAAACCAAATTACTTTTAGATAATTTTCAAAAATAATAGTCATTAAAATGTCCTAGTCTTCTATGTGAAATCAATTATTCATTTATTTTAGTATCTAAATAATTCAATTTTTTCTACACAAAGAAATAAGAGCTAGAGTATATACATTTTCAATTCTAGGTATCTTAAATTTAAGATTTTTATCTTTTAAAACATAAAATTCATTGTTTGAAAAATCAAAAAAATAACCTTCATCACAAAGTTAGGAAATACTTATCAAGTTTTACTTCAACCCTTTCATGTATAGAACATTTTCGATGAGGACTGGGCTTGGATTTCTAACTAATCCATATCAAATAGTCTTGTATTTGGAATTTTTTCCAATTCTGACATAGCCTCCATTAATTTTTTATAACGAGTTGAAATTAGAGAAATATCATCTCATATGTATTGAGCATAAATTTTCCATATACAATTTATCATTTATTATCTTGGAACATTTTCTCTATACAAACAAATAAAACAAGAAATTATTTTGGTACCCATATTCTCTTGGATCCAGCAATTCTAGAAACTATTGATTTGGGAACCCAAATCTATTTGTACTATCCAGAAAATCCAAAACATAATTTTTAATTTTATTTTAAATTAAATAAGGTTTAACTCCAAAAACCCTATACGTTTATTAAGTTAAAATTTTTATAATAGTTTATTGATTTTCCATGTTGAAAATAAATAACTATAGAGAGGTTTTCATTCTTGGAGCAATGCATACAATAATTTTTATACATATTTAGACTTTCACCT
Organism: Viscum album; assembly: GCA_963277665.1. NCBI lineage: Eukaryota > Viridiplantae > Streptophyta > Magnoliopsida > Santalales > Viscaceae > Viscum > Viscum album. The sequence goes on along the minus strand of OY728127.1, from coordinate 736,227,341 downwards.
TTACTTATAATTCCAAATTTATCTTTATGGGTTTTATTATTACCTAAAATTAGATTAGGTAATTTTCCCCTTTTATAAAAACACTAAAATAATCTTTAAATTCTTGGAATTCAATTTATAATAAATTAATATTTTTATCACGTTCATCATTATAAATAACATAATTTCCCATCATGGGTTTAAAATCTAAAATTTGTTTATTTTAGTCACATTTTTCAATTAAAAAATCATCATAAGACTTTTTGAGAGTTGTATTTTTTTCAATATTTCAATTTTTTATGGTACATTAATAATTTCATTCTACAAAATAATAGTTTTTACATTATGATTCAGATTTATATTCAGAAGAATAAAAATAATGACTCCCATTAGAGTGTTCCATAATGTACATGTTAGCCTTATGATTATAAATTTCAACTTCATATTCTGAGGATGATTCATCACTGGAGTCCTTATAAGCACTATGTGTTTCTTTCATGTATTTATTTTATTTATTCTTATATCCAACTATCTTGAAATTATTTTTACCATACTTTTTGTTTTCTTGCAATTGAGGGACTTTTGGATTGTTGTTTTCTTGTTTTAACACTCATAGAATATGACATGTTTAGAGTTTTCCTCATGATTATTCTACTTGTTTAAGGGTTTTATGAAACTTCTTCTTTTATTACATAACTCTTTAAACTTTCTAAAAAACTAATCAATTTCATCATTTGATTTCAGATTTATTGTGGTATCTTCATCCAATGACTGAATGATTTGTATTTCTTTATTTTTCTTGTTATATTTTGAAGTTGATAATTTCAGTGAAGTATTCTATTTTTTTATCAATATATTCTATTAATTTTTTGCTTCCATATAAACCTCATACATCATAATTATACCAGTAAGATCTTTTATTTTGAAATTATTGACAATTTCAGATTTCCTAACTATAGAAGAGATTCCACTCCACTTATATAGTAGCACTCTGAAAACTTTTAGTGCTTGATCAGGTTGAGGAATTGGTACTCCATGAGAAGCAACATTATTTACAATATTTTTCAATAGTCTATTCATTTGAGTTATGGTTTCTCTATAAACCATCCTAAATGTTTTAAATCTCATCTTTGAAATATTGTATCTCAGTCATCTTACATTATCAAAACCTTTTTATTCCACATATATATTACTCCACCTTTCATGAGTTGTTTCACATTATAAAATTTTATTAAACTCGTAAGGACCTAGTTTTCATATTATTTACCTGTCAAAAAAAATGAAATTCTATGGGCTGATCTGTTAGCCCGTGGATTTATATGGGTTAGATCTTTGAATATTTAGGCCTAAAAAAATTCAGACAACATTTAATCCAACCTGGAAAACCCTCATCCCACATAGACTTTCCCACCAGGTGTTTCTGGGTCCCATTTGACTTGAAATTATAAGTAGTATTCCAAAAATTTATCTTTTAAAAATAAAATAAAATAATGTTATACAATAAGTTAACATGAGTGTGGGAAAAATTGTTCAAGTTTAATACAACCGTAAACCATAGAAAATATCACCACATGTTGGGTTTTGAACCTGAAAGTCGGGTTGGCCATGAGATTGATGACCCATGTGTTTATTTAGAGCATATATCTAGATTAATAAATATGATTCAGGTATTAAAAAATTGAAGTAATAGTTATGAAAATGGATGTACAAGACTACCCTTTTGTTTCTAATACAATGCTTTAATGGTATTTTGATTTATGTATTTTAATTTTATCCTTATAATTTTATATATGTTAATATATATATTTTTTCTATAGAATTTTAAAATAGAAAATAATTTCTATAATTTTATTTCAAAATAGAGTATATGATAACATATGTTTTTTATTTTTATAATTTTTGATAACATCATACAAATAAAAAATATAATGTCCAATGTTTCATTTTAACAATATATATATATATATATATTACTATGAGTTTTTAAAATTAACTTTGAATAAATAATAAATTATATAAATAAAAATAACAAACAATAATAATAAATAAATAATATTATTATGTGTTAATATATTTTTATTGAAAATCTAAACATGTTTTTATTTTAATATTTTGATAATAAAGTCTCTAATTCAAATTTTCAATGTAAAATTTAAGTAAAAATTTTGAGTACAGATTTACACTGATAAAAGTATAATTCCATTACATAGAAAATATAATTTTTTTACATTATATATTTAAAAATAAATTTTAACTACAATTTTCCAATGGAAATTTCCACTAAGAGTTTCCAGTGTAAATTTTCAATATAAATTTATGATGAAATTTTATATTTTTTATTTATGTATCAATATATTTTTATTTTAGTTTTAAGTGAATGTTTATAGTGGAAGTTTACAATAAATATTTATAATGAAAATTTACATGTAATTTTCTAGTGAAAATTTAGAATTTTCATTTATGTTTTATTATATCTTTATTGTAATTTTGAGTGAAAATTTTAACAGTGGATTTCCAGTGGAAATTTTCACTAAGAATGTCTAGTGGTAGTTTTCTTTGGAAAATTTTGTAAAAAATTTACCATTCAAATTTTTAGTATAATTATAAAAAAATAAAATGGAAAATTGCACCAGAAATTTAAATGGACATTTGAACTAAACATTTATAGTTGAAATTTGTACTAATATTTTTTTTGTAAATTTTCAATGGAAATTTTCTATTATAATTTATATTTTTTATATATGTATTAGTATATTTTGATTTTATTTTTAATTTTTAAAGTTTTAAATTTTTTTATTTGTGTTTTAATATATCTACATTGTAATTTGAAGTGAAAAACTGAAATGCAGATTTCCCATGAAAATTTTCACTACAAATTCCCAATGGAAGTTTTCACTAAAATTTTCTATAAAGAATATTCAGTTCAAAATTTCAGTGAGAAATTAAATTATTTATTTTTGTGTTAATATATTTGAATTGAAAATTTAATCATGCATTTATTTTAGAATTTTTTCATCAAATTTTTTGTATAATTATTAAAAAAACCCAGTGGAATTTTTTTCTAGGAATTTAATTAGAGATTTAAATTAATTTTTCAATACTTATTTATTATAAAATTATTTCTGTAAAAATTTGCAGTGAAAATTTTCAATTAAAATTTTAATTTTTTTTGTATATTTGAATTTTAATTTTAATTGAAAATTTCAAGTGTGAATTTTTTATGGAAATTTACACATGAAATTTACAGTAGAAATTTTCATTGCAAATTTCATATGGAAATTTTCATTAGAAATTTTCATTGAAAATTTTCCTATGTCTGTATAATAAATAGTATATATTATATGTATATGTAATAAATAAATTTCATGTGTTATATAAATTTATATAATATATATTATTATAAGTATATGTAATAAATATTTTATACATTATTTTTCGCGTTAACAAGAGGTGTATGGGTATTTTTGTCCATAAACTAGTTTGGATGGTCATGTTAAATGATCCATGTGAGACAATATTAACCCAATAAATAATCAAATATATAATTTTGTAATGGTTGTTGTTGTTTTTAGGTTTATTTTTAATTTAAAACTAAATGTTTCCATCCAATCTCAAATATTTCTATTTTCTTACTTCACTTTATCATTATTCACCAATTTTTTTATATATATTATTTTATTTAATCCTGTGGACCAGCCCGTTAGTTTATGGGTCCTACATAGATAGTGTTAGGATTTTATATTTTTAAGCCCTCATTCTTTGTGCACTGGGTCAGACCACTCAATAAAATTCACAGATCTCATGATATGCCTCGTTGTCTGACCCACCCCACCCTATTAACACCTCTAATATACTATAGAATTCATAGATTTAGATTTTAGATCATATTCTTCTTCAGTATTATTATCCCACTTCTTTGGATCTCCTTCGGGAATAGAATAGGGATTTTCAGTTTTTAAACAAACCATTAAGCCATGATCCTTTAAGTAGATTATCATTTATTCTTTACAATAACTATAATTATCACCATTAATGTAGAGATCTCTTACCATCAACATACCTTCTCTTTTATCAACCATAAAATCAATTTTGAATATGGTCTTAAGACTTCAACCTTTTATAGTTGAGAACTCAAAAGTAACAACCTCAGATACCAATTTTATGTTAGAAAATAGATACACTAAGAACCAAGAGTGGGGTGAACTCAGTTCTGAGGATTCTCTTACCTTATAAAACCACCCAATTTATGGTGTAATAAGTTTTGATATTTTTAAAATACATAAAAGTAGTGGAATTATAATTAAAAATTAAAATTAAATAATATATATTTATATTGTTTTGGGGAATATAAATCACATAGTTCACTTCATCAATTCTAAACTCCTTGAGCTTGGTGATTTAGACTAGACTAATCCCTTAACTAGGGACTTCTGGTCCTTTTCTTTGGGGTTATATGACTGAGTGTAAGTAGTCAGCACTTGTTAAAAAACTTGATGATTTTTTAGGCTTCTACAAGTATTTCAAAACCACCAGCCTTTAACATGTAGTGAATAGAGTACTCACTTCCAAAAGTAAGAATGAATATTAAATATTATAGATAAATATCACGTTTTCAAGATGAAAATGACAGAGGGTAAGATTTATCTAAGAGAGAATATAATAATGAAATGAAACTTGGTTACATTATTTAAAAATGATAGATCATTGATTCATAGTTGTAGAAAACTTTTATCTTTTTATTCTTTAGCTAAAACAATTTTAACATCATGAAATCATTGAGGGAGTCTATAATGCAAGTTTTTGATTCTATTCTTGTGAATATTCTATGTATGTATCTTCTTATTCAAAAACTCTATTAAAAAATAAATTTTTATTGGGATTCATGAGATCCTTAACATTCAGTCTTGGAATTTAAATTCTAGATTTCCTTTTCTCAAAAATACCTCAGCAACAGTAGTGAACATTAAATAATTTTTTCATTATTTTCTTCTCTTTGTACATAAAAATTTTTTTGTAATTTATTTACTTCATGGTGGTAATAAAATATTTAATGAATCTATAATAGCATTTAATACCACTAAAAAACACCAAAAGTAATAAATAAGTTAGTTGCATAACCATATAGTCAACTCTAGATCACCACGTAGCCAAAATACACATATTGAATTCTTATATCTGAATTGATCCATGAATTCATTCTTTGTGTAGCTAATTTAATTATGTAACCAATTTATATAGGTTTTTTTCATGTAGCCAAATTCATTACATAGCCTTTTTTCTCACATTGATGAATTTGATGTGGACAAAAGAATCTTTTATCCATTTGGAACCACATAGATGAGTGTTCTATGTGTACAATTCACATAGATGATTTCACCATATTCCCAATTAATGTAGTCATTTCATCAATGTATCTATTTTTTCCTAGAGGCGATTCAATAATATAGGTGATTTCCACATAGCTGATTCTTTGATGAAGCTGGTTTTTGTAGGAATTTTCTTCACATAGCTGATTGATGTAGCTGATTTCTCAACATAATCATTTATCATTGTAATTTATTTCATCATGTAGCTTATTTCCCATAATTAGACAAATTTTAGAAAAAATTCTGCGAACCGACCCACCAGGGGCCACCTGGTCGGTGATAATACAAGTGTAAAAACTCCAAGATTACCTTCAATAAGATAAGGGTTGGAGACTAGTTCCATGTAGGCAAATTACACATATTATAAGCATTAACCTAAGGTAATTGTATGTACACACACACATATCCAATACCATATAATGTTTAAAGTAAGTGAAACTAATACTAATGGATACATACATCTATACCCCGCAATTTGAGTATAAAACAATTAATCAAAATTAACTGAACCTAGTCTATACTGATGAAACTATGGGCTCCAAACTACGTCATATGAAGTACATGGTGTGTATAGAGGTACACAATGTATAACTCTAAACTCAGACCTTTCTATGTCCATTATTATGTTCCTCTTCTTGTGCATGTGTACACTTGGCATTGACTATATACTATGGTCATGCTCCTATACTTGGTCTTGTCTGAGTATCAAGTTGTGCCCATGTACTCTGCCTGTGTCTATGTGTCTAGTTGTGTCCATGCTTAGATTCCCTCAAGGGTACATGTCGATCCACCAACATTGAGTCAAAAGGCATGTGACATATTTCACATGGTGAGTGACATATTATTTCATGTGTGAACCCTATTGTTGTTCCTAGGGATCCCACACGGCAAGTGTTATTTAGGGTACACACTATGGAATGTGGTATTTTCTATAATCTTGATGTTCCTTCATGCATATTCTGATTTCACCGCTTCCATTATTTCTCTTGTCATGGATCAAACCAACAAAACTCGAACAGGGCCTCACTGTTATTGGTGACCAAATTTTGGCCACCAAATCTAGATAAGAAAATTCCTCTATCACATCCCATCATTATCACATGCCAAACTGCAAACCGAGAAACTCTAATTTGATCATGCCTTCATTTCCATCCTCATCCACCACTATCGAGCCATAAATCCTAGATCTAAATTGGTGATATCGATATATTGTGTCAAAAATATATTGATAAATGATCACCTAATGAGTAATAATCAAATCATCAGTCAGAAAAACATCAAAGATGAACATGAGAGGATTGGGGGGGGGAATCACAATACAAAACCATGGGAACAAACCTTGGCTATTTTTCGGTGTGCCTGGATTCTTTTCCATTGCAATGATGAATTAAGAGTAATAAAATAAAATATTAATTCCCCATAACCTAAGAATATAAAATTTACACCCGCACAACATGTTCGACCCACTAATCAAACTATTTGAAGAATTTATTCTCATTCAACAAGGGATAAAAAAGGATAAATCCACTTAAAAATCCTACCTTAGGTTAGGATCGATCACTGATGAAGAATGAATCTAAATTTTTATTACTAATGATATCCACTAACTCTATTTTCATTGAAGATCCTTTTATTATATCAATCACCAATCCGTGATTTCAATGTCCAATAGTGCTCCTCCATGCACTCTTATTAATTATCATGTCTAAGTGGATAACCCTATAAATTTTATATAAACATGTATTTATATTGGATCATTAGTTTAGTATTTAATTTAAAAAATTAAATAAATATTTCAATTTATTTAATTATTTTACCCAAGATATTTCCCAATTAAAACACCCAACCCCAGCCAAGATTATGTCATTAATAAAGAGAAACCTACATTCTATATTCAACAGTAGTTTTAAATTTCAGATCTGAGACATTATTTAGGATTTATTCTATTATTTTAGAAAAACTATGTGTGTAATATATTAATATATTTAATATTTATATAATATAAATATTGATCCTCTCCAAACATTGTAATCTCGACCCATCTTAGCACCTTGATCCAAAAATATTATTAGATATATTGAAAATCTTTACATATAAAAAAAATAGATGTTACATTCTACCCATCTTAGGGTATTTTATCTTAAAAAGAAACAAAGACTACTCAAAAAGGTGTGGGAACTGACCTCACATCTTGGTATTCCTCTCCCAGGTGCTCTCATGAATATTTCTTTGATTCCACTAGACACACACCAAAGGAATTTTTAGCCCATGTAGGATCTTCTATTACCGATCCTTAATCTCTATCAAGTAATCCACAAAGTTAGCTTCATTCTTGATGTGTGACTCACCCCTGTCGATAAATTGTGATGAGTCATGAACTTATTTCATTAGCTATGACACATGGAATAATTTGTGTTCCATGTTCAAATGTAGTGGTAGGTCCAAGTGGGAGGCCACCTCACCAACCCCACGTAGTATCTAGAAAGGTCCAATGAATCTTAGAGTTATTTTACCACCTTAGGAAAATATAGGAAATCCACATCAAGGTGAGACCCTTAGGAACACATGGCCTCCATCCTAAAACTCCAAAGAACACTATCATAGGTTCATATAATACATCTTATGGTTTTTTTTGGTCTTCATCCACTCCTGTATGATCTAAATATTATTTATCATGGCTCACACCAAATCTGGACCAGTGAGTGTTGACTCACCCGGATTAGTCAACATAGGGGTGGCATATAGGGTCACCCTTAAAAATCATTGAATGGGGCCTTACCAATGGTGAATGGTATTTTTCGTTGTATGAAAACACCACAAGGGTAGGTTATCTTCCAAAATATGGAAAAATTCCATCACACATGCCTGAAGCATGTCATCCAAAACATGGATGGTCCACTTAGTTTGGTTGTTGGTCTAGGGGTAAAATGTCATGTTCAAACACAATTGAGTCCCAAAGACCTCCTAAAATCCTCTCCATAATAATGATGTGATGTGATTATAATTTTCTAAAATTATCATCAAGGGAACTACATGGATCCATTATATCTATTGTATGTAAAATTATCATAAAAATATTCTTAACTCTTCTCTTGGATAACTAGAATGTAGAATTACTCAGTGATTTAGTATAAAATCACCAAGATGACATCGTATCCTTTATAAATTCATGATGAACCCATCATGAATTCCATAGATGTTATATCCCACTCCCACTCTAGAACTACAATGTGTTATGCTAAACCCCCTGGAAGCTAGTTCTCATCCTTTACCTACTAACAAGTCAGGCATCAAGAGAAAAACTTGGTTATATGCTTCTACATCCCTGACCACAAGAACTAACATCAAATTTATTGGTTCATATTCATCACACCAAGATATACCACCAATGGGGTGTAGGAAACTCCCTTATAACCTTCTTCAAGCAACATTAATGGTACCATTGTCTATCCTATAAAAAGGATGACATGCTCCCCTATTTTAGAATATCTATTAAGAGCATGTCCAATGTATATCTAAGCACATATGTTCTCATAGTTAGTATCTCCATGTTGATCCTCAAGAACATGATATAAAATTGATGGGGTAATAACCATAAGATAGAGATAAGATGAACCATCCTCAACTATAAGGGACAACTACAATGTGGATAACTGCTTTGACGCCTCAACAAAAAATTGCAAACAAGATATCCTACTGAGATAATATTCAACTAAATTTCCATTCATAGGAGTATATAATATCCATAATTCATAATCCTTGAGTAAATATAGTCATCACCTCTGTCTCAAGTTAAGATTATTTTAATTGAAGATATACTTTTGAATATTATAGTCAGAATAGATGATAAACCACTCACCCGTAAGGTAGTTCCACCACACCTTCTAGGAGAATACTAACATTTTATACTCTAGATCATGGTAAGGTATTTATCATGTGGTTTCAACTACTATGACCCAAAAACAGTCACTTTCTACCTCTCCATCAAAGAAAAATCAAGGCTAGTCTCTGAGGAATTACATAACACTATGTACTCAGCACCCTCCTTTGGAAGCCTTAAGATGGGAGTGCTTGTCAACCTATGACACAAATCCTGAAAATCATATTGGAACCTCTCTATCCATATAAAAGGATACTCCTTCTAGATTAAGGTAGTCAAGGGTTCTGATATAATGGAGAAATATTTCAAAAATATCATGTAATAGCCTACTAACCCAAGGAATATTTTTACCTTTATCATGTTCTTAGGGGGATCCCTTTATAATACTACCTCAACCTTCACCAAGTAAATAAATACACACTTTAATGAAATGAAATATCCTATGATGTGGACCTCTCGAATCTAGAACTGATACATTGAGAGTTTCCCATAATTTTAGTTCTCTCAGAGTATGTCCAGGGCCATCCTCAAGTGTCTCACATGTTCCTCCTCGGATGTTAAGTACACTAGAATTGTCTTCTATGAAGACCACCACATACATTTCTAAGAAAGGTTGATAGATATTGTTCATGAGTCCCATGAAAACTGCTGGAGTGTTCTTCAGGATTAAAGGCATCACCAATTAGTCATAATCAACATAGTGACATCTGAATCCCATCTTCAGTATATCTGTTTCATGTACTCGGAGCTGGTGATAATTTGATCTGAGGTCAATATTCAAGAACCATCAATCTCCTATAAAATGATCAAAGAGGTCATAAATCCTCAATATTAGATTCTTATTCTTCATGTTCACCTAGTTTAGGCACCAAAATTCAATACAAAACCTCAATATCCCATCCTCCTTCTTGTTAAATAACACTGGGGATGCCCATGGGGAAGCATTAGGTCTAACAAATACCTTCCTCTACAAGTCCTACAACTAAAAATTCATCCCACGAAGCTCTAAGGGAGCCATCTGATAAGCTAGCATAGATATAGGGGTCATCCCCAAGTGAAATTCTACACATAATTCTATCTCTCTATGGGGAGGTAATCCTGGAACATCCTTAGGAAAGACGTCCTCATACTCCACCACCATTTCAGGAAGTTAAAATCCCATAGCATCTACTACTCCAAAGGTAATTATATCTCAATGGTGAGTAATCATTTGTTTTCTTATCTATGGGTTTGCATCTCACTTATTAAGGAAAACATCAATCCTTCTCCATGGATACATTGAATCCTCCAACTGAAATAGTTAATATGGGAATGAATTATGGATAGTTAGTCCATACCTATGATTACTTCATAATGCCTCATCACTCTTACAAAGAGATACCATAAGAAGATCTTGCCTCCAATAGTCTAGTCACACTATCAACATAAGTGTTTGATTTCTAAGTCACCTATGATGGGAGTCTCTAAGCACAAGGGTCAATCCAAGGGCTCAACGAGAATCATCATGTCTCATACATGAGAGGTGGCATGAAAGGAGTTGCTCACACCCGTGTCTATCAGTTGTTTAGATAAAGTAGAGAGTACACATATCATACCTCTAATTATCCCTAAAGCCTCTGGGTCATAACTCTCTACTGCCTTTAGATTTCCTCTTACCTAAAAACCAAATCCCTGATACTAGAATAGACCACCTAGGGGTGGTGATGGAAATAGGTCAAACTGGATTCCACCTTCGGCTGCTCTACCCACTCCTCTGTCACATCTACCACCTTGTGAACCATCTTTCTCCCACTCTTGTCTCTACCTGGGTGGTACATAAATATCCTCTCTATAGGGTATATGATGGGATGACAATCCAGTGAAAAATGTACATGGATATCGTAAGAGAAGATCCACTTCTCTATAGGATGACTCGATCTATCCTAAGAACCATGAACTATCAATCCTTTGTCCTAGGATAACCTCCCAAATCATCTTCCATGCGAGATCCCTATGGTTGCCATCGAATTCCACCTAATGAGGTATTGGATCCTAGATTTCCACTACCAGGACCAACTATCTATGTCTACTCTCCTAGAAACTTCTCCACCACTAAGGATTTCTTGAGCACTCTAGCATAGGTGAGAATGAAAAAATATGTCACTAAATCCTTGATATCAAGTCATAGGACCTATTTAAAGGTTCATGGTCAAGAAAAAGGATCTATAAACATATCCATAGAGTATCATGAGATATCAATGAACCTCATATAATACTATAACAGGGTCATGTTTCCCTACTACAACTATAGAATCTCCTAAAAGAACATTTATTGGAGCATGGATATATATAACTCCTCCCTGAAGTCACACTCAAAATCTGACCAGAAGAGAGTCATATCATCATGTGTTTGACTTACCAAACCCAACCATATCCTAGAATATACTTGAATAAGACTCTCTACTATGAATATTATTTGATATGTAGGTTTCTTCTTAATGAGTAAAACTTAGGTGACTTCCTCACGCTAGTACTTAGCTACCTGGGGTTATAGATCACCCCAAACCCAATGAGGTCACTATCTCTGACACTCATAGAGTGAGCTCATCCTATTCACATCTTTTGTTGGTACTTCTAACACAACATGATTCTTGATTGGTGGTGGAAGAACTATAAAACCACCTAATGGAACCATCTCATGTACATAACCATGTACTGAAGCCTCATCACTCATAGGATCATCCTTATGATCCTGTAGTAGAATACTAGCTAGATATCTTCGTGAATGCTTCATGAAATAATCAAGATAAACCAATATTATTTAGTATATCTATATAGCTAACTCATGAATGACATGGAATTAAAAACTCATTCTTATATGATTCAAGTACCAATGTTTTCCGTATAATCAATTTCTCTATGTACCAGGTCAATAGGTAGGTTATCAGAGTCCCGGTGAATGGATATGTCATTTATCACCCTAACACTGGATCCCCTTACCTGAAATATTAAATCAAACCAATTTAACCCTATTTCCATAAAACATAGACAAAATATAATAGCTAGATATTATCCATATTCTTGTCCTAAGATGAACTCTCTTTGATACCACTCTTTCAGGACTCGGCCCATAGTGACCCTCTTGATCGGCAGTAAGCCAAGTGTGACAACCCTAATCCTACCTCTAATAGGACAGGGGTTGAAAACTTGTGTCAATTATGAATATCTCACATATAATAGTAATTATACTTAGGTACTTGTATGCACAAACACATCTCTAAGCCCATACAATGCTGAAAGTAAGTACAACTGATATCAATGCATGCATGCATCTATATCTCACAATCAATGTATGAAAAAAGCACTAAAATTAATAAAGGGTCCCAATAAAATCATACCCAAAAGTGAAAAAGTGTCCAACTTTCTTAGAAGGAGGAGACTACTATAAAATGAAACATTTGTATGAACCTCGGTCTATTTAACCCAAACTATGCTCTGCCGGCTCCTAGTCCTCCTAGGAATCAGTCATAAGGCTTGTCGTTTCCATAACACGTGAAATGTGTGAGTAGTTACTATTAAGGGGTGAGTATAAAAATACCCAGTAGGACACCCTAAAATCACTAAACATAAATCATCAAGAATATTAAACACATCAATAAACAAGTATGATAATTAATATATGAGATGTAATGATAAAAAAACCCAAATATACTCATAACAGACTCCATGTCTCAAGAAGGTCTCAACCATACTACCAACCCCATGATTATGCTCGAGGATTCATGGTAACACTCATTTATTAGAATCAACTCCCCAGTCCATTTTTTCCCTGATGGAGCTTATCTGAGAGGTCATACTCATCATATCTCACCAAAGAAGTACTCACTTGATCTCTGAAGATCTCATCCCCTAGGTAAGGGATCAATCCCAAGGCCACTGGGGGACACCAAAACCCCTAATGGATCAAAATATTATACTCAGGATGTAATTCCACACTATACCATTATAGGGATAGACCAATGCGTCACACTCAATTGAACCAGGTTTATACTAAAGAAACAAATGGAACCGAACATCCTCAATGGAAGTACATGATGTGTACAGAGGGTACATGGTGTGTACCTTGAATCCCATACCCACCCATGTTTGTGAATGCATTCATTTTCCCATTCCCATGTACACCTAGTAATTCTTGTGTACTATGGTCATGTTCGTGTACTTGGATGTGTTTGAGTACTAGGTCATGAACATGTACTCTACCTGTGTTCATGTGTCTGGCCATGTTTGTGACCGTGTACCCTCTAGGGTACACTCTAAGATGCATTCACTAAGTCACATGGTGTGTAAAATGTTTCATATAGCGTGTGATATTTTATTTCACATGTAAACCCATGCATCATATCCATAGATCCAACATGGCATATTTTCTTTAGGACACATGCCATGTAACATGGAATTTTTCAAAATCCCATGGTTTCTTTAGGCTTATTATGATTTCACCACTTCTCTATCCATCATTAACTCCCATGAAACTTGAATCGAGCCTCACCATCTCCTGTGGATGGATTTTAGCCATCAAATTTTTTAGGGAAAACACCTTGGTCACACTAAATCATCATTTCACAACAAACCATGAACTGGGAAACTCTAATCTAATCACGTCTCCACTATCATCATCAAACATCTATATCAATCCATCGATCCCAGATTTTAACATTTAGTGTTGATATGTTTCACTAAAAAGTGATTGTGCAATGATCACCTATCATTTAATCATTAAATCACCTATGAATGAAATATCGACAATGAATGTGTAAATAAAGGGGGAGAAAAGAAAACTACACAACCAGAGGAATGAAACTCGACTATTTTTTAGGTTTTCATCCTTTTATTGCCATTAGAATAAATGATGAAGAGTAATAAAATAAAATATAAATTCACCATAACCAATGAAGATAAAACCTGCAGCCTCACAACAAGATCGACCCATGAATCCAAATTTTAGAATAATTCATTTTTGTTTCAAATGAAATAAATAAACAGGGATAAATCCACATCAAAAATCCTACCTTGAGTTCGGATCGATCATTGATGAAGAATGAATGTGTGTTTTAGTTGTTGGTAACATCCACAAATCCTTTATTTATAGAGGATGATTAGGTTTTTATTTAATTAAAACTATTAAATAAATATTTTATTTTATTTAATTATTTCTCCCATGATGACACCCAAGACAAACACCTGATACCGACCAAGATTAGGCCATAAATGGGATAAAAACAAAATTATTGATTCAATGGAAGTCTTAGATTTTTTATCCAATGCTATTTTTGGGTGTTATTATGTTATTTCATGAAAATTGTTTTTACATGATATTAATATATTAATTATTTATATAATACCAATACTGAGCCACTCTGAACCTAAAATATTGCATCATATTAGTTTTTGGATCTGAAAATATTATCTGATTTATTACAAATATTTACATGGGAAAAATAGAGACATTACAAAAATTTCTAGAATTATATAACTAACTACATAATGACTTAAATAGAGATGAAACCTAATGAAATCACATTAAAAATTCACCAGTAACATATAAAGGGTAGTTGAGATTATGAAAATAGAAATTAAATGGGATATGTTGGAATGAAATTAGTAGTCCAACACTCAACATTTATTAAAGATTAGTCTTCGATTTTTATATTATCAGCTAAGGGTCAAGAAAGAGGATATACCCAGGACAACCTTGCATTTGAGGTATGATCATTATGAATTTATAGTAATTCCACATGGACATACCAATTATCATGTTATATTCATGGATTTAATGAATATAGTCTTTATATATTACCTTGATTAGTTTTTAGTAGTCCTTATAGTTGATAGTATTATATATTCAAAGAGTAAGGAAGATCATGAAGAACATTTGAGAATTGTGTAGAAGGCTCTGAGGAAGGATAAGTTATATACCAAATTTACTATGTGTGATTTTTTGCTACAAAAAAAATCTCATTCTTAGGTCGTTTAACTTCAAGTCAATGTATATTAGTGGATACTTATAAGATGGAAGTTATTGAGAAATGGCCTAGCACAACAATAGTAACTGAGATCTATATTTTTCTAGGTTTTACTGGAAACTACCAAAACATTAGGAGAGATTTTTCATGACTATCTAATTCATTCACCAAATTGACTTGGGAGGGTGATGAGTTCTTATGGAAAGATTAATGTGAGGAGAGTTTTAAATAACTGAATAGATGGATGGTCAACATGCCTATCCTTATGTCGTATTATAGTAAATATGGGTTTTGATATATATTGATGCATCAATGAAGTGATTTAGATGAATCTTCATGAAGAATTATATGGTGATACCTTATGCCTTTTACCAATTGAAAATTCAGGAGCAAAATTACCTAACTCAAGATTTATTGTTGGTAGCGGTAATTTTTTCATTGAAGATATGGAGTGATTATATATATGGTGAAATTTATGATATTGATATTGATCATAAGTATTGGGGTATATATTTATATATAAATAATTGAATATGTTCTAGGTAATATGGTTGTGGTTGATAAAATATTATGACTACTCATACATTACCACCCTGGGATGGAGATAAGGTGGATGATGCTCTGAGTCAGAAATATCATCCCAGTTTGTCTATGATGATAATTGAAAGAGATTAAATACTTAATGAATTGTAGATGTTGGATCTTGAAATATTGAGGAAATTAGATAGATCTTATCTTTCTAAAATAAATATTCAACCCTCTATCCATAACAGTATTAAGAAGTCGTAGAAGGAAGATGTGTAACTACTGAAGAAGGTGAGGAATGTGTCCCACAAAAACTAGAGTTGAAGAAGGAGATACTGGTTGAAGCACATAGTTCAACATTCTCTATTCGTATCAGAATTACAAGTATATATAGAGATCCAAAAAAATTCTGATGGGATAACATGAAAAGGGATATTATTGAGTATATATTCTAATGCCTAGTGTGTCAAAAAGTTAAGTTTTAGAGATAGAAGTCTAATGGGATATTATAACCATTACATATAAAAAAATGAAAATAGGAAAACATTACCTGAATTTTGTCATCAGACTCCCCAAAACATCTAAAAGGCATGTTGATATTTTTTTGTAGTCGATCACCTTACGAAATTAGGGTATTTTATAACTATTAAAGAAGAATGATCTATTGATTAGTTTAATTTTTTATACATCAATAAAGTTATGAGATTTCATGTTATACTACTCTGAATTATATATGGTCGTTATGTAGGGTCAAACAGTGTGATATTAAAAACCTATAGAATTTATGATACACACAACACGTATGTGGTGTACACAACATATAGTTCATCAATTACCATGTTTAAAATATACACGAATCCACAAGGTGAGAAAAATTGATACATGGCTTAAAGAGTTACATGGTGTATAGTTAGTCTATACACATCGTGTATTATCCAACATGAGAACACGTTGATTTTTCAGTGGGTTTCTCAAGAACATGTTATAGAGATCACACAGCATGTAGCTATCGTTTACATGTCGTGTAGTCTATCGAGATACACATTGGATACCTCGGTGTGCATCTTGGACACATAGTAAGTGGAACACATGGCGTGTATCTAGTCAATACAAACTATGTAGTCTGACTGAGGAACACACTGCAAACCCAAGAGTATACCTTAGATACACAAGAAAATGAGATACACAACATGTAGATTGTCTGTACACACTTTGTAGTCTTGTATTAAATGATAAATTAAAAAATTACATTAAATTAAAATTTAGGGCATTAAAAACCTATTTTATTGATTGGAACACCATTTTGTGTTTGAAAATTTAATAATAGTTTTAAAAAATGTTAAATTCTGAATTAATTAATTGAAATAACTATGTTGTTATTGGTTTTTTTATTTATTTTCCACAAATTCCATAAATTTTGGGTATCTCAAATTAAGTTCGAATTATCATTAAGATGAAATGAAATTAATTAATTAATTAATACAATCACATTTATCTTAACAGTAAAGAATAGATAAAGAAATTAATTCTATCTAGTTACTATTGTGTAGTCGTTACATGTATGAAAGATTATTGTCTTGACTAAGAGCTATGTATATGTTAGCATTTATTTAATTTAATTTATTACTTTGGTTTACAATTATTTATTATTAAATTAAATTTGATGGTCTGTGAGTCATCCCTCCCTTCATTATTATATAGGACCTGTGTGCCCAAGGATATTTATAAAATCCCCCTTTAGAAAATCCTTTGGTTCCCATCACCTACGTGTGAGTTATAAATACTTGTAATAAATGTATCATCCTAAGGTGAATAGAGTTGGTTAAAGATAGAACTATAATGATACCAACTCAATGATACACAGGTATAATGGACGAATGTTGTAACTCAATCCAAGACCAAAAAATGGAGTTATTACCCTAGGTCTTAGGTTCATTTATTATCTTCTCAATAAACGAACCATTATATAAACTCATGATTAGGTCATTTTATTTATTTATTTATTTCTATCTATGCATTATTTATTTTATGTATGAAATACCACAATCATATAAAAAAATAAATTAATGTGCAAAGACGGAATTTAAATAAATGTATTATGCATAAATATTTTATCCAACATGATTGATTAAGTGACATCCATTTAATATTAAGAAGACATTTGAAGGATAAAAAAAGATAAAATTTATGAAAAATTAAATAAAACCCTTTAACCTAATATTAAGTCAGACTAACCCTTCCATTACTTATAAAGAATTAAACCATAGAATTATGTGTGGTACATGGCCATTGTCTAGATACATAATTTCACTGGAGATTTATTATGAGGGTTTTAGGCTTACTTAACAGAACATGTATTTATTTTAAAAACCAATTTAGGTTCAATATAGTTTTGGAGGAAAGTTTTGAGAAAATCCAATTCTAGATTTCAGGATAGGGGAATCTGCTAAATCGATAATGGAGTTATAAGACCACAGTTGGAAATACCCTCTAACTAATTTATTTCTTATGGTTTTAATGGAAAAAATTTGGATCATTAAGAAATATAACCGGGAAAGGACACGGCTTCGTAGTCCCTGGGTTCTCTCTCTCAATTTCTGTTTGACATACTCAAGGGTTTCTTCATTAATCTCCTTGCGACTCTATTGACAAAGAATATGATCTATGCCCCTTACACCTTTCCTTGCCCCTCATCATCCCTCTGACGATGAGTGTTTCTTCTCTGTGCTTCCTCTCCACATCTCCTATTTAGGGATTCCTTGTCGTCTTCCTTAGCCAGCAACCCTCTTCTTCTTCCCTTGGAGATTCAGATCTTCTTCTTTATCTTCCATAGGTGTAGGCCCTCTATTCACTCCCTATAGTTTGTCCTTACCATATTTCTCTTCTTCCACCTATGGATTTTTGTTTTTTTATCTCTCAGTGTCTAGCAATTATTCGGTGTTAGGGTTCATGTTTTTGTACGTGATGTGTTTCTATAGCTGAGGGTCTCATTTAACACTATCACTATACTTTTTTCCTTCCCCATCATGAAATAACCCAATCTAGGTTTATCATGATGGTGTGTTTGGTGGATTTGGATTGTGAGTTTAGAATTGTTTGGGTGCTCAGTTATTTCATGTTCTTGTGTGGCTCTCGTTGTTTGGTTATTTATCATAACATGATGCAGTTTTAATTTGTTCTTCCTCTGATCTTTCCACCAAATTGACCACACATGACCCCATCTGGTTTGGTGCGATGAAACTCAGTGGTGGTTTGAGATCATGCGGGTGGGTGTTCGTTTACATAAGCATGCGATCTACATTTTTCGTATCAACTTCCATAGATGTTGATGATTCACAAGGTTGACATTGGGCTAGTGTGTTGTAGCTATCTCAATAGATGATAGCTTGACTTGGGTGGTTCTTCTTCATCTTAGTATTTTCTAGGGGGACTTGATGACATTTTGTGATGATGTGATGTCTGGTTTGTTTTTGAGTGATTACTGTGTTACAGGGCTCAATGTTGGTCAATGAAAAGGGTTTATTGATCGTGGTTTTGGTGGTATTTTTCTCACTGGAATTGTTTCCATTAGGATATAGTGGTGATGATTTTTGGGATGTTGGTTGGAATTAGTAGTCGAGGTGATGTCATGGGGAATAGTGTTAGTGTTGGCCTCTGGGCGGCGCCTATAATCCCACATAAAATTTGAAGTTTTTTTTAATTTTGAATATATTTTGGATTAAATATGGTTATAATTTGGATCTATTTTGAAAATATGACATTTTAATATGATGTATTTGGTTTAAGCAGTCTTGTACGGGTAAACACATAACCCATAAAAGTGGATTTTCTGAAAATACAAAAGAAACGAGTTTGGGAGAAAAGTAATTGGGATCACTTCCACTAGAATGTACAATCAACTAAAAAATCTGAGTTCAGTGGTGAGTGTTGTTAAAACTTCATAAAATAGTGAGAGAATTAATAAAATTAATTTTTTATTATTTCTCGCATAAATTTTAAATCATGTAAAGTAACAATCATCTATTTAAATTATTATACGAAAATGTTAAGAAAACAATGAATGTTGTGATATCATTCATTAACTTAGGGTATGTCCTTAAAAATAAAAGTTTTAATATGTGGTGCAATAATTTCTATGATGCACTATTATCAGAAAGTCTGTATTGTATTTTGGAATACCATATTCATATTTAGCCACTCTAATAGTTGAGTGAAAGTGAAAGGGATTCCTACTTGAGATATTATTAGGATTCTTCTTATGACTATTGTATTATATTATTAACTATGATTGTGGATTTTATGATGTAACATAAATACTTGGATACTTGCACTATAATAACACATATCCATTCTCTAGATAAATAAAGTAATTTCTTGAAATAAATAATATTATCGATGAACTATATTACTGTAAACTGGAAGAAGGAAATCTAGTTACTGATCATGATTTAAAAATGATGGGGTATACTGATCGATTAGAAAAATTGGACTTCCACTTGGATAAAAAATTATCAATTACTTATATTCTATTTTCCATACCATAATGATTATCCTTATTTCTAAAATCCTGGGTAAAAAAAAGGATAATTCACTCGAGAAACTTTTTTCCATACTTCACCAAGAAAATAAGGTGTGACGCTTGGTTACATTTCCATTAGGTATGTTCTAATATTTGTTTTTGGTTTTCTTTTTTTCTTTGGGTGATTAATTTCCTCCCTAAATTGGGAGGATGCCTTTGATGGGGAAGTCAAGTATTTTTTGGATTTCTAGTTTTTTCCTCACCTTTTTTTCTATTCATTGAAGAGTTACAAGACATGTAATTGGGTTTCATGACATGTAATTTTAATTAGAATCATCCCACAAGTTGAACTCACAACATGAGAATTTACACAATATTTAAGGATTAACTGTCATGTAATGTGAAAGAGCAGTTTTTAATTAAAAAGTAGATGTTTTTTAGTATAACTCAAATAAAATTTCCATGATGTGTTAAAGATCAAACACCATGTAATTCCATGAGTTCTTATTTTTAGGGTGTCATGTGGGTGGTTGAGGCTTCATTTTCTTTTGCAACCTTCTCCTCTCATCTAGAACTCTTACTCGAGGTAATTTTGGGTGTATTCTTCTCGTCTGGATCGATTTGTTCAGAAATTAATCTATAGGTTTAGGCACTTCATCTCTCCGAGTAAGCCTTCCCTTTGGTTTCTCTCCCATTGGTGGTTGTGGCACTATGTTTTGTAGGTATTGTTAATCATATGGTGTTTTCTATCAATCATTTTTGGTCTTCAGTCATGCCTTGTCTTCCGAAGGAAGATTTTGTGGTTTTTGATCCTTTTTGTCATAGGCAGTTAGGTTTTATAGGATCTTGAGGTAGGTGAATATATTAAATTATTAAAATTTATTGATATTCTTGTTCTTCATATTGATTCCTTGGGATTTAAAATGGAAATGCATGCATTAAAATTGGAAGGGTTATGGGTTCGTGTTCAAAAGGGGGTTTTATGTTGAAAATGGAACTGCATTGATTTGAAAAGGAAAATGGATTTTTAAACCATGAAGTATATTTTATACTCTTTCAAATTTTTTATAAAAATTTGAGTATAGTTTTTAAAATAGAAATTGAAAAACATTACCTAGCAAGAACCGTGTATACGTCGAGAAAGAAATAAGGGTAGACTTAGTGTGTGTGACCCCACTAAGAGGTAACCTCTTGTATTTCGATGTTCTATAGTTGAAATCTATATTAGTTGGATCCAACCTTAAGCGTTGTTAGTATTTTGAGTGTCAAGTACATATTTTCCCATAGTTTAGAGCCTAGCTAGTAGGTGGATTGTTGTTTCTGGTTGTTTATTACATGATCATTTATTTCATGGTTTTTGGATCACATGTAGATTTATATTTCAGAATCTTTACTTGCATGTTTCTAGATTTATAAAATATGGCATGAAATTTGTAAAAACTCAAGGATTTTTTGAAAAATGATTTATTTATAAAAATTCTTGTAAAACTATATTGTTTTAAAGCTTGTACTTTTTCATTCTTGTTATTAGAAATTATATAGTTCATTTGGTGGTATCCACCTGGGATATTTTTCTCACAAAATAATTATTCATATGGGCGTATTTAGACCTTATTTTATAGTATTTAGGTAATGGGAAGAGCATTCTATAGGATTCTTGGTTCTCTTTACATTGCTTTTTCATATTGGGATAGTTTGGAGGTGACGTTTAGTCACCTAGATAGTAGTTTTTTCTGGATATTTCTTTCTTTCTAGTTTAGCTAGTTTGGATAAATTGTATCACTTGTTGATTTTGTATTATAATAAGGTTGTATGTATTGTTTTCTTTATATATGAGCCTAGTTTTTTTACCTTTGTTTTAACCCACCTTGTGATGCGATGACTTGGGTGATTGGTCTGGTTGACCCTATTTGGTTTGTTGTAATTTGGTATTAGATCCATACTTAACCTTATATGTGTTAGTGATACTTGATTTGTTTTAGTGTGTTTGGTAGACATGAGTTAGATCATCACAATTATGACAATAGGTCCGGAAAAGGGGCCTGGACAGATCGCTCCTATTACTGAATCTGAGTTTCTATGGGTGGTTGGAAAATATTTAAAAAGTAAAAGACCAAGTATTTAAGTTCATTTGGATAAATTATATAGGATTTTTATTTAAATTAACCTATCTTAAATGTATGAGGGCTTGGTGTGTGTAAGTTTGTTTGAATAAACTAAGTGGGGAGTTTATTTAGTTGGACCTATTCCTTTAAAAAGGTGTTTTATTTTTGTGGTAGAATTCATAACTTATTTAAATTCTTATTGTTTTAACGTGTGGTTTTGGATTCATATTTTGAGTTTGATGGTTTTGAAATTTTATCACAGATTATTGGTTATTTTATTATGTTTAATAGACAATGCCTCCTAGAAGAGCTCTTCCAAATACAAGAGGGTAATCCATGAGGTAGGTTCTGTAGGAGGATCCTCTAGTGGACCCTTCTATGTTTGATATAGTGATCCATACCATTCAAACTTTGGGGTCAGTGCGTGCAGTGAACATGTGATGGGTGGTGGATCGTGGTTCATAATTTTCCAAGCAGCATCCACATATCTTCTATAGTGACAAAGGATGACAAGGGTCAAATGATTGGATTGAATAGATTGAGAGGATCATCAAATTTTTTATAACTCCTGAGGATTTTCAGGTGGGTTTTTACACTTATATAGTCAAAGGACTGGGAAGAAGATGGTGGGACTTGATAGTGCAAGATAATTTTCACGAGTTCTTACCTAGGTTTATTTCAAGAAGATCTTTAATCATCAGTTTTTTTCTAAGACTTTTCTGTGGTAAAGATCCAGTAGTTTTTAACATTGAAGAAAGGGGATTGTATCATTCTAGAGTACTCTAATCATTTTCCTGAGTTAGTGTATATGACAATGGGGGTTGTCACTAATGATTACCAGAAGTCTCGGAGGTTTGATATGGAACTAAGGATCTATGTTTGGTCAATAGTAGTTATTTTGTTCCTTCTAACATTTTTGGAGGTAGTGGATAAATTAGCTTTGGATGAGGCATACATAGTTGGGAAGATAGGATTGGGTAGAGCTTCAGTGGGTGTAGAAGCCATCCAGGGTGCTTCTTCCATCAGAAAAGAAAGTGAAAGAGTGGTCGATTTTTAGCAGGATCAATTTCAAGAGATTATATAGTAAAACGAAAATTTATTTTCTACCAGTGTGTGAGGTGTGTTCATAGTATGCCTCAGTGTATGGAGGATCCTAAAATGTTTCATCTTTGTGTTTGACCCATCAATCTGAAGCATTTTGTGGATAATATGACCCAATGTAGTAAAGAAATATCCACTTTCACCAAGAGGTCATAGGTTTAGGTTGATCCTTTCAATTTTTGTGGGTATCATTCTTAGGCCAAGGGGAATGTCTAGGTGGCTAAGTCTAGATAGATTTATGCAAAAGAGTGTGCACCATAGGATTCTAAATCAGGGCCAACTACTGTTAGAATTGTAAAAAAAATTCATCTTCTATGGTTCTAGATTTGTTTGATATAGGTGATACTCTCTCATTTATATTGTAAAATATGGTTTACTTGTTGGGTTGCATTCAGATATTATGATGTTCTTGTTAGATATGTTAAAACCACTGAGAAAGAGGTTCGAACAAGGTTTAAAATGTCCCATATTTTGGGTGGTGATGTAAAGACCCGTAAAATTCAAGGGAAATTTTTTTATTAATTTTTTTGGGATTTTACAAGAACGCAGTTTCTGACGGCACCTGATTCCGAGGCCCGGTGTGCCCGGAATCAATTTCAGAAGTTTAGCTCAGGTATGTTTAGTGAACGAACGAGCGAGTTTTCCTAACTTTTGAACCGGTGCTCTAAATCGAATTCCGAGGGCACCGATGGAATTGAAGTGCCGATAATTGATTAAGAACACTTTTTCTGGAGTTGCGTTTGCTCGGGTGAGGTTATTAATTAAATGGGTTAACTAAAGAATAAAATAAAATATTGTACTATAAATTTTATTTCTATTCTAAGTAGTTAAACCTATGCTTGGTGGTTGGAGTGGGACCCACTAATATCCTAACTTCACTAGGTAGGATATTAGTGAAGTGGGTCCCACACGAGCCCCACCCCTTCAAATCCCTTTTTAACCTTCCTCTCGTGCTTTTAATATGTAACCCAATCGCACCCCGAATTAATGGCAAGTCAACCCTCAAAATTAATTTGAATATTAAACGCTCCTCAATTAATTGAATGAGATCTTTTTGATTTTCAAATTAATGGCTTGTGTGTGTGTTAATAAAATAAGACAAGACTTATTTTATTAGGGGTTGATTCATTGTGTGAAAGGAAGGGAGGACTCTTGCACTCTTGAGGAATATCTTCTTCCTCCTTGAAGAACGCGAAGAACACACCGTCACCGATGATGAACGCCAACCTCTGACAAAGGATGATGAATAACGCTGATTCCTCGGAGATCAACGACGCGACGCCGTGTACCGCGACACCGACGGTCCTCTTCTCCGCGACGTCGTGTACTGTGACGCCGTATATCGTGATGCCGAAGATCCTCCTTCCAAAACACTGTCTTCCTCGACGTCCCTTTACCGTGACAAACCTCGTTCGAAGACTTCATCAAGGTAGGGGTTTGATTTTTGGTTCATGAATTTTCTTGACCGTCCAAACGTCTTTTTCTTAGCCGCTTGATATTGGATTAACGGGAGGGGGTCGGACCGCACGAACACGGCTGACCCTCATCCCCCTTTTTGATGATGTGTTTGTCGTGGAACGAAAAAGGTAGTGCGGTGCAACGGCACCATGCAGGAACAAAGAAGAATGGGCGAAGAAGTGCGGCGCTGTCGCGCCGCGCCGTTGAGGCCAAACGAAACCGCGGCCGGAGTTGGGGTCGTAGAGGCGATTCGAAGACTCCACAGATTGTCTATTTGACGTGAAGATCAAAGGAAGATTATGGAATGGGCTGAAGAGGTGTTTTGAAGACTTCGCAGTGAAGGGAAGGTCCCGGGAGGACCGCTGGCGAAGACGGCAAACAAAACGGACCACCGGAGCACGTCCGGTGGTCTGCGGAAGACCCTGCCGGCGCGCCACGCCGGCACGGAGGCACCGGCGGCCAGCACCGGATGGCCGCCCGGAGCACCGCCAGGAGGAACCATCATGGCTTCAGCCGCGGCGGCAGGTGACCAGGATCCCGCGGCCGCACGGGATCCGGTGGAGGACGCGGCACCCGCCGCGTCTGCGGAGCGCAAGGGAAGGGGGGCACCTCGTCCCCCCATGCTCGGCCGCTGTCTGAGCCAGCGTGCCACCCGGCCGGGCCGGGCCAGGTTGCGCGGACTGGACCGGTCCGCGCCCAGCCGGGTCGGACCCAGACCCGGTTCGGGCCGACCCAGGGGGGGCTGGGCCGGGTCGGACCGGGCCCAGACCCCCCATTTTCGGACTGTTTTCATTCATTTTCTCATATCTTGGGCTTCAGACCTCCGATCGATGCACTGCCAGTTGCGTTGGGATCCTTAAATCGAGACAGTCATTTCTTTATATTACACTCTAGGTTTATGAGAACTTTGGGTATGGCCGGGTTGGTTCGAACATGAAACCAACCGGGGCCTCGGAGCGAAAACGCTTATAACTTGAGCTTCGGACGTCCGATTGACGTGCCGTCGACTTTGTTGGTTTCCTCTTAGTGAGATGGACATTTTGTCTTACTCCTATCGAGTTTTGGACATAGTTGGAGTGAATTCAGGTTAGTTTTGAATTAAAAACCAACGGGGCCCCTGGAACGAAAAGGCCAATAACTCTCAGACCGGGCATCCGATTGACTTGTCGTCTATCATGTTGAGTTCCCTTTATCGAGATGGAACTTTGGGATACATCAACTCCGGACTACGTGATAGTTGATTTATCGACCTCTTGGCTCTTGGAGCGGACCCTCCCGGAACGAGCATGCTGTGTGCGGAAACCCTAGAGCTAGCTGAGACTTGACGACTGCTAATCGATCGACTCGGATTGTTTCGATAGCGCAGTGGGGAGCGCTTGGTTGTAGAGACCGACCCACGGCGGAGGAGTGCTCAGTTGTAGCAGTATACCCGCAGTACTCAATAGAAGGAGTACCTTTGTAGGTTATGAGGGGGAGCGCTTGGTTGTAGCGGCAGACCCATGGTGGGAAGCGCTTGGTTGTAACAGCAGGCCCACAGTACTATGAGGGGGAGCGCTTGGTTGTAGCGGTAGACCCATGGTGGGAAGCTCTTGGTTGTAGCAGCAGGCCCATAGTACTATGAGGGGGAGCGCTTGGTTGTAGGGGAAGACCCATTGTGGGAAGCTCTTGGTTGTAGCAGCAGGCCCACAGTATTTGAAGGGGGAGCGCTTGGTTATAGCGGCAGACCCATGGTGGGAAGCACTTGGTTGTAGCAGCAGGCCCACAGTACTCGACAGGTGGAGTACTACAGCAGTCCAAGGTTAGTGGGAAGAGCTTGGTTGTATCGGTAGGCCCACTGTACTCGATAGAGGAGGAGTTCCCCAGCAGCTATGGGTTCGATAGTAAAGAATTTCATACTGGAATCCTCCGTGGGTTCGGCGGTGATGACCACACTACTTGTATCCTACATGGGTCCCCGCTTAGATGAATCAGTGGATACATTTGATCATCTCTATCGCCTTACGAAGAAGTATACATGTGTGAGATGAGTCTTTATTTTTAATCAATATCACCGATATGATTGACTTGCTTTCCTAAGTGGATTGAGATGTGCTTTCCTGTGTGGATTGGTTTGTACTATCCTGTGTGGACGTGATTGAACCTGGGCTTGGATGTCGGAGCCAAACTAGAATTTATGACTTAGGTATATGTATGGGCATATACCTAAGCAGTGTTGGATGTTACTTCGTGATTGTTTCTTTCCTTGTGGATTATCCTTTGTGGATTCTGGGAGACCTTCAGGGGTCTCGGGGTCCCTACTGAGTATCGTATACTCACCCCTACATGGGCTTCACCCGCACTACGTTGTGTTGGTTGCAGACGATGGGAATCACTGATCGAGGCTGAGTCTTGTAGAGCTGGGCGGTTCCCAGAGGTGGAACTCACGACGAGTCAGTACCTGGAGGTGGACCATTGAGCGGAACGTACACAGGGCGGACGGCAGGACCCGAGGAGCTGAGGAGGCTATTTGTACCCACCCTTCAGGTGGGATTTCCAGTGGACAGCTCGGCGTTGCTGCTTAATTTTCTGCTGCTGCACTCTCTTTCAGTTGTACTTACTTTCCGTTGTACTTTACTTTCAGTTTGGGTTTGTATTCTGGCCCTCTTACTTTTCCGCACTTACTTGTACTCGGTTTACTTAGTGTTTTCTTCTACTTGCTTACTATGTGGTGTTTGTTTACTTTACAAAGGCAATGAATTCCCCTTTTTTTCGGGATTTACGCCTTTGGTGCTATTCGCCAGCCCCTGGCCTATGGAAGGTGGGCATGGGGTAGTCAAGGCACGGGCCCCGAGGACGGGTCGTGACAGGTGATATGCGACTTTGAGGTGTTTTATGAATTCTCAATGATTGATCTTGACATCCTCAAATTAATCATTAGCATGGATTGGATGACTAGAATAAAGTCCTAGATAGACTATTATCACTATCGGGTAAAGTTCTTATCTACCGATGGAGTCACTCATGTGTTCCAGGGTGAGTGGGACTCTAGATCAGGAAGGGAAGGACCAGTTGTTCCTTATACCGGTTTAATCTCATGATAGTAGTTAGAAATGTTTCTTTACGTAGTTGACTCGTTCTTTGGTGTTCATATACCTTTTATTACGTGTACGTACCCTGAGGTATTTGAAGATGTTTTTTTTATTTTGTCTCCAAATATAGAGGCTGTGTTTACCATTGAATTATTACCTGGATTGATTCCAATTTCTATGCCATCTAATCGAATGGAATCTTCTGAGTTAGTGAAACTTAAAGTCCATCTTAAGGATTTGAAGGTGAAATGATTTAATCGTTCTAGCATGTCACTGTGGAATTCACCTATACTATTTTCTATGAAGTCATATGGAAGTATTATAATTTTTATTGACTATCAGAAGTTGAATTAGGTGACCCTTATAAAAAAGTATTTTTTACCTAGAATTGATGATCTCTTTGATTAGTTGAGGGGGGCTCATTGGTTTTATAATATTGACTTGTGGGCTAGATACCACAAGTTAAGATTCTAATATGAAGATATATCCAAGACATTTTTTTAGGTTCATATGGTAATTTAAAGTTTCTAGTTATGCCATTCGGAATCACTAGTGACCATACAATATTTAGGGTGTTGATAAACTGAATATTTCATCAATTCGTGGACTATTTTTTGTGTGTTCTTGGATGATATCTTGGTGCAATAAAAAATATAGGAGGAGAACAGAGACCATTTGGATATCATTCTTAAAACATTGATAGAACATAATATTTATTGTAATATTTCCAAGTGTGAGTTTTAGATCTGATAAGTGAAGTTTCCTAGGCATGTGATATCTGAGAGTGGCATCACAGTTTATCCTATAAATATGCCAGAATTTTTGTCTTGAAAAAATCCTATAAATATGTTTGAGATCCAAATATTCTTAGTTTTGGTAGGATACTGTATATGGTTTGTTCAGGACTTCTCTAAGATCACATATTTGATGATTGATTTTAACCATAAGGGTGTAAAGTTTGAATGGAATGACATGATTCATCAGTATTTTGAGGAGTTGAAGATGAGGTTGACTTCAGCACTAGTTTAAATTTTTTTGGAACCAGGTTCAAGTAATGATGTTTTTTTCTATTATTCAGGTATGGGTTTAGAATGTGTCTTGATGTAGGGAAAACAAGTTATTTCTTATGTATCATTCTAGTTATGCCCTCATGAGAAGAAATACTCAACCCATGATATTGATTTGGTTTCTATTATGAATTCACTCAAAACATGGAATCACTATCTCTTTGGGGAATAGTTTACAATATATTATGATCACAAAATCTAAAAGTACATTTTCACTCAGAGATATTGGAACATGCATCAGAGATGTTGGGTTGAGTATCTTTAGAGCTTTGATTTTCATATCATATATACCCTGGGAAAGGTAATGTGATGCCTGATGTATAGAGTAGAAATTTACTGACAAAAGTCAGGAAGGAATTAGTTGGAATGTGGTCTCTAATAAGTTTTTTTATTGAAATGATCTTGGGAGTGGAAGAGGTTGGTGGATAGGTGTTCTTGTCTTAGATAAAATTTTAATAATTTTTTTATGAGAGAGTTTGACTTGAGAAGATTATAGACATTGAGAGCTACCACTTAAGAGAAATCCTAAATGGTGGGGAGACCTAGCGGGATTTGTCTCTATCTCCCAGTGGAGTTTTTTAATTCTATAGTATGGTGGTTGTTCTGTTTTCCATGAGTCAGGAGTTTCTAGATAGTGGAAACTGATCTAGTTGGTCTATGCACCCTAGGGAGAAAAATATGTACCATGATTTGAGATGTATGTATTGGTGGTCATGGATGAGGCAGTCAGTTTCAAATTTTTTATCACGGTGTCTCACTTTTCAAAGAGTTACAGAAGAACATGAGAGACCTATAGATTTTTTGCAGCCTTTAACCATTTTGGTATGGAAATGGGATAAATTTCCATGGATTTCATCATTGTTTTATCACAGACTATTAGTGGGAAGGATGTAATTTGGGTGATTGTTTATAGAATCACTAAATCAATTCATTTATTTCCAATAAAGGAAATGATAAAATAAGAACATCTTGAGGAATTGGATGTCTGAGAGATTCTGAAGCTTCCTGGGGTTCCCTTTATAGTTTTTTTATAGGGGATCAAGGTTCACATTAAAATTCTATAAAGGTTTGCATGATTAAATGGGTTCCCATTTGAAATTGAGCATTTCTTATCTTCTATAGATGGATATATAGACAATGAGGGATATCTAGGTTCTTGAGGATATTCTACAGTCATGTTTTCTTGATTTATAAGGATCTTGGGATAGAAATTTTACTTTTGTTGAGTTTTCCTATAACAATAGTTATCAATATTTGATTAGAATGGCATCCATTGAGGCTTCGTATGGGTAGTCATATCGATCTCTCTTGTTCTAGGTAGAGTTGGGAGAGTAGTCCTTGTTTGGTATAAGTGTTGTTAAGGAGACGACAGAGGTATTGTAATTGATATAGAGGTGTTTGATCTAGGCATAGGGTCATCAAAAATCTTATGCAGGTCGTCGATGTTATCCACTGGAGTTTGAGGTTGGTGATCAGGACTTTCTTACAGTTTTACCTCACATAGGACATCATCGATGGGGTAAGCTTGGTAAGTTAGCACCAAGGTTTGGGGGCCCCTTTGAGATCATTGAGTAACTTGGGAGGGTGTCCTATTGGTTGATGTTTCCATATATCTTGACTTATATACATGAAATGTTTCATGTTTCCTAGTTGAGGAGGTATATACCAAATCATTCCCATGAAATTATATGGGAGGATGTTGTTCTTGAGCCTAATGCCACTTTGGTTGAGCAGCCAATTCAGAATATGGATCGCCAGGTTAAGATGCTATGTGGTAAAATGATTTCCCTAGTCCAGGTACTATGGTAGTGCTGACAAGATTTCAATGAGATGTGGTCTTGTGAGTCATTGATGTGGCATTATCATCATAATCTTTTTATAGATCCAGGATCTTGAGGTCTTTTTGGGTACATAAAGCTTCTATGGTGGGGAGATTGTAATGCCTCTTTACCTTTTTTTCAAGTATGTTATGATCTTTTTTTTCGTTTCCCATTTTCATTGGATGAGTAATTTTGGACCTAAATTGGAAGGATACAAGTGATGGTGAATTCATGGATTTGTTGGATATTCATTTTTTTCCTCATCTTTTATGCTATTCACTGGCTAGTTACATGACTTGTAATGGGGTTTCATGATGTGTAATATCATTCAGACTCTTCCTATCAGTTGAATTCACAATGTGATAATTTCCACATCATATAAGGGTTAACACATCATGTAATGTGAATGTTTAATTTTTAATTAAAAACAAAACATGTTTTTGGTGTAACTTAAAATAAAAGGGAGTCACCTCAAGTCCTCAATTTTATAGCGCCATGACAGTATTTAAGGATTCATTTTTTTGTATCCTTATCCTCTTAGATGGATCTCTTACCCTATGTGATTTTAGGTTCCTTCATTCCCTCTAGATTGATTTTTTCAATGATTTATCAGCGGGGTTAGGCACTTTATCTCATTGGGAAATCTTTCCTCTTGGTTTCTCTCTGACTAGTGGTTGCGGAACCATATTTTATACGGATTAGAAATAAAATTTCATTTTCTATCAATCATTTTTATTCTTTAGTCATGCCTTATCTTCCAAAGATTTATCTTGTGGTTTTCAATCCACATTATCAATGGTTGTTAGGTTTCATATGAAATTGAGGTAGATGGATCTATTCAATTGTTCTAATTTGTTGAATTGATTGCTGTTTATATTGATTCCTTGATATTTGAAATTTAATTTTATGTGTTGAACTTGAAAGGGGGATGGGTTCATGTTTTAAAGGGATTTTTCTCTTGAAAACATAATTTCCTAAATTTGAAATGAAAATGGATTCTCAAACCCTAAAGCAGATTGGCTTGGATTTGAAATTATTTTATAAAAATGTGAGAATAGTTTTTAAAATAAAAATTTATAAAAATTGCAAAGTGGGAACCTTGGGTTTGTTGAGAAAGAGACACAGGTAGCCTTAGTGACTGTGACACCACTGTATGGTAACCACTTGTATGTTGATGGTTTATGGTAGTCCTCGATGTTAGTTGGATCCAACCATATTCCTTGTTAGGCTTATGAGTGTCTAGTACATATTATCCCATAGGCTAGAGCCTGTATTGTAGGTGCATTGTTGTTTCTAGATGTTTATTACATGATAGTTTACTTAATGGAGGTTGGATCACATTTATATTTATATTTTGAAATCATTACCTGCTTGTCAAATTTGTAAAATATGGAAAGTAATTTTTGAAAACTCAAGTATTGTTTGAAAAATTATTTATTTATAAAATTGATTATAAAACTACTTTGTTTTAAATATTTGACTTGTGAATTCTTATTATTGGAACATGGATAGATATTTTGGTGGTATCCTACTATGTTATGCTTATGAATCCATATGTCTTTATATGGGAATTTGTAGACCTTATTTTATAGTATTCAAGTAAAGGGAAGATCATTCTATTGCATGCAGGATTATCTTTATGTTTCGATTTCATTTTGGGATAGTTTGGAGGTGACATTTAGTCACATGGAGATTAGTTTTGTCTATAATTTTCATTATTTCTGGTTTATTTGGTTTGGATCAGTTTTATATATCATTTTTTATGAATTTTAAGTTGTATTTATTGTTCCCCTTATATACAAGAGTAGTTTCGTTACCTTTATTTTACCCCACCTTGTGATGAGCTGACTTGAGTGCCTGGTTTGGTTGACCCGGGTTGGTCTGTTACAAAAGGACAGGTTGAAACTTGTTTTTCTACCCTTATGGTGAAAAGTTTGAATGAAGAAGTTGAAGATCTTATGGATAATATACATCCAAAATATCCTTCACAACCTCCTTCAAAGAGATAAAGGATTCAAGGGAAGCATAATAAATAGGAGGTTATTTTATGCTCATGTGGAAAGCTTAGACACTGGAAAATAGATTTCAATTAATTGAAAAAGCAAGACATTGCACCCCCTAAAAATATATTCATCAAGTTTCTATTAATCACTTGTATATTAAATTCAATATGCTTAAAACATAAATGTATTTAAGTATAGGAAATGAGAATGAATATAAGGGTTATAGAGTGAACTCAAAAGGAGCTGAGAAATAGGGATTCATGTGTTAGAAAATGGGATCTCACAACTTCTCATTGCTAACAGTATTGATTTGATTCTATAATAAGTGTTTCCAAAACATTTATCTTTGTTTCTGGATAGAAACAACGAGTCACTATTTTTCATTTGAAATAAATGTTGTTATGGTACATTAATTACATAACTATTAGTTTAGTAACTCTTTAATCACACATATATATTGGAATGAATGATGAATATAAAATATAAGACTATTACCTAATTGTGAAAAGATAAATTTTTATCAAATATAACTAAATTTAGTTGACTTATATCTTCCCTTCAAATAAAATAGTACCAATTGAACTAAGGTACTGGATACAAAAATAGACTACTTATCGTGTTTTAAATAAAGAATGATTTATATATAAAGGTATGGCACAAAGCTTTTAAAATTGGATCGACATGGCCGTGTGAACTCTTCTAAATATGAACGTAACTTTACATTCTACTTGTTATTCCTTTAAGAAATTTTAGAAATTCTCACTCAAGTAAATTATTGCATTGGGTAAAGATAAAGGAATATTCAATCTAGCATGTTAGAAAACATCTTATCCATGTAATATTGAACATACATGTGGAGTAAAGGTAATAAAAAACTCACATTTCCTTATATACATCAAAGAGTTGATAATCTTACCAGGGATATTAATGATTGTTCTTATATTTATTGAAAATCTTATATTATACTATCCAAGACATATTTTTGAAATAGAAGTGAAATAAGTAATCATATTCCAACTATATTGTCTAATGTATATCATATCAACTTCAATATCATAATAATCTATTTGGATTCTTCCATAAGTTTTTGTTGAAAATCATTTGATAAAATATGGTCTTTGATACAATCAAACATTCAAACACTAAGGTGCGTCTATATTAATGATCCTATATCCACTAAGGATATTATCATCTACTCAAGATCGATTATATTTCTATAATGTAATCATATCTCTTTGAAGATAGTGGGTTCATACTTAATTTCTTCAGGTTAAGGCTCTTGATGCGCATAAGTTGGCATAAAAAAACTAGAATCCACTAATATTAGTGGGGGGAGTAGTTCTAGAGACACATATTGCATATAAATCCATAAACAAAGAGGTAGTTTATGTTCACCATTATGGGTGATGCATGTTTTATTATTTTAGAATAAATATTCCTATAAAGAAGTAATAAATGGTAATAGGATAATATTGAAAAGTATATATAAATTAAAGTAATGGAATCCATGTATCATGATTCAGGATTTCGTATATTGAATGTTTCCAATACTTAGTACTACTAGTGAGTATTTCAGAGAAACTAGGAATGTATAGTGAAAGATAGTACCAATAAAACATGATTGATTAGTGAAAGTTTAGTCTATGAAAAAACTTATTCACATCTCACCATGAATAAAATTCTTTTTTAATTATAGTTGTAAAATCACACTTCTATGATCATTATATTGGTATACTGATTTTTAGGGTGCCTCATTTAGATTAATCCTTATAGAATATTTCTATATGGCATGAATGAAAGGAGACCCTATGGTATATGTATACTAGGAATACTTTAAGGGGTCGGTGACATCAATAAATGTTAATAATATATGTATATTACATAAATTCATTTATGAATAAATCATGCATTATGATAATTGGATATTTGTTTGGAAATGATTGAGTGACATTTATCTCAGACTGGGTAGTTGGATTACTGTATGTTTTCAAGAAAAATATGGTAATAACATATGAAAAAATTTGTTATGAATTAAAAGTTTGTTAAGACTAAAGAATTAAATTTCTCCTTGTTTTACTTATACTAGCAAAAGCATCCTTGGGAACAAGATCTAAAAAATGGATCTATGTGATTTCTTAACCTAGTCATAGTACATATATTAATAAAATATTAAGAAATAAAATTTGAAACAATTCAAGGCCAAATTTTTTTGTCATATAATCCTTCCATTAGAACATGCATGGGAATTAGAAGTTATTATGGATACTAAAATAATTTCGTAAGATTAAGTGATAGGAATTCATATCATGTGTTGTGTTATGTACTAATATTTGATATTACTAATGCATCAAGGGTAATAGGTGAATATCAAATAAATACAACATAATTGCATAGACTTGTAGTTAAATCTATCTGATAGTGATTTTAAAAGTAAAACTAGATAAGTTCCTGGTTTATGGATAAGTGAGAATACTAGCGATCAAGAGAATTGAACACTTATCTTTAATCAGTTCAATTTGATCTGGAATTACTGATAAGGATAAAATAATATGCAATAAAAACATATTACAAATAGTGGTTTCCATATCTATAATATTTGAGTACATTGTGGTTATGATAAAGCTTAATAAGCAGTTTTGGAATGCCCTATTCAGATAATGGTTTATATCAAAAGAAAATGGTTTATCATTTTATGATAAACTATGGCTATGTGTTTAGTTAGGATGTTAGGATTATGACATGGGAACAAGATATGGATACTCAGTTAAATTAATACATGAGGTATTTTATCAAGACAATTATGTTGTAGTAAATAGATCCTCCACATAAACATTCCTAGAAACTTTAGCCATACTCAGTAAAAACATGTATACCATGTGAGGATTAACCTATCATTAGTAGTTAGATCTATTTAATGTGGGAGTTTGTTGTAGTTGGTTCCCTTGAATTAGCTACTCTGTACATTATATTACAAGTATATTAAAATAAGTAAATACTAATATAAATATATTATCACATGTTGATTGATTATTCTTCTATATAAGATTGATGTGATAATGTCTAAGAGTATCTATTTAATTGATATGGTCATAGTAGTTCTTTGTTATGATGAGAACCTTGAGATACTATGGAAATATCTCTTAAATATAGTTCTATGGTTAGATAACATACTATTATTAGACACACAGTATATCAACTGTCAAGTCTGATTACTCATAAGAAGATGATACTTCTTCTCCTTAAGTTCACACTTGGTAATATCAAACACAGAGAATAGACCCTCTAGTATTAATTTCTCATCTTTTAGAGTTATTGGATATTCTTTTCTACAAGAATGTGTAATGGTCCATAATCTTTAAGATTATTATTAATGCATTTTATGACTCACATAATTATTTTGATGTATTTCATAAACCTTGATGATAATAGTTCACAATGAAGTTCCTTGGGTGTGTCATGAATGAAATGTTATTAATAATAAGTTAAGGAATGATTTTCCCCTTCTATATTAATGTAAGTTGATATCTCATCCCTTTGATTGAATTATGACTATAGCATAAATTTCATGGTCATGGTGTAATGACTTGTTTAATTCAGATTGTCAAAGAAAAACATATTAATCATATAGGTTGGTAATAGATATGTGAAACCAACATGATGAGATATTGAGATAAATTTATTATATTACAAATTATGTATTAGTTTTTTTATTTCATTTTCATATTGTAAAGTTATTTCTCTTTGATCCTTTACCCATTGGTAGACATTAATCTTTAAATTTTGGCATACCTGCCTAATTCCAACATAAATGAATCCTATAGGGTCACAGACGAAATTTTTATATTGATATTGACTAAATTCCATTTGAATTTAATTAGGAGAATAAATATTTATCTCAATACTGAGGAATAATTTTATTCATGTTTTATTGATTGCATTAATTAAATAATTTTATATTCATCAGATTGTGAAGAAAATATATATATTTATTTTATTGAATATTTAATAACTATTTATTTACTTGTTTTTGAATAAAATATTTATTTAAGAGAATAAAATGTTTATTCAAGTATAAATAAAATACCATGGAGTTTGAATGGACCAAGATCATGTCTGGTGATAAATAATTATATACAAGCCAGTAAATAATAGTTATCGTTAGCACTTGTTGAAATGTGCCAAAATGTAATAATATTATTATTATGTGGAATGGGGTTTTATTAAAGGTTTTAATATTTTTTAGGGGTTGGCATGGAAAAAAATATTCTAACCTAAACCCTACTACTATAAATAGAATGTTATGGATATTGTGAAGGTTATTAAAAAATAGATAATTTTTGCATATAATCAATTCTCTTTCGACTCCCCCATATATCTCCCTCTATATAATGAGAAATTATTGAGAGATTTATTCAAGACTAATGAATGAATGATCAAGAACAAACAACACAAGACTTTCAGTTCTCCACACTGGAAGATAGAGATGATTTGTAATTTTTGGGAGATCAAAGAAGTAAGTGTGGATCACCGCTATAGGTATTCTATCCTTAGACCCTCATAGTGAATTAAGAAATTACAAAAGGGACTTTTTATATGATTAATATTCACATCGAAGAAATATCTTAAGCCTGAGTATTAATTTTTTCGAGAAATAAATAAAATTTTAATAAATTTGACATGAAATATCCCCTCTCGTGGTTTCAGGTATTGAAATATTAAAAGAAATTTTAATATATCTTCCCCCATCACACCTTCCATTCTGCACAAAACATTTAATTACTTCTTTGATATAATTCATGGATGCATTTTGTTCTCAAATTATTGATTAAATGACATGTGTTTTCAGTTATTTACCTTTCCATATTGATTATATATTATTTACTCTTGATATATTACACTTTATTTAACCGTTATTGATCATCTAAGACCACCCTTTATTTTTTTTCCTTTCCCTGGG
Source organism: Viscum album (assembly GCA_963277665.1). Classification (NCBI taxonomy): domain Eukaryota; kingdom Viridiplantae; phylum Streptophyta; class Magnoliopsida; order Santalales; family Viscaceae; genus Viscum; species Viscum album. The sequence goes on along the minus strand of OY728127.1, from coordinate 736,189,491 downwards.
ATATGAAGAATGAATATTTGAATTGGTTAAAGGATACAGAATGTTTTCAATGAATTATATTTTATCTTCATTGCTCAAATGGGAATAAATTATGTATACAGTTCTATAAGAATGATAAACTATTCTATCCTTTGTCATTTTATCTTTTTTATCTTATTCAAATGTAATAAAGTATACCCCAACTCTAGGTTACTAGAGTTGGGGTCTTTACATACTTACTCACTCACCCAATAGTAATCGCATACCATTATTCCATTCAGATCACACAACTACACTAGTGTGGAGAATGACCTAGATGGAGGGAGATATTAAAGTGAAATAAGTAGAAGAGTGTATCAGTGCTAATGGAATATAGAGTGACGGTCACCTCATCTACACATCATAATCACTATCACATCACAATTGATGAAAAGAGAATGATAAAATGAAATGCATAAATTCAAGTGCACCTCTATGATTCCCATCATACCACCCATTTGGGGTTAGATCTCCATGAACATAGATTTTGGGATCATCGAGATGTCACAGGGGTAAGAAACACTATGAAATTAAGGGAGAAGCTAATGACACAATTTAAAAAATGAAGAACATAACATGAATTATAATGCAAAGAATTGTAATAAATCCCATGCTAATTGAAACCAAGGTGAAGGTGAAGTTCTTGATCACATTTTACATTTATTGAGGGGGAATACATTTATAGCATCCCAACATCTTCTCTTTACCCCTCTCAAAATATGCTTGAAGCAACAATTTCTTCTTCTATTTGGATATGGGTTCCCCATGTCACGACCAATGGTCACAACTGATTTGGTTGAGAGCATATTTCTAGCATAGAAATTTATCCTATTATTGTTCTCATGATCCTTTGATATTAATCCCATCATATTAGTTTTTATTTTTCACCATTGAATTGTAAAATCATGCTCTGTTTGGTGCTCACATGAAGATATACACATGTTGGTAGTTGGTATAGATGAATTGGGCCTCATTGTCATTGTATTTGGGAATGCATCGGTACTTGGGACTTATTTGGGGTGGTGAATTTTAATATTGGGTCTCCAGTGTTTCCTTTTATGATTTGTAGTTAGTCGTAAGACACTTAATTCCGAGGTTTCAAAGATGGTTTCTTTGTTTGTTGTAGGGTTTTTGGTCTAGATAGTGCTAGACATAGTGATTCTTGAGTTGTTATTGGAATTATACCACAATTGAGCGCCAAGGAGCTTGGGTGGAGAGTTGATATGAGATTGAGGTACAAAGTGTTTTGATATATGTCCTTAACTTTGGTTGGGTCTTCATGAAGCTTGGGTTGTCGATTTTTAAGGTTTCATTGAACTAGAACTGGCATATGAATTCATTGGGGACTTTGGTCGAGCATATGGTGTGTGTGGGACTATGAATTCACAACCAATGTGTGGGAAAGGAACCATGGCCCCACTATATGAAATCCCATCCTTTAAAAAATAACAAATAAACAAAAATCTAATGTGAAATTAGAGATTCATTCAGCTCATCATGGTTTGGATTTGTGTATGTGAAGTTCATCAACTCCCAACTTCGGTCATTGTCAAGCATAGGTTGCCTCCTTTATCTAGAAACTCGATTTTGACTTCAAATACCAATATATTAGCTTCATTTTATCCATCACATTCAGATTATATTGGTGGAATTGGTTCATCTTGAATGATTTCATATGGTTTGGTATCTTCAATCTTTGGTCGGCATGGGTGAAATGAGATTTGGGCTTCTGTTCTTCATGTGATTTTACCATTGAAACCTCTAGGTTTGAGGGATCTTGGTCAATGAAAAGGTTTATCCTAGTTTGTATAAATTATTTCAGTCTTCAAATAGTCATGACCTTATCAGTGAAAACTCGATCAAATATTGATTCCCCTTGGATCAAATCTTCGATAAGGTTATACCCTTGTTCGAGTTTGGATAAGATCAATTATTTCAGTTTCCTCAAGATCCAATAATATTACACAGTTGATCATGGGTTATGGATCATGGTTGAAAGTGGATGGAGGTTGGCACAATGTAAAATGCTAAGACCATTTCACAGTCATAAATTTTGTGTTTTTGGTTCTAGACGGCCATGAATGCATGGTCTTGAGGATCTCTAGAACTAGGGGGCACACAAATTCATTGCATGGAGGCAAGAATACCATTTTTATTAGCATGGATGATCTGTGGTTGGAATCAAGGTAAGGTAATGTTCAAAGGGATTTTCCTTCTCATGGTTATGGTGGAGGTGTGATCGAATGTGTGGCATGACAGTTGACCCTTTGCACGATCGAAAACACCCACAAAAACAACCCATAATAGCAATGTTCATGGTATTATAGACAAGCACTATCGCATACCATTCACATAGTTGAAACTTACTCTTCATGGACATTTTCTGGAATTTTTATTTTATACCTCCAACTACAAAAATCAAATAAACATTTTTTTCAATGCAAGAAATTTTGTAATTAATATCAAATTGAATAAAAAATTGAAAAACAAATCAAATTCCCAAATCAATTAATTCTAAGATTAGTTCAAAAAAAATCCAAATCATATTTACTTTTCAAGTCATTTAAAGATACATTATAAAATTTCAAATCATCATTTTACAATTCACAGTTTAACCAAAACAATTTTATTCATTTAAAATCTTTATATACAATATAATTTTCATGTATCCAAAATTAATGCATGTATTCTTCCTTAATAATGAATATCAAATCATTAAGAGTTGAAGTTTTAATCCAATTTTCAATAAAGTATACATTTAAGAAAATAAACAAAATCATAAAAATTACCCATGATTTACTTGAATTAGGGGGTTAATTTCTATAAAAAACAAACATTTTTTCTGAAAATTATAGATCACCTCATATAACAAGCCATAGAAAAAAGCTCGAGTCATTTTAAATGATAACCATTATGATATTAATATGATATCATATTTTCTTAATTTTCAAAATGATTTCAAGAATAAATGATCATGGTAAATCTTTGTTACTATAGTTGGGTTTATTAGGATTAAACAACATCTATTAATCATTGTGGAAGCAATTATAAATCATAAAACCCAATATCTACCTTGGATGATGTCTATAATTTTGAAACTACAAAGGAGGAATGTGTGTACCATTCACCATAGATAACAATTTCTTATTTTTTATTCCTTTAGTTTTCTTTTTAAAGATCACTAATGATAAATCATAAGACTCCTCCCTTTGTGGTGTGTCCATGAGCTTCTTTGATCACTCATTGTATAGGTAGGACCCTCCTTTATTCTCATGACATGATTATGAATCTTGAATCAAAGAGAAGAGTAATATATCTCCAAGTATGATAAAATAAATAGGAAGAAATGATATGATGGAACTATTTCCATCTCATGGTGATTACCACAATATATAGATATCAATACATTTTCATACATTAACTTATAAATTTATAGCATGTAAGTTAGTGTCTCGATAATTCATGCATTCAACTCATGAATTCATTAATCCCCCAATGTGTTTTATCATATGAAATAACTCATTTGATGATGGATAACATGGAAGAATAAAATTTTAATCTTTTAACATTTCACTATGATGTTAATGTAGTGGATTATTATTGCATAATAGGCTTTACCATATCCCTAAACATTGGAATATGATATGCCTTGGTTTAGTCTGTGTCATATAATATGACTATAGTATGTCATACATTACATTTTCAGCTCAAAAAAGTCATATGTGTATAGCCTTTAAGACATATCTCCTTCAATTATCCCATGGGAATTCCCTTAAGTAAGAATAACCCAAGAGCTCCTGAAACCCTTCATGTTACAACCACACTGAAACTATCAAATCCCTACTAAGTGGATAACTCTGAACTCTCGTGACTTTAAGTCCATTCCACAAGACAATTCTCATGGCACAATCCAGTTATCACGATGTAATACATTAGGAAAACCACCCAAACACTTTCCTTCCCCATGAGAGGACCACCAAACATCCTTAGACTCCATCAACACCAAAGAAATGATAAAGGGTTTGAGAAAATCTAGGGCCTTACACTTTCATAAAACCACTCTTCTCTCTCATTCTTCTCTCACATGAACTAAACCAAGATCCTCCCACTTTTATGATTTATTCCCTAGAAAATCAATGGTATGTAATTATTTAATTTTATTCCCCCCCTTAGGATGGATTGATTAAGATTTTTTTCAGTTATATCTATTACAATATTTTAGGATTTCCCTTAAGGTTTTACGTTATATAGAATTATTGATTAATACTGTGAAGGTGAACCCAATTTATACATTAAATAGGTTAAAAAATGGGTTCAGGTTCAGGAAAAAAAATTGGTTGGATTTAAATAAATAGGAAATAAACCATTTTAGATAAATAAATAAGTATTTTAAATTATATTTGGATTTCCTTATTATTCAACGGTTCATATAGGGTATCCAAATTTTACATGTCCCTTTTGATACTAGTATAGATGGGTGGACACCAATGCCTTTCTCGTTTTTGATCCTCCACCCATCCATAATCTTCTTATCGAATCACCTATAACAATAAATGGATCTAGATATGAAACAAGGGAAACCATATAGTGACCCTAGCCTTTTTTCACATATTTTTACAAAATTGACCTATAATTACAAGCTAAGGATCATAAAATCCAGTGTCTTTGGAATATTAGGAACATAATTAAACATCATGAAACCCAAAATAAAAAAACATATTTTATTTAATCTCCATAATGAGATCCTAACTTCCATTGATCTCAAATATCTACATAGGATAACTAGGGGAATACGATAACAAAAGGGATGAGCTAAAAATCCAAGTAATGAAATAAGAATAGGAATAAAACATATCACATGGGTTCGAAGTCATAACATAATGGAATAAAGGGCATAGAACATGAATAAACATAAGAAAGAATAAATTTTATAATGCGGTAACATGTAATCACAACATCATATGAATTTAGAAACTATATATAACATGACATAAATATGTGTCAAGTCTAACTTCCATGACTATATGACATGGTGTACAAAGTCCAATAAAGGAATCAAGTTCAATCCTTATCTCAATGTGACGTCTCATGAGATAAAACATTACCCAATGCATTGGAGTGCTATCTGGGAACACCCATCATGAAATTTTCATGAATGTGTTTTCCACATGAATAATCATATATAATGAATAAAACATAAACATAAGGGTTACCCCTCGAATGAAATGGGTATCAAAATCATGTCATAAGACATTACAAATGGGAATATCATAAAATTGTCCATGAAAGGATATATTTAGAACATAAATGGACATTAAAAAAAGAAAAATGTGAATATATAATGATAAATTTTGTCCAAATAAAGTGAAAACATTTTAAAATAGTGTTTAGGAAACTTTAGAAACTAGCCACTTTAGTGCAGTTTTAAGGGAAAATATTAAAGAGTGTTTAAAATAGAAAAAAAAATATTTTTTTCACAAAACCAAAAATGAACCATGATATTTTTTCATGATAAAATTAGTGATTTTATAAAAATAATGGTGTATTAAAATATATTATGTTATGCACTTGGAAGTACATAAGAAATCGGGAAGTTCCCTTTAACCGGGTTTGCTTTTCAGGGTGATTTGAGAAGGGAACCCTATTAAAACATGTATTACCCAATAAAATAAGGATGATATGGTCAAGATATATGATTTTTGAACATATAAACATATTTTATAATATGTATATAAAAATAAATAATATTTACATTGAGTAAATATAGAGAAAATGTAACCCAAAGGAAAATGGAAGTTCGGAAAGGATCCCTTAACTTATGTCCGAAACAGTTTTTCACTTGATCTTAATGTCCTTAATAATAAAATTAAATTCATTAATTAATAATTAAAACCCCATTTATAAATTTAATTGATATATTATAATTTTATTATGTTCATATATGGCCTTTTTAATGAGTTATAGTGTTCAATTTCATCGTTCGGGTGTGCTCGTTTCCTTAGTTTTCATGATGAGTTCACTTATATAAGAGTATGGAAGTTCATGTAAAATGTAAATATAAATATTTAATTATGTTATAAGTTATTAATGAGCATATATAATATAAAATTATATTATATATAATTTTTTTAAATTTTATTATTATGAATCATTAGATAAAAGTTAATGATAAATGTTTTGGTTAATTTGGCAGTTTTTCGATCACAACCAAATCATTTTGTTTTACCATTTAGTAATATGTATATAAAATGGTTATAGAAAATTAAATGAGATATAATACATATATTATAATATATTTCAATAATAAAAATGGATTTATGGTTTTATTTGAAGTTGGTAGATGAAATTTAAAACTCTTCATCCTTGAATGCGATAAATTATCACCTCAAAGATGATGTATTCATTTTTAAAACAAAAAGAGAGGGAAAAGAATGATGATGGATTATTCCATAAGAATAATAATATTATATTTTATTTAAGGGAATATATTTTTCATACCATTTTTATGATGATGGGTGAGTATAGAATAAGAAATATAGAATAACTTGAAAAGTAATTAAAAGAAAAGAAATATGATCTTACCTCTTGAATTCCCCCTCGTTGAGAACCTCTTTAGGGAAAATGTTTTGGTATTTTGATGAGACCAAGGGCTCCTGAACATGGGGAAGGGTCTTGGGAATATATTTAAGAATAATATTTAAAATTATAAAATATTTAATGGTGTGATGAGAAGAGGTGGCGAGGGTTCGTATTTATAGTGTATGAGAGGAGTATTTCCTCATTATTTTATTATTTTTCCTCAAGAAAAGTAATAGTGAGTATTACATAACTAATTATAGTGAAAAGAAAAGGAAATTTATATATTATGGTTCTCACATCAGTGATGACACAAGTAATAGTTTATGTAACTTATAATATTTATATACCATAAATTATCATATTTTACTATTTACCAAAAAATTCAAGTCTTTCAGAAAAATACAAAAAATTCACCCCAACCATTTTTCACCACATAGATTTAAAAAATGAACACCATTTTATAAAAATAATTATATATATATATATGATAAATTTAATTTTTAATTAAAATCATCATTTACTTGCAAAATACAGATTTTAAAATTATAACTGAATTTATATCACATGGAAAAATTAATCAAGGTATCATAAAATATCTTAAAATCATAAGACAAAAAATATTAATTTTTTAATAAATTTTATGAAAATAAATTATCTTTTAAATTATTAAATTAATCATTATATAGTAATTTCATATTTATGAATTACAAAAATAACAAAAATTAATTAATAATTTTAAAAAAAATTATTTATTTATACTATGATGTAATTATATCATAATTTTATTTATAAGATGCCTAAATTATATTTATAATATCATGGGTGATGTCACGACCCGTCCTCAGGGCCCGTGCTGTGACTACCCCAAGCCCGCCTTCCATAGGCCAGGGGCTGGCGACTAGCACTAAGGCGTAATTCCCGGTAAAAAGGGAAGGCATTGCCTTTGTAAAGTAAAAAAACACCACAGAGTAAGCAAGCAGTAGAAGTAAACACTAAGTAAAAACTGGGTACAAAAGTAAGTGCAGAAAAGTAAGTGGGCCAGTATACAAACCCAAACTGAAAGTAAAGTACAACTAGAAAGGGAAAACAGCAACTGAAAAGTAGAGTCGCAGCGTCGAGCCATCCACTGGAAGTCCCACCTGAAGGGTGGGTACAGATAGCCTCCACTGCTCCTCGAGTCCAGCTGACTGCTCCGAGTACGTCCGCCCAGTGGTCCACCTCCAGGTACCGTCCTGCTCCGCAAGCCTCAACCACGATCAGTGATGTCCGTCGTCTGCAACCAACACAACGTAGTGCGGGCATAGCCCGTGCAGGGGTGAGTATAAGCTACTCAGTAGGGACCCCGAGACCCCCGAAGGTATCCCAGAATCCACAAAGGATAATCCACAAAAGGAAAGATACAATCACGATGTAACATTCGACACTGCTTAGGTGTATGCCCATACATATACCTAAGTCATCAATCCTCGTTCGGCTCCAACATCTGAGCCCAAGTACAACCCAGTCCACACAGGAAAGAAAAACGCAAATCCACACAGGATAGAACAACACAATCCACATAGGAAAGAAAAACAGGATTCAGCTCACACAGGTATACTTCTTCGTAAGACGATAGAGATGATCAGATATATCCACTGATTCATCTAAGCCATCGGACCCAAAAAGGATCGAAAGGTACTAACCCCCGCAATGACCCACAAAGGATCTGACCCACACAGGATCGATAGGTAACTAACCCCCGCAATGACCCACAAAGGATCTGACCCACAAAGGATCGATAGGTAACTAACCCCCGCAATGACCCAGAAAGGATCTGACCCACAAAGGATCGATAGGTAACTAACCCTCACAAAGACCCACACAGGATCAGACCCACACAAGATCTGTAGGCACTGGCCCACACAGGACCGCTGAGTGCTGACCCACACAGTATCGGACCCACACAGGATCTGTAGCACTGATCCACGTAGGATCGCTGAGTGTTGTAGTCGTCGTCGTCGAATCCACTGAGGATCTCTGTACAGTTGTCATCGTAGTCGCAGTCGCAGCCAGCTCTAGGGTTCCCGCACACAGCAAGCTCATTCGGGAGGGTCCGCTCCACGAGCCGAGAGGCTGATACATCAACTGACACATAGTCCAACGTTGATGTATCCAAAAGTTCCGTATCATCAACAGGAACTCAACGCCAGAGACGGAGCGTCAAACGGATGCCCGGTCTGAGAGTTATTGGCTTTTTCGTCCCAGGGGTCCGGTTGGTTTTTAAGTCAAAGCCAACCTGACTGTACTCCACCTGCGTCCAAACCTTGGGCATAGTAAGCCAAAATATCCGTCTCACTTAGAGGAATCCATCAAAGTCGACGGCACGTCAATCGGACGTCCGGAGCTCAAGTTATAAGCATTTCTGCCCCGAGGGCCCGGTTGGTTTCGTGTACGAACCAACCCGGCCAAACCCAAAATATTCTTAAACCTTGAGTGCGATATACTGAAACGACTGTCTCGATGCAAGGATCGCATCGCAACTGACGGTGTGTCGATCGGAGGCTCATAGCTCAAGTTATGGGCAATAGACCGAAAATGGTTCGGTAATAGGGGGTTCGGGCCCGGTCCGACCCGGCCCGATACCCCCAGGGTCGGCCCAAACCGGGTCTGGGTCCGGCCCGCTTGGGCGTGGCCTGGCCCGGTTGGCGTGGCCCAGCCCGGCCTTGGTGCGGCCCGGCCCGGCCTGGGCGCGTCCCAGCCTGGCGGTCCAGTTCGGCGGACCGGCCAGGGCAGCCGCCCGGCGCGCAGCGCGCTAGCGCGCTGCCAGGGGTTCAGCCGAACGGCCGAACTGTTTCGGGGTGGGGGGCGCTGCCCCCGCGTGAAGTAAATCACGGCCCCTTTAAAGGGGCCGCTCAGCTGGCTGGCCGGGGGTTACGACCCCCGGCGCTCTCCTCGAACCGGCCTGCCCGGCTGGCCGTCCGGATGCCGGCATCACGGGACCGGTAGGGGCCGGTCCCCTCGCTCCGACGTCGGTGGCCCGGAACCGGCTGCTGGTTCCCCTGCTCTGCCGCGGCCCGGAATAGGCCGCGGCCTTCGTCCGTCCGGCGTGGCGCAACGGCGCCACGCCCCTCCGCCGCGGCCCCGCTCCGTCCGCGGTGCTTCTGAGGTCCTCCAGCGCGATGCGATGGTGTCGCATCCTTTGTTCATCTTCTACGGTGCGGCGCGACGGCGCCGCATATTTTTTGCTTCCCACGGCACGGTGTGGCGGCGCCGCGTTTCTCCGTTCTCCCTTTTACAATTCCCGCGCGGTGCTTCGGCACCGCGTTGCCTTGTTCGTCGCATCAAAAATCCACAACCAAAAAGGGGAGGAGTGTCGGTCGTGTTCGTGCGGTCCGACCTCCTCCCGTTAATGCGATAACCGGCGGTTCAATTGAAAGGGGAAAAACAACGGAAGAAAAACACAAAATAGAAATGTATAAAACCCCTACCTCAATGCTGTCATCGAACGAGCATTCGTCGCAGAATTAACCGTCGCGGAAGAAGAGGTTTGTCGCGGAAGAAGAGGATCATCGCGGAAGAAGAGGTTCGCCGTTGGCGTTGGTTGATCTCCGAGGAAGGCTTCTCTCGCCGTCGGAGGTTGGCGTTCTTCGTTGGCGGTAGAGCGTTCTTCGCGTTCTTCGTTGGCAGTAGAGCATTATTCGCGTTCTTCATTGAAGAATGAAGAATCCTCTCTTTGTTCTCCCAAAGGTTTAACACAACACAAACCTCCAACAATAATAAAATAAGTCCTCTTCTTATTTTATTATCAACTTAAGAATTTGAAAATCAAAAGATAAGAAACGAAAAATTAATTCGAAGAATTAATTGTAACGATTTAACCGCCCAATTTAATGGGGTGTTTCTTAACCAGAAAAACGTAAGGTTTGACTTTCATTAAAAGGGGGGTTGCGGGTGCGTCACTTAGGAGGGAAGAAATGGTGGGGCTCGTGCGGGCCCCACCTCACAAATATCCTACCAAGTGGGTAGGATATTTTGGGTTCCACCCTATCCACTTAACTTGGCTTAAGTGGCTTTAAGTGAAATAAAATAAAGTTGTCGCACCACTTTATTTTATTTTTTAACTTAACCCCAAAAATTAAAAACCACACCCGAGCAAACGCAACTCCGGAAAAGGCGTTTCTAAGCAAATACCGGTGCTGTGATTCCATCAGTGCCCTCGGAATTCGATTCCGAGCACCAGTTCAAATGTTAGAAAACCCCGCTCGTTCGTTCACTGAACGTACCCGAGCTAAACTTCAGAAAATGATTCCGGGCACACCGGGCCTCGGAATCAGGTGCCGTCAGAAACTGCGTTCTTGTAAAATTCCCAAGAAAATTAAGAAAAAAAAATTCCTTGAATTTTTACGGGTCTTTACATCACTCCCACCTCAGGGCTTTACGTCCCCGTAAAGATACATCATAAACTAGGGAAACAAATGTGGGTACTAAGCACGCATCTGAACCTCCCGCTCCCAAGTTCTCTCCTGGAGGTTCCCGTGCTGCCATCTGATGCGCACTAGAGGAATCGACCGTCTACGTAGGACCCGCTCCTATCGATCCTCGATCTCCACCAGGACCTCCGCAAAGGTCACCCCATCATCAACGTCCAGCTCCCCATGGTCAATGATATGCATCGGGTCATGCACGTATCTCCTCAGCTGAGATACGTGGAAGACTTCGTGCACCCGGTGCAACTGAGGTGGTAGAGCCAGGCGATAAGTCACCTCGCCAATCCTGCTGAGGACCTGGAATGGTCTGATGAAGCGTGGAGACAACTTGCCACCTCGAAAAAATCTTCGTAATCCACGTCGAGGTGAGACACGCAAGAAGACGTGGTCGCCATCCTCGAACTCTAGTGGCCTCCGCCTCCTGTCAGCATAAGACTTATGTCGGCTCGGAGCTGTCCTCATCCACTCCTGGATGACCCGGACCATCTCTGTCGTGGCCTGGACTATCTCCAGTCCCACAAGTGCTGACTCCCCAGGGTCTGTTCAGCACAAAGGAGATCTTCAAGGTTGGACTTACAATGCCTCGTATGGTGCCATCCCGATGGTGGAGTGGTAGCTATTGTTGTACCCAAACTCCACCAAGGGTAGGTGGTCCTCCCAGCTGTGACCCAAGTTGAGGACACATGCGCGGAGCATGTCCTCGAGAGTCTGTATGGTCCTCTCCATCTGACCATCTTTCTGAGGGTGAAAAGCAGTGCTTAGACGTAGCTGCGTCCCGAATGCCTCCTCCAACCCCTTCCAAATTCGGGAAGTAAAGCGATCATCTCGATCGGAGACGATAGATGTTGGCACACCGTGAAGTCGTACAATCTCCTGAATGTAGAGACGTCCCAATATCTCCACTGAGCCCTGCTCTCTGATGGGTAAGAAGTGAGCTGACCTGGTGAGTCGGTCGACAATCACCCAAATGGAGTTGTGACCCCTGGAAGTGCGTGGAAGTCCAGTCACGAAGTCCATAGATATCCCGCCCCACTTCCACTCCGGGACCTCCAAGGGTTGTACCAAGCCTGCTGGTACCTGATGATCTCCCTTCACCTACTGGCAGGTGAGGCATCGAGAAAGAAACTCTGCCACAACCCTCTTCATGCCTGGCCACCAGTGTTGTCGTCTCAGATACTGGTACATCTTCGCCACTCCAGGATGTACCACCAAAGGAGAAGTGTGAAACTCTCTCAACACCTCCTCCCATAAATCAACTGGTACCAAGGTACGTCCTATGAAAAGGATTTCATGATCTCCTCCCATGGAGAATCCATCAGGTGCCTGTCTTGAGGATATCTGCGCACGCTGCGTCTCACAGTCAGCGTCCCCCCACTGTGCCTCTCTGACCCGCTGCAGTAGTGGAGGAGTGACTGTGAGAGACTGAAGGAAGGCTGCTCCATCTCTATCCACAAAGGATATCTGCAAAGCGGTTAGCTGCTCTATCGCCTCCTCAAGTAGCTGAATGCCCATCCTCCTGCTGAGAGCATCGGCTACTACGTTCCCCTTCCCAGGAGAATAAACTATCTCAAAGTCATAGTCCTGGAGGAACTCAATCCATCGCCGCTGTCTCATGTTCAAGTCCTTCTAAGAGAAGATGTACCTGAGACTCTGATGGTCAGAAAAGACTGTAAAGCGCTCGCCCATCAGGTAGTGTCGCCATGTTTTCAGAGTTAAGACCACTGCTGCTAACTCCAGGTCATGGGTAGCGTAGTTCTGCTCATGCGGCCTCAACTGAAGTGATCCATTAGCGATCAACGCCTGCTCCTGCATCAGGACACATCCGAGTCTGGTCCCTGATCCATCTCAGTAAACTACGTACCCTACTCCCTCCTCTAGAAGCCTCAAGATAGGGGTGCTGGTCAATCTATGTCTCAGCTCTTGAAAGCTCTGCTGACATCTGTATGACCACACAAAGGGTTTCCCCTTCTTCTTCAAAGCTGAGAGTGGTGCCGCAGCTCTGGAGAAGTCTGACACAAATCTCCGGTAGTATCCAGCTAGTCCCAAGAAACTCCGCACCTCTGTCACGCTCCTGGGTGGCTCCCAAGCTAGCACTACCTCGATCTTCGTAAGATCCACCGCAACTCCCGCCTCAGAGATGAAGTGTCCCAAGAAGTGGACCTCACCTATCCAGAACTGATACTTCGAGAGCTTTCCATAAAGCAGGTGCTCTCGGAGTGTGTCTAGTACAACCCGCAAGTGGTAGGCGTGCTCCTCCTCAGTCATCAAGTATATCAAAATGTCGTCGATGAAGACCATGACAAATCGATCGAGGTATGGCTGAAAGATCCTATTCATGAGGCCCATGAACACTGCTGGAGAATTGGTCATTCCGAAAGGAATAACCAAGAACTCATAGTGGTCATACCGACATCTGAAGGTCGTCTTCTACACGTCCTCGTCCCGAACTCTGAGCTGATGATAGCCAGACCTGAGGTATATCTTTGAGAACCACCGTGATCCCTTGAGCTGATCGAAGAGGTCATCAATCCTCGGTAGCGGATACTTTTTACTCACTGTCACCTGGTTTAGGCGACGATAGTCGACAAAAAGTCGCAAGCTCTCGTCCGCCTTCTTGGCGAACAATATCGGGGAAGCCCAGGGTGAAACACTGGGTCGGATGAATCCCTTGCCCTGCAAGTCCTCTAACTGTACCCATAGCTCTCGAAGCCCAGCGGGGGCCATCCAATATGCTGGAGTGGATATCGGGGCTGTCCTGGGGTACAGATCAATATAAAAGTCTACCTCTCTGCGAGGAGGTAGTCCTGGAACGTCGTCGTGGAAGACGTACGCATACTGATCCACCACTACAGGAAAACTAGGACTCCGCACGTCAACTGCTCCAAGGATGAGGCTAGCCAACTGATGATTGATGGGTTGTCCTCTCCTCTGTGGAAGTCCATCCCGTGCTGCGAAGGCTCCCTTCTCACCTATGAAGGTGAACCTGCTCCCGTCGGTGCGTACACATCGCACCTTGCGCCTAATACAGTCAATCTGTGCATGGACTGTAGATAACCAATCCATGCCCAAGATGATGTCATAAGGCCTTTACATAACTACAAGAAGATCCCAGCCGAAGCTCTTGCCTCCTAGAGTAAGCTCACACTGCCGGCACCAGTGCGTAATCGTCGAGTCTGCTCTCGTAGGAGTCTCTAGCCGTAAGGATCGAGCCAACGGCTCTGTCGGAATCTCCGAGCTTCGAACAAGGGCAACGGAAATGAAAGAATGACTCTCTCCTGTGTCTATAAGAACTGCAGCAATGGTGGAATAGACACAGATAGTACTTCGAATCATCTCAAGTGCACCGTGGTCGTAGGCCTCCGCTGCCTGGAGTTGTGCCTGTCTCTGCCCGCCAGCTCCCTGTGGTCGGGGTGGACCTCCTGGTGGTGGTGGTGGTAGAGCCTCAAAGCGTCGCCCACCACCAGCTGCTTGGCCAGCTCCTCTACCTCGTCCGCCTGCTCCCTGCGGACCACCACGGTCGACCCTCTGCCTCTGCCTTGGTGGCCCCTCAACCGTCTGCTGCTCCTAGGCACGGCGGGTCGGGCAGTCACGAGTCATGTGGCCTTGCCAGCCGCATGTGTAGCACTGCCTGCCTCTCGAAAGACTGGCTCCACGCTGTGTGCCCCGCACTACTGAGCTAGTGTCCTGAGGTCGTCTGCCTGAGGGTCTAGTCAGCCTAGATCCATGAGTCATTCATCGACTGCCTGCTACAGAAGACTCTACTACGTGCCGCCCCGCGGTAGGTCTCGCTGCTGAATAAGGCTCAGCAAAGAAGCTCTCGATCAAAAGGGCTCTCTCCAGTACTCCTGCCTGAGTCGGAATGCTGAGGGAGATCAACGATGCCCGGATCTCATGCCTCAATCCCTGCTCAAAGGTCCGGGCCTAGAAGAATGGGTCCCATACCATGTCTGTCGAGTAGCGCGAGAGATCAGTAAATCTCGCCGAGTACTGGGCGACCGTCAATCTGCCCTGCCGCAGCTGAAAAAGCTCCTGGATGCGCACCGCACGGAGGGTGGCTGGGAAGAACTCCGAGAAGAAGAGGCTCTCAAAGTCCATCCAGAGGAGAGATGCCTCATCGTGCACCTAGAGCATCAAGCTCCACCATTTGTCTGCTTCCGCGTGCAGTAGGCTCACTGCGAGGATCACTATGAGGTCTGCTGGTGTCCTCACTAACCTAAAAACACGTACCACTGCCTCCAGCCAATCCTCGGCTGCCTGGGGGTCCGTATCCCCGTGGAACCTGGGCGGTCCTTGGCACTGGAACTCGTGCAGTGCACTAAGGAGATGTGCATCGTCAGCGGCTGGGGATGGAAGCATCGGTGCCTCGGTGGGTAGAGGTACCGTCGGTGCCTCAGCTGTCAAAGGGCCCCGTACCGAGGCCTCGTCGCTCGGTGGGTTGTCATCACACACAACTCTCGGAACCCTAGCTGGCTGCCGTCGTGGGGCCATCCTGAAAAGAAACAGGTGTGCCATGGTCAAACATTATACCTGGTGAGCTGACATAAAGTAATCACAAAGAAAACTTGAACACAAATGCAATCAGTGTTTTCACGCATTAAGTCGGAAATCAGAAGTTAGGGTCCTGGTGTACGGATATGTCGGCCGCCGCACCAACACTAGAATCCCTGGACTGATAACCACACCCAATATGCTTAACACTATTTCTTCACTTAGAAAAAGATCAAAGTCCAAAGTTCTATGGTAGAACCAAACTCCTCTGATACCAATTTGTCACGACCCGTCCTCGGGGCCTGTGCTGTGACTACCCCAAGCCCGCCTTCCATAGGCCAGGGGTTGGCGACTAGCACCAAGACATAATTCCCGATAAAAAGGGAAGGAATTGCCTTTGTAAAGTAAACAAACACCACAGAGCAAGCAAGCAGTAGAAGTAAACACTAAGTAAAAACTAGGTACAACAGTAAGTGCGGAAAAGTAAGTGGGCCAGTATACAAACCCAAACTGAAAGTAAAGTACAACTGGAAAGGGAAAACAGAAACTGAAAAGTAGAGACGCAGCGTCGAGTTGTCCACTGGAAGTCCCACCTGAAGGGTGGGTACAGATAACCTCCACTGCTCCTCGGGTCCAGCCGACCGCTCCGAGTACGTCCGCCCAGTGGTCCACCTCCAGGTACCGTCCTGCTCTGCAAGCCTCAACCACGATCATCAATGTCCATCGTCTGCAACCAACACAACGTAGTGCGGGCATAGCCCATGTAGGGGTGAGTATAAGCTACTCAGTAGGGACCCCGAGACCCTCGAAGGTCTCCTAGAATCCACAAAGGATAATCCAAAAAGGAAAGATACAATCACGAAGTAACATTCGACACTGCTTAGGTATATGCCCATACATATACCTAAGTCATCAATCCTCATTCGGCTCCAACATCTGAGCCCAAGTACAACCCAGTCCACACAGGAAAGCAAAACATAAATCCACATAGGATAGCACAACACAATCCACATAGGAAAGCAAAACAGGATTCAGCTCACACAGGTATACTTCTTCGTAAGATGATAGAGATGATCAGATATATCCACTGATTCATCTAAGCCGTCGGACCCACAAAGGATCGAAAGGTACTAACCCCCGCAATGACCCAAAAAGGATCTGACCCACACAGGATCGATAGGTAACTAACCCTCTCAATGACCCACAAAGGATCTGACCCACAAAGGATCGATAGGTAAATAACCCCCGCAATGACCCACAAAGGATCTGACCCACAAAGGATTGATAGGTAACTAACCCCCATAAAGACCCACACAGGATCGGACCCACACAGGATCTGTAGGCGCTGGCCCACACAGTACCGCTGAGCGCTGACCCACACAGAATCTGTAGCACTGATCCAAGTAGGATCGCTGAGTGCTGTAGTCGTCGTCGTCGAATCCCCTGAGGATCTCTGTACAGTCGTCGTCGTAGTCGCAGTCGCAGCCAGCTCTAGGGTTCCCGCACACAGAAAGCTTGTTCGGGAGGGTCCGCTCCACGAGCCGAGAGGCTGATACATCAACTGACACATAGTCCAGAGTCGATGTATCCAAAAGTTCCGTATCATCAACAGGAACTCAACGCCACAGACGACACGTCAAACGGACGCCCGGTCTGAGAGTTATTGGCTCTTTCGTCCCAGGGGCCCGGTTGGTTTTTAAGTCAAAACCAACCCGACCGTACTCCACCTACGTCCAAAACTTAGGCGGAGTAAGACAAAATATCCGTCTCACTTAGAGGAATCCATCAAAGTCGATGGCACGTCAATCGGACGTCCGAAGCTCAAGTTATAAGTGTTTCCGCTCCGAGGGCCCGGTTGGTTTCGTGTACGAACCAACCCAACCGAACCCAAAATATTACGAAACCTTGATTGCAATATACCGAAACAGCCGTCTTGATCCAAGGATTGCATCGCAACTGACGGTGCATCGATCGTAGGACCGTATCTCAAGTTATGGGCAACAGACCGAAAATGGTTCGGTAATAGGGGTTTCGGGCCCGGTCCAACCCGGCCCGATACCCTCAGGGTCGGCCCAAACCGGGTCCGGGTCCGGCCCGCTTGGGTGCGGCCCGGCCCAGCCCGGCCTGGGCGCAGCCCAGCCTGGCAGTCCGGTTCGGCGGACCGGCCAGGGCAGCCGCCCGGCGCGCGGCACGCTGGTGGGCCGCCAGGGGTTCGGCCGAACGGCCAAACCGTTTTGGGGCGGGGGGTGCTGCCCCCACGTGAAGTAAACCGCGGCCCCTTTAATGGGGCCGCTCAGCTGGTCGGCCGGGGGTTACGACCCCCGGCGCTCTCCTCGAACCGGCCGGCCCTACTGGCCGACCGGCTGCCGCCATCACGGGACCGGCAGGGGCCGGTCCCCTCGCTCCGACGTCGGCGGCCTGAAACTGGCCGTTGGTTCCCCTGCTCCGCCGCAGCCTGAAACTGGCCGCGACCTTCGTCCGTCCGCCGCAGCCCGGAACCGGCGCGATGGTGCTGCGTCCTTTTTTCACCTTTTACGGCGCGGCGCGATGGTGCGACGGCGCTGCAGATTTGTTGCTTCCCACGGCGCGGTGCGGCAGCACCGCATTTCTCCGCTCTCCCTTTTACAATTCCCGCACGGTGCGTCGGCACCGCGTTGCCTTGTTTTCCGCATCAAAAATCCACAACCAAAAAGGGGAGGAGTATCGGCCGTTTTCGTGCGGTCCGACCTTCTCTCGTTAATGCAATAACCGGCGGTTCAATTGAAAGGGAAAAAAACAACGGAAGAAAAACACAAAATAGAAATGCATAAAACCCCTACCTCAACGCTGTCGTTGAACGAGCGTTCGTCGCAGAATTAACCATCGCAGAAGAAGAGGTTTTTCGCGGAAGAAGAGGATCACCACGGAAGAAGAGGTTCGCCGTTGGCGTTGGGTGATCTCCGAGGAAGGCGTCTCTCACCATCAGAGGTTGGTGTTCTTCATTGGCGGTAGATCGTTCTTCGCGTTCTTCGTTGGCGGTAGAGCGTTCTTCGCGTTCTTCGTCGAAGAATGAAGAATCATCCCTTTGTTCTCCCAAAGGTTTAACACAACACAAACCCCCAACAATAATAAAATAAGTCTCTTCTTATTTTATTATCAACTTAAGAATTTGAAAATCAAAAGATAAGAAACGAACAACTAATTCGAAGAATTAATTGTAACTATTTAACCGCCCAATTTAATGGGGCGTTTCTTAACCAGAAAAATGTAAGGTTTGACTTTCATTAAAAGGGGGGTTGTGGGTGCGTTACTTAGGAGGGAAGAAATGGTGGGGGTCGTACGGGCCCCAAATCACAAATATCCTACCAAGTGGGTAGGATATTTTGGGTTCCACCCTATCTGCTTAACTTGGTTTAAGTGTCTTTAAGTGAAATAAAATAAAGTTGTCACACCACTTTATTTTATTTCTTAACTTAACCCCAAAAATATAAAACCACACCCGAGAAAACGCAACTCTAGAAAAGGCATTTATAAGAAAATACCGGTGCTACGATTCCATCGGGGCCCTCATAATTTGATTCTAATCATCGGTTCAAAAGTTAGAAAACCCCGCTCGTTCGTTCACTGAACGTACCCGAGCTAAACTTTGGAAAATGATTCCGGGCACACTGGGCCTCGGAATCAGGTTCCGTCAGAAACTGCGTTCTTGTAAAATTCCCAAGAAAATTAAGAAAAAAAATTTCCTTGAATTTTTACGGGTCTTTACAGGTGAGTTCTCTATTTTATTGGTTTGATTACTATTCATGATGGTCATATTACTATTCCAATGGTCAACTTACTATATTATCAGTGTAGGTTCCTTAACTTCTATAAATACCTATTATTTCAATCATTATTAATTTATGATGTTTGTATTATGTTCTTAATGTGATTTTATGTGTTTTATACAATATAAAATAATTATAAGAAGGGAATATTCAATTGATAAAAGTTT
Source organism: Viscum album (assembly GCA_963277665.1). Lineage (NCBI taxonomy): Eukaryota > Viridiplantae > Streptophyta > Magnoliopsida > Santalales > Viscaceae > Viscum > Viscum album. Next base: position 736,169,967 of record OY728127.1, on the reverse strand, counting down.
GATTCCTTAAATTCTTCCCCCTTATGAAATTTCTCCCTCAAATTTTTTTTTACCTTCTCTATTGAAAATAGATGTGGGTAATTATCCTTCATTTCTTCCTTAGGTTCCCATGTTTCCTCTTTATACTTATGGTTATACTATAGTACATTGACTAGGTGAGTGGTCTTTTTGCATAGAAAATTATCTCTACAATCCAAGATCATCATTGGTTGATCCTCATATGAGAGATCATTTTCTAACTATACCACCTCTGAATTAAATACATGTGAATGATCTGGTATGTAATTCATCAAGATGGATATATGGAATACATTGTGTACTTGAGAAATTTTTGGTGGAATTGCGAGTCGATAGGTCATAGATCCAACACGATCAGGAATCTCAAAGGGGCCAATGTACCAAGGACATTTCATCCCTTTCTTCCCAAATCTCATAATCCTTTTCTATAGAGATATGGGTTGGAATACCATGTCTCAGACTTTAAACTAAAGGTATCATTGATGATTGTTTTCATATATCTATTTTCAACTTTCAGATGCCTTGATGTGATGATGAATGGTTTTCACCTTCTCTACCATTTCATCAGCCATTTCAGGTCTTAGAAGCTTACATTCATTGACTTTATCCCATCATGCTAGTTTTCAACATCTCTTCCCATAAAGGGATTTATATGGATGCATTTGGATGTGTGAGTGGAAACCGTCAATGTAGGATGATTCAACAAGTGGTTGATGTCGGTACCATCCTCCCTTGATTTCTATAAAACACACTCTCAACATGTCTTCCATTGTTTTAATAGTTCACTCATATTTTCCAATATATTGGGGATGATAAGTCATACTAAAGTTTAACTCAGTGTTTATAGTATATTGGAGACTTTTCCAAAACATGGAGTTGAATGTCGGATCTCGATCAAATATAATTTATTGTGATACTCCATGAATCCTTACCACTTATTTGATATATTTCCATGCATGTTGATCTAGGGAGAAGTCCCCTCAGATTGTGATAAAGCAAGCTATCTTTGTAAGAGGATCCACAACAACCCATATAGCATTATTTCCACTATATTTCTTTATAAGTCTAGTGAAAAAGTCTATGGTAATGTTATCCCACTTCCATGTTGTTATGGATAGTGGTTTAATCATCCCCTTATACTTTTTTATTTTATCCTTCACTTACTGACATACTAGGAACTTTGACGTATATTCAGAAATCTCCTTTTTCATATTTTTCAACCAATAGTGCTCATGGAAATCTCAATACATCTTTGTACTCCCTAGGTGAATAGAGAAGGTTGAGCTATGTGCATCATTTAGATTCTGCTTCTTTATCCCTATATCAGATGGTACACATAGTCGTGGTCCAAATCTCATGAATCCTTCCTCATCCATTTTGATCTCTAAGAATTTTTCTTTTCTCATGGCATCCATCTTCTTCTAAATTTCCACATATTTTCTTTGAATATATTTTATATTCTCCATAAGTGATGGTTGAGTAATCATTTGAGAAAGGACTGATTTTTTACTCCCATAATTATTCTAATGTCCATCCTTTGAAAATCTAAGAATATTGGATCCTTCTCAATTCTAATCATTGATAAAGATACATGATCCTTTCAACTTAGAGAATTCACCACCTTATTTTCCTTACCATAATGATATTGGAATTAGAATTCATAATCCTTGATGAGCTATAACCATCTTCACTAGTGCATATTAAGCACCATATTTGTAAATATATATTTTAGGTTCTTATGATCAGTATATATCTCACACCTTTCCCCATAAAGATGATGATGCTAGATTTTCAAATAAAAGATAATAGATACCAACTCTATGTCATGCATGGGGTATTTTTTCTGATGTATTTTCAATTTCCTTGAGGCATAGTCTTTCACTTTATCATTTTTCATTAGTACACAACCTAATTAATTCTTTGAAAAATCACTTTACACCATAAAGAGTTCCCCACTTGTTGGTAGTGTGAGAACTTGTATAGTGATAAGCCGCTTTTTCATCTGTTTAAAGTAGTCTTCACATTCAGTAGTCCAAAAAAACTTTTTTCCATCTAATTAAGCTTGGTTAGCATGTTTTAAAATCATGATAAGTTCTTAAAATATCACTGTTAGTACCCATCTTGACCAAGGAAACTATAGATATCAATTTCAGATGTTGTCCTGGGCCACTATTCAATTTCCTTTTACTTGAAAGAGTCACATACATCCATTTTCTTGTGATAAAATTCCCCAAGAATGAAACTTCCTTCATTCAGAACTTATATTTACTATAATTTGTATATAGTTTCTCCCATCACAAATTCTTCAAAATAGTATTTAAAGGATTCTCGTGTTCCTCCTTTCTCTTAGAGTATATCAAAATGTCATCAATAAAGAGCACCAAATTTTTTTTAAAGTAATATTTAATGAATCTATTCATTAGGTCCATGAAAATTTATAGATCATTAGTGAGTCTGAAGGGAATCACTATGAACTCATAGTATCAATTATTAATTTGAAAGGAATTCTTGGGAATGTCTTCCTTCCTCACCATTAATTGGGGATATCTCGACCAAAGGTCCACCTTAGAGAAATAATTGTACCCACATAGTTGATTGAACAATTCATCTATCCATGGTATGTGACACTTTTTATTTATTTAGATTTTATATTTTTTTCATGATAATCAATATAGAATCTCATTGATCCATCCTTCTTCTTGACTAAGAGTACTGGTGCACCCTATGGTGAAGCAATTGGGCATATAAAACCCTTGTCTAGATTCTCCTGTAGCTACTTCTTCAGTTCTTCCAAATCAAAATTGTCCATTTTATAAGGTTTCTTTGATATAGGTAGATATCCAAGAATAAGTTCAATTTAGAACTCAACCTCTCGATCAGAAGGAAGCCCAGGGAAATTCTTCAGGGAATACATCAGTTTAATCCCTCATGATGGTCTTGTATTCAAGCATGATTCTCTCCTTTGTCTCAATCACTTGAGTTATATATTATTGCTCATAAGGAAACAATATCCATAATTGAGGCAACAATTTTAAAGAAGATTCATACTCCTCCTTAAACTTTTATAGAATTAGACAATGATTTGGGATGTGAAGAGTGATCTCTCTTTCCTAAATGTTGATGTTGGATTTATATAAATATATCCAATCTATTACCAATAAAGCATCAAACTCTACCAAAGGGAGTATTACAAGATTTTTTTGGGAGGTACAATAAAAAATCATTTACTGGGGAGGAGTTATGTACTTTGGATGCAATAATTTCCACATTTTCTATTTTCACAGAAAACTCAACCTCAAAATTTTGATGTAGTGTTTGAATAGTTCTATAAAACTTATAAAATAAGAAAGAATGAATAGAACCACAATAAAATAGTGCAGTCACTATTCTTGAATGAATAACTATCATACCTTTTACCACATCATTGTTGGGATCTACCTCATCAGTAGTGATAGTATATGCCCTTCTGTTGTACCTTGTAGATTGTTTTTGTGTTCCTCTCATAAACTTGGTCTTAGGGAATTGGTTTAAAAAATTCCCAAGTTCCATGCAGTTGAAATACTGCACTTCAGAATTAGGGTTAATCTAAACCTTCCTTTATTCTTCTGTATTAGTGGGATTTTTCATATTCTATCGATATTTATTTTCTATAATCTCTCCTATTCCACATTTGAAGTATCTCTTGGTTCCCTTTAAGAAGATTCTAGGATGCTTCTTCCTACACTTTTGACATGTGGGATGTTGGGACTTCTTTACATCATGGGATTTATCACCCATATTAAACTCCATTCTCCATTTTTTGTCCCCAATCCCACAAGACCACTAAGATTTTCTAATTTCCATTTCAACCTTTAAAGAACAACGAACCATATCCTCATAGTCGTAAAAGTCTCAAATCACCAATGCTTTATGTAGAATCATCCTTAGTCTTATGATGAAGAGATTAATATTACTTTTAGTGTTCTTAACAAATCTAGAGGCATATCTTGAAAGCCTTGTGATGTTTTCTCCATACACCCCGATAGAATCATCTTCCTTTTGATTTAGTACGAGGAATTCCCATTTCATCTTGGGATGGAGGGTTCGGGAAGAATACTTATTAAAAAAAATTCTTGATATCTTCTCATTCCATGGAATCAATTTCTTCCTATGAATTTGTGTTCTTGATCAGTTTCCACCAATAATTTATTTCCCCATCAAAATATCAAAATAATAGCAAAATTTCCTATTATTTGGAGCACTGGAGGATAGATAATATCTTCTCAATGGAGTTAATCAATTGTTCTATAAGGAGGGGATTATAAGATACACTAAATAGTGGAGTACTTTTCTATATGAAGGATTAGACAAAAAAATTCTATTTCTTAGGATAATTAGGGTGTTCCACACAATTCAAGTTATTATTCATAACTTGAGCCAACTGAGGAAGTACTGCCATAATTTTTTGAGCACCCATTCCCATAATATTTGGCATTTCATTAGGTAAATTTTCACATTTTTATCACATTGATTATTGGAATGTGTTCTTCTATTTCTAGCCATTAACTAAGAAAAATAATGAACAATTAAGGGGGCTAAAATACTTAGATAATAAGCATAAAAAGGAAACTTTAAACATAAAAGGATAAAATTGTAAAGGAAAAGTAAGTCCTAACTTGTGATTACATATGTTTTAATCTAGGTTATCCATGATTTGTTTCCTAACATATATTATTATGGTAATTTTCATTATTCCCTTAATAATGGTTCATAATGAGATTATGAATTTACCAAATCATATCACATGGGAGTGTCAAACTAGGTGCGTAGTATGACCCGTTGTCATGTAAAATGTTTTCACAAGTATGGAATAGAACACCATGTTAATGTTGTTACTCCTCAATACATCTATCTCATAACCATTCCAACTTATAGTATCCATACACGGATTTATTTTCTTGTTAAACCACTTACTTTATACTAACAAAAAATTTAAGGATGTTTTATTATGTTTCTTCTTATCCCTAAGTCTTTCATTGGATTTTTTTTAATACTAATCCCAAAAATAACTAGACTGTTATTTGATACCAATTATAGAAACCTTATCCTTTTTTCACATATTATTACATAATTAACCAACAATTAAAATCCAAGGATTGTAAATTCTAGTTTCTTTGGAAGATTAGGTACATAATTAAACATCATGAAACCCAAAATAAAGACATATTTTATTTAATCTCCATAATGAGATACTAACTTGCATTGATCTCATACATATTTATAGGATAACATAAGGAATATATGAACAAAATGGATGAGCTAAAATCCCAGTAAGGGAATAAGCATAGGAATAGAACATAACACATGTGTTAGAAGTCATAACATGATGGCATAAAAGGAATGGAACATGATTAACCATAAGGAAGAATAAAATTTATTACATGATGAAATATAATCATGGAATCATAGTAATGTTTAAAAAACATATAATATGACATAGACAAGTGTCAAGGCTAACTACCAAGACTATATAACATGGTGGAAAGATTACCATAAAGGAATCAGGTTTACTCTCTATCCCAACATGGCGTCTCATTAGACTAAACATTACCCAATGTATTAGAGCACTATTTGGGTTCATCTATCCTAAAATATTCATGAATATGAGTCTCACATGATGAATCATACATAAGGAATCAAAAATAAACATAAGGGTTACCCATGGAAATAAATGGGTATCAAAATCATGTCATAAGGCTTTACAAATGAACACATCATAAAAATGTCCATGAATGAATAGATTCAGAACATAAATGGAAATTAATAAAACAAAATAGGCATATAATATGATAAATGATGTTCAATTTAATTCAAAACATTTTAAAAGAGTGTTTCGGGAACTTTATAAATTAGCCACTTTAGTGCGGTTTTAAAGGAAAATATTAATGAGTCTTTAAAAAATAATGGCATAATTTTTTTCACAAAAACAAAAATGAAACATGAAATTTTTTAATGATAAAATATGTGATTTTATAAAAATAATGGTGTATTAAAATATATTATGGTGTGGACTTGGTAGCGGGTAAGAAATTGGGAAGTTCCCTTGAACCGGGTTTTCTTTTCTAGATGATTTGAGAAGGTAACCTTATTAAAACATGTATTACCCCATAAAAGAAGGATGATATGATCTAGATAAATGGTTTTGGAATGTATAAAGACAATTCAGAATAATTAAATAAAAATGGATCTGATTTAAATTGGGTAAAGAGAGAGAAGACGTAACTCGAAGGAAATATGGAGGTTTGGAAAGGATCCCTTACCTTATATATGAAATGGTTCTTCACTTGATCTTAATGCACTGAATAATAAAATTTAATTAATTAATAAAAAAATAAATAACCTTTTATACATTATATTTATTTATTATAATTTTATTTAGTTCATTTATGGCCTTTTAATGAGTTATAGTGTTCAATTTCATCGTTTGAGAGTGCTTGTTTCCTTTGTTTTCATGATCGATTCTCTTGTATAAAACTATGGAAGTTCATGTAAAATGGAAATATAAATACAGAATTGAAGTTATAAGTTATTAATTAAATTTATAACCATAAAAAAAATTTATATATAATTTTCTTAAATGGTATGAAGATAAATCATTAGATTAAATTTAATGATAATCGTTTAGGTTAATTTAGTAGTATTTTGATCACAACGAACTAGTTTTGTTTTATCATTTATTAATATATATATATATATATAATGTTTAAAATAAATTAAATGAAATATAATACATATATTATAATCCATTTCAACCTTATAAATGGTTTCAAGACTATATTTTAAGGTGGTAATGGAAATTGAAAACTCATCATCCTTGAATGCGATAAATTATCACTTCGTAGACAATGTTTTCATTTTAAAAAAAAAGAGTGTGGGAATAAATGATGATGTATTATTCCATTATAATAATAAAATTACCTTATATATAATTCAAGAGATTTATCATACCATTTGGATGAATATGGGTGAGGAGAGAATAATAAAAATAAAAGAACGTGAAAAGAAATTAAAAGAAAAGAAAGAGGATCTTACCTCTTGAATTCCTCTTCCTTGAGAACCTTCTTAGGGAAAAGGTTTTGATCTTTTGATGGGACCAAGGGTTCTTGGACATGGGGGAGGGGATTTATAATATATTTGAGCATAATTTGGAAAATTCTAAATTCTTTAGAGGTGTGAAGAGAAGAGGTGGTGAGGTGTGATATTTATAGTAGAGGAGAGGAGTGTTTTCTCATTATTTTATTTATTAGTTTATTATATTTGATCAAGATAAGAAATAGTGAGGATTCAATGACTAAATATAGTAAATAGATAAGGATATTCGATATTATAGTTCTTATATCAATGATGACTCAAGAAATAGATTATTTAACTTATAATGTATATATACCGTAAATTACCATATTTTACTATTAACAAAAAATTCATGTATTTCAGAAAAATCCCAAAAATTTACCCTAACCATTTTTCTATTTTTTGAATTAATATATTAACTCAAATTTATGAAAATAACTTTCTAAAAATAAGAAATTTATTTTTTAATTAAAATCATCATTTACTTGGAAAATACTGATTTTAAAATTATAAATAATTTTATAACAATTTGAAAATTTAATTAAGGTCCCATAAATTTTTTATAAAATAATAAGACAAAAAAATAATAATTTATTGATAGAATTTATGAAAAATAAAATTTCTTTTAAATTATTAAGTTAATCATAAAATGATAGTTTGATATTTATAACTTATAAAAATACCAACACTTAATTAATAATTTTAAAATATTTATTTACTTACACTATGATATAATTATATCATATTTTGATATATAAGATTCCTAAATTGTATTTATACTTTCATGGGTCAGGTTACTATTCTATGGACTGGTTTACTATTCATAGGGGTCATATTAGTATTCCAAATATCTTGTTACTATTTCATCGGTATAGGTTCCTTAACATCTATAAATACCTCTTATTTCATAACTATTCAATTATGATGTTTTTATTGTGTTCTTATTGTGATTTTATGTGGTTTATACTATATAAAATTATTATAAGATGATAATTTTCAATTGATAAAATTTTGGGTTGTTACAAACCATGACCGTAAAACCCCCACCTCTACTATTATTGTCTTCACCATACATATTTTATTGAGTCAAATTATGCTTAAACTTTATCATTGGTTTTTTTATTTTGGAAATCACAAACTACTTCTTGTTTATCATGTATGTTGTTTTAAAATCATAGTGACATATATCATAATCATGTATGTTGTTTACATAGTTTTTCATATATGTTGTATTCTCATTGTAATCGCATATATCGTAATCATATTATGTTGCTTTAAAAATATTAATCATGTATTTTTGTTTTCCATCATAAAAACACGGGTTGTTGTTCTACATCATAATCATATGCTATTTTTTTCAATCATAACCACATAAATTTTTTTACAATCATAACCACATATGATGTTTTCGTAACCATATGCATCGTAACCAGGTTATGAATCATATTCATATTATGCATCGTAATCATGCACCATAATCAGGTTATGCATTGTATTCATATTATGCGTTACAATCATGCATTGTAAGTAGGTTATGTATCGTATTCATATTATTCATCGTAATATTGCATCGTAACTAGGTTATGTATTGTTTTCATATTATGCATTGTAATCATGAATCGTAACCAGGTTATGTATTGTATTCATGTAATGTATCATAACCATTCTAAGTATCGTAATCATGCTAAGAATTGTAACAATGCTAAGAATCATAACCGTGTTATGTATCCTAACCATGATATGCATCTTATCTATGTTAAGCATCGTAACCATGTTAAGTATCATAACCACGATATGCATCGTAATCATGATATGCTTTGTAACAATGTTAAGAATTGTAACCAATTTATGTATCGTACTCTTGTAATGCAGTTTACTTATGTCTTACTCCAATATTGTATAAATGTTTCTCATACTCATTGTTTCATTATTCTGTACTTACTATCATCTAACCAAATGATTTCATGAAGTTAGTTATAAACCAATCAAAACGATGTCAAGTATTCTGTTTTTTTACCGTTATAATGTTAGGTGTCCAAGTCCCTCCGAATTTTCCTAAGAAATATGGTCGTTGGAGGAAATATGACCGCTAGAACTTGAGGCCTATAAATAGAAGGTCATTCAAACCAGAGAAACAACTTTTTCATCTTCATGTTCTAGAGAGAGACTGTGTGACATCTCTCTTTCTTCATGTGAAATCCTTGAAGATACAAGATGTTAACAACTTGTTCTTAGTTCTTGTATTTCTATAAGTGTTTTTTTTCTTTGTGTGATAGATAATTGTGATAATGATTGAGGGATTTTGTGGATAGGAAGACTGTGGTACCAATCATCGTATTGAGGGCTTTCAAGTATTTGAAATACAGAGGTGTCAATTACCTTCTTAATAAAGGGATTCTGGGGATAGGAAGACAAACGTTCCAATCATTGTATCGAGACATTACTAAGGTGGTGGTAAGATAAACCATTTATCCTAGGTGAAAGGATACCCTACTCTTTGGGATAAAATAAGTGTAATAAATTTTATTTTCTGCTGCAATTTGTAATAGAAAGGGAATTTTATTGTTTCCTGTTTCTATTTATATCCATTTCTATTGTAATTGTTTCAATTACGATACATTCATTACATATTATATTAAGAGATTATATACACTTTATGGTAGAATCACTTACATTTGTTTTACCCTAATCATTGTATTTAATACAAATACAATTTTTTAAATAACCTATCATTTCTTATCATATCATATCAATCGGATCCAGGACCCATATGGTCATTTTTATTGGTTGTGAATTGTATTAGTTTAAGACCTCTAAAACTATGTTCTTTCTTAAGAGTTTAAATACAAAGTTTTTAAACCTACAATTCACCCTACTCTTGTATTGTGTCATCTCATATACATATACATCTATATTACGATCCATCACATTCCAATCAACATGAAACCTCACCTTCCATCAGACCTAGACTTCTCCACCGCTTTTCTATGTCATCTTATCTAGCTTCATCGCTGCCAATAATATGCCTCTATACACACCCATGTCACATCCATAGCACTGATCATTACACCGAATTTTACCCCTCTATTCCCACCTACATGACATCCAAGGAATATGATGACAGCATGCTCTTATCCCTTCTCCTTCAATAGAAGATGGAAGAGGCTTGGGATGCGTACACCCAGTGCACCACCCACCTCTCGAACCCCACTTGGCTCATCTACTTGGTCTCATAGCTGTCATACCAGAAAACCCACCACTCCCACTTTTATGCCCAATACCTACTCCACCATCTCCATTGTAGTATATACGTTGGGGTTACAAGACCATATATTGCAATATTGTCCCATTTGGTTCACTACCTCATGAGTTTTTTCTTCAGTAGGGATCATTTCTCACCTAGGTGGCTCACTTCCATCCCCTTATGAAAAGGGAATATGATGGGAGGGGGATGGCTAGATATAATATATGATTTCCAACACCAATTTAGTCTCCGATGTGGGACAGGGCCCCTGCACCCAGCTACCTTGACCTGTAGGGCTACATTTCATTCATTTGGGATTTTAGAAATCTCTTCCTTAGTGCTTGCCCTACGATCAGAGTATTTCCTAACTGATCTGATATCGATTGATATAAATGAACAACTAATCAACACAAAACAATGATTGAATCCTTGGGAGGTTTAAGGAAAATATACTATAACATGGGAGATATTTTCCACACCACCAATTGGGATGCTTTTCTAGAGTGGTTTTCATTACCTTATATGAACACATAAAAGAAAGAATTATTTACAAAAAAATTAAAACCACATTAAATCCATAATGTGGTCAATTACGTTGACCCATAAATGAGGGGAAAATAATTAGGGTGTAGGGGGATAAATAATGGTGGAATTAAATCCCAATTATTTAAATTAGTCAATAATAACCCCTAATTTCTATTGCATTCATTGTATCTCAGTGACACAAATCTTTGCACATATCTCCTAAACCTGGCGCACCTAAGTGACTTTGTGAGAATGTTTGCAGTCTACTATTCCTCCCTCAAAACCTTCTCATAGCTTGTCGTCGTCTTCTCTGCAATGAATGTGGAATACGGACGGGCGGGCTTGGATCATCGCCCGTAATGAAGTGTAACTCACCAAGTTCAACCTCACATCATTCAAACCTAGGGGGCACTATTGTCCTAATAATGTTTTTGATGGTGTGAAACTAAATCGGGGCATCACCGTGATTGAAATCTATTGCTTCTGCAATGTTGGAAGGCGGTAAAGGGAACTCCTCTGTGGATAAGGGTGTGGGCATCACCTTGACGACGTCTGGTGTTTCAGCATCTAAAAAGTGTTCTCTAGTGGGATTGAGTGATGATATCTAGTCTCCAACAATATTTATGGCCTCCGTAGTCTCTGGTATACATGACCTTGTGTGTTCGAAGGTGAATGGATCCTCACTACTCAACACACCTTATTCATCATGAGAACTCCAATCTCACTGCTCTGCCTCATCGAAGAAGGCATCATGCATTATATGCACATGCTTGCGGACGAGGTCATACACACGGTATGCCTTAGACCTGAACTCATACCTGATGAAGGTCATTGTCATGCATCAGTCATCCAACTTCTTCAAGTGAGGCTTTACATTCTTGACAAGGAAAATGTAGTCAAATGTTCATATAAATTGAACCATCAGTCATTTTTCATTCAAGGCCTCATATGGTGCCATCATTTAAAGGTTGTGTGTCTGCACTCAGTTAAGGATGAATATGGAGGTGGGGATAGCCTCACCCCAAAACATCCTAGGAAGACCCTTAGCCTTCAGCATGCTTTGATCCATGGACACCATTGTTTGATTATGTTCTTCCATGAAGCCATCCTACTATTATGAATAGGGAGCATTGAGTTGTCATTATATGCCACAGTTGGTAAAGTATTCATTGAATTCTACTCAAGTAAACTCATCACCGTGGTCGGTGCAGAGGACCTTCATATTGAGTCTTATCTTCACCTCCAATGTGGCTTGAAAGAATCTGATTTCCACTAGATCTTGGTCCTTTCATGTGAGTGCATTGAACCGCATGTAGTGGCTCATTTCATCCATGAGTGGCAGAAATTAGCAGTTCTCTTTTGGAGTTATCGGCATGATCAACCCATAGAGGTCACAGTGGACAAGGTGGAGGGTTAGTTCCACATGATGCTTCACTTTCTTGGAGAAAGACACTCACTGCTACTTCTCAATGAGGTAGGTGTCATAGTCTTGATGAACCTAATCAATCTGTGGAATCCCTTGCACCATATCCCATTGAGTGAGCTTGTGTAGAGCCTGGAAATTCAGTTGGTCATACCTCATGGGTTAGCACCATGATTGCGATTAGATTGAGACACATGTAGAGGCTCATGTCATTCATGAGTAGCAAAAGGTAGTGGATCCCTCTTACCATCATCAACACGATCATCCCGTAGAGGCCACTGTGGAAAATTTCGAGGGTTTCTTCCTCACGCTGCTTTACTAGCTTGGGGAATGACACTTGTTTCTGCTTCCTAGCGAGGCATTTGTCATAGACTTGATTCACATGATCAATCCACAAAAGTCCTCTCACCATATCGCATTGAGAAATATTATATAGAGCATGGAAACTCAGTTGGTTGTACCTCACATGCTAGCATCATGCCACCTCTGACCCCCTTGCAGACAAGAATGTAGGTTGTGCAATGTTAAGTCTTAGATTGTACAATCGATTGGGAAAGCGTTTTGGCATAGCTAGTAGGTACTGTTTCTTATCGAAGATCTTATATATGATAAAAAACACCCATCCAGTCTCTGATGTGGGACAGGACCCCTACACCCAAGCGTTTGTTCCGCACGATGCTTCACTAGCTTGGGAATGACACTCGTTGCTGCTTCCTAGTGAGGCAGTTGTCATAGACTTGATTCACATGATCAATCCACAGAATCCCTCTCACCATATCACATTGAGCAATATTATACAGAATGTGGAAACTCAGTTGGTCGTACCTCACATGCTAGCGTCATGCCACCTCGGACCCCTTGCAAACAAGCATGCATGTTATGCAATGTTGAGTCTTAGATTGTACAACCGATTGGGGAAGCATTGTGGCTTGGATAGTAGGTATTGTTTCTTATCTAAGATCTTATATATGATTACAAACATCCATCTGGTCTCTGATGTGGGACATGACCCCTGCACCCAACAATCTTGTCTTGTAGGAATACACTATGTTCATTTGGGATTCTAGAAATCTTCCCCTCAGTGCTTTCCCTAAGATCAGAGACTTTCCTACCCATTTTGATATCAATTTTAGGATCTAAATTGTGGTTACATGACCCTACATCACTATATTGTCCGCTTTGGTTGACTACCTCATGAGTTTGTTCTTCAGTAAGACTCACTGCCCACCAGGGTAGCTCACTGCCATCCCCTTCTGAAAATGCATTTTGATATGAGGGGGGATTATCTGAGATTACATATGCTTTCTAACAAACCTCCAAGGGATTTTTGAAGATTACAAATGATTCCTAACACACCTCCAGTCTCTGATGTGGGATAGAACCCCTACACCGACTTTGATCTATAGGATTGCACTGTGTTCATTTGGGATTCTAACATCCTCAAGGAGCATCTGGTCCACCACCTCACCAACTCCCTTTGCCTCCTTGCCATGGTGTCCATGATCCTATCATCAAGTCCTATAGCACTGTGGTTATCCCCTTCTAGAGAACACATTAATCCCTAGAGCACTATGGTCATCCCCCTCACCGTGTATGCAGTCGACGGACCTATAGAGACCATCCGCCTCTTTCGCTCCATCACCCAGAGGGTCGACCAGTTCACAGACCCAACCACAGTCTCTGAATCATGCCCAAACACCAGCACCTTTAACATTTCCCTCAACAACTGCACCAATCTTTTGGGAGCCTTCCTGGTTGGCGCATCGTGTAATGCCTCGTCAATTGGAGCACCCATCTATTTCTCTTTTAATGATGTGTTTTTTAATGCAGGCCAAGACCATTTGAATTAATTCACATGGTGACATGCTTTTGATGCAGAGACATTATTGGGCGCTGCTTCTTTTTCTTATATAAGGAGGCAGCAGCATGGCATTTCAACATCACTGGTAGCAACAACACTGAGAGGAAATCCCATTTAGTGATCGCATTTCTTCAACGATCATCTTTTCTTGCTCTCCATATTTTTATCTATACTTGTATTCTTGAGTATTACTTTTGATATCCCTTCCATTTTAGGGAGTCTTTACTATGTACCTCTTGATTTTATTGGATCTCTCTTTCTGAACTAGGTCCTGTGGTTTTTCCCTTTTTTGGTTTTCCACGTAAAAATTTTCAGTGTCAACTTTATTTTCTTCACACTTAATTTCAGGTCACTGCGCATCAATTTTATTTAGAAGGATAGATTTTTATTTCTGCTACGCATTCGCTTTTTCTATTGTTTGCGTGTTCGTCGCTTTCTCGTATTTCCCAACATCTTGTATCAGAGGATTTGTTTTTTATTTCATATTTATTATGCAGGCCAATTACTGTCGAATGATTTTGTTGAATGGTACCAACTACCATATGTGGTGACTTAAAATGAAGGATTTGATTTTTTTCAAGTGAATTCATCTTCCAGTGTTTAGTACCCAGAAGCCAGAGAGGATGTCAGATGAAGAATGGGCGTTCGAGAATGTGATGGTTTGTGGATTCATTCGCCAATGGGTCGAAGACAACGTGATGAACCACATTGTCAACATCTCTCACGCCAAAACTTTGTGGGAGAACCTTGAGACGACCTACGCTTCCAAGACAGAAAACAATAAAAAATTTCTTCTCAAGAAAATTATGAACTTGAGGTATAGAGATGATACGTCTATTTCTGATTATTTAAGTGAATATCAAGGATTTTTTGATCAATTTTCTAGCATGGGTATCAATTTAGAAGATGAGGTTTTAGCACTTTTGTGGCTTAACACTTTACCCGATTCATTAGAGAATTTACATGTTACTCTAACTGGTTCTGCTTCTAATGGTGTCGTGACATTTAGTTTTTTCAATTATGCTATTTTAAATGAAGAAGTTAGGAGACACACTCAGGAGAAATCTTATTCTGAGATTTTAGTCACAGAGAACAGGGGGAGAAGCCAGGATCGGGGGTAGAGTAGTCGAGGTAAGAGCAAAGGCAGAAGAAAATCCAGACTGAAGTAGAGAGATTTTGAATGTCATCATTGTGGTAAGAAGGGGAATGTTAAGAAGTTTTGTTATCATCTAAAAAGAGAGAACAAATTTAAGGAAAATCTATAGAAGAAAAATGGCGATGGATATGATCATGTCACCGCTGCTACAGGGGGTGATCTTGTTATTTTTTATGACTCCATTAACATTGCTTCTGATGATTCCTGCTGGGTTGTTGACAGTGGTGGATGTTTTCACGTGACATCGAAGAAGGAGTTATTTACATCTTACAGCCCAGGTAATTTTGGGATTTTGAATATTGGAAATGATGGTCATGCTGACGTTGTAGGCATCGAGACTATTTTTTTAGAGACCTGTACAGGAAGTAAGCTGATTTTGAAGAATGTTCGACATTCACTCGAGGTTCATTTGAATTTTATTTATACCAGCGTTCTGGATGATGAAGGGTTTATCAGAACTTTTGGTGATTTCTAATAAAATCTTTCCGAGGTATCTTTTTTTGTGGCTTGAGGGAATAAGAAATTAGGTTTGTACTAGACTAGATCTTCTATTTCTTGTGAAACTGCTTGCGTTGTTGAGTGCAGTGTTTCGTCCAAATTGTGGTATAAGAGGCTTAGTCACATCAGTGAGAAAGGACTTGGTTCTTTGGCCAAGATAAATCTTATTCTAGATTTGTAGTGTCAAATTGGACACATGTGATCATTGAATGGCTGGGAAACATAGCAGATTGAGTTTCAACAGTCATCCTCCACACAGGAAGTCACAGGTACTTGAATTGGTACATTATGAAGTTTGCGGTCCTTTGAAATCTAAGACCTTTAATGGTGGTCTTTATTTTGTTACATTTATTAATGAATACTCACAAAAGCTTTGGGTTTATGTTTTGAATGCCAAAAGTCAAGTGATCGGTGTTTTTAAGAAATTTCACGTTTCTATTAAGAGAGAATCAGGAAAGAAATTGAAATGTATTTGAACTAACAATGGGGGAGAGTATTGTGGTCTATTTGATCAGTATTGCAGGCAGGGAGGTATTTGGAATTAGAAGACGCTGGCCAAGACACCTCAGCTGAATGGTGTAGCTGAGAGGATGAAAATGACTTTGTTGGAAGGAGTTCGTTGTTTGTTTTTGGAAGCAAAGTTGCCTGAACATTTTTGTGGTGAGGCTTTACTTACTGCTACTTATATTATAAATTTATCACCTGCGGTTGCTTTGCATATAGACACTACTGACAAATTTTGGCATGGTAAATAGATTAGGTATGATCACTTGCGTGTTTTTGGTTGCAAGGCTTTTGTTCATGTGCCTAGAGATGAGAGATCCAAGATGGATGGTAAGACACACCAGTGTATTTTTATTGGCTATGGACATGATGAGTTTGAGTAGAGGTTCTATGATCATGTTTTGAAGAAACTTGTCAGAAGTCGCTATGCAGTGTTTAAGGAGGATGAGACTATTGCAGACATTGATAAGGGGGAAAAACTATATCTCCAACTTCTGATGGTTTTTTCACTCTTGAGCCAGGTTCTGATTCACATTTACCTCATATTGTTGATTCTAATGATCATGTTATTATACAGAATGATGCTCAAGCTGAACAGGTTGGAGTTGATGTTTCTGATGCACCTTTTGTTTATGATGATCCGGTTCCAGGGGTTATTAATGAACCCGTAGTTCCACTCTGGAGGTCATCTCAGCATCACATCATTTCTACTCGATATTCACCTGATGAGTATGTACTCCTCGCTGAAGGGGGAGAAACAGAATCTTTTGACGAGGCAATGAAGAGTGAACAGAAGTACATATGGGTTGTGGTAATGGATGATGAGATGAAATCATTGCACGACAACCACACTTTTTAGCTAGTGAAGTTATCGATAGGTAAGAGATATTTTCAAAAGAGGTGGATTTATCGGATTAAAAATGATGAATCCAGTTCCCTTCCACAATACAAGGCAAGGTTAGCGGTCAAAGGCTTCAATCAGAAGAAAGGTATTGATTTTGGTGAGATTTTCTCACCTATTGTAAAATGTATTCTATTCGGGTTGTTCTAGGTTTGACTACCAGTTTAGATCTGCAGATTGAGCAGATGGATATGAAGACAATTTCCTCCATGGAATTTTAGTGGAGGATATTTATATAGAGCATCCATAAGGTTTTGTTGAAACAGGTAAAGAAAATCATGTCTGCAGGTTGAAGAAGAGTTTGTATGGTTCGAAGCAAGCTCCGAGGTGGTGATATAAGAAGTTTGAATATGTCATTTCTCATCAGTGTTTTAGGAAGACATCTTCTGATCATTGTGTTTCTGTTTAGAGATTTACTGATGATGATTTTATTATATTTTTGTTTTATGTTGATGATATGCTCATTGTTGGCCATGATACTTCTAGAATTGACAGATTGAAGAAGGATAATTGTCAGTCTTTTGCGATGAAAGACATGGGGCCAACACGACAGATTCTTGGCATGACAATCTCCCATGACAGGAAGGCCAATAAATTGTAGTTATCTCAGGAGAGATATATTGAGAAGGTTCTTCAGAGATTTTCTATGGATAGAGCTAAAGTGGTTAGTACTCCTCTTGCATTACATTTTAATCTCGGTACTAGTCAGTCACCTTTTACTGATGAAGAAAGAGTGGAGATGCAACACATACCTTATTCATCTGTCATTGGCTGTTTGATGTATGCAATGGTGTGTACTAGACCTAATATAGCTCATGTCATTGGTGTGGTCAGTTGTTTTCTATCAAATCCAGGTAGAGAGCATTGGAGAGCAGTAAAGTACATTTTCGTTATCTTTGTGGTACTTCTGATCTGAGATTGTGTTTGGGAAAAGGAGAACCGATGATTTGTGGCTTTACAGATTCAGATATGGCAGGAGATATCGATTTGAGGGAGTCTACTTCATGTTATTTGATCACTTTTGTAGGAGGAGTTGTATCTTGACAGTCTAGATTGCATAGATGTGTTGCTTTATCTATCACAGAGTCAGAGTTTATTACAGCTATTGAGGCGTGTAAAGAATTTTTGTGGATGAAAACTTGTATTCGAGAGATAAGTTTAAAACAGGACAGATATGTTTTATTTTGTGATAGTCAAATTGATATTTGTTTGGGAAAAAATTCCATTTTTCATGGCAGGTCGAAACATATCGATGTTCGATATCATTGGATCTGCAACATCCTTGATTCAAGACAGTTATAGCTTGAGAAGATCCACACTGATGACAACGGGTCAGACATGTTGACCAAGAATTTACCCAGAGGGAAATTTGAGACTTGCTGACTGATTTCAGGGTTGGCGGTGATCCCCACTTGAGTCGGAGGGGGAGTTTGTTGGGCGTCTTCCTGGTTGGCGCACCGCGTAACGCCTCCTCAATTGGAGCACCAAGCTGCTTCTCTTTTAAAGATGTGTTTTTTAATTTGGGCCAAGACCGCGTGAATTAATTCATGTGATGACACACTTTTGACGTGGAGACATTATTGGACACTGAATCTTTTTCTTATATAAGGAGGTAGCGACAAGACATTTCAACATCACCGGCAACAACAACACCGAAAGCAAATCTCATTTGGTGATCGCCTTTTTTTGATGATCATCTTTTCTTATTCTCCATCTTTTGATCCACACTTTTAATTTTGAGTATTACTTTTGAGATCCCTTCCATTTTGGAGAGACTTTACCATGTACCTCTTGATTTTAGTGGATCTCTCTTTCTGAACTAGGTCTCGTGGTTTTTCTCTTCTTGAGTTTTTCACGTAAAAATTTCCGATGTCAACTTTATTTTCTCCACACTTAATATTGGGTCGATGTGCATCCGTTTTGTTTAAAAGGAAAGTTTTTTATTTCCGTTGCGTGTTTGATTTTTCTATTGTTTGCGCATTCGTCACTTTCCCGTCTTTCTCAACACAATCCTGGTGACCCCCCACAGTTCCTGAAGTTGTTCAACAAAATGCCTTTGTCCGGGGTGTCGCCCAACATCCTGACTTTGAACGTAATGATCAAGCTGTGCGCCAGAGCCGGGTGAAAGGATTTTATGTTGTTCGTTCTAGATGATACTGGATGGCAGCATCGAATCGTGCATCACCACCTTGTTGGGTCGGAAACAAATTGGTTTCAAATATAAACTTTGTTGCGACAACAAAAATTTATGAGAATCACCAATGTAAACGAAGCGCCAAACCAAACAGCAGAATAACAAATGAGGACACAAATTTTAACGTGGAAACCCCCTCATTTCGAAGGATTAAAAAACCACGGGTCAACTCCGAGAAAATTTAATATGAATCAGAGAGTACAAAAATCCAAGTTAAACTGGAAACTTGAATCGCAAATACACCATAAAAACCTGTGCGAAAAACCACACCCTGATATGCCTCTGTCGCCTCTCTGATAATAGTCCGTGACAATACGTCACCCTTCGGAGATCAAAATAGAACTTGCGACGTCGTTGCAGCACC
This sequence comes from Viscum album, assembly GCA_963277665.1. Lineage (NCBI taxonomy): Eukaryota > Viridiplantae > Streptophyta > Magnoliopsida > Santalales > Viscaceae > Viscum > Viscum album. The sequence continues at coordinate 736,150,169 of OY728127.1, read as the reverse complement.
TCGTTGCACAACCTGATTTGCCGCTGCTCGCTGCTGCCCACGCCCTAGAAAACAGTTACCCAAGTATCTAATCTCTTTGGGTTTTCGCACACCACGAAATTGTCACTTACTCGTTGTTTCCCTTTTAATAGGCTTCCATATGCTACATATCTTGATTGAAAAGGAAATCGCAAAATATCTCAAAAAGATATCATGAGATATTACCTGAATCTCATGTTGGCAGATACACAGTGGAAGAGTCTTGAATTTCAAAAAAATATATCTTCAAACCTAAAAGATACATCATATAAAAAATAATGGAAACACCCATGTGTGGGCTGAACCCCAACACACCTTTCTCTCATTACAGTCAACGTTGGGTTCCACGATCTGGATATTGCAGAGAAAATCGTCCAGACCCTGAGGGAAGGGCAGAGAGATATCTGCTACCTTCTCAGGAGGGAGCGTAGGGATTCTGATGTATAAGAGGGTGCTGAGGGAGATGTGTTCATGAATCAACTCCCTAATTATTGAATGAGAGAAGATGGAAATCCGCCATAGTTTCCTATACTTTATGCCTCGAATTGTAGGATGTACATGGGGATACATGAAGGTGGGGCGGGTGAGCGACATGCTGAGGGCGCTGAAGGCTATGTGGCAGCAGGAAGACAGCGGCAGCCACCCCAACGACGTCAAATACACGACTATCGTGTCGGCGCTGGTGAGAGAAGGATTCATGGACCCTGCTCGGCATGTGGTTGCAGAGATAAATCGAATCGGTGTGTCGGTGTGCCGGATCACCTACAACGTCCTGCTCAGGGGCTCGGGCCAGCAGTTGAAGGTTGAAAGCGCAAAGGCCTGAAGTGGTGTCCTACGACACGTTGATTGATGGCTGCATCCTCGCTGACGACAACACCGGGGCACTGGTCTCCTTCAGCGAGATGCGGGCCAGGGGAATCACCCCTCCCAAGTTCAAATACACCACCGTGATGAAGGCCTTCGCACTTTCCAGCCCACCGAAGTTCGCCCACGAGGTGTTCAATGAAATGATGATAGAACAGAGAGTGAAGATAGATGTGGACGCCTATAACATACTGGTGGAGGGCTACTCCCGGCTGGGACTGATCTTGGAGGCGAAGAAGGTGGTGGAGAGAATGAAGGAGGAGGGGTTCTGCCCCAACGTTGCGATGTATGGAAGCTTGGAAAATGGGATCGCATTAGAGTGGACACCTGGGGAGGTGTAGCTGCTCTGGAAGGAGATAAAGGAGCGTTGTGAGGCGGATAGGAGGGAGGGTTCCGGGCCATTGCTGGAATTGAAGCCAGACGAGGGTTTGCGGGATACGCTGGCGGAGATATGCTTGCGAGCGGCGTTCACTAGGAAGGCTCTGGAGATCGTGGCGTGCATGGAGGAGTTGGGGGTGGCACTAAACAAGGGCATGTTCATAAAAATCTACATGGAGATTCATTCCAAGAGGTTTATCAGCAAGCATGCGTTAAGGGAGATGTAGGAGAGGCGGTGAGAGAGGAAGCGGGCGGCGGAGGCCTTCATGTTTTGGCTGGGGCTGTTGAATTCTTACTCTGGGAGCGAAAAGCGGTTGGAGCCGTAGAACAGGGAAGACGATGACTCGGTTTGAACACCCTTGTATATATATTGCATGTTCATTTATACATCAACTTAGTCCAATAAAAAAAACATGTACTCCGTGGATTGATTAACGATTATTAAATGATACCATGTCTTTCATTAAATGCACTAGACCTCCCTTCACCATCATATGTCTAGCAGGGGCAGAAAACTCATGAACATGTCTAATACAATCAATTTGCAACTCAGTCATCATCCCTAATCATATCCATGGATTTTTACCTGAACATAATGGTTCCAAGCTTGTTTTGATGTGTCTATACTAGATGTTGGGACGGTGAAGAAAATCTTGACAATTTTCTTAAAAAATGTGTCCGAGCCATGAATGAGTTGTGAAATTTAGTTTTTTTGCTTCTACCTTTCCTCTCTTTGAGGATTAATTTACTTCAAACTTACAAATTAAGAGGTGTTATGTTTATTTTTCACAATACACAATTTTTGGAGTTCACTATAGAAATCTTTTGGAGATTAGGTTTTGTGAGGTCATTTCAAATAATGTATTGAAAGGATTATCTTTTAAAATTGAGATTAGAAGATGCTAGGGTTCAATTCCAGCTAGCCATGTTTCAGTGTCCCATGTGCCTGATGATTTAACACCTTTGACAGTGCAAAGTTGTGTGGAGGATGATTTTACCTAGTCAGCTCGCAAGGGGCATCCAAGACCCAGGGGTATGGTACCTACTTAGGAGGATGAAGGGCTATACATATAAGGACATGAACCGTATGGGTTGGGTAGGTTTTTTGTATAAAAAAGAGATTTGAACAATGAATTTTCATATCATTTGAGTAGATAGTTATTGAATGGTGTTTCCATCTTGATCGGTGTTTCATGTACTGTGACAAGACAGTCTCTTAGTCGAGTAAGCCGATAAACACAATTAGAGTTATATAGTGTGCTTCACATATTGGAAATGGATCAACTATTCAAATGAAGTTTCAAACCATTATTGACATCCTCTGTGTTACACGAGATAAATTATATACAAAAGTAATTATCCAAGCTGGAAATGTTAAAACTCCACTGATTATTAAACTACATAACCCATAATCAACTCATAATTCCAATACAGTTCAATTGATTGGGAGGTTGCTTGATGAAGAACCTATGAATTTATTGTATGGGGGAAGATAGAATAATTCATAAATATATTTTGTTATACTTATTATCAATACATTATTAGAAGTTTATATGATAACCTCTTCATAAAATGGATGTGATCAAAACAAACAATTTATAGTGGATTTTGAACTTTTAATGAGCTGTAAATGTCTGATGGATTGTGAGGGTGCACATGTATTACAATTAGTCAAGGAGCAGTTGATCATAATGTAAGAATACCACACAACAAAACTTCATGTTTCATTTGACAAGGAATTACATCATGCCAATAGTTATTCTCATTCAAACAAATCAAAATTTGACTTTCTAAAGACATGGATATTGGGTATGATGTAACTTTCGATAAATCATCAGATGTTACGCCTTTAGAAGATTCAAGATAGAAACAAAATATGGGAATGAAACTTTGATATTGATAAAATTTGTATGGTCCCGAGTTATTGGAATAGTGATTTGAGTTGGGTTTTAGATAGAGGGAGTGGCTTTAGACCTCATGGAGGACTCATGGATGTTGGTATAGGCTAGTGATCAAGTGTCACACCCCAACCACATTTTTTCCTTTATTGTATTCTTTTACTATCTTCAGCTCTTTTGGTTGATATTCAAGTTGAGTTTACAGTGATAATTTTCATGTTTTGGAGGTTTTTAGGTGTGTTTTGGCCATATGCATGATCTGTGTGCACGGTTTGAGGAAAAACCGTGTGGCGGGTTAATACTAGGGGTGTTTTCAATTAAATTTGTTCTTGCATGATTTTCCTAGAAGAACTTGTGAATGGTCTGGTCCAAACCGTGTGAGTCCAAGGAGAAACCGTGTGGTATGTGTGGGGTGTTTGGGGAAATGTGTATAACTTGCACACAGTTAGGAGAAACCATGCGACAAGCATGCGAGAGCCTCTGTAATTTTTGACAGAGGTGAGATGCACAAATGGAAAACAACTTCCCAAACTGTGCAAGTTTCCAAGGTTCTCTAAAAAGTGGAAATTCCTATTCCACACCTCCCTTCTTTTAACCCCAGTCAACCCCTTATCCCTCTTGGTAAATTTTGGAACATGAGAGGGATTCCTAAGCTACTCTCCCTTGGTTCCTCCTCCTCATTGGTTTCCCCTCCAAGCTCTCTAGGCATGTTCTAGTTTTTTGGTTGGTTTTCCTCCTCTTCTCTTCTCCCTCTTCTTGTTCTTGGTTCTCCCTTGGTGGGGTTATTTCTTGCTCAAACCCTAGGGTAGATTGATAATGTTTGGATTTTTTTGGATGTTATGGTGTGAAAATTGTCTTTTGGTTTTTCTTTTCCCCTCTTCTAGAGTTTCTTCACATCCACACATTGTTGAGGTAGGTGATTCCATTATTTTTCTTTTCTGAAACAAACCACTGATGCTTGAGCTTTACTATTTTTTTAATGTGTTAATCATAGTTTTGTGGTCTATTAGTTTAATTTTTTTGTTTTTTTTATAAATAAAATTTGAAAAAATTGGGTTTCCAAAGAGTTTCAATGATTATTGAAATATATATATGTAAGTAAAGTGTTTGATAAAATGACTAATGATCTTTCAAATTGATTCTAGTGTTTTACAAAGGTGTGTGGTGTGTTTTGGGGTTTTAAAATTGGGTTGTGTGTGAAATTGTGAAATTGAATGGATCTTGGTTCCTTTTATGCTTTGGTTCTTTTGTGTGAATCCTTGTAGTTAATCGGGATACCCCTTGTGACACATAAATTGATCCTTTGATACCGTGTGCGATTTTAATGAGTGTTCCATTGGATGTGGGTGAATCCATATGTGAACAAGGTGCACAAATGGATAAGAAGAAAAATGATAATGGCTTTAATAAGGATGTACACCTAGAACCCAAATTTTCAAATCTTTATCTTCTCATCCTTATCCATATTCTTTCTAAATGGTCTTTCTAAAACCCCTAGTGCGTTCTAAACGGATCCATGGTTTTAAAATGACTCTAATGTGGTTTCAAATGTATTTTATAAATCTTACACCATTTGATATTTTGGAATGTGATTTGTAACTAAATGAGACAAAATACCCTTTGGAACCTTTCCAAATCAAATGGCGTTTTACCTTGGAATTGGAAATGATTTTGGAAATGATTTTTTTTGGAAATGTAAAGGCATGGTTGGTACTTTGTGGTGTTTTGGGAAATAGTTTTGAATCTCATGTGACATGTCAGTCAGGTTAGCACTTTTTTTGACTTTTTGTGTGATGGTCACATGTATGGTTTCCCCTCCGAGGTGAGGGTCTCTGCATAGGCGGTGTCGGAGTTTGGGCAACACAAGTGTGATGGAATTTATGGGTTATTGGTTTGTTTCACATGTGTGATTACCTCCTCATTATCCATGTACTATTATCACGGGATTATTGGGCATCATCTAGAGGGTATAGTGATAGTTTCTTGCTGACCCTGATTAGATGGGTTGGTACCCCTAGATCTATTGAGAGGCCAGGTGGGATGTGCCAATAGTAATTCTAGTTTAGAGAAACTAGTTGGTTGTTGACTGTGGAGCTACACCATATACTGACAGGTGAGTCCGATCTGAGTATGTTTAGGGATTTCTTCTAGATATGTTTAGGAAATGATCATGATTATTATTATCTATATGTTCCTCTAATTTTTTCTATATTTTGATTATTTTCTCGGCTTTATTTCACTACACTTGGTCAGTGGATTTATTAGTAATTGTCTGTTTACACATGTATTGTTTTCTATTTTTTTGTTATCTTCCTTATTTATTCTTCTTTATTGATATGGGTTTTCAGGTAGGGTTTAAAAATAAGCATTTTTTTTAAAATGAAAAACCATTTTTAGTTTTCAGAATTCGATTTTTCATGGAAAGGTGTATTTGGTTCTTTTAAACATAAAACCTCTATTTTCTATATGTATTTCAAAATAGTGTTTATAGAATGTTTCATGAAATGAAATTTATGGACTCTATTGTTCTTAACTATTGGGTTGTTTATGCTCACACTATACTGGTGCTTCTTAGTGTTAGTAGACCTGAACTATTTTGTAAGATCAAGTTTTTTGTTTGTGTTTCCTCTAGAGTGGGATACTTTGATGGTTGGTGGTGACCTAGAGGTCATGTGGATATCATGTTGGTTCTAGTTTGGTTTTAGTTTCATTTTGTATATTCAAATTTGTTCAGATATAGTTTCATTCAGATCATATTTATTTATTTATAGTATTCAATGTTTATGGGTCCTCTTGGTTTTTTTGTGTTCTCTATTTGGATTATTTCAGTTGGTTTTTAGGACAAATCATTCCCACTTGTGGTATCTTTGATGCCTGATGCTAGTTTCCATGCTAGGAGGATTAGGAATGCCTCTTAAGACTTGTTGTAGATCGGGTTCAGTGTCGGGTCAGATGGTAGCCATGCCTAGTTCATGAAAAAATGGTATCAGAGGAGCCCTTTGTTATTTGGGGTGTCAGGTAGCTCTAAGAATATGATTTTCAAGACTTGAGAGGAAGGTACAGGAAGAGTGTATCAAGCTCTTACTCATCCTAAACCTCAAGTTACCAGGGGTGGTCCAAGACTTCAGTCTTTTGATTTGGATTTTGGGTGTGTGAATAGTTAATGAAAATGGAGGTGAACCGATGATGTGCGATGGTCTTATGTGGAGTAGTGACCCCTGTGGAGACTGAGTGAATGGTTCAAGTTACTCCTTGTGGGGTGTGTTAGTCTTGGGCATGGTCCACTAAACCATGTGGCTGGTTTATGCATGGACACTGGTTCTCTGTTTTGGGAGTTTTGTGTGAGTTATGATTTGGCTCGGTTTTGGTCGGCGTGAGTAGATTTTCAAGTTGAAAATGGTTTTTTGGGAAACAATTTTCCAAAGGAAAATGGTTTTGAGGTGGGGTTTTTTTCTAAATAGTGGGATTAGGTGTTTTAATTGAATTTGGAACTGAATCGTGTGCTTTTAAAAGTGGTCTCGGTGTAAAATGGATTTTTAGTTGGAATATAAGTGGTGGGTTTGGAAAGTGTATTCTTGGTTTCATTTTGGGTGTTTGGATTATGAGATGGGTGTTTTATCACAAGGTGTTCTTTTTGGTTGATTTTTGTTTGGGTGTTGTTTTCAGTTCTTTGTTTTGTGTTATTTAGATTATTCCACCCAAAAAGGTCCCAGCGATTTCCAACAAGTCTCACCCAGTTTTAGGCCCTCTCCATACTCCCACTAGAGTGGTGGAGTCCAGTTCTTCTCGATTGTTTCCTGTTTTCCTTGGTGATCTAGGTCTGTTAGGGGCCACAAAGTGTCTTGATGATGTTAAAGGCGTCTTCAGGTTATTGGGAACTTTTGAAGCTATGAGGGCCCGAGCTATCTTGGGTTTGTTTGAGGGTCTGAGTTTGGATCGGTGGAAAGTGGTCATCCCACCATCATTGTAAGATGGTATGTCTTGAGAAGTTTTTAATATCACTTTCATCCGATGGTTTATACCAGAGGAGGTGATGGTAAATAATGTTGTAGAGCTCTTGAGTATTTGTCGAGGTCAATGAATGGTGAAGGCCTATGTTAACCATTTTGAAGAGAAGGTTTATTTTTCTCCCAAGATAGAATCATTATATCAGTGGAGAGATCCAATGTTTTCATGGGTTATTTGTATAGAGATTGAAGTTAGATCTCCCTCATTAGGTGATTTTTTTTTGGGAAGCTAGTGGATGAGGCATTTCAAACTGAGTTGGTTCTCGAAGCGCAATCTGTGGAAGTTGGAAAGCTGGTTTCTATTAGCACCCATGAAGGTTATCCATCTTCTAAGAGGTGTGTTCCAGAGGAACCCATTCATGAGGATTCTCCTTTGTTAGCTTCATCTTCCCTTTCATCAGACTATTTTCTCGCATGCTTCCAATGTGGTCGGTTTGGGTATTGGAAGCCATATTGTTGGAATCCTCTGAAGACTTGTCATCAATGTGGCTATTTGGGTCATCAGGATAAGTTATAAAAGTGGTTCTTCCAAAATAGTAAGTCTCAGATGGATTTTGTTAGCTTTGGACTATGAGGCATCACATGATTCAGGACATCAGGGCTCTGACCATAGGACCTGGAGTGAAGGTCTTCACTCAACCAAAAATAATTTGGTTCGACGATCCTTGGACAAGATTTTGTCTCCGGTATTAGAGAGGATTAAATTTATGTTTACTTATTTTCGTTTCACTTTTTTCTAAATTTTCCTTCTTGTTATAAAATGTTTCGTTGTCTCATTCTTTTGTAACTCTTGTAGTTGTTCCTTTTTTGATGCGAGTCATTGATCAATTGTTCTTTCTTGTGTGGTTATCCTTTGTGGATTACTTTCTGTTTTAGTCTTCAGTTGTGATCCCTTTAGAGATGCTCAGTTATTTTGGAAATGATGAATTGTTATTAGGTTCACTGTTTGGTTCTAATTTCTTCTAAGGGGTTCCCTTTGTGTTGTGGGTTTCTAGTTTGGGTAGGGAGTACCTGGTGTTTTTTATGGTTGGTCTGTATGGGGAGTTCTGGGGATGATTTTTGATGGGTTTACCTTGTTGGTGTTGTGGTGGGGAGAACCCTACCCTTTTTCCCATGTTTCTTATTTTAGTAATTTTTTAAGATCTATTCTAGTGTGAATTTTGGAGTAGGATGGTATCACTGAAGTTTTGGGTTTGAGTTTTGGCTTTTCGTTCGACTTGGTGACTTTGTGGGGGAATAATTTTTTTAGTGGAGAGAATTGTAACACCACGACCATAATTTTTCCTTTACTTTATTCTTCTCTTGGATTTAGTTTTTTTGGTCATTTTTTGGGTTGAAATTCTATCAATAATTTTCAAGTTTTGGAGGTTTCCATTGTGTTTTGGACATGTGCATAGTTTAAGGGTGAATTTTGTGGCTAGATAAGGATTGGGTGTTTCTAGTTCTATTTGTTCTTGTATGGTTTTCATGGGACAACTTGAGTATGGTTTGGTCCAAACTATTTAAGTCCAAGGAGGAGTTTCAAAACATGTGTTGGATGTCTGGGGAAAGGTTCACGGCTTGCACACAATTAAGAGAAACCATGAAACAAGAGTGTAGGCACCTCTACAATTTTTGATAGATGCGGGATGCACAGTTGGAGCACAATTTCCAAAACCATGAATCCAGCCCATATGGGTATCCTTTAATTCCATTAGGGTACACACAATTTGTGAATAGTTTGGAAAACCATGCGACCAAACCATATGAGTTTCCCATGTTCATTAAAAATTTGAAATTCCTAATCTACCCCTCCCTTATTTTAACCTCATTCTCCCCCTCTGCACTTGGTAAATTATGGTGCATGAGAGGGTTTCCTAATATCCTCTCCCTTGGTTCTTCCTCCAACTTGGTTGCCTCTCCAAGCTCCCTAGGCAAGTTATTCTTGGATTTTGGGTGTTTTCCCACCTCTTCTCTTCTTCTTATTCTTGTTCTTGGTTCTCCCTTGGCGAGGTTCTTTCTTCGATGAACCCTAGGGTAGAGGGATGATGCGGGGATTGTTTTTCTTGGATGATAGGGTGTGTGGATTGTATTTTGGGATTGGTTCTTCCCTCTTCAAGAGTTTTATCACATCTGAACATTTTTAAGGTAGGTTTTCCCATTATTTTCCTTTTTAGAACAAACCATTGATGCTTGAGATTTCCTAAATTGTTTCTTAAATGTGTTAATCATAGTTATGGTGTGTTAGTTTAGTTCGTTAAGGTATTTTTATGACAACAATTTTAAGAAATTGGGTATCCAATGAGTTTCTATGATTACAACTATATATATATATATTTAAATCATTTGATAAAATTCTTAATGGTCATTCAAAAGGATTCTAGTGTTTTATAAAGTTGTGAGGTGTGGTCTGAGTTTTGGAAAAATTAGGTTGTGTACGAAATTGTGAAATTGAATAATTTTTTGTGCAATTTTTTATTTGGTTATTTTTTGTGAATCCTTATAGTTAATTATGATTCCCCTTAAGACCCTTAATTTGAACATTTGATACCTTGTGGGGTTTTCAATGAGTGTGAAATTGGATGTGGGAACATTCATATGTGTGTAAGGTTGATATATATATTTCATGTATATATTTTATAATGTTTTGAAATATTGTTTTTTGTACTTAAATGATTATTCTTTACAAATGTTGGATAGTTCAACTCATTATATCTTTTGTGTTAGGATATAAAAAATCCTGAAAAATTAGAAAAAATACCATTCACGCCGTTAGAAAAGTGAAGCAGTGTGACACCAATTTTTTTAGGATAGTCATGGATAACTTATGAGGCATAGAACTGAAGAACCGAGGGAAAAAGTGTTTTTTTGGAGAAAAAAACGAAATTACACATCATGTAATCATTACTAGATTTATACCAGTGAAATTCATGGAAAGAGGGACACATTTTGAAGTGAATAAAATAAACATTAAAATTTACACATGGTGTAATGATTTACACGTCATGTAAATTCAAGGGAAAAGATTTTAACACCCAGATTCTACATATCATCAACTTTTGAAAAAATAATTAACATGAGACCCACCCTAGAACACCATTGAACAGATTATTAATGATCCTAATTAATACTAGTGCCCATCCGGAGCCTATAAATGGAGGTCTAGCAAGCTACTATTGAGAGATCTCAGAGACCAAATCTTGGAGTGAGAAGTAGTGTTGTGCAGGGCCCTCCTCAAGTTCATATCCCTTTTATTTATGATTTATTTTTCTTTTATACTTCTCTATTATGATCTAATAACTGGGATGATAGGGCAAACCCACCTTTTGTAAGGGTTATGTAATAGAAGGGGGAATGTTCCATTGGATTTATTTTTTTCCTTTATTCATGTATTTGGTTTGCGTAATTTATTCAATCAATTTAAAATCAATTTATTTTTCTTTTATCATGAACATTTATATTTTAAAATAAAAGAAAATTTAAAGTTGTGTAACTAAAAACCCTAAATGTGGAATGACCATTGTGAAATTTAGGGGAATTTAGGTTTAAATATGGTATTGAGACAAAATTGATTCAAAAAAACATTAAATTAATAGACCAAGGGAAATACGGTATTGTCGTGTTGAGGAGGGGAAACCATAACCATTTGATCTTCCTTGTCTTGAATCTAACACCAATAAGGAATTAATCAACCTATTTTCTAAAATCTAATTTCAACTGAACCCTAAAATTATAAAACACTTGTGCACCTTTCAAATATATTTACAAACAAAAAAATCAATCTTCTACGTTTCCATTTTGATTACTCAAAATCAATCAAACCAAAATTTTCTCCCCTATTTATTAAAATTATTAAAATTAAATCTTTTTTAAAACCTAATAAAACTAATTTAACTATATCTATAGATCGATATCAACTTACTATTTTCACATTTTAATAAAGTAAATGTATCTGTTGACTATTACACACAGAGTGATGATCTAGATCCTTATTTTTCCACTGTTTTTCTCCTACATTCTTCTTCCGGTACCCATGATTCTTATTCTAATCATGCCTAGCATGAGTGAGAAGTTTTCTATGTGTTGGGTGATATGTTTCTTAGGGATTATTTCTATTTCTAATTCTTTTTTTGGATTGTTGTAAATCTATTTATCAACTCCAATTCATCTTATTTTCGTATTTCATGACCATTATTGTGTTATAAGGATTATTATTTAATTTTATTAATTAATTTTCCTATTTTGTGTATGAACATTATGCAATATAGGCTATTGTTGTTTAAATAGAGTTTTGAGTTTCTAAGTTTTTTCATTGTGTTTAGTATAGGATTATTCTAATGGTTCAATCATAGGATTAGTATAGGGTACCCAAAACAAGGATCCCTACTGACCCAATTCTAACACCAAACATGAATACATCAATTATAAATTAAATCCCTAGCACACGAACCTGGAAATCACTAAACCTAGCATGCCTATCTCTTGATATATAACTAGATATTTGATGCTGTATTTCTATTTTCTACAACCAATGAAACAATTATAATTTCCATTTCTTTGATTAATTTATAATATATGGATCTTCCCTGTGTGTTTGACACTTTGAATTTCTATATACTTCAATTTTAGTTAGGTTTTATGAGTTTAATAAATTATTAAATTTGTGTATCCCCATATGAAATTAACAACACTCTACTAATTCTCATCAAGATTATAATGAATGAGTAGTTTAATTTGTGTCGAGTGATGTGATTATAGGGGGATGTGATGTTAAGGTTTATTTACATTTTATATTCTAGTTTTTTATTGTTGTAACATTTTTTATCAATTAAAAATATCTTTCATTTCATATTGCATGACCATTGCTACATTCTAAGGATTATCATTTCATTCCATCAATTAATTGTCCTATTTTACATATGACCATTATTTAATCTAGGTTAGTTATGTTTAAATATGTTTTTGGGTCACCTAGTTTTGTGATTGTTTTTAACAGCAACTTCAATAATGATGTACACCTAGAATCAATATTTTTAAAACATTCTCTTCTCATCCTTAGCCCTCTTTTTTCTAAATAGTCCTTCTAAAACCCCTAGTGTGTTATAAATGTCCCTTAGGTTTTAAAAAGACTCAAATGTGGTTTCAAATGCATTTTTTAATGATTTTCCCATTTGGAACATTATAATGTGGTTTGTAAATAAATGAGACAAAGTCTTGTTTGGAACCTTTCGAACTCAAATGTTGTTTTACCTTGGAATTGGAAATGATTTTGGTTTTGGAAATGTAAAGGTTCGGTTATAACTTTGTGGTGTTTTTGGAAATAGTTTTGAATCCCATGTGTCATGTTAGTTTAGTTAAAACTTTGGATGAATCTGTGTGTGATGGGAACCTCTATGGTTGACCCTCTAAGGAGATGTCTTTGAATATGTGGTGTTCAAGTTTGGTCTAGGAAAAAAAATGGAATTTGTGGGTTATTGGTTTGTGCCATGCATGTGATAACCTCATCATTCACCAAGTTTTATTATCATGGGATTCCTAGGTGTCATCTAGAGGGTCGAGTGACAGTTTCTTGTTTACCTCAATTAGATGGGTTTGTACCCCAGGATTTTTTGAGAGGCAAAGTGGGTTGTGCCACTGGTAAGGATTGTTTAGAGTATCCAATTAGTTATTGATTATGGAGTATCAACATACTCCGATGGGTGAGTTTGATCTAAGCACATCCAATGATTTATTATAGATATTTTTAGGAAATTAACCTAAATATTATTTTTCATATATTCCTCTTATTCCAGCTACATTTTGATTATTTTCCTTGCTTTATTTAGCTATACTTTCTCATTGTATTTTATTAGTCATTTTCTATTTGAACCTGTTCCATTTTCTCTTTTTCTGATATCTTTCATATTTATTTTGTTTCTTGGTTATGGGGTTTCAGGATAGGATCGAAAATGAACAATTTTTTTAAAATGGAAAATTTTGTTTTGTTTTTGAAAGTTAACTTTTCTTATAAAGTTGTGTTTGGTTCTTTAAAAGATAAGACACCTATTTCCAATAAGTATTTAAAAATAGTGTTTATGAATTGTTTTGGGAAAGGAAATTTATGTACTATATGGTGCTTACCTACTGAGCTATTTATGATCACACCCTACTTGTACCACTCGGCGTCAGTAAACTCGAGTTGTTTTACAGGTTTAAGTTTCTTATTTACGTTTCTTGTGGAGTGGGCTGGTTTAATGGTTGGTGGTGAACAAGATATCATATGGAGATCATGTCAGTTTCAGTTTGGTTTTAGTTTCATTTTTTAGTTAATTATCTTTTTAGATGTAGTTGTATTTGTATCTTATTTATGTATTTATTGTATTTGGTGTTTATAGATCATCCTGGGTTTTCTGCATGCTTTGGTTCGAATATTTTAGTTGTTTTATGGGATAAATCCTTACCACTTGTGATATATTTGATTCTAGAAACTAATCAACATATCATGAGGATTAGGAATGCCTCTCAGTCCTTTTCATAGACTAGGTTAGGTGTGTTGAGTCAATAAGGTTTTCTTATGACTTTTCCATTCCTTCATGTTTTGAAAATCACACTCTATCTTACGGAAAATTTATTTTCCACTATGTTTTATCTTAATAAGGAAAATTTTCTTTCCCCAAGGAAAATTTATCCTTATCATGTCTTCATTTTTCATATCATAATTTCTCTAAACCTAACTCATTTTATTTCTAAGTATAAAATTTTGTTTCGTATCTAAAACCTCAGAATCTTATAAATACTTAGATATAGAGCATTCATTTTTCATGATCCAAATTCAGGTTCCGAATTCTATGAATTCAAACTGCAAACTTTCTGAGTTCAGACTCCGAATTCTCTGAATTCAGACTCTGAACCTTTTGAGTTCAGACTCCAAATTCTATGAATTCAGACTCTAAATTCTTATGAATCCAGACGTCGAATTTAATTGAAATTCAGACTTCAGAATTCAATAGAATTCAGGTTTCAAATTCTTTTGAAGATAGTATCCGAATATTCATTTATTATAGACACTGAATGGTTTTTTGATTAGACTCTGAATTTTTTTCCCTTAGACTCCAAATAATGAATTTGGTCAAGTAACCATATTTTACTTACTCTTGTTTGAGTTATAAAATGATTTCATGCATTCTGTTTTTAACCAACCATTGTTTGAGTGACACATGTACATGTCCCTCTGAAATTCGAGGAAAAACATGACCATTAGAGGAGGGAGATGACCGTTGAATATGTTCCTATAAGTAGGAGCTCATTTGAATGAGCTCAAATATGTTGATAAATCTAGAGATTACATACTGCTGAAGTGATTTCTAGAGATATAGACTTTATTGCTTTGTGCCTACTGAACATCTTGTTCAGAATTGCTTCGTGTGACTTCGAATGTTGTTGATTAAATTTGAGGGCTTCCGAGGATAGGAAGACAAAGGTACTGACTAACTTGAAGTTCGAGGGCTTGCGGGGATATCAAGACAGACTCCGATATTCATATCAAGGGCTTACCCTGGTGTGAGTAAGACATACTTTCTTGAGAGTATAAATCAAGGGACCATTATCCAAGGTTGTTGGATACCCTAATCTTTTGGTTAAAAGATTTATTACTTGTTACTTGTATTGTTTGAAGTTTTCCACGACATTTTGATTTTTAATGAAAGTATAACTATCTTATACTTTCTGATACATGTACATTGATTAGTAAGATTATATACACTTTAAGGTAGAATATTAGCCTTGTAAACTTTTATTAGGTTTCATTTCCTGAACCACATTTCCAGAATCGAGAAAGTTTGTAGAACTAAGAGGTCTTGTGAATTTACCTTGTTTAACTTTGTTAAACATTACTATCTTTAAAAGTTCTAAAGGAATTTTTTAAAGTATACAATTCACCCTCTCTTGTATATTGAGCATCTACATTCATCATTTCTATCCTATAATTGGTATCAAAGGAGGCCTCTAAAATACTTATATTCACATATATGTTTTCTTGCTCAAGTTTTTCATTGTTCTATAATTTCCTTACTTAGGATATTTTTTATCCTTGTTTACAAACTTTTATTACTAACAAGTTTGTGTGGAAAGATATTTTCTTTGATATGGCGGGAATGAATGTTGGTTC
The DNA here is from genome assembly GCA_963277665.1 of Viscum album. NCBI lineage: Eukaryota > Viridiplantae > Streptophyta > Magnoliopsida > Santalales > Viscaceae > Viscum > Viscum album. The sequence goes on along the minus strand of OY728127.1, from coordinate 736,134,879 downwards.
AATTGACAATATTAATCCTACTAGACCACCTATTTTTGATGGTAATGATTATGAATATTATAGATATCGTATGAAGACTTTTGTTATTAACACTAGAGTGGACAACTTTGTTATGCTGACTGGATATTACAAGATTCCTGATAAGGAAGTCAGAACTTTTACTAATAAAAAGAAGTCATAATATCAATTAAACTACAAGGTACATAATACTTTGTTGTGTTCCATGACAAGGAATATATATAACCAGATTTCTTCTTGTGAAGCAGCAAATTGTATTTGGAAGAATCTTGAAGTAAATAATTTTGGAACTTCCAAAGTTATCGAAACTAGAAGTGCTATTCTTAGAGCCGAGTACAATGGTTTTTTCTTTCCTTTTAAAGAACCTATATGTTAGGTACAACAAAGATTTATGACTATTGTCAACAGCTTACAATCCATGGGTGAAAATGGTTTGGATAATGAGGCACTTGTAGAAAAGATTATAGACATCATGCCTAATGAGTGGGAATCCAAGAGAACATCTATTGATAAGAATATGAAAGTCTCACAGATTACCCTTGATAAGATTTTTGGAACTCTTCTTAAAAATGAAACAAGAATAAAGAGAGATGCTAAAAATGTTAAGAAAAAGAATGGAAATGTAAGTGTTTCTTTTACAACCACTTCAAATCATATGAAAGCTAAGAGTCCTGAGAGAGTTACAAGATCTATGTCTAAGAAGGTTACTGTTTTATCTAAATCAAGTGAAAGTGAAAATTCTGAGAATAAACTAGCTAATCTTGCTCAAAGGATGAACAAGATAGTTGGGAAGAATGAATTTCAGTATAGATACAAGAATAAGGAAATAAAGGATAAGAAAGACTCTGAAGTCACTTATTATGAATGCAAAAGATCTGGGCATATAAGGCCAGATTAACCTATGCTTAAGAGAAAAGATAGAAAGTAAAAAAATTCTGAGAGAAATAGAAAGAAGTACTACAAAGATAAAGCTAAAAAAGTTTTGAAAGCTAATGAAACCTGAAGTGCCAGTGGTGGAGACTCTTCGGATGAATCCTCAGATTACAAATCTTCTGGACAAAAGAATCTTGGTTTACTTGACATGTTACCTATTGAAAATCAATGTTTAATGGCTAAGGTACACAATGATTAATCCATAACCAATTTATCTTGGAATGCTAATTATAGTGATAGTAAATATTATGAATCCTTGGATGAAGAATCTTCTTCAGATGAAGATAATACTTTACCTAATTATGAAGAAGTTTCTAGGTTTTTAAGCTCCTTGAGAATGAAAATTCTAAATTCAAGAAAAATTTTGATAAGGAAAATTCTAGGATTTATGTTCTTACTAAGGAAATATCAGATCTTTCTAAAGATCTTGATAAGAAAAACATTTATTTTGAAAGTATTTCAAAAACCTTTTAGGAAGTTAATTTTGAGAAGGATAAACTTTCTAAGGATCTAAAAAAATTAATTTCTTAGAAAAATGTTTTCAAGCCTTACTCTAGTGCTAAAGTTAGTGTTTTTAAGGATAAGAAATTAGTTATTAGACTAAAGTTAGAAATATTTTCCTTGAATAAGTGTTTTTAAAACTTTACTTTAAGGAATTAAAACTTTGATAAGATGTATTCCCAAATTCGACCTCTAAAAAATAATTCAGGTTTTGGTTATACTAGTTCAAAACCGATTTTTAGAAATAATTATTTTTTTCCTCAAAGTGCTCCTGTATGCACTAAATGTCAGTGTGGTGGGAATTAGGAAAAAAAATGTTCCTAAAAAAACTCAGTCTTCAGGTTTTCATAAAGTTTATTTTTCAAAGAAAATGTGGATTCCTAAAATTTTGCTTTCTGATGTTTCCGGATCCAAGAAAGTTTGGGTTTCTAAAGTCTAACACTCTTATTTGTAAGAAAATAAAGATTGTACCAACAGAAATACGTGGTACATGGATAGTGGATGTTCCCAACATATGACTGGTAACAAAAAATTCTTTGAAAACATTATCAAGATGAAAGGAGGAAAATTAACTTTTAGAGATAATGCTAAGGGAGAAATTATTGGTATAGGTAACATTGTTCTTCTTGGAAAAACTTTGATTTCAAAATTTTTATTTGTTAAGGGTCTTAAGCACAACCTCATTAGCATAAGTCAATTATGTGATAAAGGTTACCTTGTGAATTTTAGGATTTACAAGTGCTTAGTAAACAATTCCAAGGAAGAGTTTATTCTTTCTGCCCATAGGCAAGAGTATCTTTACACATTAAACTTAAGGGATCTTAGAAGCCAAGATCTACCTTGCCTTAGTGCAATGGAAGATCATTATTGGTTGTGTAATAGAAGGTTAGGACACTATAATCATAGGAACCTATGAAAAATCTCTAAGAAAAGACTAGTTAAGGATCTACCGGTGCTTAAATTTGATTATTCACAAGTTTGTGATCCTTGTCAATATGGAAAAAAACATAAATCAAGTTATAAATCAGTCGGTGAAGTCTCAAATACTGATGCATTACAGTTAGTGTATATGGATCTTTTTGTTCCAACACAAACTGGAAGCATTGGAGGCAAATATTATTTATTTTTCTTAGTTAATGATTACACTAGATTTACGTGGGTCTATTTTCTAGCAAAGAGATCTAAAGATTTTTCTTATTTCAAAAGTTTTAGAGACCAAGTTAAAAATGAGAAAAAACTCCCTTTGATAACTATTCATAGTGATCATGGAGTTGAATTTCAAAATTCTGATTTTGAAGCCTTTTTTAGTAGAAAAGGCATTACTCATAACTTCTCAGCACCCAGAACACCTCAACAAAATGGTGTTGTTAAAAGAAGAAATATAATTATTCAATAGATAATAAGAACCATGTTGAGTGAATATTCAGTAGCCAAACATTTTTGGGATGAAGCTATAAGTACTTATTGTTATACTATAAATCGTGTTTTGATTAGACCACTTCTTAACAAAACTCCTTATGAGTAATAGAATGGTAGAAAACCTAGACTTTCCTACTTCAAGGTTTTTGGTTGTAAGGTATTCATTCTAAATACTAAATATAATCTACACAAATTTGTACCAAAATATGATGAAGGAAATTTCTTAGGCTACTCCAAAAACTTCTAAGGAATATAGAGTTTTCAATAAAAATACCCGTACAGTTGAAGAAACAGTACATGTGGAATTTGATGAAACTAATCCTTTTGTTTTGAAACAACCTCAACCTACATCTTTAGATGTGTTTTCAAAAATTGATTATCAACCCTTGTTAGAAGATCATTCTGATAAGGAAAATGTTCAAGAAGGTATTTCTGAAGCATTTACCCCAGAATATTTCCTACCCTACATTGATGAAAAGATTTTAAAAAACCCAAATCAGTTGTTTCTTAAGAATCATCTCACTGATAGTATCATTGGTGATGTAAATCAACCTGTAAAAACTAGAGGTTACTTAAGAAATGAAGTATAACATCTATCATTCCTTTCCCAAATAGAAACAAAAATCACTGATGAAGTTTTAGGTGATGATGATTGGATAAAAGCTATGCAAGATGAGCTAAATGAATTTGAAAGAAATAAAGTATGGACCTTAGTTGAAAGACCTAAGGAAACTTCTGTTATTGGAGTAAAATGGGTCTTTAGAAATAAATGTGATGAAAATGGAATCATAGTATGAAATAAATCTAGATTTGTTGCAAAAGTATATAATCAACAAGAAGGAATAGACTATGAAGAAATCTATGCTCCAGTAGCTAGAATTGAATCTATTCATATTCTACTTGCCTTTGTAGCATTATTCAATTTAAAAATTTTCCAAATAGATGTTAAATGTGATTTCTTTTATGTTTTTGTTCAATAGGAAGTTTTTGTCGAACAACCTCATGGTTTTGAAGATAAAAAACATCCTGAACATGTTTAAAAACTTACTAAATCTTTGTATGGACTTAAGCAAGCCCCTTGATCATGGTATGATAGACTTACCGGATTTTTGCTTCAAAATAATTATGTTAAGGGAAATGCTGATCCAACCCTTTTTATAAAGAAATATAATATTTTTTTGATTGTTCAAATTTATGTTGATGACATTATATTTGGTTTAACTCAACAATATTTAACTGATTACTTTGCGGATCTAATTAAATTTGAGTTTGAAATGAGTATGATGGGTGAGTTAACATTTTTCCTAGATTTTCAAATTTCTCAAAAACCATAAGGAATCTATATATACCAACATAAGTATATTAAAGATCTTCTTAAAAAGTATGGATATGAAAACACTAAGCGAATAAGTAATCCCATTGGCAGCTCAAATTCACTTGATCTTGACGAAGCTGAGAAACTAGTAGATCAAACATCTTTTAGAGGTATGATAGGAAGTCTACTTTACTTGATAGCTAGTCATCTAGACTTAATGTTTTCAGTAAGATTATGTACAAGATATCAATCCAATAATAAGTAATCTCATTTAAAGGCAGTGAAAAGGATTTTTCACTACTTAAAGGGAACCATGGATCTTGGACCCTTTTATACTTCTGTAAATGATTATGTTTTGAAAATGTTTTCAGATGCTGACTTTGGTGGATATAGAATGGATAATAAAAGTACATCCATAACTTTTCATTTCTTAGAAGATTCATTAGTTTATTGGTCATGAAAAAAGCAACACTCAGTAGCACTTTCCACTGCTGAAGCTGAATATGTAGTAGCTGGAAGTTGCTGTGCTCAAGTGTTGTGGATGAAACACACACTCACAGACTATGGTATGAGTTTTACCAAAACAAAAATTTTGTGTGATAATACTAGTGACATTGCCTTAAGTAAAAACCCTGCACATCACTCTCGTGCAAAATACATAGATACTAGGCATTACTTTCTTAGGGATCACACACAAAAAGGAGATATCATTCTTCAATTTATCAGAACACAAGATCAAATTGCTGATATTTTTACAAAATCCTTACAATCAGATAGATTTGAATACATTAAACAGAAGTTAGGAATGATAACCGTAAGGTAATATTCCATGTTAACTTCCTATTGAAACCAATCTCCTTACAATAAGGAACTCCTTTACATAGGGGGAGTACATTTGTTTGATATATTTTAATAATTTTTTGTAGTTAAATTGTTTTTCGAAGTCTAATTTTTTTTCTTAGTCTAAATTTTTTCGTATTCAAAATTTTCTTATTGAAGATTTTCGTACTAAATATTTTCGTAATGAAGATTTTCATACTTAATATTTTTGTAAAGAATATTTTCATACTTAATATTTTTGTAATTAAGATTTTCATACTTAAAATTTTCGTAATGAAGATTTTTGTACTTAAAATTTTTGTAATGAATATTCTTGTACTTAAAATTTTCATAATGAAGATTTTCTTATTACAAATTTTTGTAATGGAGTTTTTCATATTTAAAATTTTTGGAATCTAAAGTTTTCAAGAAGAATTTTCCTCATTATGAATAATCTTCCCAGCAATCTGAAAGGTATGTTTCCTTTTCTGAATTTTTGTAATCATCTTTTACTAGTTGGTATTTTCTTTTAGTTTTAAATTTTTCGGATTCACATTTCCTTAAATCCAAATGTTTTTCCTAAAAACCTCAAAATAGTGGAATCTATCAAATTTCCTTCTGTGATTATTATCTCAAATATCATATCTTCTCAAGATGCTATCAACCATTGGATCAATCAGGGAATCTGAACCATCGCTTCAATTTCCTATATAAAGGACCCCCCGATTGTTGTCCTACATCGATCTCAAAGCTCTTATGTGCTGAAGCTCTGCCCTTCCTACAAAATCCCATTCTGAACTTCTCATATTTTTCTTTACTTATGAATATATGCCGAAGTTTCTTCCCAAAAAGAAATGTCGACTGTCAAGCCAATCTCTGAATGGAAGATATATAGAGAAAGATTAGTTGATCCAAAGTTTTATGAGAAAATTGACTCTATCATTTCCAAGAATATTAAACTCAATGGCTAGGATAGTGTATGTATTTCAAAACCAAAAGCTCAGGATTTGGTATATCTGGAGTTGTTAGTAGAGTCCTATGAGTCAGTAACTTTCTTTAAGGAAGAAGGTTGAAGTACGTTTTCTTTCAAGTGTTATGGAAAGACATATTCACTTTCTTTCACCAACGATGAATGCTTAGTTTGTATTCCTTATGAAGGGGAAGCCAAGTTCTATACTCACAAGCTACCTGATGTTCAAGGAAGTTTTGATAAGGTGAAGTCCATGGATTTCCTTGAACTTTCAGAAGTAAAGACTCTAAATATTCTTCACCTATCTAAAAACTTTTGGTTTATTGAACTGTGGGTTCAAGGATTCATTATTTCGAGAAAAGGTGATAAAGATACTCTAAAGGAGAGTGAAATCTATATTTTGGATTTCTTGGTAAATATAAGGAATATAAACTTGTTTAAGTACATTCTGATTTTGATTGATAATATTAATAATGGTAATTTGAAATCTCAAATTATTATGTATCCAACCATTCTGTGAAAGATGATTGTTTGGTGTTTAGAATCCTTCAAAATTCCTTTCAGTTCTAAGTTGAGGAATTTCAAAGTCATTTTGTTGAGTGATGATACTTTGAGAAGGATGAAAATTGGTTTTTCCAAAGAATATAAAGAATTCTAAGATTTTCCTGAAGAGGAAGTTGAAACTATTTCAAAAGAAACAGGAGGTGGCTGAAACCTCTAAAAATTGTGGAAGGAAGAGGAAGGTGAGGGAAGTGGAAGAGAAGGAAAAAAATCCAATGGCAAAGGAAATTCAGTCAGCACCCCTGAAGCCAAAGAAACAAAAAGCTTATCCTGATGAGCTAGTATCAAATTAGAGAGAAGATAAGAAAAATCAGAAAGATGGGGAGCCTAATTTTGTCTTGGACCCTAATAAGGCAAAATCGTCAAAGGAAAAGGCAGTTAAAGAGCTTGAGATGAAAGAGAAAGAGAAGAAGCATAAGAAAAAGTTGTCTGAGGTAGAGATAGTCTGATCACTTCTGAAGGCTACTGAGAAAGCATCCGAGAATATTCCGGTACCAGAATCCTTTCTGATAGAATCATTACCAGAGACTTCAGGAAAGAAATTTCTGACTCCATAAAAATTTCAACAAAAGGAAGTGGATGAAGAAGAAAAAGAAGGGAGTGGTGATATTGAAGATTTGATAAAGAAAGTTGAGGATTTTCATGAGAAGGAAATCCCTTTTGAAAAATTATCATTCCAAACCTCTGAAGCTGAGTCTTCAAAACTTGCTACCCCAGGGAAAGATGAGAAAAGTGGAGAAGAAGTGAACAAATTGTCTGAAGAAGAAATTTCCAACCATGATTTCATTCAGCCAGAGGATGTTGAGGCATGAGCTGAGAAGGAAGAGGTAGATGAAGATATAATTGTGAAACTATCTGATAGTGAACACGAATCAACCAATCTAGAAGAAGTCATTCCGAAAGTTGATAAGGGAAAACATGTGGTAGTTGATACACCTAGAAAATCCATAGTAAAGAAGAAAGAAGTTGGTACTTTATCAAAGAGGAAACTTGCTGAGTTAGAAAAAGAATCCTCAACAAGAAAAATCTTTGATCCAGAATAGTCCTCTCTTGGACATGATTTTGTAGTCCAGTCTTTGAAAAAGCTTGTTGGAAATATCCCTCTATTTCCAAGAATAGACTCCAGATGCTAGATGCTTCAGCATTCATTAAATCAAAAATCAGATGCAGTATCCATGGTGATGGATAAGTGTGTCAAACTTGAGGCTGATTTCAAAACCTTTTTCATAAACTACAAAGCCCGCAAAATATCTTTCCAGAAGATGACTAGCTGGTCAAAGAAAACTGTAGGAGACATGATAATTCTTGATGAGTTTCAAGATAATGTCAAGGATGAATTTGAAACTGAATATAGTAAGTTCAAATATCTCACCAAGTATTTTGAAGAAAATATATCTCTTAAAGAAAATACTCAGAAGAAAGAAGTGAAAGATATGAATGGAAAATTATATTTAGTTTCTTAGAGTTGGAAGAGAGAAAGGGATATAATTATTGAGATAGAAGAGAAGATAGTTAAGAAAGAAGAAGTTATAAAGGGTCAGACAGAATTTCTTAAGGCTCAGGAAGAAAAAAGCAAAGCCTTAGAGAAGAAAAAAAAGATCAGGATCAGCTTCTCAAACGTACAGAGGAGGATCACAAGGCACTCAATAAGCTCAAAACCATATTGAAGAAGTTGATGCTAAAGGAGAAGAAAGGATAATCTTGTTCAATTTAGATATTTTTTTTATTTATTCCTTGTATAAATTATTCCAATCATAATAAAATTATTGGGTTTCTCTTTATAAATTTTGTTTTCTAGTACTAATATTTCTGGTACTGTATTTTATTTTTCATTACTTTTATTCCTTTTTGAAAATAAAAAAGGGGGAGAAAGGAATGTTAAAAATAATACTAAGTAAAGAAGAAATTTCCCTAAGTAAGGGGGAGTCATTTAAGGGGGAGTTCTTATCCAAGAAGATTTTCATATGCAATAAAATGCTAAGTCTCAATCCAGAAATAAAGAATATGATCCTTAGTGTTTCTAAATCCCAAGGGGGAGTTAGTAGTATTCATCATTGTCCATGTGTTAAGGTAGATATGTTTTTTTTCAAAGTCTAGAGAAATATTTTCTAAGTCCTTATATTTTTTTTCGTAAGGATGTTTGTGCTGTCCAAAAAGGGGGCGATTGTTGAGTCAATAAGGTCTCCTTATGACTTTTCCATTCATTCATGTTCTAATAATCACAAACACTCTATATTAAGGAAAAGTTCTTTTACCCTATGTTTTATCTTAATAAAGAAATTTTTCCTTCCCCAAGGAAAATTTATCCTTATCTTGTTTTCATTGTTCATATCAAAATTTCTCTAAACCTAACTCAATTTATTTCTAAGTATAAAATTCAGTTTCATATCTAAAACCTTGGAATATTATAAATAATTAGATATAGAGCATTCTGTTTCCAAGATCCAAATTTAGGTTTTGAATTCACTGAATTCAGACTCTGAATTTTTGGAGTTCAGACTTGGAATTCTCTAAATTCAGACTCCAAACTTTCTGAGTTCAGACATCAAATTCTTTGAATTTAGACTCTGAATTCTTATGAATTCAGACTCTGAATTTCCTTGAAATTAAGACTCTATACTTCTATAGAATTCAGGTTCCGAATTCTTTTGACAACAGAATCTAAATATTCATGTATTATAGACACCGAATGGTTTTTTGATTAGACTCTGAACTTTTTTTCCTTTAGACTCCGAAAAATGAATTTGGTTAAGAAACCATATTTTAATTACTTTTGTTTGAGTTATAAAACAATGTCGTGAATTCTATTTTTAACCAACAATTGTTTGAGTGACACTTGTACAGGTCCCTTCGAAATTCAAGGTAAAATATGACTGTTGGAGGAGAGATCCGAATGTTGAAGATGTGACTATAAATAGGAGCTCATTTGAACGGGCTCAAATACATTGATCAATCTTGAGATTACATGCTGGTGAAGTTATTTCTAGAGAGAGATACTTTATTTCTTTGTGCGTACTAAACATCTTATTCAAAATTGCTTCGTGCGACTCTGAATGTTGCTGAGTACATTCGAGGGCTTTCGGGGATAAGAAGACAGAGGTGACGACTACCTTGAAGTTTGATGGCTTGCGGGGATAACAAGACAGACTCCGATATTCGTATTGAGGTCTTACCCTGGTGTGGGTATGACAAACTTTCTTTAATGTATAAATCAATGGACCTTTATCCAAGGTTTTTGGATACCCTACTCTTTGGGTTAAAAGATTTATTACTTGTTACTTGTATTGTTTTAGGTTTTCCACTGCATTTTGATTGTTAATGAAAGTATAACTATCTTATAATTTCTTATACTTGTACTCTGATTACTAAGATTCTATACGTTTTAAGGTAGAATCTTAGCCTTGTAAAATTTTCTTAAGTTTCATTTCTGGAACCACATTTCTGGAATCAAGTAAGTTTGTAGAACTAAGAGGTCTTGTGAATTTACCTTGTTTAACTTTGTTAAACATGAACATATTTAAAAGTTCCAAAGGAATTTTTTAAAGTATACAATTCACCCCCCTCTTGTATTATGAGAATCTATATTCATCATTTTTATCCTACAAGGTGTTAGGTTGGATGACAACCTTTCCAGGTGCGTGACATCAAATCTTGGTAGTTGGTTCAGGATCACAGTTGAGATTATGAGGTAAAAAAAAATCTCAATAATTAAATTAATGTAAGTTGGATTCTAAAAGTGTTTTTTTATGGTTATGATTATTTTATAGGAGTTCTAGAATTTTTAGTTTTGATCAATAGATTTCCAAAAAAGTGGTTAAGCCTAGAATTGCTAGTATTGTTGGTTTGTAAGGTTGTTGTGTTAGTAAGATTGACAAGTAAGTTTGTGGTGCAAGTAATTTTGGATATTAAGGTTATTATGCTAGTATGGTTGGTGTTTTAGTAAGGTTGACTAATAAGGTTTTTGTGTTAGTAAGGTTATTTTGTAAGGTTGTTGTGGTAATATGGTTGACTAGTAAGGTTGGGTAGTAATGTTATTGTGAGTAAGGTTGGCTAGTATGGTTAGGGAGCTAGTAAGGTTCTAGTTTTTTCCAAATTTTGGAAATAATGATTAGTGTTTCCTTAGCCTTCCAAATATAAAATAAATGATTAAAAAAAATTTCATAGGGGATTTGTGACCTTTTCATGACCTGCACAACACCAAAATAGTCAAAATAGGGACATCACCCATCTCTTATTATTTTAATGAGATCTCCTTAATTTATTTCCAAAATTTCATGTCATATAAATATTGGGAGCAATGTGTAAGGCTAACCATACACATGTGACTAATGTTTATGTTTCTCTCTAAATAATTATCTCTCTCTATAAAACCCAAATTTTAAGGATTTTTTTTCATATTTTTATAAATATTTTGATTAAGGTAGAACTATAAGGATACCTCTAATTATTAGAGTCCTAAAAAATCTAGGTAGGTGGTTTGTAGCTTATTCTTTAATTATACATGTGTTATGTGATGTGTTGTAAACAAGCATGAGTGGGGTGGTTTGGGTGTGACCGAGAAGGAAACCACTTGGTTTTCTATTGTACCTATGAGATACTAGAGGGTTTTCACATTTTTGAAATGGTTTGGTTGAGCTTGATATAGATTTTAAGGTAAAATATGTGATTTTAGGTATAGTTAGGCTTGATAATGTCGTTTATGGAAAGTGTTTTCAATAAACAAGGGTCGTGATGGTTTTGTAGAAACATGTTGGTTGTGTTCTTTGTGTATGTGGGAAATTATGATCATAAAAAGTGGGGAGACAAGGTTTTTAATGATAATGAATTTGGTGTTAACTTTTTCCATGGGTGGGTGATGAGGTTTTCTAGTGGATTCAAAGGTTTATCAATGGAATGTCTTATGATGCTGATGATGCATCTCACCATGGGTGTCCAATGGGGTTGTTCAGGTCGTGTGCACATAAGGAATGGCCCATGAGGTGGTGTTGACCACTCGTTGTGAGTGGTAAAAGTTTTAAACATAGTAGAAATGCATATTGGGCATAACTAACTTGGATTTTAATTGTAATCAATGAGTAATAAAAGATGTACATGATAAATAATTTCATGACCAATAGAATTAAATTGAAGATTAATTTTCTTGATAATGTCAGATCCAGGAAGGAAAGATAATCAAATATAAAGTATAGTTAATTTATATATTTATTTAGAATCACCTTGTCTTGCAATTATTTCTTCATTGATGATTTTCTTGACTGCTCTTTTTGTATTATTTTTGTATCCTAGGATCTAGGGTCATAATCCCTCTTGCAGTGATCGAAACATGTTTCAAAATATCATAATGTCATTGTAGAATCTATGGGTGCTACCATTTTAGATCTCAATCCCTTGTTTCATTCATTATTTATCATAGGAAAAATCTATCTATGGATGAATTATTCTTAATTATCTCACAAAGGGTTGGGAGTTTGGAGGAGGATTGACACTCTTGTTCTTGAACATGTTCTTGAGAGGATTATCTTTTGGATATGAGAGAGATATCTCCATCTTTTTTGTGCATAATAAGTGGCTAAAACTAGAATGTGATATAACTAAAAATTTATAGAGAATGGATAGAGTTGGTAATTTCACATTGTCCCTTATTCAATTCCCTATTTCTTAGAAAATCTCATGTATAATAATAACATAAATAATAATATTTTTTTCTTGACACACACAACTCCTATAGATAAAGAAATATCATTTTTTAAATAAATAAATAAAAATTGACTTAAATGATATTTTATATATCATTTCTAGATGAACCATTAAACATGGTCTGTAACCCCCTCAATATTTATCAAGCCTTAAATAACGACTATTTATTTAATAAATAAATATCACTAAATTATTTTTCGATAAATATAATAAATATTTTATTCATTAAAGCTTATGAAAATATATTTATTATTATTTAATTAGCATATTTATTCTTCCAAATAACTCATGATTAAATCATGGTGATAAACTAATCCCAAATAACTATTAAACCAAAAAGTGGTAATAATATTTATTTTAACTTGTTAAATTCAAAATAGAATTTAACTGTGATTTTGGATAGACATAGTGTGTGCCCCTATAGGTCCATTTCTTAGTGGCATTAGGAGGAATAATTTAAAGTTCGAGGTTAATTTTTATAAACACACCAAAGTACCCATAGAGAAAGAAGATAATGTCACAAAAATATACAACCTCATACAAATGCTAACTATATAACATACACCCTTTACCATGATATCTCTAATCAATCAAATTGTTTGTTGGTGCCATCAATCTATGTGATTGATAACACTTTCTTTAACTTTACCGAATTAAACCTACCCACAGAAATCCATGTCCGTGGTTTTATTTTGGTTATTACATTCCTATCAAAGGGTTTGAGATATTGAAATCTATTTAAGAATAGAATAAACAAATCATTCATTTCCTTATTCATTAATGGAATATCACCCGTGATGTACCCAACATATCATACTTCACCACGAACATATGTCATCATGGTATCCATCAATATATATAAGCACATGACTAATGATATCCATTAATGGTATTATTAAAGTTTAAGGATCAATACACATGTTTTTAGATAGGAACATCTAATGACACATATAAATTTGGATTTCTTAATAGTGGGTCATTTTCTCATAATATCATTCACTAGAAATTACTAAGGGCATACATTATGAGAAAGTGCCACAAATTTATATGAGTATCCACCATTGATATCCTAGAAAATTTTCCTCCAATCAAATGATATCATTTGGATATATAACATATGTTTAAGAAGACTTTAATGACACTTATATATACTCATCCTAGGGGGGAGCTGCTATGTATTTTTAGTGTGATAGTGAATCTTATGAAATTATCATATACTATGTCCTGATGAAGAATAATCATGATGTGATAAAAAATTTATTAATATTAAAAAATGAATAATGATAATCATAAAGTATACAAAAAATTGTTCTTGGGAACCAACTCCAGCAGACTCCCACATTCACTAGAGTCAATTTCTAATAATGTATCATTATCCAGCTCTCACTTACTATTAATTTTTCGACTAAGATAAGACTTTAGTCAAGGGGTCCACCATGTTATATTTAGTGGAAAGTTTGATCACAAAAACTTTACCCATATGATAAAAATCCCTCAAGAGGTGATACTTCTTGAGTATGTGTTTTGTCTATTGGTGTGTCATTGGATACTTTACGATATCCATTACTATAGTATTATCACAATATAATGTGATAGGGTCTTTACTTATATGCACAACATCATGCTCTTGGAAAAAGTTTCTTATCCGAAAAAATTCTTTGGCTACATCAGAAGGTGCTATGTACTTGGAATCCATTGTAGAATCAATGAAAACTAGTTTATTTGAACTCTTCCAGTTCATAACTCCTCCGTTTATAATGAATATATATATCTTGACTGTGACTTTAGATAATTCTAATCTAATTGAAAGCTAATATTAGTATAACCTATTATTACTAACTCCTCATCCCCTCTATATATCAGGAACATGTCATTATTTCTCCTTAGAAACTTAAGGATATCCTTAATAACAGAAAAATAATTTTCACCTAGATTAGATTGATATATTCCAACCATGATTAAGGCACATGAAACAAAAAACCTAGTTTAAAACATGGCAAACAAGATTGATATTTTCATAATATTTCATGTGATCTTACCCATTCTCTCTCTTACCTATTATGTCAGAGGGCACATTTTCTTAGAAAAATGTATACCATGGGGCACTAAAAATAGTCCCCTCTTGGACATTTCTAAAAAAATATCATTATTATCTGGTCAATGTATATATTTTGACTTTTTTACAAGTATCCTCTTAGATATATCATGAATGATCATTGTACCTAGAATATAGGCCACTTCACTAAGTCCTTCATGGGGAAGCACTTATTAAACTAGTCCTTAACTAATAATAAGACTAGTATATCATTTATAATATGTAATATTTCATATATTTATACTATTAGGAAGATAACTATTATCCTACTGAACCATTTTTAAATACATAGCTCACATTAATTTTTAAGGAAACCAAATTATTTTATATCTTCATAAAATCAAATACTCCATGACCTTGATGCTTGATTCAATCCATAAATGGATCTCTACAACTTACATAACCTTTTAGCATTTACTGGAGTTACAATACCTTCAAGTTCTTTCATAAATACATTTTACTAAAGGTTCCCATTAAATAAGTTCATTTTGACATCCGTAAGCTAAATATCATAGTCATGGAAGGATATTATACCAAGTAAAATTATAATGAATTTAAACATGAAAATATTAGAAAAGGATTCATCATTGTCAATACCTTGATGCTGTTTAAACCCTTTATCCACTATCCATGATTTATATGTAATCACTTTACCTTTTATTTCAAATTTTCTCTTGAATTCCCATTTTAACCCAACATGTTTTACATCATTTGGAAGATCGACCATAATCCAAGAATAGTTATGATACATGAAATCCATCTCAAAATTCACTGATTCTTACCATCTTGCATCTTTTAATCTACCTACTACCTTCTTATAGGACATAGGATCATTATTTTCCACCAATAAAAAGCCACGATACTTGGTGACCAGAAAACCATATCATTCTAATTCTCTAACACATCTTGAGGTCATATGCAGTACTTGTGTTTCAAGAAAATAAGCTTCCCTATGGACCTATAGAGTCTATTCCTATAGAAACTCTTGTGTATCTTATGTATAAAATTTATCTTATTCAATATTTCTCCCATTATCCTTATCGAGGATATTATCTCTCACAAGAAAAATAGTTCTTCTTATGATGATCACATTCTTGTTTGAGATGTTTTATACATAATATCCTCTTATTTCATTAGTGTACACTATAAAGATACACTTCGTACCTTAGGGTACTAGTTTCTTTCATTATTGGTCCTTAAGAATCTCTTCATATCCCTATGCATGAGTATGGGACAATCCATATTCCCTTCTATATGGTATTCCAATTTCCTCCTTAGATGGAACTCAATTTAGAATGTGTGTTGTAGTGTGTAATATATATTCCCAAATGGGAAATGGAAGATCTACATGATTCATCATCTACCTTTCCATGTCAAGAATGGCATGGTTCGTCCTTTAACTATAACCATTCTATTTTGGGGTATAAGGTGGAGTGAGTTGATACAGAATTCCGAATTCCAATAGAAAGTTGATAAAATATTGGTTAAAATACTCACCCCAATATCTAATCGAAGCTTCTTTATCTTATCTTCATGTTGATTCCTTACTTTATTATGAAATTCTTTGAATTTATCAAAGGACTCAGAATTATACCTCTTCAAGTAAATATATACATATCTACTAAAGTAATCTATAAAAGTTATGAAGTAAGAATTTCATCTTCTATATTTACTAGAAAATGTGCACCCACATCAGTGTGTACTAATTATAGAAGATTTATGGCCCTCTCACCCAATCCACAAAAGGTGGGTTGGTCATGTTTCCTTGTAAACAAGAAATACATCATTCAAGTGACTTTAGATCAAAATAGTCCCAATAAATATCTTGATAGTTCTTTTCAAGACACTTCTCATTTACATAACTAAGATAGTGATGCCACAGAAAAGTGTTAATTGAGTCGTAAAAAAGTGATTCATTATCAATTTTCAAAACTTAGTTCTCATAATTTAATACATAAAACTATTATTTAAATGAACCATACTATAACATATGATTCCTTTATAAAAGAAGCAGATCATATTTCCGAACATTAAAATAAAACCATATCTATCTAAAAAATATTCAAAAATTATGTTATTTCTAATAGTTGGTACATAGTAAAAATATTTTATAACCAAAACCATCCTTGTTAAAAATAGAAGGTGGTAATATTATATAACCAAAGTAGCAAGTCATTACCCATTAGGTTCTCAAAGATCCACCTCTCCTCTAAAAATTTTCTAGAATTAACTTGGTTGTTAAATTTGAATATATATTTTAGCACCAAAAGATGTATCTAATACCCAACAGGTATATATTGAAAGATTAAACTTAAAAATAAATGTACCTAAAACTTCCTTGTTCTTATTTTGGGTATAGTTCTTCTTCTAGTGGTATATATTTCCATATGAAAAAATAATTTGTTTTTTTTTCTTTTTTTATCATTGGATCTTATTCTTCTTGGAAGGACGGTTCTCAAGTTCATTAGACTTGGAGTAAGTATTTGTTTTCATGTTCACTATAATGACCATATGTTTTTCATGCCCTATTTCTTTGTCAACATGGTTAATTAAAGTAAAAATTTCAAAAAGAGTCTCCTTTATATTTCTAATGTTATAGTTCAAAATGAAACTAGAGAATCCTTAGTAAATGTGGATAGAATGAGATATATGTGTATCTCATCAGGGATCTTAAACCCCAAAATTTCTATGCACTCTATGTATCCAATAATCTTGAATATATGAGGCCTAGCTGGTGTTGAATCTCCAAACATTCATGTGAATAGTGCATTAGAGATCCTATATCTCTATTTTCTATCCTTCTCTTAATAAAGATCATGATGGTGATACATGATTCTATATACACCCATATCCTCATGTTTCTTGAGAATCTCACTGGACATGTGCTATAGCATGAAATATTGGACATCCATGGTTCCATCCATGTGTTTCAGGTAGATAGATACGTCTTTATTACCAGCTTCTTTACTAAGCGACTCAAGAAGTGGGGTGATACGTATATTTCATGTATATACTCTAGGGTGTTTTAATATTTTTATATCTCTAATTTAATTAATATTATTTCCAATATTTAGACTATTTAACTTATTTTTTGATTTATGGAAAGATACTACCAATGTTATGAAAATTAACATAAAGAGATAACATAGGAGCTAAAAGACACATCATGCCATGACGTGAAGTAACATAACATGACACCAAAATATTGAATTTCAAATCCAAATTCATGGGGATCTCGATCAGACTATAGAACATTGAGGAAGAAGTATTCTAATCACAAGATTTATTCATGGGTTTGGTATAGAGATACATCGTATTTCCATGGTTCTTTTTTTATGCTGTAAAAGTAAAATCCATTACACTCTGTCTATAAAATACACTATGTGAGTTCATCGGGAGATATAGATTTGGAAAAATCACCGCTACTAATTTTATGCTTTGTAAACAACAAACTTCATGATCCTATTATAATGTTGGAATTTTTATACACTAGTGTTGGGGGTTTGATAGGGAGGTTTATATATTCACCAATTCGACCACACACCATAGGAATCTTCGAGCCAAGGGAGATACATGAATGCCTGATAGAGGATGGGTGTGTGATTGAAGAGCCCTAGCACTGATGTACTTCACTTCCTTTATTATCTAGGTATCCTTGTAGCTCATTTTCATCATTTCAAGCATGTGAGAGTAGTTCTTTCTATGATAGGTGATGTGATTATAGGGGGAATTGTTGTTAAGGATTATTTCTATTTTTCACTACATGTTTTGGATTATTTCAACTCTATTTATCAATTCCAATTCTTCTTATTTTCATATTGAATGATCATTGTTTGCAATATGAAGATATTTCATATTATTATATCAACTAATTACCCTGGTTTGAACATGACCATTACACAATATAGGGAGATTATGTTAAAATAAGATTTTAGGATGCCTAGTTCTGTGATTAAACCTAGTAGATGACCATTCCAATGATATGATTACAAGATAAGTGTAGGGTAGTTAGAAAAATGATCCCTAAAGACCTAATTCTGACACTAAATTATGAATGAAAACAAAATAAATTGAATCCCAAACACACAAAACAAAAAATCACTAAACCTGGAATGCCTCATCTAATGACTTCAAACCATATCTTTGCTGTACACTCTCTCTCTAACCAATAAATCGGCTGAGTTTTAAATTCATTTAATTAATTTAGAGAATATTGAGCGTCCTTGTGGGTTTAACAGTTATAATTTCCAAGTACCACACTTTTTTATTTATGTTGTCTGAGTTTTATAATTTATTAAATTTTTATAGGATCATAGGAAATTAATGACACCCTAATGACTGACATGGGGTTTCCAATACATATAATTTCCATTAATGGAATGGTATAATGTGAAAGAATATATAATATTTGTAAAGACTCGACCCCAGTTTCCCAGATCCACTGCCTTATTAAATGAAATTAGAATGATTATAAGAAAGTTATATCTTGATGGAACAAATAGTTTATTAGATTTGGAAATCCATATACATACATAAGTTCAACATTACAACCTGTAATGAAAAAAAATAAAAGTTCCGTTGGGAACATCCACCACTCTATGATCATCCCTGTAAGTCAATCATAATATACCTCTTCATGTCTCGGAAAAAATGAAACATAAGAAAGGGGTGATATCAGACGCTTAGTTTGGGTAAGCAATAAAACCGAAGATACCATAAAACTAAACATTAGGCATGGTGAATAACTAAAAACACATACCTTTAAAAATATACTTGAACACAATATGGTAAGAATAAAAGCTAAATAAAATATTCCACAATAAATAATAAATATGGGTATTATACTAGTCAAATAACCACAATAACTATCAATTACTGTCTTTATAATGAGGGAAATGCATATGTTTTAAAATTTGAAGCATACCGTTAAGTCCTCATCCAAGTCATCTAAAAATGATTAAGGCCTCATCCAAAACCATATCTAAAAATGGGTAAGGCCTCAGCCAAGTCCATATCAATTTGTCTCATGAGACCTACCGATGAATCAAGTGGATATATAGGCCCCCCCAACACTCACATAATAAGTCCAATGAATTCCTCATACGAATGGGGATAAATATAAACAACATATACACATGAGATGTAAATAACTTTCCCCAATCTGTAACATAATCACTAACCATTCTGAGTAGTAAGATGAATGGTATCAAAATAGCACATACATGGTCAAATTGATCATAAAAAATTCAATATAATATGGTATATGATATCATAAAATATTATTCCTCATAGTACATAAGATTCAACAAGACTTTTGAAATATGTGAAAATAATCTTATAAAATCATTGAGTAATTCTTGCGGTAAATACTCTTTTACTTTGAAAAGAAGAGTTCTTTTGAAAAAATCCTTCTATAAAACAAGAAGTGAAGTAAGATAGTATTTAATAAAAAATTAGAGATTTTATAAAAATAATGGTTGCTAAAAACAGATTATAGAGTTCCCTTGAAAATGGGTAAGAATTTTAGTAATTCCCTTGAATCAAGCTGGTATTTCAGCTAGAATTTTGATAGTTCCTTTTAAAGCATGTAAATACTGTAAACTAAAGAAGGATTATGGCTTATACACATAAATATAATATTAGGACTGAATTTATGGGGATTAAATAAGAATAATTAAGAATTTAATTGGGATAAAGAGAGAAAATGAGTAACCCGAAATAAAATGAAGTTTTGGGTAGGAAACCCTTACCTTAAGTCTGAAGGTTTTCCTCACTGGATCTTAATGACCAGAATAATAAAATTTAGGTTCATGAATTAATGATTCCATAACATCCTAAACATTTAATTGATTTATTATAACCTTATTAGGATCCTTCATGGCCTTTTAATGGGTTAATATATTCAATTTCATTGTTTAGGAGCATTTTCTTTGTTTTCATGATTTGATTACTTATATTAATGTATGGATAAACATGTAGAATGAAAATGGTTGTCCATAATTGAAGTTATATGTTATTAGTGAACATATAGAAGATTAAATATTTATATAATTCATTCGGTTATTTGGAGTGAAGATAAATCATTATATAAAACTTTAATGATAATTGTTTGGGTTATTTGGAAATTTTTGATCCCAACGAACTCATTTTGGTCTATAATTAATACCATTTGTTAAAAAAGATAATGTAGCATTAGATAGGATATACTACCTATATAATAATTTTGTTCAACCATAAAAATGATTCCATTACTAGAAATGAATATGTTAATAGAAATTGAAAACACGTTATCCTTGAATGTGATAAATTAACACATCTGAGATGGTGTTTTCATTTCTAGTATAAAAGAAGGGGAAAAGAGAGATGAGGATGAATTATTCCATTATAATTGAAAAATTAATTTACATGTAAGGTAATAGAGTTATTATAACACATGCATGAGGATATGCGAGGAATGAAAAATAAAATAAAGGAACTCGAAATAAAAGAAATGAGAAGAGTAATTTACCTCTTGAAGTTATCTTCCTTGAGAGCCACTTTAGGGTAGAGGTTTTGGTCTTTTTATGAGACCAAGGGTTTATGGTAATGGGGGAGGAGATTGGGATAAGATTTTAGCATAATTGAAAAAAGTGAAATGGCTTGAGATGAGTGAAGAGAAGAGGGAGTGATGGGGGGGGGGGGGTTATAGTGGATGAGAGGAGGGTTTTCCCCTTATTTTGATCATTATTTTATTATTTTTCCAAAGACAACCAAGAGTGCTGATGCTTGTGATAAAAAATAGTAATAAGTGCATGTGAGTTAGAACCAATGGTCATTTACATCATCCATTACTCAAGTGTTATGCAGTAATTCACTTATTTAGCATATTTTGTAAATTATCAAATTTCAATATTCACAAAAAATTCAAGTATTTCAGAAAAAACCTAAAAATTCAACCGAACCATTTTTTGACATTTGGAATTCAAAAATGTACTATATTTTATCAAAATAAATTTCTAAAGAAGAGAAATTTAATTTTTAATTAAAATCATTATTTACTTACAAAATAAATATTTTAAAATTAAAACTGATTTTATAATAGTTTAAAAAATTAACCAAGGTATCATAAAATTATCCTAAAATTATAGGACAAAAAAATATTTATTTAGGAATAATTTTTGTGGAAAATTTATTAATTAATTTAAAATTGTAATTAGATATTTATTACTCACAAAAATACCAACACATAATTATTAATTTCTAAGTACTCTATTTCATTTATAAAGAATCTAATATTTATTTATACTTTCAAGGGTGTGGTTACTATTCATAAGTGTCATATTACTATTCATAAGGGTACATAACTATTCATAAGGGTCATGTTACTATTCACCAAAAATGTATGTGGATCTTATTAGACTCCAAATATCTTACTGAACACAACCGTGTATGTGAGTTTTTTGAAATTTAAATAACAGGTGTGGTAAAATTATGTTTAGTGGATAGGTTATAAAAAAGTGGTGTTTTATAGAGACTCAGTGTTTCTTGCATTAAATATTAAATTTATATGCAAAATCTTGGGGTGTTACATTCTCCCCTCCTTACTAAGATTTCTTCCTTGAAATTCACATAATGTTACCTCATAAAAAGATTTGGGTAGGTCTTAATCATAAACTACATAGGCTTCCATGTTGCTTCTTCAATTCAATGATTTTTCCAAAGTAACTTTACCAATTGTTTTATTTGATTCCTTAACACCAGTTCCTTAATGTCTAGAATCCAGGTAGGCTCTTCAATGTAAGATAAGTCGGGTTCCAATTCAATAACTTTAGAAGTGAGGTCAAGAATTGGGCCTGGAATGTACTTTCTCAACATTGAGACATGGAACACATTGTGTACTTTAGACGGGCTAGGAGGAATTTCCAAATGATAATCCACAACTCTAATTCTCTCTATAATTTCAAAAGGGCCAATATATATGGGGATCAATTTCCCTTTCTTCCCAAATCTTATAACGCCCTTACATAGAGATATTTTCAAGAAAACATGATCTCCAACTTGAAATTAGAAATCCTTCCTTTAATTATCAACATAACTCTTTTACCTTCTTTGAGATACTTTGATATGGGTTTGAATATTCTTTACCTTTTCTGTTGTTTCCTCTATAAGTTCTGGGCCCATAATCTTCCTTTCTCCAACTTCATCCCAACAGGTTGGTGTGCGACATCTCTTTCCATACAATGCTTCATATGGTACCATTTGAATACTTGAATGGAATCTATTATTGTAGGAAAACTAAACTAAGGGTAAATATTGATCCCACATACCTTGAAAGTCATGTGAAAATGATATCAATAAATCCTCTAAGGTTTGGATCGTGATCTCTGATTGCTCTTCAATTTGAGGGTGATAAGTAGTACTCAATCGTAGCTCAGTAAACAAAGCTTTATGAAGAATTTTCCAGAATTTCGATGTAAGTAGTGGATCACGATCGGAAAAAATTGAGAGAGGTTCTCCATAAATTCTCACAAATTCATCGATATAGAGTCTTTATTGGTGCTCCAGTGGAATATCCTCCCTTATAAAGTGGAAATGTGCAGATTTCATAATTCGTTCAATAATTGCCCATATTGCATCATTCTTCCATGGAGTTTTGGGTAATTAAGTGACAAAATACATGATGATTTAATCCCATTTCCATTTAGGAATAGCTAAAGGTTGCATGAATCCTCTTGGATGTTGGATTTTGGCCTTTAATTACTGACAAACTAGACATCTTGATACATAATCAACAATTTCATGCTTCATGTTGCCCCACCAGAAATGTTCTTTCAAATATCTATAGATCATAGTGATACTAGGATGTATAGAGAAATTCTAACTATGGGTATCATCCAATAACTCTATTTTTTAGCCCGAGTATAGCCAGAACACAAAGCCTCTTCCCAAATTTTAGAATTCCACCTTCACACATGATGTCCACCAACTTCCCATCATTCACAACATTAATTTTCTTTTGAATATTCTCATCATTAGACTGATAAGTTTTAATTATTTCTAATAGATATGGTTAGGCAACCAAATGAAAAAGTAGCGATGTTTCAACTTCTTTGATAATCCCCATCTCCATCTATACTAGATCTGTAAACATGGGATCCCTTTCAATCCTTATTTTATTTAGGACTCCATGATCCTACCTTCTCAATGCATCAAATACCTTATTTTCTTTTCATGGGTGGTAGTGTATAGAATAATCATAATCCTTGTGTATTTCAAGCCATCACCTTTTCCTTGTTTTGATTTCTTTCTATGAGAATATATATTTCTAGATCTTATGATATGTCTATATCTCACATCTTTTTCCAAAGAGATAATGTCTCCATATCTTCAAAGAAAATATTATAGTTGATAACTCAAAATCATGAGTAAGATAGTTTTGTTCATGAATTTTTAAATGCCTAGATGAATAAGAAATAACTCTATCATTCTGTATAAGGAAATAACCAAGTACTTTATTTGATACATCATTATAGATCACAAATCCACCATTCCCTAATGGTAGATTCAGGATCAGAGCATTCACTAATCTCCTCTTCAATTCATCAAAACATTCATCACATTATTTTGTCCATACTAACTTAACCCATTTACATATAAGTTTTGTCATTTGGTTGTCTAAACAGGAAAAGTTGCAAATGAAATGATGATAATAACCTGCTAAAATAAAAAAATTATGTACCTCAGTTATGTTAGTTGGAGTAGGCCATTCTTGCACAGCCTTTGTCTTCGCAGGATCAATAAATATTCCACCCTTAGAGACAATGTGGCCCAGAAAGGAAACTGTTTGAAGCCAAAATTCACACTTTCTAGACTTCCCATATAATTAATTTCTTATAAGAGTCTTCATAATTGTGCATAAGTGATTTTCATGATCTTCATAATTTTTGGAGTATACGAAGATATCACCAATAAATACCACTACAAAGTCATCAAGATATTCCTTGAAAAAGTTATTCATTAGATCCATGAAAATAAAGGGTGCATTAGTCTGTCTAAATGGAATTAATGTAAACTTGAAATTCTTATACCTAGTTTGAAATGCTATCTTTGGAATATGTTCCTTTCTCACACACAAATGATGATATAAATATCAAAGATCAATATTTTAAAAATATTGGTCTCCATGAAGTTGATCAAATAAATCATCAATGTGAGGGAAGGGATACATGTTCTTTATTTTTATTGCATTGATCTCTCTATAGTCAATGAAAAACCTCATAGACCCATCTTTCATCTTAATGAAAAGAATAAGGGATACCCATGGAGAAACTTTAGGGCCAATAAATCCTTCATTTTTCAATTCCTCTAGTTGTTTATTCAGTTATTCTAATTACACAATGGCTATTCTATAAGGAGTCTTTGATATGGGCCTCGAATCAAGAATTAATTCAATGAAAAATTCAATTTCCCACTCTGAAGGATGTCTAGGTAAAACCACTAGAAACACATCAAAATATTCTTCGACAATAGGTATTTCCTCTATTTGAACATTCCTTTCCTTACCCATAGTTATTACATTCCCTTCCTCCCAAATAATTTAGTTATATAGAGCTACTAGGGGTGGATCTAGATGAGAATCAGATGGTGATGTTTCTTCTCTAAAGATAAGGGATTCCACATCATCCTAAAAAATTGTAACCTCCTACTTCTTGCAATAAATTTTCGCGTCATGATTAGAAAGCCAATTCATAATGGATATTATATAAAATTCAATCATATGTATGATAATAAAATCAGCAGATAAAGTATGTTTATATTCCATAATGAAGACTGCCTAACACAACTTTATTACAATGATACTACCTTAAGAGTTTTGACTAACAACTCCCTTATTAAATAAAATTGAAAATAACGATTTTTCTTGGAAATCTAAGAAGATATGAAAGAATATGATGATTCAGAATCAAATAAAACATTAGTTAAGTTTAAGGAAATGATTAAAGTATCTACCACCACATAAATAGAAATTTCGACCTCAGTAGTTGTGATCACATAAGCTTGGCCCTGCTCCCTTGGCCTTTTCTGAGGCACGTTTCCTTGATGCTTTGGGAAATCATTAGAATAGTGTCCCATATCCATACAGTTATAGCATTGAACATCAGTAGCTTATTTCTTTCCCTTTGAATCACCAGCATGATGGCCATTATGTCTACACTTGTAGTAGACCCATTTTCCATTTAAGCATGCACCAGGGTGTTTCCTTCCAAAATTATCACAGGGTGGAAAGTCAACTCTCCCCTTCTTCCACATTTCTCTATTTTTCTCAAGAGTTTTCATAATCCCAATTATTCTCTTTCTTTCCTTTAAAGTCATAATAATTATAGAACTCTTTTTATTTCTTGATATCAAATGAGACTATGTATTTGTATGATGAGAATGTTTGGCAGACTAGTGCCCGTAAGAGAAATGGATTTAGGCAATCAAATAATTGATAAATATTTCTCATTTTATTACATATATATTCCACAACATGCATTTATAACCTTGGGAAGTTATCTTCGTACTTTGCAACATCCTCATCTTCCTTTTGCCTCAAATTTAGAAACTACCTTTCCATATCCATTCACTGTTTATGAGGAAAGTATTTTTCTAAGAAAATTTCTTTAAATTTACTCAATTCCATGTATTATATTTCTTCCTCCTCCTTTGTGTTTTGAATTAGTGACCCCCATTGATCAGAATCTCCCAATAGACCATAAATTCCATATTAACATTCTCCCATTAATTACTTCCCAAAGTGAGAAATATACTCTATAAGGAACTTATCCACTACTCTTCTATGAATGGTTTTGTAGTCCCATTAAATGATGGAGGCTATTGTCTCATAAAGCGATATAACATAGCTCCTCCATGTTGTGGATCTGGATGCACCATACTGGTAAGGTTATTATTCCTAACCTGAGTAATCTATCCCATTATAGTTATAAGTTTCCTCACATCAGTCGCAACTCTAGAGCCAACATCATTGTCTTTCATAGTAGGTAAATACATACATGGGATATGTGTGTTCATTCCATTTCCATTCCTTCCACTAGGTTCCATTTCTAAATAATGGCATAAACTAGATTAGGTTATGAATTATAATGTATAATCTAAACATATAAAAATAGTTAACATAAATTGAAATATTATGCATAGATAATACCATAATCATAAACATTGTTCCTTTGAGGAAAAATATACATTTAAATCCTTCATAATGGATTGTAAAGAAAATTTGAACTATCCTAAGAATATCCCTTGAGAGTGTCAAACTAGGTGTGCAGTAAGGCCCATTGTAATGTACCAGGATACCCCGGGTCAAGCCTGAAACTCCTTGTTAGAGTTTTCACTTCTAGGTGCATTTGTGCCAGAACCACGTCCACTTGTAGTATCTAGACACAAATGTATTTTCTAGAAATATCCACACAATATATTCTTTACCAAAATTCAAGGATGTTCTTGTATGTTTATTCTCAAAGACTATCTTAGGGGTTTGTTCCCAAATCTACATTTTCTAAATCTAGTTTCCAAGTTTTCTACTATGCTTCCTCTAATACCAACTATAAAGACCCAAACCCTATTTCCTGGAGCCGATGGATTATTACATTACATTGGTATGATTACAAGAAAGTATTATCATGAAGGAACAAATATTTTAGTATATTTGGAAATTAAAATACATATATAAGTTCAACATTACAACCTTTAATGAAAAACAATATAAATGTTCCATTGGAAACATCCACCACTTTATGATTATCCCTACAAGTCAATCATAATATACCTCTTCATGTCCTGGAAAAAATGAAACATAAGAAAGGGGTGATCTCATATTCTCAGTAAGGGTAATAAATACAGTGGAAGATATCATAAAACTAAACATTAGGCATGGTGAATAACTAAAAACACATACTTTTAAAAATATACTTGAACACAATATGGAAGGAATAAGAGCTGAATAAATGATTAAAAAATAAAACATAATCCTGGGTATTATAATAGTATAACAACCACATGAAAAATCAATTAATAGCTTCATAATGAGGGAAATTCATATTCCAGACATTCTGAAACATATCGTCAAGGCCTCATCCAAGACATCTAAAAATGTTTAAGGCCTTATCCAAAACCATATCTAAAAATGTGCAAGGCCTCATCCAAGTCCATATATATTTGTCTCATGAGACCTAAAAAAGAATAAAGGGGATATATAGGGCCACATAAGTCACATAATAAGTCCAATTCATTCCTCATATGAATGGGGATAAACATAAAAAACATATATACATGAGATGTAAATAACTTTCCCCAATCTATAACATAATCACTAACCATTCAGATTAGTAAGATGAATGGTATCAAAATAGAACATAAATGGTCAAATTAGTCATAAAAAATTAAGTATAATATGTAATATGATATCAAAAATAATACTTCCAATAATATATAAGGATCATCAAGAGTGTTGAAATAGGTGAAAATAATCTTATAAAACCATTGAGTAATTCTTGAGGTAAATACTCTTTTTAATTTGAAAAGAAGAGTTCTTTTGAAAAATATTTGTATAAAACCAAAAGTGAAGTAAGATAGTGTTTTAATAATAAAATTAATGATTTTATAAAAATAAGGGTTCTAAAAATAGATTATAGAGTTTCCTTGAAAATTGGAAAAAATTTGTGAAATCCCTTTGAATCAGGCTTATATTTCAGAAAGAATTTTGAAAGTTTTTTTTAAAACATGTAACTCCCATAAATGAAAGAAGGATTATGGACTATACACATACATATAACATTAAAATAGAAGTTATGAGGATTAAATAATAATAATTAAGAATTTAATTAGGATAAATAGAGACAAAGAGTAACCCAAAAGAAAATGGAGGTTTGAGAAGGAAACCCTTACCTTATGTCTGAAGGTGTTCCTCACTTGATATTAATAACCTGTATAAAAAAATTTGGTTCATAAATTAAAGATTCCAGAAACTCCTCAACATTTAATTGATTTTGTATAACCTTATTAGGTTCATTCATAGCCTTTTTATTGGTTAAGAGATTCAATTTCATTCTTTGGGGGCATTTTCTTCCTTGGTTTTCATGATTGGATTACTTATATTCATATATGGATAAACATGTAGAATGAGAATGGTTTTCTAGAATTGAAGTTATCTGTAATTAGTGAAGATACATAAGATTACATAGTTATAAAATTCATTTGGTTATTTTTAGTGAATGTGACTCATTATATAAAACTTTAATGATAATTGTTTGGGTTATTTGGTGATTTTTGATCACAAAGAACTCATTTTGATCTATAATTAATACCATTTGTAGAAAAAGATTACATAAACTAAAATAAGATATAATATCTATATAATAATATATTTCAACCATAAAAATTGTTTCATGACCATAATTGAATATGTTAATAGAAATTTAAAACCCGTTGTCCTTGAATGTGATAGATTAACACATCTCAATAAGTGTTTTCATTTCTAGTATAAAAGAAGAGGAAAAGAGAGATGATGAAGAATTATTCCATTATCATAAAAAAATTATAGTATATTTAAGGTAACAGAGTTATCATAACATCTATATTAGGATAGGAGAGGTAAGAAAAATAAAATAAAGGTACTCAAAATAAAAGAAAGGAGAAGAGGAATTTACCCCTTGAAGTTATCCTCCTTGACAACATCTTTAGGGTAGAGGTTTTGGTCTTTTTATGAGACCAAGGAAATTTGGATGTGGGGGAGGAAATTGGGAGGATATTTGAGTATAATTTAAAGAAGGAACAAGGCATGATAGGAGTGACGAGAAGAGGGAGTGAGGGGGGGTGTTTATAGTGGGGGAGAGGAGGGTTTTCCCCTTATTTTAATCATTATTTTGTTATTTTTCTGAATAAAACTAAGAGCGTTGATTATTGTGATCCAAAATATTAATAAGCGCATGTGAGTTAGAACCAATTTTCATTTAAATTATTCATGACTCAATCATGATGCATAAATTCCCTTATTTAGCATATTTTTTGAATTATCGAATTTCACTATTCAACAAAAATTCAAGTATTTTAGAAAAATACCAAAAATTCACCCTAAACATTTTTCAACATGTATAATTCAAAAAATAACTCCATTTTATCAAAATAATTTTCAAAATAAGATAAATTCCATTTTTAAATAAAATCATTATTTTCATGAAAAATACAGATTTTAAATTTAAAACTGTTTTTTAATACATTCAAAAATTAAATAAGGTCTCATAAAATTATCCTAAAATCATAGAAGAATAAAATATTTATTTTGGAATAATTTTTGTGGAAAATAATTTTATTAATTAATTAAATAATTTTATTAAGTATTTATTACTCACAAAAATACCAACACATAATTATTAACTTCTAAAATACTCTATTTAATTTATAAGGTGTCTAAATTTTATTTACACTTTCATGGGTGTGGTTAATTTTCATAAGAATCATATTAATATTCATAAGGGTATGTTACTATTTATAAGGGTCAAGTTATTGTTCACTAAAAATTTCAGTTGATATTATCAAACTCTAAATATTTTTCTGAATGCAAAGGTGCATAATAGTTTTTTGAAATTCAAATCAGGGAGGTGGTAAAATTATGTTTACTAGCTAGGTTATAACAAAGTGCTGTTTTAAAGAGAGTAAGTGTTTCATGTATTCAATATTAAATTAATTTGAAAAATCATGGGGTGTTAAAATATTATTTTAAATTCTTATATAACCCTAAATATTTAGATTAAATGAATTATAATCTTCACAACTTGTGTTACACACAACATCGAGATTAAGCAAACCACAATATACTATTAAGATATTATTATTTAAACATGAATCTTATAACCTAGCCATTAAAATTGGATGTATAAATAGAAATAATCACATTATAAAAAATGTGTATAAAGGTTTTATATAATTCAAATACATTGATTAATGTGTAATGAATAAGCACCAAATTTGTTTTTGTAAAGTCATTTTATGTTTCAAAAAATATGTTTTCTTAAAAAATAGTTTTTATAGAATTTTATATGAGAATATTATAACCAAATTTACTCCAATTTTAGAAAATTTATTTGATTAAATTATTTTTTTAAATAAACATTTAATATTTATATTAGAGTTAGATTTTTATAATTTTCTTAAAAGATTGACTTTTTAATGAAAAGTGAAAAATACTGATTTTTTTGAAAAAAGTATTTTGGTTTAAAGAATTTTAAAAATACCATTTTGTTTTAAATTATTTTGAAGGTAAAATTAGTTCATGTACATTATTAATAATCCAATTAAGCTCATTTAAATTAATTCTATGTTGGATTTTGTTATAAAAACATTTATACTTTAGGAAACATTTTTCCAGAAAACTACTTTTCGTCACATTTGTAGGGTTAATTTAAAATTAAATTCCTCTATTTATGTGAATTGAATATAAAAAAATGGATTACATATTTTGAATCATTAGGATAATTTTTTTAAATAGTAACTTGTTATTATTGTTCATTTTGAATAGTAACCTTGGCAATATTTACAACCTTGGTAAGGTTAAAACTATAAAAACAAGGATATAACACTGAGATAAGGCTTTAATGCTTCAATAAAAAATTCATTTATTCTATTGGATGAGTGGTGTTCATCCATGTCTATAAAATTCTTGAATATATAGCTATTAAGTGTAATTGTTCTTTGATTATGACCTTTAAATCATTTTAATAAAAGAACAAATACAAAATGTTTGTCTCATGACTTTTACATATATAAAATTATTACATAAGGATAAAAAGAGGAAGATTTCATTTATAAATGTTTATTTGATAGGTAAATAAATTTTTTATCATGGTAAATTATTTTTAAAATTTTGGGATAAATAATTACCTTAATTTTATACATAACACTGACAAACTATTTATTCAAATAATAGAAAAATAAAATTAAAGATTTTAATAATAGTAAAAGTAGCACAATATGAATAAATTATTATGATACATGAATTTTTTAGATAAATATAATATATTAGGGATGTGATAAATTTTTATATTTTAATTTTATAACTATCTCAATGGTTTAATGTTAAAGTAAATTAATCATTCCAAAAATGGCATTAATGATATTTTATAATAAATAACATTTTATTATATGATTGAGGATTGATAAAAAAACTATAGTCATCCAAATCAATGGTATATAGTTTGAAATATAATCTATTAACCAATTTGGATCACTTTTCCTTTTATGGTAACATTCATGACCTTTAAATAATAGAAATCTATGATATTGCGGTAATTGTTAAAAAGACTAATGGGGGTGAAAACTAAGAGATAAGGGTCAAAAAATCACATAAAATTGCCTATATTTTATTTTATGAGAGTATTTATACTTATACTCATTTCATATTTAATATTATTAAATTTAGAGTCACATTATTATAAAAATTAATTTTTTTTAATTGAATAATTTAATCAATTCTAAGAGTTCCCATCTCCTCTCTTATAAAAGGGAACATCTTCTCTAATGATCATCACACCTATTGAGTTATATAGATCCACAAACCCTGAAAAAATTCACTTATAAATAGCCTTATAGATTAATTATATGTTCTGGAATTCTTGAAAGGCCATTCCATGGGTGCTTAGTAAGGGATCTAAAGGAAGTCTACCGAAGAAGAGGTAATCGTCTTTACCGACTCCTTCAAGTTTATTTCTTCTTCTACTTCCTATGAATATGATTTAACATCATAAAATAATAAATAAAGTATCACCAATTAACTTTTACATTATTATTATTATATAAAATCCACTTTCCATATCTTTTCCATCCTATGGAATGTGAAAACATCGCTCGTGCATAAGTATGGCTTATCGTCTCCACGTAACAATGTAACTCATTTGTTCATCACAATTTTACTTGGATGGTTATAAATATAGAAATATTGAGTATATATGATATTTATTAAATAATAATGGTTCTATAAATATAACAAATCATCTACCTTATTACCTTTCTACCTGTTGGAAAATGATAACGTCGCTCATCCGTACATGTAAACTAACACCCCCACGAGGTGATGTGATTTCTTTTTCATTTATGTTTTAAATGGATGTTAATATGGATTTATTTAATGAATATATATTATATATATCATATTATAATTGTTATTTAATGATTAATTATCATTTACCATTATTTTTACATTAGTCAGAAAGTGATAAAAATGTTCATGCATATGTACGACCTACCATCTCCATGAACGGTGTAATTCATTTTTTGTCTTCACCATTCATGGATAATTAAAAATATGTATATAATAAATATATATGATATTTATATCATTATTATAATTTTGTAGAAAATGGAACCATGATCAAAATAAAAGAACTAAAACTTCCGAACCAAAACTTCAATGAAAAACG
Organism: Viscum album; assembly: GCA_963277665.1. Lineage (NCBI taxonomy): Eukaryota > Viridiplantae > Streptophyta > Magnoliopsida > Santalales > Viscaceae > Viscum > Viscum album. The sequence goes on along the minus strand of OY728127.1, from coordinate 736,102,102 downwards.
AAACAATTAACACTCAGAAAACGAAGATTTTAACGGAATTGTTAATAAATGGGTGTTGTAATGTTATAAGTATATCTTATAATATATTATAAGTATGTAAATTATTTTTTTACAGAATTATAATAAATTTAAATTTATTTTTTATGATATTAAAAACACTTACAAAGCAAGTCACGCTTGAGGTAAGGGTTTTTTTAACACAATCTTCCTTTATTGGGTTATATCACTTGTTCATTGATTATATTATGCCAAGATTATATGAGAAACTAATTTTTTTATTTATGAGTTATTTAAAATTTTTTTATTTAAATATTTTACACATAATATCTCTATTGATTAATTTTCAATTCAATGATATGATCCTTATAAGGGTAATTCATCTCAAATTTTCCTTCTTCAGGACATATGTTTATGTTATACACCTATATCCATTTATGAGTTGTAAATACTACCCCTTTTATATGTTATATCATGAATATAATTAATTTAATGACATTTTAGGATTCATTTTATGTTATTCTTTCATGGGGATTATGTTTCAATATTTACCAAAGTGGTAGTAGGTTTATGTTTCAATCCCATTTTAATCAGGATTATTTAAACTTGAATTTAAATTGTGGAAGTTATATGATCCTTATACAATAATAAAATATAATATATTATAATACTCTAGTAATCTTAGAAATTTAAAATTTTTTCCTTTTATTTCCCTCTCTAAGTACTCAAGAGACCAAAATAATGTTTTTATGGAAAACCAAACTTTTTTTATTTCATTCGGTAATATTTTTCTTCCATGTACATATTTTATTTAAATTATTTTCTATAATTTTATACTAGTATTGAATGATTTAAAAAATTCATTTTTACCTATTTTTTAATTTTTATAAAGTTTTTTAATAGATTTTTCATGTCATTTTCTAAATGATGAACCTTTTACTAAAATTTTGACTAAACTCTTTATTTTGACATACATTTCTAGAATGACTATTCATAATATAATGTATAATAATTTATTTGAATCTTCTATTAAAAGTTTCTATGGTTATTTCCAAAGAACTATTTTTACTAATGTTCAATTTTTTTTTTAAATTTTAATATAAGTTATTTTAAAATTAAATAGGTATTTTACTCAAGAAATATTCCAATTATTTTTTAAAATATTTTCATCTATATAAAAATTATTTTGGGAATGTTATTATTTAATAAAGATATAATATTTCTATACCATTTTCTATATTACTCTCGATGAATTATGATCATGTTATTTTTATTGATTGGGGAAATATTAACATTTCCATATACTAGTTTTTCAATATGAATGTTTTCTATGTATTGAATTGTTATTCACCCATTTTATATAATAAATTCATTAGACTTAGTAAGTGACGGGAATGTCCTATTATATCCCCTTGATACTTTAGTAGGTCTCATGATACAAACTAGTTTGAGTATTTGGCATACACAATACCAATTTTGTGAGATTTCTTAGCACAAGGCCTTGATGATATTTTTAATATGTCTTGGTAAGAGCCCTTGATTGTAATTTTATGAGGTCCAAAATTATTCTTTCTATCAATATGAATTAAGTTATTGATGTCCATGTTATTATTTAAGTAGTTATGAAATCCATATAAAATATTCAAGCCCATGTGATTATTTATATGGAATTATTTTCATACATTCAAACCATATTATTCTTTATGATCAGGTTATTGATTAAATGGAAGTTTTTTTCCGATATTTACCTTGTCATATTGATTATTACTTATTTACTAAAGATATATTCCACTATATATGACCCTTAATTAATATTTGAGATTACCCCTTTCTTATGATTCCCTTTTCCCCAGGATCCCAAGATTTTAACTATGATTGATATGCAGGGATATGGTTGATGAAATAAGGACGTTACCAAAAAAAATAATATGTTATATTTTATTTTTTAAAATGTAATGTGAGATTAATTTATGTATCTAGTTTACCAAGGATACTGAACTATTCTATTCTTTTGGACGAGAAGTCTTATATCTAGTGGAAATGTAATAAAGTGACCATTAGCTTTAAGCTATTGGAGTTAGGGTCTTTAAAGTTCATATCATAGAATGTTTAGTAGAAATATTTGAAAATAGATTTAGTAAAATATAGATTAGAGAACATAACCTATGAAATACTTTGAGGATATTTATAATTATTTTATAATATCATAAAAGTTTTGATAAGGTAGATATTATGAGGTTTTCCTTACAGTACATCCCTATCTGGATACTACAAGTGGGAACAGTTTTTGTACAAATTCATATAGGGGTAATAACATCTAAAAGGGTTGGTAGAATATGTATTAGCCATAATTATGGTGCATGGTGAGTGTTCTATTACTACACACCTAGTTTAAGACTCTTGATGGATATGCATGGGTTAATTCACATTTTCATTATGAACTATTATAATGAATGAGAGAATAAAACCTATAAAAAACTATGATATTCTATAGTGATATGGGATAATTATAAAATGTATCAGTTTGATAAGACTAAGGTTAATCATAAGATTAATGGAATGGATACCACTTTTGAGGGTTTATATGATGGGATTTTATTATGATTAATGATATTTTGGGAGATATTCATGGGAATATGACCCTTTGGTTTAGTATATGTTTTTGGGAGAAGGTTATTTTAGGAATAATGAATTTATATTTTGTGGGAATAAATTTAATGTTTTTGATAAAATTTAGGGTTAATATGATCATTGATGTTAACGTAATAAAAGTCAATTAATATTATTTTATTTCTTGAAAAAAAAGATGTATAGAAAACCAAAGTGGTAAAAAGTGATTTAATTATTAATGTTATTTTTGAGAATATTCAACATATTTTTGGAAATTTTATAGGATTTATATTAATAGTGTTTTATAAAAAAGAAAACCCACAGGCTTGGTGACAACCTGTCAAATATGGAAAGGCTACGGGACTTGAACCCATAACTGATGGGAGAAAAGGGTGAAATGCGTATTGCTGGCCTACATGATGTACTCGTTTGTATGATTTTTTTAATTAAACAATTTGATGGATAATGATTAAGTTGATTTTGGGAATCATGTTATTAGATCAATTATTTTTTGGGATTTTGAGGTGATTAATAATATTTCAAGAGATGTTTCATTGGTTGAGGAATATATATCCTTTGGGATTAATGTAATGGATTATTTGGGAAGAATTTTATTATGTTTTTAGAAATGTATGCTGAAATATATGAGATAACCTTTGAGGTTAAAAATTTCTTTATGGTTGAGTTTATTGCAGTTATTTGGGATATATGGTTTTTTATTTATGGAACGATTTATGATAACCCTTTTGTTTTATTATTTAATTTTGGAGATTAATGTATTATTTCATCATATGTAGGTTTTTTTATTTTTGTTATTATCTTATATTAGGATAAAAATTTTGGTTTTAGAAATGAAAATAGGAATACATTGTTATTTTTTTAGGATTATGTGATCCATTAAATGTTTATTTTAGTGCTTCAGTTATGAGAAGTTCATATTGAGTACTCATCATTTAGAGAAAACTAGAATATTTTATTATAAATTGATTAAATAATGAAATTATTCCTTAAAAATAAGTACATTTCCTTAGTTTTATTCCTCTAGATGATTAATTAATTCATAAAAATTATGAAAAGGATCTTAAAATAAAAATTTTATCCTATTTCATTCATTTATGATGAATCAATATTCTTTTTTAAACATTCGTTATTTATGGTTTTTTGGTTGTTAACTTTCCCATGGAAATGTTTATATCACTTTATATTAGTCCTTGTAAAGTAGTTTTAAACACTAAGAATATAATTTAACTTCCCACCAATTCTATCATTTTTTAGGAACCTGATAACGTTAAATTTTAGGTAACCTTAATCATACTTACATCCCCCTTTTAAAAGATGTGTTTTTATCCCTCTGTATGATGTGATTTTTTATTAAAGGAATTTTAAAATATTGATCCTTTGATGGTTGTGATAAAATTGTGAGGGTATAATTTATTTAGGGGTTAATAATGTAACTTCTCAAAAATTTAGTTAAAAATAATAATAAACTGGATGTCTTTCATTACACGCAACATTGAGTTTAAATGAACTATGATATACTATTAAAATTTTATTATTTAAATATGACTCTTATAACCTAGACATTAAAAGTTGAGGTTTGAATAAGATTAAACAAATTACGAAAAATACTTATACAAGTTTTATATAGTTAAAATTATTTGACTAATTTATAATAAATAAGTACTCATTTTTTTTAATTTCATTTTATGTTTCAAAAATATATTTTCATCAAAAATGGGCTTTATGACATTTTTTGAATGAATATTATAATTTAATTTATATAAATTTTTAAAAAATTATTTTAAAAAATTATATTTATTTATTAAATCCTAATTTCATAATAATAATAGGGTGAATTTTTTATAATTCTCTGAAAAGATAGATTTTCGATGAATAGTAAAAAATAATGATTTTTATAGAAAATGAACTTTTTGTTTAAAGAATTTAAAAAGTCCCATTTGGTTTTAAATGGTTTTAAATGTTTAATTTGTTAATTTATATTAATAATATTTCAATTAAAGTCATTTTAATTAATTTTATGTAGGATTTTTCTATAAAAAATTTTATACTTCAGAAAACATTTTTTATGGAAAACTACATTTCATCGCGTTTTGTGGGTTTAATTTTAAATTAAACTCTCACACTTCTATGAATTGAATCTTGAAAAATGTATCTAATATTTATAATTTGGAGGATCAGTTTTTAAATATAACAATTTTCTTATTTTTCATTATGAATAGAAACCTTAGTAATATCTGTTACCTTGGTAAGGGTAAAACTGATAAAATATGGTCAAAACTTTGGGATAAGGATATAAAAATTCTCAAAAACTTGCCTCAATAATGTTGTATGAGTGGATTTCATACATTTGTACCAAGTTATAGAATATATGTCAACTTGGTTCTATTTTTATTTGATTATGATCATTATATTATTTTAATAAAAAATTAATATAAAATGTCACTCTATTGACTTTAATATCTCAAAATTTGTTACATTAGGATAAAAGAGGATAAATTTTCTTAAAATTTTTTATTTTATATATAAATTATTTTTTTATCATGGTAATTTATTTTTAAATTTTAGGGATTAAATAATTACCTTAAATTCTTACGCAACAACGACCTAATATTTATTCAATTAATAGAAAAATAAAATATATGATTTTAAAAATATCAAAAGTAATACAATTTCGATGAAATATAAAGTTACATGGATTTAGTAGATAAATATAACATATTAGGGATATTTTAATGATTTATATCCTATTTTAATAACTATCTTGATGACTTTGATTTTAAAATAAATCAATAGTTCCAAAAATGACATTAATGATATTTTATAACAAACAATATTTCATTAAATGATTACAATTCATAAAAATCCTATATTCATCCAATTGAATTTGATATGATTAAAAATATCACAAATGGACCAATTATGGGTCACTTATCCTTTTATGGTTACTTTCTTGACCCTTAAATAGTAGAATAATATGATATTATTGTAATTGTCAAGAAGATTAATAACGGTGAAAATTTAGAGGTAAAGGTTATAACATCACCTAAAGTTTTATAATTTTTTTATATGATATTATTTTTAAATATCCTCATTATATATTCTAAACATATAAATTTGGATTTTATTTAATATAAAAATTAATTTATATTTATTTAACTGTTTATGAAATTCAAAGAGTGCCCCTCTGCTCACTTATAAAAGGACACATTTTTCCTCCCTTCATCACACCATTTTAACCATCTATCTCAAAAACACCTATGCAATTAATTTCTCAACTTCCATTTACTTGAATGATATGTTATTAACTTATTAAAATATTATTCAAAAGGTCTATAAGTAGGGATTGAAATGATGTCTATCGAAGAAAAGATAACCGACTTCATCGACTCTTTCAAGAATACTTATTCTTATACATACTCTAATTTTTGTTGTAATAATCACAAAATTATAAATTTAGTGTAATAAATATAACAATATGTTATTATTATTATTTTACCACAATTTTACCCCTCTCTTCCATTATACGGAATGCGAAAATATCACCTGTATGTATGCACGACTTACTATCTCCATATAGTCGTATAATTCATATTTTCATCACCATTTTACTTGGATGGTTATAAATACGAAGTTAATGTGTATATATTATATCTATGAAACAATTATGGTTATGGTAATATAATATATCATTTAACTTCTTACCCTTCCATTTTTTGGGGAATCATAACATTGCGCGTGCGCATGTGTGGACTACCACCTCCATGAAGTGATGTGATTCGTTTTTCATTTATAATTTACATAGATGGTAATAAGGATATATTTATGGATTATATATGATATATATGATATAATAACTATTACTGAAATGTGAATTATTATTTACCTTTATTTTATTCCACTCATTGAAAAGTGAAAACAACAGTCATGAGTATATACGATCTACTATGTCCACGAATGGTGTAATTCATTTTTTTATCTCCACCTTTAATGGTAAATTATAAATATATATATAATGAATATATATATTATTTATATAATTATTATAATTATGGAGAATATGTAAACATGATAAAAATATAATGACTATAACTTATGAACTAAAACTTCCATGAAAAACAAAATAGTTAACACCCAAAAGGATAATTTTAAAGGAATTATTAATAAATGGGTGTTGAAATGTTATAAGTGGATAATATATGATATTATAAGTATATAAATTATTATGTTATATAATTATAAATAAATTTAATTTATTATATAGGTGGTTAAAATCACTTACGAAGAAAGTGTGGCATGAGGTAAGGGGTTTCATAACTCAATCTTCTTTCATTGGGGTATATCACTTCTTCATTGATTATATTTTACCAATATTACTTGTGAAATTTATTTTGATTAATTTAGATTATATTTAATTTTTTTGGATTTAAATTTCATACCCATAATCTCTCTATTTATTAATTCTCAATTCAGTAATATGATCTCTATAATGGTTATTTATCTCAAATTATCCTTCTTTGAGAAATTTGTTTACATTATCCACCTATCTTCTTTTATGAGGAGTATATAATACCACTTTGACATGTTATATCATGAAAGTGATTATTTTAATTATATTTAAATATTCATTTGATGTTATTTTTTCATGGGTCTTATATTTCAAAAGTTACCAAAGCTGTAAGGGGATTTTGTTTCAACCCCATTTAATCGGGATTCTTTATGCTTTGATTTCTAATGAGGAAATTATATAATCATTATATGATAATACTATTTCATATATTCTTCTCATATAGTCATTTCATTAAATTAAATTTTTTTCCTTTCATTTTACTCTCTTAATTACTCAAGAGATAATAATAACATTTTAAGGAAAACTAACCTTGTTTTTCTTTCAGTTGGGAATATTTTTCTTCAATGTCCAAATTTTCATTAAAATGTTTTCAATAAGGATTTTACTATTCTAAAATTATTTTTTAAATTAATTTTTACCCATGTTTTAATTTTTGTAATTTTTTTAAATGGAATAATCATGTCGATTTACAAATGACACACCTTTTAATGAAGGTGTGAATGGAATATTTCCTTTAACATACACCGCTCAAAAAAAAAAAAATCCCACCACCATGACTAATATTTTATTTGAAGATTTATTTAAATGTTTCCATTTTTCTTTCAAAAGGAAATTATTTTCTTAATATTCTAGAAATTTTTATATTTTAATTTAAGTGATTAAAAAATGAAAAAAATTATAAAGAAATATTCCAATCATTCTTAATGTATTTTCATCTATTTTAATATTATTTGGTGAATATTATGACTTACTAGGGATATAATATTTTTATACCATCCTCCATATTATTATGGATGACTTGTGATCATGTTATGTTTATTCGTTGGGAAAATATTTTCATTTTCTATACAAGTTTTTTAATAAGAATGTTTATTATGTATTGATTTTTTATTCACCATTTTCATATAATGAATGCCTTAGACAGAGTAAGTGATGATCCTGGACCATTATATCCCCTCGATGCATCGTTAGGCCTCATGAAACAAATTATATTGGTTATTTGGAATAAACCTTACCCATTTATATATGTTTTCTTTGAATAATGATTTAAAATTATATTTATAAAGTCTTGGAACACGACCTCTATAGTATGTTTAAGATGTATGAAATTATGAATTCCATAATTTTGGAATCATTTTCTAATCTCTATGTAATTATTTAAATAGTTATGACATCCATGGTTAAGTTTCAATCCCATGTGATTATTTATATGAAACAATTTTCATTTATTCCCGCCATATTACTCTTTATGATAAAGTTATTGATTAAATGGATTGTATTTTGAGTTATTTACCTCGAAATATTTATTATTAATTTATTAATTAATATATATTCTACTATAAATAACCCTTACTGAGCATTTCATCACACATATTTCTTATGTTTCCCTTTTCCCTAGGATCCCAGGATGTTTACTATTATTCATATGCATGGAAATGCTAGAGGGAATAATTATGTTCTCATAGAGAAATTTATTTTGTATTTTATGTTTTCAAATATAATGTGAGATTCAAGTATGTATTTAGTTTACCAAGACTATATAAATATTCAGACCGTTGAGATACAAATTCTTGAATCTAGTACCAATGTAACAAAGTAACCACATGCTCTAGGCTATTGTAGTCAAGGTCTTTACAATTTGAGTTGTTGTGAAATTTATCCTTATCTAGTATGGGTCGTATTGATATAGTTTCATTTTTTGATTTCTATTTCTATAATAATTAAGAATAATGTTTTTGTACTTTATCTAGATTAAAAAAATGTATATCAAACTTTAATTTATTTTTTTATTTATCTCGCTCTATTTTTTTGAAACCTAATAGCCCACACCAATGATTTCAGAATATCCTATTACATGGATATTATAGTGGTAAGGATCTATATGTACCTTCCTATAACCTAGAAAATGGTATTAAAATCTATTCAAAGGTATTTAGGTTTGTGTAACTTTCCAACTATAACAACTTTCATTTCCATAATCTGTTGAGTGGAATCCCCAATATTGAAACCCAAAATAAGGACTTCATTAACATTTTCATAATAGTTACACCAAGTATCATAGAGACGATCAAACCTTAACATGAACTAGATTAATTCAACCCAAAAATCAAGTTTGAAATTCTCTAATAATTGAAGGTTACCCTACAAAAGTTGGTCAATCACTTTGAAATAAAGTTTGATTTAAACCCAAGTAGTGGAAGGATATAATCACTTAATATTTAATTTTATATATTTTTCTATTTTTTGTAAAGATACCATTTTATATTTATTACATTATTGTTAATATTAAATGGATTTACTAAAGTTATTAATCATGTCTTGATAAAATAACACATAATTAAATTATTTAATTATGTCTTAAAAGATTTGTTAATTTAGTTATTTAATGTGAACATCATCCATTCAAATAACCAACCATGAAAATAATATAAATAAATAAATTGGATTGATCAGGAGCTTTATTTAATACTTGGTTTACATATATAATGATAAACCAAATCTGTCCCATGGGGAATTTCTCCTTAAACTTGCACCGGTTCAAGTTGAAACATTCCACCCATGATCACGTGACTATCATGGATTGATTTAGTCTTAGTTCAGAACATGAACCACCTCTACTCACTTAGAAGCATCATGCATTACATATGATTTACTCACACTTAGGTGATAGGAAAAAAGGATTGGTTTAAGGGTTTTATATAAAATAAACAGTGGGTACAATGAACCTTATATAATTAGAGGATGAGATGACCCACAAACCATATATTTAATTTAATAATAACAATAAATTATAAGAGACCGATCACATACATAGTTCTGGTATAAGATCATAACCACCCACACAAAAGCAATGGATATATATTTCCTATCTAGTTATAAATTACTTCAATTTGTTCTTTTACTAAGGTAAACACCTTGAATTAATTCAATTTTTTATCTGATTAACCAATTAATTCAATTTATTTCCATCACATCCAAACCATCCTAAAATTTCTATAATCCATGATTTTAACAAAATAAATAAATAAATTTGATTTTAAATCAACAATTTATACAGGTTTACTTAGAGGCAACAACATGTACTCATCCATACTACTCAATATGGTCATGGTACCATGTATTCCAATAGAATATAACATACCTTATGAGGATTATAATTACAAGAAATGAATTTTTAAATAAAAATGCATGATTATATATAAATTATGAGGAAAGTGATGTTTTTAACACATACATAGTACACTACCAATAAAGACTATACTCATATTGCACTTTAGAAATTAATAAGGAAATTAATTTAATATACAATTAATAATCATATCCCATCAAATGTAGTATAAAATAAATAACCCATAGAAAACTTGTGAATATATTTAATTATAACATTAATTTTTATCTCCGTATTAAATTAGTCACATGGGGTACAAAATATTACATGGCATGTACATGGGATACACAACATTTATCTCTTCTACTGATGTCCACAACACATGCCTAGGGATTAAAAGTTTTTTCAGTAGCAGATGTGTATGAGACACCCCACATGTATGCCAACTACACACCATGTGACCTCAGTGTTTCACAATTTGTAATTACTTGCAATAAGTAGTAAATACATGACAGGGCTTGGACCCCTATTTTTTTCATTGGGAAAACACATGGACTACATAATGTGTAATCCAGTTACCTGGTGTGTAGTCCAATAAATCACATGACAACCTGACCTAGTCAACACATGTTTTGCATTAAATGCACTTTGTTTTTAGTTAATTCATGATTAACCACTTTTAATGTGGTTCATCCTATTGCATTTAACATAGGAATTCTACGTGTACCTTCAAGTTATAGGACATGTACTCTTGTGTTATCCATCCAGAACCCTCAACACATCCTGGTGGTGTCATCAAATAATATTCATATTAATTTAAATTTTTTTTTCTATACGAGTGAGAATGATGAAGGGATGATAAAAATTTGATTCTAATATTTAAAGAATAATTAATTCTGATATAAAACTAGTAATAAGTTCACATCATTAATCAATTATTTATAAATAATTATAAATTAATTATGTAATTTCTCTAATATCACATGAAGGTTCTGAGTGTAGTGATAGTGCCTATTGGGTATAACTAACTAGAATTTTATCATAATCAATAATTAAATCAAGATGTAAATGTTAAATAATTTCATTTACAATGGAATTAAATTTATATTAATTGAATTAATAATTTTAGAATGAGGAAGGTTGCATTATCACTATGACAACCCATATCTTTTATAAACCTTAATTTAGGATTTATTACATAAAGACACACATAATACAATCCAAAAAGATAAAAATCTATAGTGTATTTTTGTAATTAGATACATAACATAATAACTTGAAACATGGATAGGTCAATATTATTTAAAACTCCTTAACATGACCTTAAAATTCCACCACTCTTCTAAAACTACACGGGGTAACCTGGGGACATACATAAGAAATGGGTGTGATATAAAGACTAGTAAGGGAATAATCAAAGAATAAAATGAAGAAATTAATATATGTTAGTCAAGAGGCATACCAAGGTGACATAAAAGGGGTGATAATCATAGACATGAACATCACAACATGATATTAGTTTATAATATCAAGGAAACATAGAATTGTGGATACAATATAAAACATGACATCTTAAGAATATGTCAAGGATAACTAATGAGACATCATAACATAGCGTACTTAGGATTATATCTGATGTAGCATACATGGTATATCATGAGATAAGAATAATACCCAATGTATTATAGGTCTATATAATTTTGGGCCCACCCATGACATTCATATCATGTACATATATTAGTGTGCCAAATAAATAATACCAAATAACGGTGTTTTTCATCATTTTAATCCCATGGTGAAGGAGTGAAGGTCACATACAAGGAATTGCCTAATCAATTAAGTATAGTTACATATATTTTTATACTCTTCATTGAAATGAGGATGATTATTTACTAAAAAAATGTTTTCATACAATATTATTTTGGCAGTATAACAGGTGTATACAAAGATTCATGAAAGAGTTTAATGAGATTTAAAGGTGGAATATCATTAATTAGAAATTATAAGGACAGTAAAAAGTATGTGTAAAAGAATATTACAAAATAAAAAAATTGTAAATCAAATTGTATAATACAAAGAAAATGCATGAATAAAGGGAAGGACGGAATCCCTTATCATGGGAGGGTGATTTTAAAAGCTTAGGAGGAGATTATTAAGTTATTTGGCACACCTTGAAAGGTATTTTGAGAGGTATATATAGAGGAAAGTTTTTATCAAAGGGTTTTAGTGAATTGGAGTGGGATTTTGGCTGGGTATTTATAGAAAAATAAAGAGGAATTATTTATTAATTTATAAACATAGGTTTTGGAATCTATATGATAAAATAATAAAAACCAAAAACCTTATCATTGGTTTTTCCCATGGTTTCTAATAAAGAAGAGTGGGTTTTAATATTTTATAAGGATAGTAACTGATCATATTAAAATAATACCATTGGGGATATGGAAGTGAGTTATGTTCATACAGATTTTTTAAAACCTTAAAATAGAATATAGGTTTTGGATCATTAATTAAATGTTTATAAAATTAATCACATAACATGAAAAACACATTATTTTATAGGAGAAACATATATTTGGTTTTGGATAGCTTGTATATATTTTTTTACATAAATTTTTGTCTATTATAATCACATAATATGGACCGTATATTTATACCATATTTAATTTTTACCTAAAAATAAAACATCTCAAAAAACAATGAAAAATAAACTATTAGATAAGTTATATGTTTTGATTTAAAAAATATTATTTAATTTAATAAATTATTTTCTTCTAAATATGATAATTTATAGTTTCAAAAAAAACCCTATTTACTAGAAAATACTATTTTTTTGATACTAACCACATTCCGAACCTTTTAAAAATTACATTAGACTTCATTAAATCATAATATGATTTATATTTAAATAATATTATTTAATAATAATAGTATATTAAAATATAATTCATTTAATGTTTTTGAATTTATTCGAAAATGTTTCCTAATAGAAACTATATATCCCCCAAAAATAAAATTTGAGTTTCTTCATATAAAAAAAGTCAATTTTTTATCAAACTCATTTTTTAATAAAAAATATATATATGAATTAATAATGAAAAAGGATAAATATAATAATTATATTATTAATCAGAAAATATAAAAATTTATATTATTAACTTCTAGATACATAACCCCTTATTACACCAGTGTACGCCCTAAGGGTGAGGTGATTAATGATGGTGCTTTATTTGGGTAGTTTCATGAACATGGTTTGGGTTATGATCTTGATAAAATTTAAATTCTTATATAAACAGGTCTTCATGATCTTTATTTATTGAATATCATCTTGTTCTTGGTTAAGGAAAATACTAATGATGCCATATCCATCAAAATCATGGATAAATGGGATTCATAGGGTATGATATTACTAGTTAAGACAGTCAACTATTTCATCTATGTAAATTATACTTTATCATAACCCTTAATATATTAATCTTAATGATCCCTATATAATGTATATATTTTAAATTATTAAGATTCTTAATGATCTTTTAAATATGATCGATTACATTTTATAATGGTATAAAATAACTAAAGTAGTGCATGCGTTTTATATAAACACATTAATTAATAATTAATTTATCCATTCAAAAAGGCAATTTAATTTATAAAAGTTTAGGTTATTACATTCTTCCCCCATTCATAAATTTCACCCTCAAAATTTCATTCTGTACACTAAAACAAATGAGGGTACTTCTATTTAATCTCTTCTTCCAATTCCCAAGTCATTTCCTCAATGTTGTTGCTCTGCCACAACACATTGATTAGTTCACTTGTCTTGTTTCGTAGAACTTTGACTCTATGTTATACTATCGTCATTGAATGCTCCTCATATGAAAGATCTTTCTCTAATGGAAGCACCACTATATTTACTACATGTGAGGGTTCTGGTTTGTACTTACTTAATAGGAATACATAGAACACATCCTATACTTGAGATTATTTAGGTAAGAGTGCTAGTTGATAATACAAAACTCTGATGTAATTAAGGATCAAAAAGGGGATGATATATCTTGTAATAAGATTTATCTTCTTCCCAAACCTCACAAATTTTTTCCTTGGTGATATATGAATGAAAAAAATTCCTATGAACTCAAAATATAGGTCATGTTGATGATTTCCTAAAAATATTTTCTATCAAATTTTCCCAAATTTCATATGAAATTAAATATTTTTAACATTCTCTATCATATATTTGATAAATCATGTCCTATAAGCTTCTTCCCTCCAACTTCATCCCAATAGGTTGGTGACTAATACCTCTTCCCATACAAACCCTCATATGGTGCGATTTGATTGATATAATGTAAACTGTTGTTATATGATAACTCCACCGGGGGAAGGTTTTCATCACAACATACATGTAAATACATTGAACATGATCTCAACATATCCTATAGTGTTTCAATGGTTCTCTCTAAATGACCATCCATCTGAGGGATATAAACAATATTAAAACATATCTCTGTATCCAATTCTTACTGAAGGATTTTCTAGAACATCGAGGTAAAACTCAAATCATGATTAGATAAAATGGAGAGGGGAACTCCATGAAGTCTTACTACATCCTTTATGCATACCTTTATGATCTGGTCTGTAGAGAAATATTCTTGAAAATAATGAAATGTACATACCTTTTAAGGCGATCAAATACCATCTAGATGGTGTTATTTCCTTTAAATGTCACGGGGATTCCTATGAAAAAATCCATGGTTGTGTTTTCTTATTTCTATATTGGTATAAGTAATGGTTGTATCATACCCTTAAAATATTATCATCCAGCCTTGACTTCTATCATACTAAGCATCGAGATACAAATTTGATAATATCCCTCTTCATTTTATCCCAATATAATTATTTCTTCTTATCTCTATACATATTAGTGCTTCTTGTATGAATAGTCAAGGATGATCTATGTGAATAATCTAGAAGTTCCCTCTTTAGCTTTAGTTTTGACAGGACACATATCTATGTTCCAAACCTTATAACTCCATATTTAGAAAATTTTAACTCTAGAATATTCAATAACATTTTCTACATATGCCCATTATCATTTTGGGTCTTCTTTATCCTTTTAATAATGTAATGTTGAACTAGTATTTTATTAAGGTTGGATGAATATCCCATTATTAATCCCATATCTATCCTTTACATGTCCAAGAAGATTATATCACTTTGAATCCTCATCATTGATAGGGTTATGAGATCCTTTCTACTTAGAGAATCTAACACTTCGTTCAACTTCCCATGATGGTAATGGATTGAAAAATCATAATCCTTGTTTAGATCTAAACACATTCTCTTCCGCATATTGAGCTAATTTTGTGTGAATATATACATGAGGATTTTATGATCTATATATATGTCACACTTCTCCATATAGAGATATTGTCACCAAATCTTTGATGTGAATATCACTACAACAAATTCAAGACATTGAATTGTGTATTTATATTAATATATCCTTAATTGGTGGGAGTTAGAGGCTATCACTTTGTCATATTTCATGAGAACACAACCTAGTACTTTTTGGATGCATTGTTGTAGATCACAAATCCTTACCCACTAGTGCGCAATGTGAACATAAGTGTCATGATTAGATTATTATTTAACTCATTAAATCTATCTTCATATTCATTAGTAATGACATGAATCACCCCTTATGAATTATCTTGGTTAGTGGGCTTGAAAATCATGAGTAGTTACTCACAATTTCATGATAGTACCCAACTAATCCAAGTAAACTACGAATATTTGTCCCAAATATTGGTTTGATCCATACTTACCTTTATCTTTGAAGGATCCAAAAATATTCCATTACTAGTCATAAGATTCCAAATAATGTTACTTTATCTATCCAAAACTCTCATTTACCATAATTCATATAAAAATTTTTCTTTTACAAGGTATTTAGTATAATATTAAAATGCTCCTCATCTTACTCCTTGATTTTGGAGTAGATAATAATATCATCTATAAATACTACCATAAATTTTTCAAGATAATATCTAAAGAATCGATTCATTAACTCTATAAAGATATTTGGAGAATTAGTGAGTCTTAATAGAATCACTATGAACATGTAGTTCCCATACCATGTATGAAAATAAGTCTTGGGGATATCATTGTTCTTCACCTTTACTTGAAAATATATCAACAGAAGATTCATCTTAGATATGTACATGGATTTATGTAGATGATTTATCAATTAATCAATTTGTGGAAGAGGATACGTTTTCTTTATCACAGTCTTATTGATCCCATGATAATCACTGTAGATGTGCATTGACCCATCCTTCTTAATGATAAAGAGGACTGACACACCCCATGGGGAATTACTAGGGAATATAAACCCTCTATCACAATTCTCTAATATTTTCTTCCTCATTGATTCATGTCCAGAAATTTAAATTCTATATGGAGTATGGGATATTGGAAAATATCTTGGTATAAGTTTGATTGAGAACTCAACCTCTCATCTAGGAGAATGAAAAATCAATTCTTCAAGAAACACATCAGGATATTCCCTCACAATGGTAATTCCATTAAGGATGATCTTTTAAATATTATTAATCATTTTAATAAGGTATGATTTCTAATTATTCAATAATATCCATGCTTCTGATGATAATTCAAAAGGATATTCATCCTCCTCTTCACACTTGTATAGAATAAGAGGGCAATTTACGATACTGAGGGTGTTTTTCTTATCTTGAAAATATATGTTTTCACTATAAAAGGAAAGTTAATTTATACCTAAAATAAAATTTAATAATGATAATGGGAGTATCACAAGGATTTATAGGATGTTTATGCCACAAATATGGACATGGTATAAGTTATATACTTGGGGGTAATAATTTCCCAATGAACTATTTTCCCAAATAACTCCACTACCATTTATTAATGTGGTGTATGGAAAATTCTACTAAACCCATGTGATATGAAAGAATGTGTTGAACTAGAATCTGATTGTATGTTTACTATACCTGAATAAATAAACAACAGACATGTCACCACATCATTTTCAATACCCACCTTGCCAGTTGTGATGGAATAATATCTCCCTTGATCTATAGGGATTGGAATTTTTTTGTTGGTTATAATCAACAAACCTTAGCATATAGAATTGATTTAAATAGTGTCATAATTCCATTTAGTTTAATAATTGGGTAGAAATATGAGGTTTTATTGGATAACACCTTTCTTCTATCACATTGGTGGGTTTCTCGTGTCAACATTTGATAGCTAGGTTCCCTTCTTTCCCACACCTAATGCATTTCCATGCCCCCTTTAGGTAATTAATGTGATGCTTATTCAAAAAATTTTGAAAAGTGGGATGTTGGAATTTATTTCCGTTGTGAGATTTTTCGATTACTCAACTAGAATTGAAACCCATTCTCTACTTCCTATCTCTTGACCGACGAGATTCACTATCCTCCATTTTGACATAGATGACATATCAGAAAATTTCAACTCAATTTCCTCAATTTCTTCCCCAAGATTTATATTTATGATCAAATTCCACCATTGATCATATTATCCCTCAATATGATAAATAGAATGCAAGAACTTATCATGCTCAAATAATTGAAGGGTGAAGAAGATCTTTTCAATGAAGTTAATCTATTGTTCTATAATTAAGGGATCAAATAATCAACAGAAATTAGGAGGACCATTTCATATAAGGGACTTAATTACAACATTTTCCTTCTTAGGGAGATGTTGGTTTTTTCACTTATTCAAGTTTCTATTCAAAACCTAAGTTAATTGAGTAATTATTTTCATGGAGTTCTAGACTCCTTATCCTATTAGGTTGAGACAATGAACCCCTTACCTTTATTCCCGGTTAGTAGAATATGATCTAAAATCCTATAAAAAAACATAACTATATTAATACTCTATTTTATATCCTTATTCATATAAATTAATATTTTATATACTTAAATTTTGATTATTTTTTATTAATATATTAGTTATTTATCTCTTATTTTTACCACTGAGTGTTCATACCTTTAATTGTTCGGTGCATTCTTTGTGATGTCGCTTTCAGTACCCATTCATTGATACCAAGATTATCATTACTAGTTGATATAATATAATTGAGTTTAGGTTTTATATTTACCTATAATTTAGAATCCCCAACCTGATTAGCCACATGTACAGTGCTATCAGGTCGGGTTCCACTGGCTTTAGGCGCACCGCCCCGAACGTAAAAGGTTTCCAACTAGTAGCGAGAGTGAAAATAAGTATAGTGGGAAGGTTTTACCCACATGGGATTTTAAAATACTAGTAATAGTAATAATGTAGAACATGTAGTGGAAATAAATGACTCTGCAGGCTCAAACCAGACCCACCAATGGTGGAAGCACATTCAATATCAAATAACCAGAAAAAGAAAAAAATATATAAGAAGTGGAAAAGATAATTCATGCCAACATACCACTTGTATAACTACAAAAAAACACCATTAATTCATAAAAGGTCATACAGAGCATGTACAAAATGGGATCCCATGGCTGACCACTGTAGCTACATACTTAATAAGCATGCTGATACAAACCAAAATCTAAAAAAAGGAAAAATCTAACAATGAACGACTTTAAGGTCCGTTTCCAACCTCCATGCCAAAATATCATAAGGTCTAGTTCTTGGATCATATCCCTTACCTGAACATAAATTCATAATGTCTACATGTGTCTTGAGGGACCTATATAGGGTGTTAGATGAGTCTCAGTACGATACCACCTGAAGATTCTTACTTAGAATATGTGTTTAAGAAGGCATGAAATATAATCTAAAGTAAATCATCTAAATGAATTTTAAAAAATAAAAACTCAATAGGTTCTCAACAGACACTAGGGAGGTGTCCCCTACTTCATCCAGTTATTAATGTCTAAATAGAAGGAGTTCCTTAGAACTTGGCACAAGGTACCTCTGATTTCACACCCCAAGTGAACCCTTAGGTACCACCTCAAAATTAACCTTACACCATGTGCCTCAAGACACCTCATTTATCAACATGTTAATACTCCCTAAAGGAACGTCTAGGTAATATAATCCAGTCCCTCAAACCCCATCTTGTAAGAACATGTTGGCTCAAACCCGAAAACCAGAGGCACAATGAGATTTGTCCTCAGAATAACTCTAGGCCCACGACCTCAGTCATAGAAAGCCTCATCCCCCAAAAAATAGCCTCATCGCTATCAACCAAAGGATCATCACATTCCATGTGGATTTATATGGAAAGCATTCACAAACAAATTCCTATGCTGTAGTACCGAGGTCCTCTACCCACATGGGTAGTAAAAAAAACATCATAAACAGAGTCATACTATGTGCACATGACTCAATTTAGTGATTTGACCATCATGGGTGAGCGGAAATCACCAATATAAATCCCTAAGACACATAAATGGGAACCTCATTCCCCTATGACCATGTCCCTCAAAACTGATGGCCTTACCATCCCAATATCAGGGGCCATGCCCTACCTGATGGTCTCACCAACTCAAACTGAAATCCACAATACCCAACAGATGGTCAAAACCACCCAAGTATCTAGGGAAATCCTAACCAGAGTATCAACATCACCTCAAACATGATGGTCATTCCATCCCAGCCTCAGGCCAAGCTTGTCACGACCCCTTGGGCCTCAGCAGTTTATCACAAGAAATTATATATAAATAATGTACTTAAATAATAAATTCCATTCACTTCAATTGGATTTCAAAAACTAGATAAAAATATAAATTTATCAAGGAGGTCTTGAATTCCCTTGTTTTGATGAACTAATCCAAAACAATTTAAACAATACAATTTAAATGAATTTAACACAAAAAAAAACCAAGAAGTGACAACCTATAACCCGAACTTGCTTAAGTGAAAAAGGTAAGGGAATTCATAACGATATCCTAGATAGTCATACATTCAAATTAATATGAAATAAGGGGTTCCTTCTCAATTTATCAAATGTGTGATGAAATCCACATCCCCAAAGTGTTTGAAAAAAAATAAAGTTATGCACCACCTACCTTTGAATCATAGAAGTAGGCACACCCGATATAGAGATACAATTTATAGATGATTGGCATAGATATGAGTTTCGATCATACACCCTAAAATGGGAAAAAAAGACTCAATCAAATTTATCACTCCATGAGGAAAAAGATAGGATGAAGAGAAGCATGCATGAGTGTAGCCTTATCGAATGGGTTATATAGCCTCCGATGGATCGAAGAATAGATGATCAAGGAATGAGATAGATCAAATCCAATGAAAGGAAGAAAGGGGAGTCTCCCCTTGCTGTACATGTATCCAAGAGAGGGGAATGAGAAGGAAATAATAAAAAAAATGGAGGGAGAGAAAAATGGTCAGTTTTCATTCTTTACTAGGTCACATGGTTTACCTTCATTATTTTCGAAATCATGTAGTAATAGTGTGAGCTATATTGCAAAGGTACTGCCTATGTGGAAATACCCATGTGGTCTACCACACAGTTTTGACTTACCATGTGAAAATAATGTGGTAGCTCTCTACAACTTTTCTAGATGACCCCACACAGTTGTGCATCCAAGTCACATGGTTTTTCGAAACCATGCTGTAGTTCAAAAAGGGCCACACGGTTACCTGTAGGGTTCTGCATGGTTTACCCTAAAACATGCACCCTAGAATTCATTTTTCAAATAGTTCAATTGGCCTAAGATGCTCCCAAAACCTATTATGAACATTTGAAGATTTGGAAAAAGCTTCAAACTCGTGTAACAAAATTATATGATGCTGAATGAACTCTTATAATTGAGTTCTGATCATTAGATTAGAAAATGGAATATCCATTAATTGAAAATTCAAAATGGGAGTGGTTTTCTTCCTGATTTAAAAACCCGAGATGTTATAATCTCCCCACCTTAACATAGGTCATCCATGATCTATAAAACAAAACCCATATATGGTACGAAATGTACCCATCTCATTAGAAACAACCAAAACTACCCTAGTATCAAGGGTATAATCCAATTACCTCAAGGGGACTCTCCACCTTAGGAATTGGATAACCTAGTCACAAACTGACCAAAAATAAAATAATGTAATTTTCCAATGACTAATTTCCATACCCAAGGTCATTCCATGATGAATCATTACTCCCACGCCTATTGGGTGCTCCTGTGTCATACCAGAAACCCAAATCATATCTTGCACTACATCAGTTCACACCTCAATCCCAAGTCACATATTGAAATGCAAGGTCCCATATCCCCAACGATGCTAAAAAATTTCCCAGTTCCTTGAACCTCAATCAAATATAGCATACTCGATTCATCGATGCCTATGTAACCTCATGTAACCCACACCAATCAGATGTGCCGATGCCAAATCACTTAAAAACTCACATCCAACGATCCTCCTAATTCCAAGAACCTCACACACATATATATATATGTATAATCATGCACCCTATCCCATTCCAACATACTGACCAGCATCTGGTTATTCCATATACATCCTATGTTCCTCGTTCACTAAAAATTGACATGCCTCAATTGGCCATGCCAAAAAAAAATAATAATAATAACCAGGCTACCCTAAAAGCATACCTATGACTGTTATCAGCTCACCAGCCCACTCATATCCTAGTAGATCCATGAAACACACTTGGCCTGAAGAATGACTACATGATGAATTTCATCCCTATGCTAATGCTCTAGAAATCGGCTACTGACCACACTGACAGGTCTCATTGTCTTTTCCATGCCCTCCACATGTAGCTGGGCCTCAGCTACCTTCACATGGCACCGATCTTGATTCCACCTCAGACACCCAAGTCTTCCCCTTCACCTAATACCGACTGAACAAGAAGGAATCCTCTAGAACCTCTTATGATGCTCGACCTAGCCAAAATCCTAGAACTCCTTTGGAGGCCTCCCACACTTAGTCCGGACATTTCCCAACTGACCATGATGAAAGTAAACTATTGAAGACCCATTATGAGGGGGTCTAGCTGAGTCCTTGGACTGAATGTAATGTAGAAAATGATCTCGTATTAGATTCCTTCCATCTGAAGAACCACGAAAGAGATCACCAGAAACCACTTTCTGCACCTATCCATCTAGTGGCCATCGACTATGATCACCTAGTTCACTGCCTTGGAGAAAGATACCAATCTATATATTTTTACCGAAACCCGAATGGCATTCCATAAACCATCCTATAAGTGCCTCACCCTGGATATTTGATCACTGACCATTATAGGTGAAAATAGAGATAGTTCAGTGAATATCTATGTATAGTCCACAACAAACATGTCACCCTATTGAAGGCTTAAGAACTCCTGAGACCTTTCAGCCCTTAACATATCAGGGGAAAAGTTCTCAAAGAATTTGGACTCAAATTCTATTTAGGCTAGTCCCTCATGTATATTATCCTAACCTTTTAGGTCCCACCAGTGCTTAGCTATCCCTCTGAACATGTATGTATCCATCTTAACCCTCCAACCTAGAGGAATCTCCGAGTACACCAAGATCATATGCATTCTCCCTAAACAATTATCATCCACCTACAAGACACCCTCACCCTGAAAAAGTGTTAGGTTCTGTAACTGTAACTTCGATGTAATATATTACATTGATGTCTCTGCTCCCTGATAACCTCTATCAATACCCTGGATAACTCATAATAGGCTTGATCAGAATTACTCGTCAAGCCATGACCCAAATGTTGTAAATTCTATTGGCTAACCCACCTGCACTGGAACCTATGCCCGTGACTATACCTTAGCCTATTACCATTCTTTTACCTACTCTTCCTGAACCTCAGAGGTCTCAACCTGCTTGTGCACCTGCAGTACTGATCCATCACCTGCCCAGTGCCCTATCTGATCATTCTATGAGGAACCTACTAAATACTATCAAATGGTCTGACAACCCATATCATATATATTATTAACACATATTATAAAGTAGTTTAAAGGTAGTTCATCCTCACTAACCCTACACTATGCTATTGCAATGATTCCACATGGCATACCAAACCCATGGTCCCCTTACCCGCCCTTAACCGATCCAAGTATCAATATACCCCTAGGACATGTCCATACTAACAACCAATGATTCCTTAATCCAATGACTGTGTCACCCATCCTGGTGATGGAAATCACACTATTTCATTTTATGTTATTCCTATTATAATAGTAAGACCCATTTCTAATATAACATGAAATTCTATATATACATTACATAGAATATAACAATTCACATGTCATTTCACATTTCATATATCAAACAATCTAAATCATTCCATTTCCCATTTAATATCAAATTTTATATTATTCACATGGTATGATCACAGTACAAGGAATTCATGCATTTATAAAATTGAAATACACTAAAATGGTGCTTATCAAAAGCCACGTCAAAACAAACATAAACACCTATCCATACCACAAAAGGGTCCAATCTCATCCCTTACATCACTGGGTCAAGGGACACATATCACAACCAATAAAATCAAATTCCAAGCAAGCCACCAAGGTGGAAATCATATTAAAAATAACATGAGAAAAATAAAAAATAGCAATTCCCACCCAAGGAAACTTGGTCTGTCCCTCATACTTAGGGCTGCAAGCACCCATGAACAATAAATAAACCTAGTTCTGACATCACCTAATATCTAGTATACCACAACCCAAATAGTAAGTTCAACAGTAAAATAAATGTATATATCGATCACATTAGTAGCCAGTCAAAACTAATACAAAATCCCAATCTAGAACTACTCTCATACCACTTGTAGCATCACTGACGAGATTAGACACCCATAGAATAGGATATGTCTGGGTGGAAGTGTCCTTAGGCACACCTCCCTGAATGCCAAAGTCTTCCAAATAATAGTGAGGGTTAAAGGGAGTATAATGGGGAGACTACACCATTCAGGGATGTTGTAATAAAGGTATGAGTAATAATGTATAACATGCACAAAAAATAAATGACTCATTAGACTCGATCTTGACCCACCAATGAAAGAATCACATTGAATATCAAATAAGTAGAAGACGAAAAAAATAAAAAAGCAATGGAAAAGATAAATAATGCCATCATTCTAGTTTTAAAACTACAAAAAAACAACATGCATTCATAACAGGTTATACAAATCAAGAAAAAAAGCCTCCCATGGCTAATCATTATAGCTACATACACAATAATCATGGTGACACAAAAGTAAATATAAAAAAAGGGAAAAAAATCCAATAAGGAACAACCTCAATGTACCGTGCCAACCTCCATGCCAAAAACTACCAAGGTCTAGCTCCTCAAGCCAATACCTTACATGAATATAAATTCATGATGTCTATATGCATCTTGAGGGACTCATGCAGGGTGTGAGATGAGTCGCACCATGATGCCACTCGAAGGTGCATACCTAGCATATGTGTTTAATCAGGTGTAAAATATAATCAAAAGTAAATCATATCAATTAATTTAAAACAAATAGAAACTCCACCGGTGCTCATTATCCACCAAGGAGGTGTCACCTACCTCCACCAATGTAGGAAGTCTGAATAGAGTAAGGTATTAAACCCATTACTCAAGGTACCTCTGATTTAACAACCTTAGTGAACCCCCAGGTTACACATCAAATGTAACCCAACCACACATTCCTCCTAAAACATCATGTGTCAACAAGTACTGACATCCTGAAGGCATGTCCAAGTAATACAATCTGGTCCCTCAGACCCCTACTCATAAGCACACATTGTCTCAAAGCCTGATAACCGAAGGCACAATGATATATGTCATCAGAATAAATCCAGGCCCACTTACTCAATCACAATGATCCTTATCCCTCGAATTTATTTCCTAATCATTTTGTACCAAAGGATCTTCATATTCTATATGGATTTACATTTCAAGATCCCCCGAACCAATTCCTAAGCCACACAACCGGGGGACTCTACCCACACAAGTTGTCAAAACCACCTCATCAACAGAGTCATCCTATGTGAAAATGAATCAATTTTCTGATTTTTCCATAATGGGTGAGAGAAAATAACCAATATAAAATCCCTAGACCACATTAACTTGAACCTAAATCCCCTAGGACCATGTCTCTCAAAACAGATGACCTTACCATCCCAATATCATGGTCCATTCCTACCTGACCATCTCTCCGCCTCAAACTAACATCCACAACCCAAACCAATGGTCAACACCACCCATGTATATGGGAAAAGAAAAACCAGATGATCAACATCACCTTAAACCTCATGGACATACCATCCCAGACTCAGTCCGAGTCCTTTATAACCCCATGGGCGCCGGTATTATATCACAAGTAGTCATATATAAATAATGTAATTAAACAGGTAATTTAATTTTCTAGAATTGAATTGAACCAACTAAACAAACATATCAATTTATCATGGAGGTATTGAATGCACTATGTTTGGTTAAGTAATCCAAAAACAATTTAAACAAAAAAATTTAAAAAAATTGAACACCCCCAGAAAAATTACCCAAGAAGTGAAAACCTCTAACCTAACCATGCTCAAGTGAAAATGGTAAGGGCATTCCCAACGAAATACCAGGTATTTATATGCTCAAATTAATTAGAAAAAAGGGGTAACACTCAATTACCAAATGCATGTTAAACGATACACCCCAAAATGTGTATGAAAACAAAAATTGAGATATGCACCACCTACCTTTGATTTGTAAATGTAGGCACATCTGATATAGAGCTCTATTTCAAAGAATATTGGTGTAGATCTGAGTTTCTGTAATCTTCCCTAAAAATGGGGAAA
Source organism: Viscum album (assembly GCA_963277665.1). Classification (NCBI taxonomy): domain Eukaryota; kingdom Viridiplantae; phylum Streptophyta; class Magnoliopsida; order Santalales; family Viscaceae; genus Viscum; species Viscum album. Next base: position 736,075,960 of record OY728127.1, on the reverse strand, counting down.
AAGACTAAAATAGATTTAGTATTCTGCAAGGATAAATATAAGATGAATAGATACAATCATGAGGTTAACCTTACCGATGGGGGTACTATAGCCTTTGAAAAATCGAAGAACGGATGAATGAGGAAGGATATGGATCAAATCTAATGAAAGAGAGGTTCACATTACTATGGATATGACCAAGATAGGGGAAATATAAGGGAATGAGAAAAAATAGGAGGGAGGGAAAAAGTTCATTTTTCCTTTTTATTGGACTACATGGTTTACCCACATGGTTTTCCAAACCGTGCTTTAAACGTGAGAACTACAGTACATAGGTACTGCCTAAGTGGAACTACCCGTACAGTCTACTTCTTGGTTTTAACTTACCATGCGTAAACCGTGTGGTAGATCTCTTCAACTCTGGTAGATGAGCCCACAAATCCCTACGCCTTAGTCCTAGGATTTCCCAAACCATGTGACAATTCAAAAAGGGCCACATAGTTACGTGAAAGGTTCTGCATAGTTTACCATAAACCATTTACCCTAGACTACATTTTCTAAATAGGCCTCTTGGCCATCAATGCTCTTGAAACCTCTTCTAAACACCAGAGGATTTGGCCAAAGCTCTAAACTCATGTGATAATATGATATAAACATAATGGAACTCAATGAATTGAGTTTCTATCATCAGATTAGAAAATGATATAGCCACTAGTTGAAAATTCAAAATGAGAGTGGTTTTTCAACCTAATTCAAAAACCCAAGATGTTACATATAATGTTATAATCCTATTATGTCTGAGTCTTTTTTATTTCATGAATATGAAATATATGATGAATTTATTTTGGGTTATTTATCTATATTAATAGTTTACATAACAACGATCATTAATTTTAATGTTTCCATAAAAATCATATTAAGGATATTTATTACTACTATATATAATATATACTCATCAATTATAATTTATAACCATCCATGGAGGAAGTAGTGAAAATCAGAATACATTGTTCCATGGAGGAGGTAGTCTTTACATATTCATGGATGATGATTTCTTTACCTATGGAATGAGATATAGTAGTAATATGGTTTATTATTTACAGAACAAAAAACATGTTATAAATTTCATAAATATAAATTTTATTCATTACCAGGACTATCCTTTTATGGTTGTGAAGGAAAAAAACACATTATGTCATTGAGGTAGTAGTCTGCACACATGCATGATTATTGTAGTTTCTTTTCTTAAAAAAATGGGAGAGGTGGTTAATGTTTATTAACATGATACAAAACATTCAGTATAATATAAATACTAAATTAATTACATAATATTGGGAAAAATAAAATTTAAATGGAAATATATATAGAAATGATGATAGTGATAAAATTGAACTTATATTGAGAACTTTGGGGGTTCTCTTAGACGATTCCTTAGAAAGGAAGGTATTAGGATAATCTGTTATGACCTAAATATTATGAGAGTGAAATATAATTCTAGGGAAAGTAAATAGGGTATATTTTTTTTGGAGGAAACCAAATATTTAGAGTCGTATTTAATGGGTGGTGAGAATCCCCATTTATAAGTAGTGAGAGTGAAAGTTTTGTATATATTTTAACTAAATATAAATAGAGAAAAATTAAACATTTTAAATGGCTCAAAAAATATAAAAAATTGGTTGGATGGTGATTTATGTTCTATAATATATCCATAAACCAATTATAAAAATGAATTTAACATGTCTCATGCACTTTATCCCATGAATTATTTCTTTCTCCATTTTAGCTTTTACCATGATAACTAGTTTTTTCCAATGGTAACATAATATTTATGCATAAAATGATCCTTATTAGATAGTTTAGACCCAATAATTCAAAATTTTAAATCCATTTATTATTTCTCATTTTATAAAAGTGTTAAAAATTAATTTTAATATAATGAATGTATAATGTAATAACGCAATTTTTGAGAAAAATATTACTTGAGATTTAAAATATCAAAAAAATGTTTTTTAAATAATATTAAATAATTTAAAAAGTATAATTTCAATTATAAGATACATATTTTTTCAATTAAAAATGTTTCATAAATTTTAAATTCATACTTATATACTAATAATGACACAAAATTCACAATATCTGTATATTCCACTATTCACCTAAAAATAAAATTTTCAAGAAAACCCTCAAACAAATATTATAAGATAATTTTGAAACTATAAATAAATAAATTAAGTTAGTTTTATCTTATATATATTCTAAAATTTATTAATTTATTTTTTAAATGAAAATAAAAAATAGAAAAAAATCAATTTTGTTGAAAAATGATGTTTTTAAACATTAAGTGCCCCTAATATTACTTCATATTAAATTATAATTTTTTTTATATATTAGTTAATATATTATTATATTTTATAAGATTAAAATCCTTTATATTATGATAAAATACCCAATACTTAACAAAATGATTCATTGAAAAAATAAAAATTACTTTTATACTAGATACACTATAATAAATACCATTAATTTTTTTTTATATTATAAAATTTAATTTTAACAATCCATTTATATTAAAATAATTATTTTAATTATATATATACAAAATATAATAATTTAGTAATAAATTTAATATTTATACGTAATGCATAAATATTTATATTTATAAATTTATAATATCATATTTTTATATAATTGTGAGTTATATTATTTTAAATTTATTACTTAACAATACAAGACTTTTGTATACATATGGGACTTATGACCAACAATCATATCTTCAATGACCACATTTGTAATGAATATATTTTCAACAACAATATTTACAATAACCATATTTGCAATGACCATATTTCGTTGATATATATATATATATAACCTTACAAAACATATTCCAGTCGCACTTCCCATTTCCATAGATTTCATTTTATAACCCAAAAATTTCTTTCTACTTTCATGGTATTACTTCTCACAATAGGTTTTTTATAATAATGATTATTCTTAAATAATATGGTGGTCCAAGGGAGTTTCTAGTTCTAATGATATCATTCTTCTCAATTTATTGTCCCCATTTAATTTTTTTAGTTTTAATGTTTGTAATCATTAATGATATATAATACTTTGTTTCATGTAATTTTATTGTAAAATTTTACTATGAAAGAAAAAAATATTGTTATTTTAATTCCTATATTGTATGAAATATTACATAATCTATTTCAAATTCATTGAAAAATTGAAAAACAGTATATTAGAATTATAAACATATAGTTTATGGAAAGAATATTATTCCTATAAACTAGATGTTATACATTCTCCCCCTTAAATAAACCGTGTCTTCACAATTTTATTTATTAATTACTAAAAAATTTATCTAATAGTATCTGTAAGATGTCTCAATATTTATTTTTCTAATGATGTATTTGTTAAATCTATTCACATATAATAAGCAAAATTCTAGTGTTGTGTTTCTTCCATACCATTTGAGTAAAATTACTATCATGATTTGGAATCCTGACTCTTTTTGTAGAATTAGTTTTCCAAGGGCGTTCATTGTAATATTTACATTTATATACTAGCATAGTCTGATATAAAACTTGATTTACTTATTCTAATAAATAAATTTTTCTATCTAATCAAAGAGAAAACATAAATTTTTAAAATCACATTAGATTTATATAAATAAAGGATAATAATACTTCCATGAATCATAATCCCAAAAACCTTGAAGAATATTTATATACCTTTGATACAATAATGAAACCACCATATATTTTTATTTCAATAGATAATAGTTAAAATACATGATATAAGACATACATACACCTAGAGTGATGAATTAGTATACCTTGAAACACTTAATTTTCACTACCCACTTCAATATTCATATTTTCATATGATTTTCCTTTATCCCATTGTCTAGGATATTTTTGGTGCCTATTTTCATCTTAATCCCTTGGATATGTGCACTGGTTTTCATAGTGATCAAATTTCTCAGATATAAAACATCAAATTGATATTGGATCCTTACAAAGAACATTATTTTTTTCCATCATGTTAACTGAAATCTTTATTTTTCCTTGGAATATTGTTGCACTATTTCATCCTTTACCACAAATAAAACATCTTCCAATTCATTTGAGACATTCCCCTAGGTTTCTCTTCCCACATTTTTGACATGAAGGAAATTGTATATTCTTTCCTTCATCATATTTTTCAAGAGATATTATATAAAAACCCAAACATATTTTCATTGGTGAGTTTATATGTTTAAAAATAAATAAGTTTTTAATCATAACTTTAGATAGTTGTGTGAATATAACCATAATATTTTCAACACAAGCTTATTTCCGATTTGGATACCCATTAGGAAAATTATGGCTTCATCCATCATGTCCATTATTAACTTGGTTCCTCTTAGCTCCAACCATTGATAAAACCAAAAGGGTTTACATGAGTGATGAAACATTAACAATAAAAGGGAATTAAAATAATCAATGACATACAAGTGTTTGACCATAATAACTATTACCCCTTTTCATTATCACATTAACATGTAATTCCTTCAGTTTAACCAATATCGATCTTTGTTTGACCTAGGTTACCTTAAGTTTGGTTATCCTACACTTCTCAACAAAACACCTTAAATTAACTAGAAAATAAATCCTTCATGGTGGTTTGTAAATATCATGTGATCAACCAAATCATATCAACTAGAATTATCTAGCCAGGCATGAAGTATTAGGCTCACTCATCTTTCATTAGGGTGATGAAAAATTCAATTCTCAACCAACACTTTCAAGGTGATTACCCATATGTTCATTTATGACACAACAACATCCACATTCTAGTATCTAGGAAAGGATGATTTTTATTGGAAAACCACTTACTCAAGTATTTACCAATATTTCAAGATATTGTCTTATACATGACCTCAACTCTTGGGTTTTCACTAAGGTTATCTAACCTTGATACCAATGGTAACTAAACTAATCTAAAAAAATAACTAAACCAAAATCTTATACCAACTATGGAGTGCCAAGATAATCATATCTTTATTTCATAACATTTTCACTATCTAAACATTTTATCTCAAAAAAAAATAGTCACACATTACAAGAACCTATAGCTTTAGTTTATGAGAGGATATAAATACAAACATCTTATTTTGAATCACTTTCGAACGTTTCTCTATAATCAAACCATGCTAGATCACTTCTAGAATTTCCATAAGTTACACTCATCCTTATAACATGGAAAACATAAACATAATAAAGCGGTGAACTAAAATTCTCAGTAAGTTTAAAAATAATAGATAATAATCAATGTTCATATGTGAACATAAGATGATAATTTGGGTATAATAAAGATCTATAAGAAAATAATACCAAAAAACAATTGAGCACAAATCACGAGTCATAGAATAAGGATTGACATTATATAACACATGAATCAAAAGGGTGTAGAAACATTAGTCAAAAAACTTAATCCATGAGAGCCTAACATAGGCATAAGAATATGTATAAGAGTGTGACATAAACATAGTGACAAGAAAATATATCATTTTTAACATATATTAACCAAAATTATTTTAACACACATATTTTTGATCATATATTAACCAAAATTATAATCATGTACAACCTTATGAGAAAATATTAACCATAATGACGCCCACCTACAACCTTATAAGCATAGATAAACTAAAACTATACCCATACACATCCTTTTGAGAATAGATAAACTATAATTATACCATGGAAAAACCTTGTGATCATAGGTAAAACACAATTATACCCACACACAAAATCATTATCTAATGAGATATAAAAACTTAACCAATACATTATAGGTTGATATCGGACACCATCCATCATTATACATACCTATTATTGAAACTTAAAAAAATTATTCATTATATTACAAATAAAAGATAAAAAGAAAATGGGGTTCATAACTTTTCCAAACTAAATCACATAAAAAATATGATCATTTCATCAGAGAATAATCCTTTGAAAGAGGAATATAAAAAAAAATAGATTTTTCGTAAAATCATTTCTTAATATCACTTTAAAAATACATGACTATGAAATCACTTTACATTTTTTTGAATACAAAGAGAACAATTCTTAACAAATGACTTTTAAAAAATCCAATAAAGATATTTTAATATTAAATGATACATATGTCAAAATGTGATATAATAAGGGATGAATAAGTGATCATAATTAAGAAAATCCTTTTAAATATTCCAAAAGTCCTTTATTAAAAACCAAAATCCTTAAAAGGATAATGATTTTTTATAAAATTAATAAATTAGAATATAAGGATTATTGGGGATAAAAACAATCTGAGTTTCCACTTTGGTAAGAAGAACATTGGTGGGAAGTAAAAAATGGATATGGAGAAACAATCTATAAAAATAAATGGGAATTATTCATAAATTTTTTTTTTTTATGAAAAAGTAGATTCCTCAAGGAATAAGACATCAGTGTGAAACATTAATCCTCCCAAAAAAACTACATGATATCATCATAGGGTATAATAATTATATCTTTAGATATCATACTTGAAGTGGAGTGATTATTACTCAAGAAACATATTTGGGTCAATAAAACCCCTTAAAACCTATGTATCCTTTAAATAAAAATGCATTTAAATAAGAAAAATTATATGGATATTAAAAACCAATTAATTACATGAATATGGTCAAATATATTAATTATTTAGAAAAAATGACATATCAAATATATCATGGTGAACAAAATGAAATATGTCTCAAGAAATTAAATTTGAGACAAAGAACCCTTTACCTTTATCCCTACTTAGTCAAATGTGATAAAAAATACTATAAGAAAACATAACTATCATAATAATATATTTAATAAAATTATTCATATACATTACCCTTTTATATATTAAATTTCTGATAATTTATTATGAATATATTAGTCTGTTATCACTTATTTTTACCATCGGGTGTTAGTAACTTTAATTGTTTCATGTATGATTTATGTTATTGATTTCTGTACCCATTCGTTGGTACAATGTTTAGAATTACTAGGTCATATAATATAATTTTATTTATATTTTAAAATGACCTATAATTTTAAAATCCCATTATACGAGAGCCTCGTCATGTTTCATAATGATGAAACATGCGAAGAAATAGTTTCATGTTATTTATCAATATTGATGGATTACCTAATAAATAAAGTTAATTTTTGTAGTATACCTCAAAAAATAATAATGATATTTATTAATTATATATATATATATATCATATATATTCAAAAATTATAATTTATAACTATCCATGAAGGTGGTAGTGAAAAACAGAATACAATATTCCATAGAGGTGATAGTCTGCATGTATACATAGTAGATGAATTTATTTCACATAGAAAAATATAAAGGAGTAATGTGGATAATAATTTTCAAAATCTTAAACATGTTATAAATATTACACTTATAAGTTAATTTACATTTTAGGAAAATACTTTTAAGGTGGTGTAGGAAAATAAAATACCTTATATCATTGAGGCGGTAGTTCATACATACACACAATTTCCATTTTTTATTTTCTTAAGGGGATGGGGAGACGCGGGTTATGTTTATTACCACAATATAACAAAATTAATTATAATATAAATAATGGATTAATCATATAATATTGTTGAAAATAAATTTTAATTGGAATGATAATATTAAATGATGTTAGGAAAAAGACTGAACTTACGTTGAGAACTTTGGGTTTCTCTTGGAATATTCCTTGGAAAGGAAGGTCTTAAACAAATATATTGTATCCATAACTATATAATAGTGAAATAGAGTTATAGGATAATTAAATAGTATATATTTTCATGATGAAAAATAATTTTTAAAGTGTTATTTAGGGGCTGGTGAGATTCTTCTTTAATAAGTGGTGAGAATGACATTTTTGTAAATATTTCGACTTAGTATAAAGGGAGTGCATTGTAATCATGTTAATTAGATAAAAAATAGATAATAATTGAATAGAGGGTGAGATAAGTTCAATAATATCTCAAAAACACAACTTTAAACATGTTTTTAACATGTTTCAATCTCTATACTCTATGAATGATTACTTTTTCCATTAAAGATTTTACCATGGAAACTAGTTTTTACCTAAGGTCACATAATATTTTTGTATAAAAAGTGGAAATTATTAGATAATTTTTACCTCATAATTCTGAATTTGAAATAAATTTCTTCAGACTCAAATTTTAAATGTTTTAAAAACTAATTTTTATATAATAAATTAATAATGTATTAAAATAACTTTTGGGAAAAATATTACTTGAGTTTTAAAATATCAAAAATAAGTTTATAAACCCGAATAAATAATTTAAAAAGTATAAATAAAATTATAAGAAACATATTTTTTAATACATTTTTTTTCTTAAATTTCTATTCCAGACTTATATTCAAATAATGGCATAAAATTCATAGTATTTGTATATTGCATTATTCACATAAAATCAATTTTTTTGAAATGTCTCGAAAATTCATGCTAATATAAATTTGAAATTGTAAATCAATAAATTAATTTAGTTTCTAAAAAATTTAGATTATAAATGTTTTAAATTTAGTTGTTATATGAAAATACATAATATAAATAATAACCAGTTTTTTGAAAAATGATTTTTTAAAAAATTAAGTGTTATTTATACCATTTCCTATCAATTTCTAATTTAAAAGATATTAATTTAATATTTTATATAAAATAATATTTTCAATGTGATAAATTTAATATATTAGGATACAATATTTAATAATAAAAAAATGTTTCATTAAAAAAATTTGTCTTAATATAAATAAGCTTTTACATATTACATTAGGATTGATTATTTATGTTCTAATATTTAATTTCACTACTCTATTGATATTAAAATATTTTTTTGAATGATATATACATCATATCATATTTAAATATAAATTTTAATATTTATTTGCAATACACACACACATATTTATAAAATTTTAATATCTTATTTTTTTCATTGTGAGTTTTATTAATTTAAATTTTCAAATTCACAATACATGGATTCAATATACCTACTGTATATATGACTAATGACCATATATATATTAACCATATTTTCAATGATTATATTTGAAACAACCATATTTATAGTGAACATACTATCATTGACTAAATTTCATTCTTATATTTTTATCTATAATAAACATATTCCATTCACACTTCCCATTTTTATAGTTTTCAATTTAGATATGACAACATGATTTCTCCTTGCATGGTATTATTTATCTTTAGGATTAATTATACTAATGGTGATTTTTAAAGGTGGTGATTGTCCAAAGGTGTTACGAATTATAAATACACAATTCATTAAAAGTTATTTTCCCCTTTTAATTTTTGTAGTTTTAATCAATACACAAATATATGATGTGTAATACATAGTTTCATGCAATTTTTTTCTAAAATTTTCCTATGAAAGGAAAAAATTATTATTAGTTTAACTCCTACCATGTATGACTTGTTTCATAATCTATTTAAATTCACTTAAATAAATAAATTAAAATTTTAGAATAATAAACATAGAGTTTATTGAAAAAATATGCTTCCTAAAAATATGGGGCTTTACATCCCTGGTCACTCACCCCTCGTAATATCTCATGTTTTAGGCACCCCTATGATCACCTCTTTAATTACACATTTATTCTCAAGTCAACCCCACTGCATAGTTGGATAAATTCCTAATCACACATACACATAATCACAAATTAAGTCTATTCCACCCTAGGGTCACCTATTTAATCTACCAAGTCACTTCCCAAGGTCATCCACACCCCACATGTGGCTAAAGTGCTGGTATTCTCACTACCAAGCAGTTAGTGGCCTATAGATAGGTTTTATTTCATGATTTATGGAAAACAAAATTTAATTTATGTTTTTTTGGTTGAACATATAGTAATACCAGCATGACTACACAATATGAATTCACAAAATATTGAACAAGTTATTGGATAAATCATATAACAACTTCCTTATAATCATATATTTCCACCAATTCAGTATTAGTCTTCTATTTAAGTAAATTTTTGTAGAAAAAGAAAAAGAAAAAGAAAAACCATGTAAATAAAGAAAAAAATTTAAATGGAATAAGACAAATATAAAATGGAAGAAACCACAAAATTGAAAGGAATAATGATAGACTTAACACTATCTATTTATTATAATTGAAGATAGTTGAAATTGTTGAGAAATGAGGGATAAATCTATTTTGAAGTGGAAGAACATCAAGGGGATGGTGAGACATCGTGTGATGCTAGCTGAAGGGGAGACCCTTTATATTTTAAAACACTCCATACACACTAAATAAAAAAAACATAAAAAACCCCTAGTGGAGGGGTTCATAGTGTGAACTTGCAATCCATACCGTGAATTTTTAGAGAAGTGAGCTCCACAATTATGTCCTTTTTCATGGTGTGGAGCATTTATTCATTCCATGAAAGTACTGCATTATGAAAATTCTATCTGTTGACCAAAATCTTTTTCCTCTAAGTCACCTCGAGCCACCCATGACTCTTTGATCAGATAAAGATGGGTAAAATATACATGTTACAACAAAATTTAAAATGATCTGTTATTTGAAAAGGGTTGTGATTTTAGAACCTCATCACCATAAAGTATCTCATCTTGAATATTCTCTCTCAAAAAACATTGGGCCTCAATAAAAACCAACATCATCCACTAATCCCTCATACCCAACTCCATCTTCCACATCTCCACTTGGACACGTTTGTGCTTCCACTACGCATGAACCAGAGGAAATGTCTCATCACAGAGACCCTATTCAGTGTATTAAATCATATAAACTAGACACCACTCAAAGTACACATCAGTCTATAGCATTAAATATACCAATGACTCATATATAATATCTCTATCATACACAAAATCCATGACACCAAATCCATTCACTTCCCGAACACTGATTCCACAAACAACACCTTAATCACATTTCATCACATGATTTACCCACTAAATGATATGATAAAATGGAGGTCACACCCCAAAGCAAGAAATGAAAGGGGTTCACACCATGAATCACATCTAGACCACACAATATCCAAATAAAAGTCTTTACATGAGATTTTCCTAATTTAGGTAGATGTTATCCACTTCCAGATCAACTAAAATTTTCATAAATATTTCTATATAAGACTTAGCCTAATCTTCACTAATTCATCAGTCTCCAACCAATAGAGAGGTGAAAGACACCAAATCTAAGTGGTTCTCCCAATAATTACTAAATCTTGAACACATGCTCCAAACATGTCCTCTAATATATGAATCGTCCACTCAAACTGTCATAGTCATTGATCCCAATATATGAACCAAACTATATGCCTATCGCTGGTTATGGTCATTCCAATACTGCACCCAAACATGTTTTACTGCTCAAAACCTCCCCTACTCATGCATCAAAATGATGAGTATTTTAACCAACTCCCCCAAGATGAACAAATTATACTAATATTCATGAATTTTTATTTTACCAACATCATACCTCACCGATTACATCCATTAGTCTGAATGATTCCATTTCTCACCCAACCCTCTCTTCAGAACCCACAATCTCAACACTAAGACTATTTTTAGGACAAGGACTTACCTCATAAATAACATTGACGAGTTTAGCCTAAGAAAAAAAGTCTCAAAGACATGGTCTCATTACCAAACTTCTTCATAATAATCACACCCTATCATACCACTCAACTATTAACCCATATCTAGTAGTGGTCAAAAAACTGATCATACTAACATAACCCAAATTTCATCACCTGACACATGTAATTGGTTGTGTTCCATTACCCACATATAACTCAGTCTCTTATACTGAATAAACATCACAAAACACAAACCACCTCTAGTTTTGGTTCATCAATACACTAATTTGGACATTTATTGAAAACTACTAAAAATTAGAAGCATGTGGCCCAACTATCCATTATGTACTCCCCACCATAGGACTACCTTATTACCAATCTATGAGCATGATCCTAATCAATATACAACACCAATGAAACATTGGAATTATCATGCCTCACTAATTTTACATTAGTAAGAACGCATCTTGAATCTTTCTTGATATATTATTTACACTATAGTACCCCGTAGAACCACTTTTCAAACTTATTAACAAACTTCTATTGTACACCCAATCCCAATGGATTTAACTGAAGGTCCATGACCATTTCCATAAATATGAGACTCTTGAATTAAAACCCCATATATGACCTACCTAAACCTATTAAAAAGTCTTACTCATATTGGTGAAAAATTTTCCACGACAGTAGAAATCTCTTGATCCCATAGGCATTGAACTGATTGGATCAACCCCTTGGCATCTCATAAGAACCAAGGGTCATCATACTACATCTTAAACTTTTCTAAAAAATGTCACAATACATACTTAATATGATTTCACTATATCAACATTACTAATGTAATAATAACCTCATGATTATTTCATCATTGCTTATAGAGATTTCATCTCATGCATTGGTCATACCCCAATTCATATATTTCCCATGACAGTCTACACTAAGTTATATACTAGAGCAGTTTTTCTCTAAAAAACTTATAGAAATGCCTTAAGGGACTACACCCACTTCCTCTTCTCCCATAAATAATGAATATTATACCTTTCTATCATCATTTGATAGTTAATTGTTCATAGATACCATCAAAAACCACAACCTCACTTCACATAGCTTGGGAAACTAAGAAGTCTTAGACCCCAATAGAATACATTGACTTCTCATAAGGTCTTAATACCAATGGGCCTCTACGAACCAAAATACAACCCATAATTGTCCATTAACTCACTAGGTAACATCAAAATAAACCACAATGAATTTTAACATGTTATCATGACCTCACCTCCAGAGTCACATAACTTTTCCAACTCAATCTCACTATACCGTATATTTCTCAAAAGCACCCATAGATATGTATGAATCACTATCCGAATCCATCCACATCAATTTAAATAAACAAGAATACCCCCATAAGGCTAATATTACAATTCCTTGATCCATCTTCAACATAGGTTAAACAAAACCCTCTCACTTTATTCAAGGTAAAAAATTATCTCATTTAACAATTCACTATAGTCCTCAACGAATCATGTTGCTAACATGTCATACCCAAAAAGTAAACATCTTAGTGTCTCTATGTTGTAATATCTGAGTTGAATATCTCGAGGCATACCCCATCTATCCTAGTCTCACAAAACATAGAACTCAGTCGATCATTCTCATTTCATGCTAACTCATCTATCCAAATGCGTCTCACTCGATCCTTTGTTTTTAGTAACAATAGGAATCCTCACTCAGGACAAGGATAACCACGCAATCAGCAGTCTTCTAAGCCTCACCAAAAAACCAAGAGAATATACACATGATCTAACCATTATGAATATAACCATCTAAGATCACCATGAAAAAAGGGTTAGGCATCCAACAGATCCCACCCCTTCAAAAACTAGATATCACTCAAAAAATCAAGGTTGGAATCTACACCCACAATGACCAAGTCTTATATATACCTATTATTGGTATTTTTTACCACTTACCATGTATAAATATTCACATTAATAATCTATTGTTCTTACTTCCCATTATAAATAAAAATCCTAGGCTAACCCCTCTCTTTGGTCACTCTAATATATCACATATATCTCTACAATAACAGGAAAATGTTTCACTTCATAGTCACAATGCTTTGTTCACCAATATCTTAAGCCACATTTCAACATCACAAGGAAAATCATAGGACAACACTCTCACTTTATGGTTCTCATACACATATATACCATTAAAACCATTCTAAGTATAAACACACACTCTAGGGTTTCCCGCAACCCATTTTCCTACTCAATTGGGGAAAACCAGCAATAAAGAACAATATATATCTACCCTGATAAATCCCTAAAAAATAAGGATCACATATATAGGTTTGATTATATCCCACTCTACCTTCTCTCAGGTTAAGAATAAACCCATAAGGGTCACATACATTCACACTATATCATAATTCTCAGCATCACAGTCCAAAATTAAAGTTGAAATAGTTACAACTTCCCATTATCCTATTCACACCAAATCATATAGGTCTCAAAATCCATGGTCTTTGACCATACCGATTTAATAATCATCAAGACCAGTTTATTATAACTATATCCTACATGATAAAAATTTTCTATTAAAATTATCATAATAATAGTTCAAGGAATATGATAATATGACCAATACCCTGCTATTCCTATATCTCATATCAAAAGGATCTCAAAACATTGGAAATATTATGATCCCTAACCACACATATACTGGGTAAACATCATATGAATGGAAGGTCCACATCTTATATATATATATATGATTCAAAATGTTACACAATTTCATTTTTTCAACAAGAATTTCTATACTGAGGTTCTTAATTAAATGAAATTTCAATAATAATTTATATTGGAAAAGGATTTATATTTTTAATTAGAATTTAATTTAGCTAACACTTCATAATAATCAAGACATGTGATCAAATAATATAGTTTAAACCATTTAATTTAAACAATAATTTTCACATCTAAGGCCCAGTTAAATAAAATATCAATTACATGTTATAGAGGAAAACACTTTACAAGTTCAAATTTTTATTTTATTTAAATTATACCTCATAATAATCATGGGATGTGATCAACTAACATACATTTATATATTTATAGGATCAGTTAAATAATATTCTACTATAAACCCATATTGGAAAAAACTGTGTAAATGGTTGCGAGCACCTTAAATAACCAACCCATGTCACAGTCAGAGTAATAATCACATGAAATCTTGAAAATGGATTGTGAATCTTAAATGCATGAGATAATTCATTTACACATGAACTATTTCCATTCAATACAAGGGATAAAATATTATAAATCAATAACCTCATAATCATGTGTATCACTCAATAATAAATAGGTCAATAGTAAAATTGAAAAGCATAAAAACAATTCCATGCTTGGAAACATGGAATTCCTTTTATGTGGGCTAGTCACTCCCAGACACAAGTTTTGTACCATTTTCTAAAAATTCATAACTCTTGTGTGTCTTACTTAAATATTCTAACAACAAAAGAGATCTAATACCACTTTGTGATTTCCTATGGCCCATGCCACTAATCAATGCTGGGGATGACAATCACTGTGTAACCTCAGGCACACCTCTCTATATGCTTGAAGTTGTTGACTAGAAAAGTGGGTCTCTGGTGTTATAGTGGAGATAATATACCCATATATCAAAGAAAAATAACAACAAAAATATAGAAATCAAATTCCATTAGATAAATAAAGTAGTAAAATGTCATCCATATAAGTGATGAATTATATTCAAAACCTAAGATATATGAAAATGAATTATAAAATACATTTCAGAAAATTCATACGTCAATACCAAGTCATTCACATCAAAACACCAAATAAGAAAAGAAAAAAGAGAGAAAAAAATCAAAATTATAGTGACCCAGTATTCTCATACATAGATATTAAATCATTTTAGATAAATATTACATTAAACAAACACACGCCTTAAGACTGTAATAGTTTAGTGGCTTTGGAAACATAAAACATAATCTTATTAATTCTTAAAATATCTTCAATGTCTCTCATAAATATCTTCCCATTAAGTAATCTTCATAGACATAACCTAATAAAAATTATTATTCATAACTTGGGTAAAATAACCATAAAAAGGGTGAGATTAGATTCTCAATAAGGGTAAACAAGGGAGATACATAAATATATCATGAACATAGGGGTATGAGAACATGATCATAACATTTGAAAACCACACCCTTCATATCAATGATTATAATATTAAGTCATTACATAAATATTTTTAGTTCATAAGACATTAATTATAAGGATACCATAATACATGAGTCATGAGTGCATAACATTGGCATAATAAATAGATTTTTTAAATAAACATAGACATAGAAAATCTTATGTCAAGGCTACCCACCAAGACATTAATAAAAAGTTAGGAATGGGATTACCACCCACTTACCTACTTCGGTCTGGAGATAACCTCCCATATACCATTTTTTACGGATGGCATAACCACCCATGTACCCTCCTTTTTAAGCTTAGTCTAACCACTAGGGTAACCTCTTTTTCAGGCTTGGTCTATCCACCCATGTACCCTCTCAGCTCATAGAATATTTATCACTACCTTATGAATTGGAGGGAGATATTGGTCTCACCCATCATATAATGAAAATCATAAATGTGTGTGCCATGGGATCATAAAAATTTCATCATATCATAACCCATGAAATTAAATGGGTTTCATAAAAATTTCATCACATTATAGATCATGGAAATGAGAGAGGTTTCTTAATAATTTCATCATTTAGTCACATCATAACCCATGAAAAAGAAGTGGGATTTATAAGAATTATATCATGGTATAATCTATGGAATAAAAATGGGTTTGATAAACATATTTTCATAACAAACCATTTAGAGAAAGACTAAAAATGATATCCTTGGTTTATATCCTCAGTAAAGCATAGTTAATATCAACAGATGTCATCTTAAATGAAAAATTATTTTTAAATATCATTTTGAATATTTTTGGGGGAAAATAAAATTTATTTAAAAATAATATATGAAATAATAAACTTTTTTGGAAGTATATTTCTTTGAAAATAACCTAAAAATATTATAAAGGAAGCTTTAGAAATAATCTGAAACCTTACTTAAGAAAAATATACTTTCCTCTTTGAAAAACACTTATTAAAACATAAAAAACTTTGGTAATATTTTGATTTGAAAATAAACATGAAAAATTATAAATGAGGATTTAATAAAATTAATGTTCATGATGATGGTATGTTTTTTTTTCACCTCATACATGTTAAAATCAATATTTCTTTAACATTTTTGGTAAAATAAAAACTGGGAATTGTTTGGAAAATGAAATAAAGATTCTATCAAAACTTATTTTTGTAAAAATTCAGACATGGGTAAGAATTTATCTTAAAAATCATAGGATAATAGTAAAATATTTTTGAAAACATTTTTCTAAAACATGGTTTTGGAAGAAAATAGATTTCCCACTGAAGGGAGAAATAATGTATGATTTTTATAAAAACATTTAATCAAAAATTTTATGTACCAAATATTGGAAAAATGTACTATTATTATAATTTATAACCTGATTAGAATTAAATTTATTAGTTTCTTGAGATTGGTATCATATGATTTTATTACCATAAATATAAGCATAATAAATCCCGATAAACAATGAGATTGTAACATAAATTATTTACCACTTTGGTAACATTGAATTATAACCCTATGAAATAATAACATTAAATGAAACTTAGAATATCGTAAAAAGAAGGATATTCATTATATAAAATTTTAAAGGTGAAATTCATACACTTTTTAAAATAAGTTAGGTGCATAACATAATTATATGTCTCAAAGAAGGAAAATTGAGACAAAAATTCATTACCTCTTTGGTAACATTGAAACCCTAAAGCATATGAAAAATTTGTCATCAAATGGATATATAATTACCCATAATTTTAAAGTTAATAATAATAAAATACATTCATGGGAAGTATATATACCACATAAAAAAATATGTGGTGAGTATGGCATGTGTCTCACAGAAGTAAAAAGTGATAGAAATCCCATACGACTTTGGAAATCTCTAGATCAAGACCTTATGAAAGAGTGAAAACAATGTTTATTTTTGAATCCAAATAATTTTTATTAAATGGACTATGAAATAAAATCATGGGCTGTATATACACCACTAAACAAAAATAGTTGGTGAATATGAAATATATATCACTTAAATAAAAGTAGGATGAGAAAATCCCTACCTTAAGCCTTGTATTTCATCATACATGTTCAAACCTCTCGTTTAAATAATAAAATATTATTAAAAATTTATTTCTAAAAAATATTTATATATTTATAATTCCATATATGATTTTATTATGACCTTTTATTACCCGTTCATTAACAATATCATTCTCAAGTTACGCTTCATGTAATAACTGCTTTGTTTTTCATATATGTTTCGATTTGTTATTTTTGGTCCTCTTACTTGGATAATGATTTAGTAATATATATAATTTTAACTATTATATAAATATAAAATATATTTATTTTATATTTATTTATAATAATCCGTAAAATTTAGTGATAGAAAATGAAAAACAATTTTTATGGAGATGGTAGGATGTACATACACCAGAACATTGTTTCCATTTTCATTTCAGATTGAAATAAAAAGGTAAATGATATATTATCATTAAAAACAATTTTTATGTCATATAAAATAGATATTTTCATTAAATCTATCCTTATTACCTTCTATATAATGTATTAACGAATCACATTACTCTGTGAGGTAGTAGTCTGCCATACACAAGAGCGACGTTATCATATTCCCAAAAAATTGGAAAGCATGAAGGTATGTGTGATATAATGAATCCATAAAAATAATAATATCATAAATATAATATATAAATAATAAATCCATCATTATATACATCTATGAGAGGTTATAATGGAAAAATGAATGACATCGGTTTGCAAGGCGGTAGTCAACTGTACACACGTACAATGGTTTCATAACCCATTTGACGGATGTAAATATGGTTGTAAGTAAAATATTTAATTTAAATACATCTAAGTATATAGGAGATTATTGTTATATTATATAATCATGGTATAATCATAATTTAATGAGTTGAAGTAAGAAGTAAAACAAATATGCTCATTGATGAACGTTACCTCTTCTTTTGGTATCCTCCTTAGGATTGCACCAATAGACTTCCTAAGTTAGATTGATGTCTAATATAAGGCCTCTAAGATGAGAGGAAAAAATTTGGAAATTTATTTTTCTAGGGATTTTCCAAACCAAAATGTTTTAAGGTGTGAGTAAGAGAGGAGAAAGAGTGACCTTTTATAAGTGAGGCGAGTGGCACACTTGTAATGTTTTTGAAAAGAATAAATTTCACCCATATTTTTTCATGTACAAAGGATAAAAAATAGATTATTCCCAATAATATATGAGATATGTATAAATATTTCCATCCAAATGGTATTTTACATGTTTTGGTTTATTTTTTACCCTTATATTTTTAGTTTAACCCACCAGTATGTCACAAACCAGGCTGGGGTTCCATCCAACCTGACACCCAACCCAACCCATGGCATGGACCAAAAGACATTCTTGATCCCAATGGGATAGAAAAAAGATCTTGGGTATCAAAAATAAATCATGGTACAGATTTCATGCATTTTCAAAATCATAAATAACCAACAGAAATAAACAAGACATAACTGGATAACAGTAACCAAATATGACATAACAATTTTCAGATTTAATGTTTACAACTTTAAAGAAAACCCAATAAGGAATAAAACTGATAAGGAATAATGAAAGCATTATAAAAACATCTAGACAACAGGAGTAGAATCATCATCAATCCACCACCACCAACACCTGTAGGAGAAGACGACCAGAATCCCAATCCACCATCACGATACATCTTTATTTTACCTAAGTTAAAAATAACCAAGTCTTCATACAACCAAAGGTGTATATAGGGTGTTATCCAAATACTTGTAGGATTCCACCTAATAAATTTATTCCATTCCAAAACAATATAATAAAAATCATCATGAATGTTTTATAAAATGCTAAAAACAGTTTTATGGAAAATAATTTTGAAAGGAAAACATGTTTTTTTAAGAGTAACCAACTAAGTGCAAAATATGATGATGGTAAGAATGATATCACAAAGGGAAATAAGTCAAAAGA